>CAWUFW010004991.1:5000-605000 GCA_963921515.1 Calotriton arnoldi | reverse complement strand
CGAACTGCAGTTCCTTACATGGAAAGTAGCTTTCCTTGTCGCAATCACCTCTCTCAGAAGAGTAAGTGAGATCCAGGCTTTAACCATACAAGAACCATTCTTACAAATACATCATAACAAAGTGGTTCTGAGGACAAATCCGAAATTCCTTCCCAAAGTAATCTCTGCTTTCCATCTTAATCAATCTGTGGAATTACCCGTTTTTTCCCCACAACCAGATTCTGTAGCAGAGAGAGCTCTTCACACACTTGATGTCAAAAGAGCTATACTTTATTACATTGACAGAACTAAACCTTTTAGAAACACAAACCAACTGTTTGTAGCTTTCTCTCCACCTCATAAGGGGAACCCCATTTCCAAAGCTGGAATTGCCAGGTGGATAGTCCAATGTATTCAAATATGCTACCACAAAGCAAAACGCACATTAACAATTCCCCCTAGAGCGCACTCAACACGCAAACTAGGGGCTTCCATGGCATTCTTAGGAAACATTCCCTTAGATGACATTTGTAAAGCAGCAACATGGTCTACGCCACACACCTTCACCAAACACTATTGTGTAGATGTGCAGGCAAAACAACAAGCTTCTGTGGGCCAGGCTGTTCTTAAAACACTTTTTCAGACCACTGCAACAGATACAGGTGGCCACCGCTAAGGGAGAGCACTGCTGTACAGTCTATGCACAAGTATGTATTCTGCAGCTCATATGCCTCGAACAGAAAATGCTACTTACCAATATGCATCTGTTCTTGGCATGTAGAGCTGCAGAATCACATACGACCAGCCGCCTCCCCGGTACCTCTATCTGTTTCAGTGTTATCTTACTTAGATACATTACACATGGACATCTTTTCTGTTTCTTACAAACTCCATCATTTCCCTTCATGGCGAAAAACAATCTAAGGATGGAGTCGATGCCCATGCGCACTATCGTCCAAGGGAGGAGTCACCTATCTCGTGACTACAAAAGACTTCTTCCGAGACAACAACAAAGTGCAAACATCCGAGCCCAACACCAGATGGCGATCTATGCACAAGTATGTGATTCTGCAGCTCTACATGCCAAGAACAGATGCATACTGATAAGTAGCAATTTCCTTATCAATTTTCTAAATGCATTACAGGATCTCATCGTTTTTGCTGTAATAAGAATTTCTACTACCAGAGCTGTGAGATATTTAGATATTTTAAACAGTCATGAGTCCAACTAAGGTTTTATTTCCGATCCTGTAAGAAAGTGCCCTCTTTTTGCATGGTTGCCCCCACTTTTTGCTGAACTGATGATGTACTTTGAATGAGTGTGCCCTGGGTTCTTGCCAAACAGGTACCCAGGACCTATGCTCTATCCCAACACTGCATTAAAAACAAAACCCAATTGGCACTCATTGGTCAGTCCCTTGTAAATGGTACCACAGGTACCAAGGGCACTGTGGCCAGGGAAGGCCCCTAAGGGCTGCAGCACTTATTGTTCCACCCTTAGAGGCCCTGTACCTTTACACACACACACTGAAATTGCAGGCTGCATGTTTTGGTGCAGAACAAAGTGAAGAGTCGACATGGCACACATCCCTGTGTGCCATGCCTACAACCCACTGCCCTGGCATAGTGTGCCATGCCTACAACCCACTACCCTGGAATAGATCAGCCACGCCTCTAGCTGGGTGCACTATACCAGTGGTGAGGGTACAGGTGCATGAGCCCTGTACCCCTACAGTGTCTAAGCCAATTCTTAGACATTGTAAGTGCAATAATGCCATTAAGAGTATATGGTACTGGGAGTTTGTCATTCCGAACTCCACAGCACCATAATGGCTTTACTGAAAACTGAGAATTTTGGTATCAAACTTCTCAGCACATTAAACCCACACTGATACCAGTGTGGGATTTAATGAAAAATGCACACAGAGGGCATCTTAGAGATGCCCCCTGAAAAACGACCTAACACTAGTGTCCAGGCTGAGTGGCTGCCCGCCAGCTGCCACCACCAGACATGTTTCTGGACCCCTTGGTCGAGAGCCTGCTGCTTTCAGTGGTCTGAAACCATACACATCCTGGGACGAGGTGCCAAGCCTCTTCCCCCAGGATGGGCAGGGTCCACTAAGGGGAAACTTCAAAGGCTTGCCACCTTTGTGAGCTTCCCCAGGCCTTTTGCTGCTTCCAGCAGCTGGCCCCCACCGGTTCTGACCCCCACTTTGGGCGGGAGAATTGGCTGGAAAACCAAGTGAGGAAGGGAGGTTGGCCCACCTTTGCCAACCCCACCCCTCAGGTGGGGGAGGTGAGGTGAAGCACAACTCAGTCCCCGCCATCTTGCAGATGGTGGGACCCAGCCAAACAGTGATCCATATGCTAGGGGGTGTACCCACCCCAAGGAAGGTCCCCATTGGTCCCAACTTTTACTTACCTGTAAACGCCCCTAAAGCTAGTATTTAGGGGCACCCCTGAACCTTGCCTCCTCAGACAAGAACCGACCAAGAAGAAAAGAAGAAGGACCGAAGAGCCATGCTGAAACTAAGAAGAGGAGGACGCCCACTGACTTGGCCTCATCCCTACAGGCCTGTCCCCACCTCGAACCTGCTCCAGCGAAATCCCAGTGTGTCCTGCAGCCAGCAACCTCAAGAACCCAGAGGACCTGCCCTGCTTTCCACAAGAAAGACTTTGTCTCCTGTGAGCACCGGATTTGCTCACTCACAGACTCTGGCTCCGGCCAAATCCATGAGTCCGCACCACTCTGCACCCGACGACTACGGCCCGAGTTCGAGTGGCCCAACACCACAAGGAGGTCTCCCCAGCGATCCTGACCCGAGATCTGGTGGTCTCTGACCTGCCTCGAATCTCCAAGCGAAGCCTGCAGCCTCTTTCTGGAGGATTCCCAACCTCGACCGGAGCTGGTAAGGAAAACCCGATGCCTAAAGACACCCCTGCACCCGAAGTCCCACGGCCTGGGGTGGCCCAACTGACGGTGTCCCAGCATCCCCAGGCATCCCAACTTACCTATCCAACCAGTGGTCACCTCCAGAAGATCTTCGTCCCCAAGCCTGCAGTCTGTGTTGCAACCAGAGAATCCCCATTGTAAACCACAGGGCACCCGACGCCAAAACGGCACCCTGCACCCAGCCGCCGCTGCAGGTGTACTTTGGGTGCTAACTCGGATTCCCCTTTGCCCTGAGCCTAACACCAGGAGCTTTGCTCCCACAACCGTGTGGCCTGCTCGTGAGCAGCCACCAACCGGAGGCCCCCTATCCCCCATTGGATAACATTGGGCCTCAGCACACAGCCGCTCTAGTGCCGCTGAGGGTGTTTCAAGGGTGGATCCTTGACCCTGGAGGAACCCTGGTTCTAACCCCAGAATACCAACTCTCACAAACTTGTACTTACCTGTAAACCGATGACTCAATTTCCTTCCAAAGGATTGCATTGACTGCTTTTCTTGAAAATTGTCTTAAGTGTGGAGTTGGCTTGTATGGAACATTGACAAAACTGCAAATGTACTGAAAGTGATTTACTTACCTTTTGTCTAGGAAATGTCTAAGTGTGATATCTAGGCACATCACACTGATTAGCAAAAGTAATCTGAAAAGTAATCCAATATGTAACGTAGAAAGTAACCTGAAACTAACTGAACAGTAATTTCGAAACATCGACTTACCTGTAATTCAATCAACTGCATTTGAACCTGCATTCAATTGTAAAACATTGCATACGATTTTGTAAAGTGTTATTTGACTTACCTGCACCAGGCTTGGCTCTAGAAATAAAGTAACTTAATATTTTTGATAGAAACAAATACTGATCTTGAGTTCAGTCTTTGTGTGTGACATCATTTGCTGCCTGAGTGTATACAACAAATGCTTAACACTACCCTCTGATAAAGCCTTACTGCTCGCCCACACTACCACAAATAGAGAGTAAGGTGCCATCTACTTTTACCTCTGCCTACCTTTGGGGTTCCACTGGACTCTGTGCACACTACACCTCATTTTGGTATAGTATATACAGAGCCAGCTTCCTACAGATCCTTGTGTTTAATTCTTAGCATGTACTAACAGCTCCCCATGTTTAGTGGCAGGTCAAACCCACAGAATGTCCAAACCCGTTAATGAGTTTTCTACCTAGTCCCAAAAAATCACTATGAGATTCCCTCGTAATTTAGGATTATTTCTGGTGAGGGCTTCATCTACAAAGATGATTCAGTGGTGTGGTGGTACAGTGTGTTTATTATTAAGAAAACGTTTCCTCCATTTAGGCACAGAGAGATGGTGATTTGCCCTAAATGTGTTCATATTTTTATTAAGTGCAGAAAGCCCATTTGCAACTTAAATCTCTTGTTTCCCCATTGAGCAATTTAGCTAATAAACGATGTATATCAATTAAAAAAAAAATGCATGACAAAGCCTCAGCATTTTGGTTTGGTAAGAATTGCTAGTAACAGAGCTGTTAAGACACTGATCCCAATTTTGGGTGTGGCATGTTTCAGTTGTGCAGATTGTATATTATTGAGAATTTGAACAGAGGGAAGCTAGGCACAACAATATTTTCGTACCACTTGTCTGTTACTTTAACATCCACACACGCATAGAAGGATATAACTTATCTTCATTATTCATTAATTATTTTTCATCAGTCTTTCATCCACCAAAGGCTTTATTTCTGATCCTTGTTGTGCATTTTGTTTAATTGTTAGTAAGTACTTTCAGCTTCCCAAGTTCACTGGCAGGTCAGACCTAGAGACTTTCAATACGTGACAATTAATTCTCTGCCTGGTCCAAAAAAATCACTTGGAGATTCCTTGAACTGTTTCTCCTGAGGGCTTCATTTATAAAGATGATGCTGTGGTGTGGCATAGTGTGTTTCCATCAATTGGAGAATTTCTACTAAGCACCCTTTACACAACCTGAATTACATGCACACTCCAGATGTGTATTCATTTGAAAGTCTGGGTTGATACCTTTGTTAAAGTCTGCTTCTTGTGCTCCCAAAGGCTTTAATATAACATTTCTCCTTGTTAGTTTATTTGGGGCAGAGATTGTTAAAATAATGCATATGTACTGGCAGTCCAAAAGCTGCCAGTAGACATGCAGGTTTTACCATTCCAAACTGTGAAAACAAAATGTAAATTAAAAAACCTCCTGACACCCTCCATAGTTTGTGAGGTGGAAACTGATGTAATTGTTAATTCCATCACTTCAGTACTTTTCTGCCTTTGAATCCTCAATGGCATCTTACTGATCTGTCCAACCGCCTTTGGATTTATTGTACACCTGTTGTAACATTTTAAATTAAGCCTGTTGTAGTTGGATTCATTGTAGTTTGCCCTTCAAAATTATTGTCAAAGGTAAAGGGATAGAATGCAATTTAGCTAAACATTGCTTTGCAAGGAAAAGCAAACATTATTTTTATGCACCTATTAATCTGATTTCTCTTTCTAGGTGCCATTGTTATAGAGAAGCCGAATATAAAGTGGAATGATGTTGCAGGTCTTGAAGGGGCAAAAGAAGCACTTAAAGAGGCTGTGATTCTGCCTATTAAGTTTCCCCATCTGTTTACTGGTAAGTTATTCCAGTGCCTCAAAGTACTTTAAGATTAAGACCAATCTGGGCCGAATCTTTACTTTTATATCTTGCATGTGCTTATCAGTTTGTTGTCTTTGTTTACATGATGTCAACCAGCAGGCTAGTCTTGCTAGGTTTATTCAAAAGGGAGTATTTAAAAGATTTTTTGAAATATGTTTTTCTCACAACACCAATGACAAAAGTACAAAAATGTGCTTAGCAATCTAGTTGTCATACAAACTATAAAAGAATAAAGACCATTAAAACATAATTGCTTTCCATATTTTACACAGACCTTTATAAGCACATTTAACAGGTGAGTTACAATCAGGCCACTGTAATTATGTGATTCTGCGGCTACAGCATTTTCCACACAACTAGGGATTTGCTGCACTTGCCACATACTCCACCATCTGCAGTGTAATTTGCTGATTTCAACCTAAAATCTTGCTGGTAGCTCAAAGGGATCAAAGGTTTTCAAACATGTTGACACTTGTGTTGCAGGCAGTTGAATTCTCTTTACAAAACTTAACTGGCCACCTTTCCGTTGTTTATCAATGTAATGAATGAAGTTATATTGCCCTGAACTGATACATTGCGCTACATAATATGCCTTTTCTCGCCACATCATTTGATCCTACCTTCCACATAATTCCAGTTGTCCTGGTTGCACTCAATCACATAAAGATTCCCATTGGATAACTAAACCCCGTTACCCTGCTTGGATCCCGTTCGTAAAATCTGTTTGTTTTCCCCTCTACAAGGTGGAAGTGAGCAATACGTGTGCACTCTGTAGGAAGCTGGCTCTTTATATAGTGGACCAAAACAAGATACACTGTGGAGAGTCCAGGCAACGATTAATGGTTTAAAGGGGCAAATATTATAACACTAAATGCTCTTTTGTTGTAGTGTGGACGAGCACCTTTAGGCTTATCAGAGGCTAGTGCTAAGCATTCGTTGCACTCACAGAGGCAATAAATGAGAGACACACTCGAGAATAAATCAGATCAATTTAGAAAAATAAGCCTTATTTTTATATAATTTTTGATACCAAGATCTTTGTTATCAAGTAAGTACTTATTTATATGAATTTTTACAGCTATATGTAGGAAAGTGTGCCCCTTTTGACATGTTCACCCCAATTTTTGCCTATCAGAATCAATTTTGACAAAGTGCACTGGGTTCCTGCTGTCCAGGTCCCAAGTGCCAGATCTCTTTCCCAAAACTGTACAATTGTTCCCCAGTTGGCAATACCTTTAGCACCCCTTGCAAGTCCCTAGTAAATGGTACCCCTGGTACCTAGGGTAAGTAGGCTAAAGAGGATCCCTACGGGCTGCTGCATTGTAGGAAAGTGCCCCTTTTTTGACATGTCATCCCCACTTTTTGCCTGGTATTTGATGTGGTTTTTACTGGAAGTGCACTGGGTTCCTGCTAAACTGGTCCCTAGTGCCAGATATCTTTCCCAAAACTGTACAATTGTTTCCCCAATTGGCAATACCTTTAGTACTCCCTGTAGGTTGCTAGTAAATGGTACCCATGGTACCATCGGCAGGGAGGCTAGAGATGGTCCTTGAGGGTTGCAGCAGGAATTGTGCCACCCTAAGAGACCCCTCACCAAACACATACAGACTGCCACTGCAGGCTGCGTGTCTTGGTGAAGACAAAAGTGAAACCTTACATGGCGCACATCTTTGTGTGTTATGTCCACAGACACTGTATGAAGTATAGGTAAGTCAACCCTACAGCAGGCCTTGCAACCTATGGCAGGGTGCACTATACTACACGTGTGGATATATCTGCATGAGTAGGTATTCCCCTGTGTTGGTCAGTTCTGTTGCTGCCAGTACAAGCGATCAGGGAAGCCATTTAAAAGAAAAGTGCTGGACACTGGTGAAAAAGAGTTCCCCAGCTACTTGATGACTTCACTGAAACCAGAGATGTTTGGTATCAAACATCTCGTATTAATAAACTCACACTGATGCCAGTGTTAGATTTATTAATACATGCACTCAGAGGGCACCTTAGAGGTGCCCCCTGAAAACCTACTGACTACTAGTGTGCTGGCTGACAGGTGTAGACCAGCCTGCCACCACAGACAGGTTTCTGACCCCCTGCTTGTGAAAGCCTGCGCTCTCTGAGGGCAGAAACAAAGCCTGCTCTGGCTGGAGGTGTTGTCACCTCTTCCAAGCAGGATGGTGATCAGCATATCAAGACAGGAGGCTTTAAAGGCCTCTGCCGCCTTTGATATGCGATCCAAGGCTACCCCAGACAGAGGAAATGCCATCCCCTGACCCTGGCCCATCTGGCACCAGGACAGGTAGGAAAATTAGCTAGTTAGAAGGCGTGTTCCCCTCTCAGGCTAGTACCACCCCTAAGGTCAGCTACCTAATGCGGACACGACTTTTAGAATTCCACCTTTTTGATTTTTGATGGAGTTAGGCTCTCTGGGTCAGGGTTATGCCCGCTTCCCACGGGAAGTGGTCATATTGAGGGTGTAAACACCCTAAAGGTACGTAGCCGAATTGGCTACTACCTGTCACTCTCCTTAACACCCCTAAATTGAGTATTTAGGTGGCACCCCTGACACCAGGAACTCTGATTGGACGGATCAAGAAGGGAAGGACACTGAGAGCTGCAAGAAAAAGCAAGAACTAAAGACTGCTGTGGACCTTTGTCGCCAAACCCTGCCTACCACACTAAGTCTCGACAGTTGTGACCCAGCAACTCGTCCTGCAGCTGACCAGCTTCCAAGAACCTCTGGAGACTGCCAGCCTTTGCAAATCTCCAACCAATCTCCCTTAGAGTAGAGGTGCTACTCCTCTGCAGTCCACAGGCACTGAAATGCAAAGTCTGGTCTACCGTGTTGCCGATCCCCTGCCAGCCTGACACAGCAACTGCCCAGGAAGAGGACCCTGTGCTCCTGAAGGTCAGATCTGTCTCCCCACCGAGTGAGCGAACACCTTAACCAACCGGAGCTGCACAGGACCAATACCCAGGGTACTGGGTCCCTTGCAACAATCGGAGACTGTGAGAGTCCAGTGGAGACTCTAACAACTTCAAGACAAAGCAACCGTTGAGGGACGTCATTGCTGCAGAGACCCACTTTGAGAGTGGCCCAGCTGTCCTGATTTTGCCCCCTCAACCGGCAAGATCGACTATTGCAAGTTTCCAAGGCGCACAGAGCCTGCTCTTTCTAGGAACCTCTAAGCCTTGCCTTTTTCAATCTGGTGGCTGCCCGCACTTTCTATATGCAACCATGACTTGGTGCTATTTGGGTTCTCAGAAAGCAGACAAAAGCAGACTATCACAGTAGTGTTCAATGTAGAATGAATTCCTTGTTGCTGTTTCAGAGTGCCTGGAGGTTATTTGTTGCATCACCATGAAAAGGTGGTAATGTTGTGGGCAAAACATTAACTTTTTTGGAAGGACCTCCTTCCCAAGATTGAGAACCAGACTTAATAGTAATAAGAAATGCTTCCCTTGTGGAGTAGGAATATAATTGACATAGCTGAATTGACCCTCTTCTGTACTGTAAAGAAACTATGAAAGCAGTATCATTACCACTTTATCCTTCCTTCCCTAGTTTAAGGTTAGAATCTGGAGTATACCAACGGACAGTAATATAACTGTGTATTCATCATGAAATACATCATCTAGCACTGTCTTCAGAAACTTAAAAATGTTCACGAAAACACTTCTACTTTACTCCAGGTCGCATCAAATCCCAAACTTTAGCCATTACAAAGAATGTCAGGCAAGCAATGTGTCAAATTCCTTTGGACTGATTTTCTACAAGAAATGGCACAAAATGCCTAGACTATGCATTAAGGTTTCTGGAGCAAATGGGAAGTTTTGTAGTTGCAATGGTTGAACCCACTGTCTCCGTTCTTTGACACTACTGTAAATGTTCAACAGCATGATGTATTCAGCTACATGGGGGAAAAGTGGGTTGTTTTTGAAATAGCTGCAAGTACATACAGAAACATGGGGAAGGTTCCTATTCATGGTACATTGTATTTGAATTCAGCATCAATATTTTAAAGAAAGAATAATTTGTGTAATTTCCTAATAATTTCACAGGCAATCAAGAAATCCTGCTACTAGTGTACTTATCACATAAAAAAAACCATTTACGTTATGGTGTCTTAAGAACAATATGAGGGCTTTGACAGTCAAGCTTGTAAAATGTTGGCGTTTATGCAACTATTGGCAAAATCTGACCTGAGGTATACTTCCTGAAGGGTTATTTGTATAGTAATTAAGGTTTTAGTGGCCAAATTGACCATCACAATGTACAGATTTAGTAGTCAAAGATCTTTAAAGAGGCCTCCTAAGTCTTTCTGCCAGTCTTATCTGCATCATTACAGGAAGTAATTATAGTACAGTCACACTTTTTGGGTGCACAGTCCCAAACTATGCACGTCTTTATTTGCAAATAGTGTACTAGGGTCATTCCTAAAATAGTGTCTGTTCAAATAAATATGCTTTTCTACCTTTGCAGTGCGGTGGATTAGACAACTTCTAAATAGGCAATTGCAAGTTGTATAGTTGCTTGAATCAAGTACGGTTACATAAAACCAAAGGTTGTGACACCAGTAAAGGTCACAGTTCTGTTGAATACATAAAAAGCAGCTACAGCATCATAGCTGGCTAACCTGCTTCTATAAGAAGGCGGCAGACTTGAAATGTGCTCATTACTTTGTGAAGTATAATGCACTGATTCATGTGCCAAAACCTGACTTGAGTGGAGCAAGCAGTACTCAAAAACCTGCTCTATTCACATTGATGAGCAAGTAGTTGCTCATTTGTACCCTATTCCAAACATGCAAATCATAGAATGTTAAACAGTGATCAACACAGAGAAGTTGCATACAACTTTTCTTTTTAGGTTTCGCCTGCACAGCGCTTGCACTGTGCTTGTGAAATCTATTGTGTTTAATATATCTTAATTGGGACTTACATTCCCCCTTCACTTTTTATTGGTCCATGTGCTTGCCACTTTACTTTATACTTCGAAGGGATTCTTAGAAGCGGCTGTCAAGGCGCCGTGTTTTCTGTCGGCTTACACCGGGAGTGGCGGTTTGTCAGGTCACAGTGGCTGCTTGAGCGCAGTGTGTTTTTGAAAGGCTTCCTGCTTATGGTCAGAGTGGCTGCTTGGGCGCCGCTTGTTTTTGAAGGGCTTTCCACATACGTGCAGTTGCAGCTTGCATATGTCATAGGCTATATGGCTTTTATGAATCACACTATGGTTTCTTTCCTAAACTTGTGGGACTGGTTTATGGAAAAGTGGCTGCACATTTTCAAGTTTCAAAGCACCCCTTTCAAATGTGCACCGCAAACCCAATTCACAATTGAGACCTACAGTCAGGGACATTTCTTGGCTGGTGCACAAATGCAGCTTTGATACATGTTGGCACCGAAAAGCCACGTGGGTGGGAGGACAGGGATGCCTTCTTTCCAAATGAGACCTTTTTATAATGGCTGACACAGAAAACACTACATTCTTCTGTACATTTAGTCCTATCTTTATGACACTCCGTATTTTGCTTTATGCACCCTTTCCTGTGACTGCAGCGCGCTTTACGTCGCTCGGGTCAAGTCAGTTAGCTGCTCCACAGTTTAACCAGCCTCGACTTCTCTTCACTGACCTTCATGATTCCACAAAATAAAAATGAATAGAAGTTGAACAGGCTTGGGGGCAAGTTGCTTGTTCGTAATGCACTGAGATGAGAATCGGGCACTTTCCTCCCATAGCTTTATTTTCTGGTTCTTTGCTTGTGGTAAGGTTTGTTTTCCTTAATGTGCCATGTGTACGCTGTTTGCATTGTCTTCCTTGCATGGTCCTGCACCAGTCCAGTTTGGTAGACCAAATGAGATGCAGTTGTCTATATTGGCCATGCAGCGCAGGGCAGTGTGATAGAAAACCAATTTGGGCCAGCGCCTAGCATGCCGTAGAAATAAGATTAATGCCAGCAGCATTTCAGTAGTTTCTCTTGGCTAACGAATTAGACTCCTAAGTAGTTCAGTCCTGGTAAAGTGCTTGGGTGAGATGGTGTGGGATAGCAGAAGGCAGATTCTTTTACAATGAATCAAACAAAATGACTGAGCTCTTGACTCATAACTGGCCTATTTTGTTTCTTGATGAGCTTCATCTTGAAAATTCTACAAGCTTCAAACAAATGCTGTTCCTTCCTCGCTTAGTTTGATACCAGTTTAATGGGCTACAGTGATTGATGATCGTGAGTAATAATTAACAGTCAAAAAGCCTGGCCCATTTGTCAGCCGTTTGGTTCGCAGGTATGCAGAGAAAAAATGTCATGTGCTCCTAAGGTGTAATTTATTAACAACTGACCATCAATTAATGCATGAGTCAAATGGGTTTTACTTTGGGAAAAGTGATGAATCTACATAAGAAAACTCCTTTTACACCTCCGAAAATGTAAACATTTGGCAAGCTGGATAATGAGCACGGGATAGAAAAGTAAGCATACAGTATTATGACACAAAACACGATTGAATATCTTTTTTTAATTTCACGCACGGCTTTCACACGCTTAATTTCGATTGAGCATCGGACAAATGAGGCACACGCTTTGATATTTGTTTCTATTCAACACTTGCATGGTGGTGTAGCACGCTTTACTCGACATGCTGCACATTTCGGGATAGTTCTTCCTAATTGCATTTCATTATTCTAAGGGTAATGAGACCACACACATGCATTCTTTCAACAGAATTTGTCAAATTATACTTTCGGGACAATTATTATTCTTTGTTCCGAGGACTACGAGGACACGCTATCTCAATCTTTAACCAGGACTGGTTACTGTTTTACACTTTCCTTTACACTGGAATCACTCAAGATGTTGCACACTTTTACAGGGTCAAGATACCTATGGACTTAAGTGGAGGATCCACAATTCACCAGCAACCCATTACACGGGTGGGCTGTACTTTGTAAAATGGTTATTTATTACCCCATGAGAAGTTTTCCATTGTTAATTTCCTGATGACGGCACTTGCATGGTGGTGGTGTAACACACTTTAATCGACGTGTGCACGTTTCGGGATAATTCTTCCTAAATGCACTTAATTATTCTGAGGGTTACAAAACCACACTGTCAATCTTTTAACAGGATTTGTCACTTTTATAATTTCAGGTTGATTTTTCTTTTTTGTTCCACTTGATTATTCTGAGGACTACGAGAACATGCTACGATGGCCCAGACTTTAGGGTTTACCTGCACAGCGCTTACGCTGTGCTTATTTGGTTTTTTCTCTGCCCTTTACCTAATCTCTCCATAGCTGCACCCATTTGAAGCGTATTTGTAGGGTGCATGTTTTTTTTTTTTTGTCCTCCGCCCTTTACCTAATCTCCACCCCCGTTCCCCCCCTTCCTTGTATGCATTTTCTATGCACTGCATTCCAAATGAACCAGGACCACCACAATACCTTGAGTGTCTTCTCCTGAGGTTCCCTACAGATATCTGCCTTTTTTGGCCAACCTGGCAAGAGACCACCATCTTCAGAAGGACAAACGCACCCACCAGCCCTTCCCTCCTTTATTACCCTACCCAACAGTCATCAGCAGAGGGTGATTTCTTGTTTTAACATGTCAAGCCTACAAAAGCTAGTCGTACTGCTTGTTTTCACTGCCACATTCTTCTTTGGAATATGTAGTAAGATCCACTCACTAAATTGCCCCCCCCCCCCTCCACATAGGGATAGTATTGTGTAGGAAGATCAATCCCCGGAAGCCCCAAGATTTTATCAGGCACACTTCCCTCAGTATGCGGATCGTTCAACCATGCAGTTCCTTGCCTTACTGTTTCATTGGTGCTTAGTAATATTCTGTACCTTCTGAACCCTTGTGCATCCTGAATCACTTACTCAGGTTCTATTGTTAAGTACCTTTTTGAACTATGTAATCAGATTCTAGTGTTCTGTATATTTATTAACAACATATTCAGGTTCTAGCTATGTTGTCCCTTTGCAATATGTTATTTTATACTTTCAGGTCATTTGTACCCTAAGACCACATATTCAGATTCCAATGTTAGATACCTGTTTGGACCTCTTGCCTAAGTTCCACTACTATAAATGTTTCGAACCACTTCTCTATATGTGAATTATATAACCCTAATGAATGGCTAATTCATTTAGTGAATTGTAAGTCTTGACTGCTACATGCACTTTAGCATAACTAGACTCTCCATCTGAATCCACCCCCCCCCCCCAGCATATTGAACACTTTCAGTAATTGTATGGTGTAGGAAAGTGGATTAATATTTGAGCTTGACAAGTGTCCACCTCAAAGGATAAGACCACCACCTGCTAAATGTCACACAGATTAAATAAAACAAACCTGTACTGAATTACGGTTAACATGACACTAAGCAGTCAAGCTTAAATCAAAGGCATTGTGTATAGTATTTAAGCAGTGCATACGCAGTGCAAAGGTCACACAGAATGCAGTTAAATTCCACAACCGATTGTAAAATAATGAGAAATGTTTTGTGAGTAAAATGGGTCCAAAATGACACAACTCCAGTAAAGGAAACCGGACATATGAATTTATTATGATTTAAGTGAAAGTAGAGGCTAAAAGTAAAAAAGCATCAGTGATAGTATATGGAAGTGGTAGACTGGGACATAGGTGCAATCGGAGGTTGAGCACAGTGAAGCCCTGGTTGGATAAAACAAATGAATTGGGCCCGGCGAAAGTCTAGAAGTCAAAAAGTTAGAAAAGGTTTCTTAGTCACAAATCAGAAAAGGACTTTGTCACTTTTTGAGAAGAAAAATCCTCTCCGAGCAGGCTGCCCATGAAATTCTACCCAAAGGCCTGATATTTAAAGCAGATTGGTCCCTCTGGAGCTTTGGAGATTTCTCTTGGAACATTTTTTAAGTTCTAACTTAAAATAGGACTTAGTCATATTTTTGAGGTGCTCGGAGCCTAGACCATCAGTCCTATGCTGTGGAACTGCCATTCGGATACTGTTTCTGGCGGTTCCCTCTGAATCTTTGGAGGAAAAGTTGTTAAAAGTTTCCAAACTTACTACTGATGCCCAAAAAACACCTGGAGTACACTTCTCAGGCCCCAGACCCTCTGGGCAGTGCACTTAGAGACTTTTGGGGTGTCAAGCAGAGGCCCATCAGCAAAGTCCAGTCCCTGTTGCCACTGGTCCGCTTGGCATTTCAGGTAAAATGCCTCTTGCAGCTTGTTGTTTGTAGCCACACAGGTGGTCAGCCAACTGACCTTTGGATTCCACGTCTTTTTCCTGGGTGCAAGAGTAAGTAGCTCTTGTCCTTTAGCGCTCCTCTCAAGTCAGAGACAGCAGGACCGTTCCTCTTCTGATCTTCCGCAGGTCCATAAAGTGTGTTAAGGTTGGTGCTGAGGATGCCACATTTATGCCGGCACCTGCTAGTGGGTGGGTGTGGCTCCTGGACACTCCCTAACCAATTGAAGATCCTGGTAGGGAGTCAGTTGTGGTAACCCTACTCACCTTTTCAGCAATCCCACGGTGCTCCCTCACTTACATATTGCATGCAATTCCTCACTCTCAAAATATAAGATAAGGAAATCCTTCCCCCATTGTGCAGAGTCTATTTGCCCATGCAGAGGTGTGGCCAGGGTAATGAGGAGGCCCCTCCTATGTGGTCGTTCAAAACTGGTTCTGGGAGGAGTATTTCTTCCACTGGGTTTGGTGCCTGCCTGTCTATGGGAACAAAGGCTGGGGCCTTTTCAGGTGTCAGCTCACATTTACTTAAGACAGGGAAGGCCTCTTTGAAGTAAGATATTTACTGTGTGCACCCAAACTGTTGTTCTTGCTAGGGGAAGAAAACACCTCACCACTTCCAGGACATTGTCTTTTCTGTAAAACAATTTTCGCACTTTTTTTTTACACCTTAATCCGGCGAAGTGCCGTCTGGGCAGTTGCTGGAGAGCTAGTGCAAATTAGCCTACAGCTGCTTCGAGCAGGCTAAAGGCAACGTTCTAAAAGCTACATTTTCCCATATATTTAATAAAAATCTGACTTTACCATTAGATTGGATATTTTTTAAATATATAAACATGTCTTTGAATGGAGTCTGTAGCTGGTACAAGTCAAACATTCTACATTAATTGTTATAATCTTTATTTTGACTTTTCATGTGCCAGTTCCAGCCTGACCACTGCCTATTTACCGGGGGCCAATATGCGATTTCTCATGTCACACATGTTCCTCTCTTAAATATTTTGCACCCTATCTTATGAGCAGCAAGGTGTGCACAGGGATGACTTATTTAATATTTAAAATTGGGTTTTCCTACCTGTCAAGTGGATGATTTTGATGTCTGCGCAGCAGGATTCAAGCTGCTGCCAGTAGGCTACCCAAAGTAGGCCTGAAATCATTTTTCACTACTAATGTAGTGGATGCCACAATAGGTGCTGCAGTCCACAAGTGATATGTAACTTTCCATGCCATCGGTGTTTTTCTGCACCATATACCATGGCTGTCGGAAGTTAAATGTGCAGTCAGATGTTCAGCCAGTTTTGACATGTTTTTTAGGGTCACACCACATACTCTAAGAACTTGAAAGCGCTGTTCTTGTTTGAGGGTTCAAGATTACTAGCAGGTGAGTCCCCCAAAAAACGAAAAACTGTGGGTGACCACCCAAAAGTGGTACCGTTGTAACATGTGGCTTAATGTATTAGACCCTCAATCCCTGTGGTAGATGTTAGTCTAACTGTAGATGTTGTATTGTCTGTGTTCCCTGGTATATGGTACTCTTTCCCCCCCGTCTGTTATCCCTCCCTACCTTGACACTTTCCATGCTTCTTTCTCCTCTTGTCCTGTGCTTCTTTCTCCCCTTGCCCCCTACCCTCCAGTGCCCTTCCAACATCTTCAAGTATCAACAGCATGACTCACAAAAGCACACATTTTAGATAACCTATAAAACGAAAGGACTCAGATTGCAACATTCTAACACGTGCACTCTCCTTGTCCATCCAAGAATGCTGACAAGATGATCAAAACCATGCTTTAACAGCCAACTCTGAAACATTAGCTGATGAGTATCGACCTAAAAACAATTAACATTTGAAATTCATCTTCTATTTCACATTATTGATTTTCTTCCATTGATCCGGTATTTTTGTAATGTTTTCAAAGTTTCAATAGACAATATATCACCAGGTGACATCTGTAAGGAGTAGTGTAATTTTTGTTGTAGTTTACCTGCTACCCAATTTTTCCTTTTGGATTTAGCTTCCTTTAGAACTCTGTGCTCCTTATCACTGCTAAACAATGGTAATGCACTTCTGCTTCCCCTCCAAAACATGTGCAGTGCATTAAAACCCCATCATTACCTTATTTACCTTCCCTTTATGTCCATTGTAGATGGTGCCTAAAATGCACTGTGTAGTCACACCACCCACATACGACAAAAATGTATGTTTGCCAGGAGCACCCCTGTGCTCTTGCTGGGCTGCAGTTGAAAGGCTCTTCTGTAACACATGGCAAAGAAAAGCGCCTTTGCCATCTGAGAAATTATTTTTATATATTAAGAAGTCACTTCCAAAGTGTACCTTGTAAGCCCACAAGGCGGAGGGCCTAATATATAAAAAGTGGTACACTCTGTTTCTTATATAAATCTTTTTATTAACAAGTGCTCAATCATTAGTACAATACTACAATAGCAACTCACCACTATAGATCATTTGGCCAAACAGACCACAATTCAATGTCTGCATCAGTAAATAGATAACATGGTCTGACATAGCTTGACCAGCAAGAAACACTACCCTTACAATACAGATGACCGATCAATATTGTACACTTATATTCATCCCCCCCCCCGCGCGAGCAACCTCTACTGTATGCTCTGCTCTCCAACAACAATCGAGGTCTCCCCCAATTAGCTACACTCTGGGGAGAGACCACCCCCCACAGCCGCGCAGTGTTGTGCTTTGGCACCCCCGAAGCCAGTGCAAGACATATTTTTGGTATCGTGGCCAGGCCTCTTCGCCCGAAATAATGAGGTGCCATTTAGCCTCCAGAGGGACCTCCTGTCCTGTTACATCGACCATTATACGAGTAACTCCTGCCCAATACCCTTGTATCAACGGACAAACCCACAACAAATGGAAAAAAGTCCCCTTCTGTCCACATCCCCGCCAAAAGAAGGGTGTCAGTTCGCCCCATTCAATGCAGAGTGGTCTAGAGTAGTATGTCCTATGCAGGATCTTCAATTGAACTAATCGAAATCGGGATCTTATAGCCACCTCCCAGGGACCCTGTATAGCCTCAACCTCATCCACATCATCTAGCCAAGGTCTCCCTCCCATGTTATCCTCAATGTTACCAGAGGATCTGGTGAATTATTCGCCAGCACATTCTTGGCTGGGAAGGTTAATGGCCCTGGTTTAGAAGACAGTGGCCTCCATCTGAGCCCAGGCAGGACAAGATGGTGTTAACTGCTGCAAACACAAAGAGATGATGGACGGAGCGCTGAAACTTTTTAGACACTCACCCCCAGTCACAGATCTGGAATTAATCCATCATTCTTTAGCTCACTTCGCCACCCCAGTTCAGACCCAGCCATATGCAAATCAGCCTTGACCCTGTGCCTCATGGGAACCGTCCAGCCCGAACTGCCAAGCCAGGTCTTCCCTGGACCGGAAACAAGCATCCTGGGACCGGTTTCGGGGTAACACCCCTCATCAGCCAGGCTAGCTTGAATCCAATGGCAAAGTGAGCAAGGAGCCCATGTCTGGGCATACCCTGCCAACTGCTGACCACTTAGCAGGGACTTGCTATCTGGGAGTGTGGACAGTAACAACTGGCAGAACAAAGGACGGCTTTAACACTACCTCTCTTGACTTGAAAATGTCGGGGAGGTCTTCTATTGATTTCCAGAATCCTTCTAAACAGGCAGACCTGCCTGGTAGCAGAAGTCTTATGCCATCTTGAAACTGGGACTCAGTGGGTAATTTTGCAGTTATGCAAAGAGAAAGTGCTGCAAAAGGAGGTGGAGGGACTGCGAAAAAATAGGTTTGGGGCATGTGTGCTGTTGATACACATGCTTTGCATACTCCTGCCATCTAGTGTTGGGTTCAGTTAAGGGCTGAAGGATTGATTAGAAGAAATTTTTTCAGCAGTTGGAGAAAAGTGCAACAGTCATTTTTTCCACTTCAAGAGGACCTGGGCAAAGTACTGAGGATTACCCAGGAAGGTTGCCCCCAAGGCGGCTAAGAAAATTAGGTTCATCATGCTTGGAGCTTTTTGATGTGCTGAAAAGGGTTCAGTGGGAACTCATGGTAAAAGTATTCGGCCTCTTAGAGCCATGCCACTGCTAGAATTTCCACCCTTACCCCGCTGGAGAATTTTGAGAACCCAAAAAGTGACTAAGTCAGAAGGTAAAACATTTCACAGAGTTAAGGATACATATCCATCCTACCAGCAAGCACCCTCAGCGGCCAAGGACTTCAGCTTTACCTCACTAGGAGCTTTTGACTCCAAAACCAGTGGCTTTATAAGGAGCTCAACAGCAATGTATTTGACATTATCCCACTGGATAATTTTAACTTCCATTTGTGACTCTAGATTAGAAAGTAAAACCTTTAACTGGGTTGGAACACTTGGTTTATGTAATCTCTGCTCATTGCAGTCTGTATGAAATTGCACCCACGTCCCAGTCAAACTTGAACTACTGTTTTTGTATAGCGCTGAACTTTCTCTGGTTGCTTTTTGCCTTACAACTTTAAGAATGTCCTCTGAACCTATTTTGTTGATATTGGTGTCTTTTTCTTTTGCTCTTCGTTTTTCACTTAATCAGTATGGAAATTTTACTTGATGTTCTTTATTTCAAAATAATTGGTCCTGCTTGAACCTGACACACACTTATCTGGGGATTTTCTGCTGCTTGTGCCAGGTTTGACGTGACAGTCTCTCAGAACGGTTTGACCTAACCAGAATGATTATTAAATTTGTGGGGGATCACTTGCTTCCAAATTAATAACCCAATTTCTGACAACTAAACTTTTACAGGGACGACTTCCAAAAATGACTACTCCATTTCAACATTTTAATCCAATAGCAACTTAATTGTACAATCAGACATATACCCCAACATATTGATCAGTCTTTAACAAAAACAACCTCTAGTCAAGATACAACTCTGCAACTGCATCTCCCAGACTGCAAAGCCATCACCTTGAGTACCAATTTTCTTATTCTCCTTTCATTTCTACTAAAACAACTGTATACAAATCTCTGATCTCATCCATTACCTTTACTCACTTACAAAATATCAGTGCAATAGAAGCTTTAGCCTTCAAGCAACTCGTTGAACCACGCACTCCAGTCTCTCAAACACCCACAATCATTACACAAGTCCACCCTAAGAACAAATGTAGACATACCAAGCCACAATTAGACATGCATCCCAAACACTCCTGCAGTCCTCATCACACATGTTAAAGCTATGGCTTACAGACCTAACCATTCCATTCCCTCCCACCACAAATCTATGGAGGAGAAGGCTTCCTACTAAAATACTTCACATAGCGATAACCCACAAAGAATCCAGGTCACAAAAAGACTTAAAGACACAGCAATCGGGAGGCTTCATTTCAGGTCAGTAATGTGTGATGATTCTCTTAGTACTCTCAGCAGCATTCATGCCGTTGATCACAATCAACTTCTTCGACCCTTATCCTCCAGATTCATAATTGGAGGCACAGTTGAATGGTTCAGATCATACTTAACCTAGTGATATCAAATGCTTCAAGTTATTTAATCTGTCAACCATATTTGCCAACTCTCACATCTTTTGCTGCTTCAATTCTTATTCAGTCTTTCTTTTAAGCACCTTGATAGTCTTTTATGCTTTTTGAGAGTTTTGTACCACTAGTACTCAGGTGATAGAGTTGTATCTGCATCTAAACTATGCTTCCTGTTTTAAGCACTTGCATTCATATAAAGAGAAAAAAGACATATTACACCGAAAGAGACATATGCATTTCAGACAATGTCATAATTGATGCTTCTCTGTACATATAGGTACATATATAGAGGAGTTTATGCCTTCTACATAAACTGCAAGAAATGTAATGCAAAACTGGCATACTTCACCACAAGGTAACTGTGCACATCAGACCATGTCAAATATTACTGCGTCTGTGCACGTATCCATATTTAAATAGAGCACTTTTCTCCAGTCAACACAACCTTACCAAGTGCCATGGGCATACGTGTATGTCTGAGATAATTTCTGTTTTTGTTAAAAAAAAAAAAACCTTCCTCCGTTCAACCTTTGTTCCATAACTCCTATCTCTGACTCATTCCTAACCTTTCAATCTACTATGAACCTCAAAACATCAATCTCAAACTTTCCCTTCCTTTTTACCCTTGTCACCCAACCAACAGGCACACACGACCTCCACTTACAAAAAACAACTTCTTATGCTTTCAACTCCACTCCCATCAATTTATCCCACACTAAACACGCAAATCAAAAGCACAAACCTAATACACCTAACGCTGATAGAAAAATGGGGGGAAAACACTAATCTACTAATTATTAACCTCTTATCTGTGGCTCAGGAGTAGTGTTCTACTCACCGCAACACACTCTAACTTCTCGTCGGGGGTAGTAAGCGCTATATAAATACAATCTACAATTACAGAAAACCAAAATGTACCAATAAAACCTTCAAACACTGCCTAATCAAATACAAGATTGGATGTCCTTTTAGGAACTCAAACTACAAAAGCGAAATAAACTGAGTTCCTCATCATTAGCTCTAAACCTGCTGGTAACATAATGTCAGTAGCGAATGATAACTTTAAAAAATTACAGTCTTCACTTACAGATCATATGACTTGCTATACTTGTCCAGGCCTCGAAAAATCTTAAAAATGTTACTAGATCTGCAGGTCGAATGACTTAAATAATGTACTTGACCTAATTCTAATGCTCTTGACCCATAAACTGGTTTCAAATTGTGATCCTGGGCAAATATTTTAATTCACTGAGCTGCCATTTTCATCTTTATCACATATGAGAGCACCTTCAAATTCACGAGTTCAGCATATCTGCTGTACAAAAAACACTTCTGTTTGATTTAATAGACTAAATGTTTGCTCCATATATAATACAAATCTAGCCACATATATTATTTGCAGATGACCGCTGATTTGCCTCTTAGTTCATTAACCGCATTGTCATCAGGGCGGGGACAGGAATGTTTCCCAAATCATGTTTAAAAACTATCACTTTTAATACATACCTAAAACCATGAAGTAGTAGCACACTCATTTGCAATCAGCAGATTTTCCATTGAAATGACCACAAAATTTCCCACTGACATGCAACCTACTGACAAAACTATATAGTGTGCAAACAATGTTTAAAAATCGTGTTTATGCAAATATTTGTTTACATCACACTTCTGAAATACAAAAAACTTGTGCTTTCATAATTCTTAATTTGTTTTGAAATATTTGTACTATTCATTTACAAGCTGTTTAAATGTTGTGTTAGAAACAAACCTGACATCTTACTGCCTTTTGTTTCACAATGATTCAGATATATCACTTGACAAAAACCTCTAACTGCAATAAGAGAAAGAAAAGTAAACACTATTTTCCAGGATAAGATAAGCAGCAGTTAGTAAAAAGACAAACTGACATTTGACCTCTGTCCTTGAACAGACAGAAAATATGTCGAGATAAAAACAAGATTTAAAGGCGTCTTTATTGCTCATTCATTTTTCTGAAAGAACAGAACACCTGTTCCTTTCCAGTTTAAGTTCATTCGCCAGAACAGACGAGTAGGTCCTATAAATAGCTCAATCTGATTCACCATAGCGAGTTGGCAAGTTGATTTTTCGAGGCCGGTTGTCTAGTTCGCCCTGGACAAAATCTTAATATGGAACTGCACATTAAAGCTATGGCTAGAGGTCCACTTCCAATGGAGACTATTTGCCGCCATCAAGCCATCTTATCTAAAGATGATCTGCAGCAGTTAGAACAAGCCGTGGTCATATCATATTATACTGCATCTGTTTCTTTCCACTTGCCTACAATCCATCTGACTCCCATCAAAACACTATTACTTGCCGTAGCCAGACTGATCTCTAACACAGCTAAATTTGATCATCTGGCATGGGGGCAAAAATTACTTACATGGTTGCTAAAATTACTTACATGTTTACCTCTCAAAGCCAGCAGCTTCCTCAGATCTACATGGAAACTTGTGCGTTAAATTACCTTAAGAAGCAAATAAGAAAACTGTGTATTTAGAGTGGTATGTAGCAAAAAACGCACTTCACCTGGAATCCGCCCACCTCGCTGATGCAATAAAAAATAACAAAAATCCTGATGCGTTCCTTTTCAGGTTTCAATGCATCTAGAGAGATCAGACTGGCTCTCCTTTTCTAAATCTGTGTTTCCTCTTTTAATACCAGAATAAAAGAACAGCTTCTGAACAAACTCTTCATTACATAATCTATTTGATTGCAGGTGTGGATATCTTAACCTACCTTACATTACATAACTCCTTAACAGTCTTCATAATCAAGTGCCTTTCTCCAATGTATCTGCACTTCCAAGAAATGTAACCCCTGATATTGATGTTTTATCATATATTTGTCTTTTTGATCAGTCACTGTATGATATTGTGCTCGTACACAGGCTCCTCCTCTATGAAACTATGTAACGTCTGTAAAGAACTCTGTCGCATTTAGACTATTTTCTCGCTAAGAATACATTTGCTGTAGCTCAAATGTAATAGTTTCTTAACTTAATCCTGCTCATTTTATTTCCTCACACCCAGGCAAAAGAACTCCCTGGAGAGGAATTCTTCTGTTTGGCCCACCAGGAACTGGAAAATCATACTTGGCCAAAGCTGTCGCAACAGAGGCCAACAACTCCACATTTTTTTCAATATCCTCTTCAGATCTTGTCTCAAAGTGGCTTGGAGAAAGTGAAAAGTAAGGGTCTCGTTCTGTGTTTGCATTAGTCATTAACTAAGTCATTTGATCTTAGTTTGCTAGGTGCAATTGACTATCCAGTGCTCTGAGTGCTAGCCTATACAATCTGTGTGTCATTTTGGTTAATGGCACAGATACATTTTAATAATAGAATGTCAGAGAACCATAGGTTTTATAGTAAATTAGCATTAAAATCTAATTTGTGACAATCAAAAGATGAGCTTGCTGGTGAATTTTTTGCACGCTGGTGATATGCATCTGTGCCTTGCATATTTGCTAATCCAGTGTTGACCAGCAAGCATTTTATACGAGCATGTATCTATTCAGAAGTGTCCAATATAAAATAATAATTAAAGACATTTGAATATCCAGATGTGTTCAAATAAATCAACAAAATGTATATATACCCACCAAAAAATCCCCAATGCTAGAAGTAGTGGGGGTGTGGCCTGGGACGAAGGCCAGCAGGACGTAGCTAGCTGAGCTCCCGTCCTGGCCCAGGATTATCCTTGAATATCCGCGCCAGTGGCCGCCTGTCGAGTCCTTCCGAAGAACGCCATAACTGCAGCACTGACGTCGGCCCCATTTACGGACCTATAGTGAATTGCTGGGGGCTTCCGCACCTCTGAGAACAGGCTGTGGCTGGACGGCAGCCTGGAGGTAATCGAGGGCTACACAGCGGCCTGTGTGATGGGGGATGAGTGAAGACCCCCGTAGTCGTGTGGCGAGCCGCTGAGCTGGTGGAGAGCTGGGGGCGAGTGAGCCCCTGGGCAGCAAGCCCGGAGCAGTGCAGCAACAACAAGGGGCAACACTGTTGGAGATGGCCGCACGCTTTCAGCACCTGAAGGCGCAGCTGGGCCAGACGCAAGGAGGTCAGCAATGAGTAGAAGATGCCTCACAGGGGGTATGAGCGGAGCATGAGCCCTGCAAACAGAGAAGCAGGGAAGACGCACGCAGAAGGAGGACCCCGCTGGGGGCTGTTGACGGCCCCGGGTGCGGCACTTTGGTGGCTCCAGCTGCGGGTGGACTTGCCTGCTGGTGCGTTAAGCCCTCGGGGGGGGAGTACAACTTTTCCTCTCTTCCTTAGCAAGGATGGACAAAGCTTTGCTCTCCAGCTGGAATGCCTGGTGAGCTACGGCACTGACTGGTACCGGGAAGAGACTGTGAGGAGAGACACCAACTGGTGGTGAGGCAGTGCACTCTTCATATGGAGGGACACAGCTGGCCTATACTCTGGGTGAAGGCGGCGGGGTCGGGGAGCATGGAGTGTATCCTTGGCCCATGTATTCAGATTGGCTAGAGGCCTACACAAACTGGGAGCACTGCTGGGGGCAGCTGGAGTATAAAAGAGTACAGCAGGCCGTTGCATATAGCTTCGGGGCGGGGGAGAGGAGCAAACCACCTGCAGGCTAAACTCTGCCCTGAAATCTCCTGCGAGTCAGACCTTGGTGACACACCCCCCCCCCCCCCCATTGCCTTTTGGAAGAGCAATGCATTAAGCACCGGGAGGCATGCCCAGCGAGGTGTGATGCTGGGGAGCGGCTGTCCATATTAGGAGTCCTGGCTGCTCTTTGAAACAGCGGTGTTGGCAGCGGGAGAAATGGTACAGATGTGACGGTTGGGGGTCTAAGACTCTGCTGTCTGGGGCAGCAGCCGGGAGCTGCCACTACTGGTAGCCTTCCCTGGGGAAGCAGGCAGGACATTAGCAGTCTGCTAACGGCACTAAAACTCATTGATGGGGGGACACCGGAGTGCAGAAAAGATGAGATACAAAGCTGGTTCATAGCTTCTCATGGTAGATGACAGTGGTCCTTAAGAGACTAGAATGTATATGCCCAACCTCCATTAGAAAAAGTTATGACAACAGAATCTTTGCAAGGAAGGAATAAATGGTGTCAGGAATGAGATGTATGAGTACCTTGGACTGCTGGTGTCCCCTGCAATAAATCTTACTAACATTTAAGCTCATCCCTTCATGACAAAATAGCTCGCAATAGCTACACAACTTGAAGGGGACATTAGTTTAAGGTAGTCGGCTCTAAAGCCACTTATAGGAGTAGCTCAGCGTGCACTTGGCAATAGAGTTGGACTGTTTTTTAAAGCATATCACCTGTGGCTTCTGTCCTGGGGCGGCTACCTTGATTTGGAGTGGAGTACTTCCAAACAAGAAAACTGAGTTCACAGCCAACAGACCCCCCCCCCTTCTTTTTTTTTTTTTTTTTTTTTTTTTCTGGGGCTGGTAGGTAGTTTTTGTGTTTAATTAGTGGAGATTCTGATTGATTGATTGAAAGCAGGTAGCGGTACGTGATTGTGTGTATTGAATGTGAGTAAATGTGAGTGAGTGTTGGGAGTGTGTATACATGGGGTTTGGCTGTACTCTGGATCAGCGACTGTGGTTGCAGACACTGGATGCAGCTTCCCCCCCCCCCCATACTGCTGACTTCGTGGACTGATTGTGGATTGCGAAAAATTGGGCGGTGTAGCCTTTATCGTCGATTGAGGGAAGTTGTTGGGGTTGGATTCACCGAGATGGTACTATTTGGGAGACACATGTTTGGTTGTGTTTACCTGGTAGGAGGGTTCAAATGTTTGGTGTTCTGTTTAGTGTTGCAGCGGCAGCGGTGAGATAGAGTGTGGGGTGGTCAGGGGATCTTGTGTGACCATGGCTACCTGTTTCAAAGTGGTGACGTGGAATGTGGGTGGGCTCAACTCCTATGTTTAGAGGTATAGGAATACATATTGCTCTCGTGCAAGAGTCACGTGATGGAGAGTGAAGTTCAGATGGTGCAGACTAAATGGAGGGGGCAGTTGAACTCAGTTACCTAATTATGCAAGTTTTTTTTTTTATTTGGGTCTCCTTTCAGGCTGCATTCAGAGCCAAGAGTTTTAAAGCGGATGTTGAGGGTAGATACCGATTGTAGGAAACTGGTGGACCCACACATTTTTTGTCCCCTTTTTGACTACTAGATGCTGGTTTTCAATTCTGACAGTGCACTGAGGCCTGCTAACCAGACCTCCGTGCCAGACTGTATCCTGGGCAGTGACCCCCCCCCCCAGCGGTTGTTCTGGTCCCAATTGGGGTGGTTGCCCAGGGCCCTCAGCCCAAAGACCCTGAAGAGCCAGTCCCTGTAGTTGGGAAACTGGAGTCCCAGAGGAAAGGGAAATAGAAGAGGGCAGGGAAGCCACTCTTAACCAGAGTTTCAGTGAGCCAAGGACCTTCTCACCCAGTAAGGGTACAACCCAGAGTTGACACTGGTGAGGCTTCGCCTGACCAAAAGGAAACCCTGAGCAGTAAGGCAGCTTTCCATCCTCAGGTTGTACCCCCTGCACTGACTGAAGGTAAAGTGAAAGAAGAGTAGCTGCCACATGATGTGGTAGCACCCCACTTAAAACAGCAAGAGAGATTCCAAGAACCCACAGTTACCCCTAAAACAGCTCAACCACCTGTCAGTGGACAGCATAGGGTGTGGTTCTAGAGTCTGACGGCTGTCTGTGGCCTCTGCTGGGTGCTGGCCTTCATGGCAGCTGTGTGCTTGGCTTGGGAGGTAGACCCCATGGCCAGAAGCAAAGTAGGCCCCCTGACTCTGCTGGTCATGGTGGGGTTACTCAAGCGTTGGGTAACCTCTGTGGGTAAGCTAGGTGTTGCCAAGTTATGGATAGGAGAAGTGGGCACCTCACTACCCAAGCTAAATGGGACGAAAGAAAATGACAACCCTGCATTGACAGTACAGTTCAAGAGGAGTCCTATTGCTGTTGAGATTCCCAGAGGCAATTACCTTGACAGGAGGATGTCAGGCAAAGTAGGCCCTGCAAAATACAGCCTATTTCCTTACTCTCTGCCTCGCCTGACAGATTAGGAAAACTTTCCCAGGTTGTGGCCCAGTCTCCTGGTCTGTTGGCTGGGGGAGGTGGGGTTGTGTAGGACACTGAAATTTTGTAGAAGTTGTCCACCCCCACACTTTTTGCTCCCTTTTTGACTACTAGATGCTCATGTTCAACCTAACAGTGCACTGAGGCCTGCTAACCAGATCTCTGTGCCAGTGCTCTTTCCCCTAAACAAGTTAAAGTCTAATTGTAACCCAATTGGCATGGACTTTAGCATCTCTATAGGTCTCTAGTAAATGGTACCACTGGCACCTAGGGCATGGGTACTAAAGAGGGTCCCTAGGGGCTGCATCATGTCTTACGTCACCCTAAGGGACCCACACACAAATTACATGCAGACTGCCATTGCAGGCTGTGCAAAATGCTGCAAACCATTCTGAAAACATGACATGGCACTCACCCTGTGCCATGCAAAGTGCACAATGAATGTAATGTTTATTACTTTTCGATTATATGAATGTGTATAATTAATTGCCTTTCAACTTATCAGACGCATGATAGTGGTGGTTAGATGACATTGTGGGGTAATATACCCAGCAACAGCAGTATATATGATCCTGCGATGGGTATTTTAATTAATTTTTTTATATGTTTTATCGTAGTTATCCCTGAAGAAGGGCAGTTTTTGCCCAAAATGCATTGGGTTATATAATCTGTTGCGCCATTTGGAACGGTGAATCCCCATGTACTTTGGAAAAAGCCTGGATAGGCATCTGTTGAACTTTTTGTCAAACATTGAGTATGAAAATGCCTGGATTAAATATGGATTTCGGATCATACACAATGAAATTAGATGGATCAAAATGTGGTAGAAATTGTTTGAACTCACTCGGCGCGTTTACATTTCAGCTGTGCATCCTTCGTTGGGACCCGACGAGGCGAACAGCTTATTTTTAAGTGCTCAGGGAAGCCATCTTAAGACATGTACTGGGCACTGGTCAGCACGGGTTACTCGGCTATATGACGATGTAACTGAAAATACTGTTTGGTATCAAACACCTTGTCTTAATAAATCTGTACTGATGCCAGTGTTAGATTTAGGATGAAATGAACCTAGAGGGTACCTTAAAGGTGCCTCCTGAAACCTACTAGTCCTCTAGTGTTCTGTCTGGCTGGTATTGTCCAGCCTGCCACCACAGATGAGTTTCTGACCCCCTTTAGGAGAGAGTCCACGCTCTGAGGTCAGAAACAATGCCTGCTTCAGATGAAGGTGCATCCAGCAGGTTGGCTAGTGAGATTTAGCATATCAAGGCCAGGGGCTTCAAAGCCCCTGCCGCCTTTGATATGCGACCTGGGAGATGCCACCACCTGCCCTGAGGCCCTTTTGGCACCATGACAGGTGGAAAATTAGCTATGCAAGTAGGTGTGTTGCACTACCAGTCTAGTCGCACCCCTAACGTGGGCTACTTTATGTGCTCCACGAAAGAAGTGTTCCACCATCTTGTTCTGGTGGAATTAGGAACTCTGAGTCAGGGTTCTGCCCACTCCCCACAGGAAGTGGTCATATAGGGGGTGTAATGACCCCAAGAGTATGTAGCCCATTGGATACTACCCTTCACACCCTGGAATTTAGTATTTAGGTGGCCCCCTGACACCAGGATTCAGATTCACCTGACTAAAGAAGGAGGAGTACAAAGAAGAGACGAAGAATGCAAGAACTGTGGACTAGCTGTGGACTTGGCATCCAACCCTGCCTGCCTGCTCCAGTCCCGACAATTGCAAAGACTCAACTCGTCCTGCAGCTGTGCATCCTTCGGAAGCCTCGGAGGGCTGCCAGCACTTTGCCAACTATCCAGCATCTTCCTGGAAGTGGAGGAGCCACTTACCTGCAGGCACCGACCGCACAGTCTGGTTTACCGATCTGCTGACTACCGGGTCCATCGATGCAGCAGCAGCCCAGGAGGAGGTCACTAAGTGTCCAGGAGGTCATCCCTGTCGACCCATCCCGTCTTCAAGACGCTGATCCACAGCGGAGGCTCCCTGCACCAATACCCGGGCTACCGGAGCCTGTTGCAAGCACCCAGGCTTGTTTGTGGTCAGCCAGAACACCATTGCCGCCAAAACTGACCTGCATGTCGAGGCACTTCACCAGAGGACAGCTCCATGCCAGTAGTAGTCTTGTTCTGTGGTTCTTCTGCAGGTGCACCGAGAACTGAGAGCCTCCAGCTCGCCGACCCGCCAAACAAAACACCTAAGTACCCGAGGCCCCAAGTCCACTCAAACCAGCAGTCTCTCTGTGGTCCTGAGACCCTCAAGAGCTGAGCTCCCCTTGTGGTTCTCCCGGACTGGTCCCTCGGTCCCCATTGCAGCCTTTCTTTGCAGGTACTGTGCCCCATTGACTTCAACGTGTAGCGTTCAAGGCTACCACTGAGAAAAGAACCTCTGCACTCAGATACTCCAGGGCAGGTGAACTTGAACTCTTTGTGCTTTCTTGGACCTTGGCCCCTACTGACCCTATGTCCAGAAGAACAGTCCTGTAAGTCATTGGCAAGTGTCCCTATGCAGTGTGTGTTTCTCCAATAGGATAAAATTACCACGTTCGAGGCCCATGCCTCATATCTGACAGTTGTATTTTCTATGTTTGTGAAAATCGCTCTCTCAAAGTACTTACCTGATCTAGAAGATCTTGGTGTCTAAATTAATATAAAAATCTGTGTAATTTTTATAAATTGGTTTTGGATTTTCATTGTGTCATTTATTGACTCTGTATGTGCAGCAAGTGCCTAACACTCCCCTCTGATAAGCCTAAGGCTGCTCCACCACACTACTACAAATAGAGCACCTTGGGATTGTTAAAGCAAGCCCCTGTACACTAGTAAGAGATACCTGGACTCTCTACACAGTGCACCTCATTTTGGTACACTATATAAAGAGCCAGCTTCCTACACCTGTTGCTATATGGCACTGTGGATGGGCGAGAGGTGTGCTTCTTGAATGTATATGCACCCAGTGCAGATGATGGGGACTTCTATCTTGATATAGAGAGAGCTCCTCCCTTATGTTGGGACCCCCTGTTGTGGACTGGAGATTTCAACTGTGTTGGATGGCGACTGGGATCATCCCGCCCCCCCCCCCCCTGATGCGAGGTACGATGCCAAATATGGTGTTGGCACTGTGGGGTGTGATGGACCGCATAGGTTGTCTGGATGTGTGGCGCACAACTCACCCGGAAACTAGGGAGCACACTTACTATGCCCCAACTCATGCCATATATAGTCGCCTAGACAGGTTCTTGCAATCGGAGGATCTTGCCACCGAGGTGATTGATATCCAGATGCTGGGTAGGTTTCTCTGGGATCATGCTCCTCTGCTTTTGGAGTGGGTGGTGTGTGTGGATAGGCCCAGGGTACTGCTGTGTCGCTTGCACCCAGAGACTCTCAAGGATTCACAGCTCCGTGAGGAACTTAGAGCAGCGACTGTCGGTTATTTCGTAACCAACTGGTCCTCAACAGCATGCAGGGGAACTGAATGGGACTCCCTAAAGGTGTTGGCCCGGTGGGAGTGCATTTCCTGTATCAGTGGCACCAGACGCTGTCTTGAGATGCAACTGATGGAGAAGAAGCTGCAGTTGGCTGCCCTCCAGAGTGAAGCCCCCACATTGGGGGGGGGGGCGCAACGAGAGACCTTACAAGAGATTCTAATGGCACTGAAAGGATTCCGCCCGCCCATCAAAGGTGAACTGGTACAGGTTATCATGGACAACAAGACTGTCAAGTGGTACTGCAACAAACACAGTGATGTGGGGTCATGGGCCCTGTGCCAGGAGGTCTATATCACTGGAAGTGGCTGAATTCTCCTGTTCGCCCTGCACCTGGCAGGATCCTTAGATGTTGGGGCAGGCAAACTAAGCTGTGGTTCCCTAGTGGATTATAAGTGGTGGTTACACTCGGAGGTGGCAGGGGGCATCTTCCACCAATGGAGAGAACCCTATCTCAATATGTTCACCATCAAAGAGAAAGCGCATTGTCCAAATATTTGCCTGTTGGAGTTCCCAGGGCAGTACTTCTTTAAAGACACCTTCCACCAGCAAGGGGGTTGGGTTGGGACGTCTATGCCTTTCCACCCCTCCCTCACTTGCCCAGAGTGCTAAAGAAAGATAAATAAAGACTGGGGTTAAGTCATCCTAATGGCTCTGGACTGGGCAAGAAGAGTGTGGTACTCAGAACTTCTGGCCATGAGCACATATCCTCTGATTCAGCTACCTCTTTGGGAAGATCTCTTGTCGCAGCAGCAGGGCCAAGTTTTGCACCACCACATGTACAATCTGCATTTCCCTGCGTGGCGATTAAGCAGCGACAGTTAAGGGCTTTCATTATCCCTGCCAAATTGGTAAGTGTTTAATCCTGGAATTCAGGCGTACATCTACCAAATCAATTTATACAGGATGCTGAGTTATTTGTTGTCTGATGTTCTTCCCATGACATTCCACCTCTGAAGACACAATTATCGGATGTTCTTCTGTCTGGTTTGTTCTACTCTGACTTCAGTTACTGGTGTTCTTTCGACCATGCGCTACCTGAATCAGCCATGCCTATTCAAGTCACCTGGTGGGATGAGTTTTTTGAATAGACAGACGCACATGTTCCTACCAACACCTTTTGTGATGCCGCAGTGGGACATTAATTTGGTTCTTACATGCCAGATGTGCACGCTTTTCAAATTGATGCACGGTTGTCCCCTTTGCCTGCTAACTACCAAAACTGCATTCCTCATTGCCATTACATCAGCCAGATAAGTGACTGAGCTCCAGGCGTTGTCCTTGGTACCACAATACGCTTTGTTTTTGCTGGACATTCTAGTCCTCTGGATGAAAGCAGCGTTCCTGCCAAAGGTAGTTACGCCCTTCGACTTGGGGCAATCCATTGCCTTGCTGGCTTTCTAGGCACCACCTTACCCATCCAAGAGGAAGAACTACTCCTCCACCTTGACCCTTCGAGAGTGTGCAGCTTTTACATTGATTGAGCCACAGCAGCCCTACAGAACGAACAACTTTTCATCATTTTCTCCGGGACAAAAAGGGGTAAAGCGATGCAAAAGAAAACCAATCTCCCCATGTATTGTGTTATTGTAGGAAAGTGCCCCTTTTTGACATGGTCACCCCCAACTTTGGGCCTGGTATTCAATGCAGTTTTGACTGCTGTTCACTGGGTTCCTGCTATCCAGGTCTCCAGTGCCAGATCTCTTTCCCTAAAACTCTACAATTGTTCCCCTAATTGGCCATACTTTTAGCACCCCCTGTAAGTCCCTAATAAATGGTACCTCAGGTACCTGGTGCAGCGAGGCTAAAGAGGTTCACTAAGGGCTGCAGCATGTATTGTGCTAACCTAAGGAACCCCGCAGAACACTCATACAAACTGGAATAGCAGACTGCGTGACATGGTGCAGAGAAAAGTGAAGACATGCCATGGCACGCCTCCTGTGTGCCATGCCTGCAGACACTGCATGTTAATATAAGTAAGTCACCCCTCCAGCAGCCTATACAGCCCAAAGGCAGGGTGCATTTTATTACATGTGCAGACTTATCTGCATGAGCAGATATGACCCTGTGATGTCCATGTCGATTCTTGAACATTGCCAGTGAACAGGGAAGCCATATTGAGCATATGTACTGGGCACTGATGATTACAAGTTCCCCAGCTACATGATGGCTTCACTAAAACTAAAGTTGCTTGGTATCAAACATCTCGTATTAATAAGCCCACACTCATTCCAGTGATGGATTTAATGATACATGCACCCAGAGGGCACCTTAGGGGTGCCCCCTGAAAGCCTACCAACCTCTCGTGTACTGGCTGACTTGTGTAGATCAGCCTGCCACCACAGACCAGTTTCTGACCGGCTCCTGCAGGTGAGAGCACGCGCTTTGAAGGCAGAAACAATGCCTGCTCCATGCAGTATGGCTAAGTAATCAGCATATCCAGGCAGGAGTCTTCAAAGGCCTTTGCTGCCTTTGATATGTGACCTCGGCTTCCCCCAGACTTGGGAGATGCCACCACCCTGTCCTGAGGCCCTTTTGGCACCAGGACAGTTGGTAAAATTAGCTAGACAGAAGGCGCGTTCCCTATCAGGCTATTTCTACCCCTAAGGTGGGCTACCTAATGTGAACACAAAAACGAAAATACCACCATGTTGGTTTTTGGTGGGCTTGGGCTCACTGGGGCAGGGTTATGCCCACTTCCCAAAGGAAGTGGTCATATAGAGGGTGTGTGCTACTACCTGTCACTCCCTTTAACATCTCTAAATTTCGACAGATTCAGAAGAAGAGGAAAAAGAGCCGCGAGAGAACGAGAACTGAAGACTTGCTGTGGACTTTTGATGCCAAACACCTCTTGCACCAGACTTTACAATTGTGACCGAGTGACTGGTCATGCAGCTGATCAACTACCCAGAACCTTGGTAGACTGCCAGCCCATCTCAAATTGCCAGCAATATCCCCTGTAGTAAAGGAGCTACTCCCCTGCAGTCCACAGGCACCGAAGAAGCAGAGTCCGGTTTGCTGTGTTGCAGCTCCCCGGCCAGCCGGATGCAGCAGCCCCCCAGGAAGAGGTACTGGTGCTCCTGAAGATCAGATCTGTCCTCTCTCCCCACCCCCCAGCAAGTGAAAGGTCACCGGGACCAACTGGAGCCGCACAGCACCAATACCTGGGGTACCGGACCCCTTGCAGCTGCCAAGGCCTGTTTAAGTCCCGTCGGGACTCTCACAGCGCCAAGACTGAGCAGCCGTCGCAGGACATCAGTACCGCAGAGACCCACTTCCAGTGTGCCCAGCTGTCCTGATTTTGCACCCTCAGCTGGCCAGACTGACAACCGCGAGGACCTTTGATCCACAGAACCCAGCCAACCTATCTACTCTGCAACTGAGCGCCCCAGCCTGGGTACTGATGAACCAGCGGTGCCACCTTGCTCCCAGGACCCTTGTGACCTGAGCCCCATGTTGGGAGCTCTCGGACTTGTCCCTAAATCCCCCTCTACAGCCTGTTTTTAGGTGGCCCCTCTTCTTTCCACCAGTGCGGTGCACAAAGCTAAATGCCCGACCAGCACCTCTGCACCTGGACTCCCCAGGGCAGGTAACGAGTAACTGCTGGTGGTACTTTGGACCTTGGCCCACTGCAACCCTAAGTCCAGATGGCGACCCCCAGAAACCAACTGTATTTAACTGATGGCAACGTATGCCTTTTTTCCAGTAGGACAGCATTGCTGCGTAAAGACTCATTTAAGTGCACATTTTACTTACCTGTAAATATCAATCTTTAAAAAAGTACTTACCTGATGACTGAGTTCTTGGGCTTGGATTTATTCTTGAATGCGTTTAATTTATTGCCTCTGTGAGTACAACAAATGCTTAGCACTACCCTCTAATAAGCCTAAACTGCTCGCCAACACTACCACAAAAGACCGCACTTAGTGTTAACATTTTTGCCTCTGTAAACCAATAAGGGTTGCCTGGACTCTTTACACAGTGTACCTCATTTTGGTCCCCTATATAAAGTCAGCTTCCTGCAGTCATTCTTCAAGGTTTGCTGTGGGCTAGCCAAGAAGCATCCCCTAAAATGTTTACGAACTAATTTCACCAGAGCAAAGGCTGCTACAATGGCGCTGATGCAAGGTGCTCCAGTTCTGGACATTTGTCAGGCAGGTACGTGGGCATCCTTCCACATGTTCACAGAGCACTTACTACTTGGACAGCAAGATCGGGCGGGAGGAGCACTTCACCCAAACGGTTATGCAGGTTTTCCTGGTTTGAGCTGTTCCACAGACCCACCCCCTGGTGCAGTACTGCTTTGCTATCCATTCACAAGTAGACGAATCTGCGGTTAGAAGTCACTATCAGAATTACAAGTTTACATTCTGTAACGCCTTTTCTGGTACAGATTAACCACAGATTCCACAGCGACCTACCCTCCTCCACGTTCTGTGGAATGAGCTCATGCAGCCCATTAATAAGATCCCAATCTGGAAGTTTGAACACTGCCGCATTCCAGTTTCAGTGAATCCGAGTCCTTTGGCCTGGACAGAGATCAGAAAGAAACTGATGTTAGCGTGCAGAGGTAACACATATATCAGGGCCCCAATGTCACATCTGTGGCAGGGTGGACCTGGTGTGGAGCCGCACGGTGCTACCTCTCAATGCATGAGGAAATTGCTACTAGTAGTTTCCGGATCCAGTCTGGTGCTTAGGTAAATTCACAACATGAGGAATCTACACTTAAATGGAGTCTCTACCAGAAAAGACATTACCGAAGGTAAGTAACTTGTTCTTTAATTCTAAATAAAAAATAACAAACATATAAAATTTGGATTTGGCAAAGATTCTTAACATGTTTGTTGTTAACTGTCTTGGCAGCATAATTGAAAGTATTAAGATTATACATTATTTTGTCAGGCATAAATTATGGGCACACCTGAACCCCTCGGACCCTCCCCACAGTCAACTTAATTGCAGTGCAGGATAAATGTGGGTGCGAAGAAAGTGTCCGAAGACCTATCCAAATGTCGCTGCTCGGTCTATATACTTGTTTCAAGGTACAGGGGCGTAATAGAGGTGCTTTTGGATTAGTTTAATTTTCTCCATTTCATACTTGCCCTATATTAAAGTAGTAGAACCATGGGCAGAGTATACTGACCTTTTGATCCATATCTACCATTGACCTGTTTCTACATTAAACTTTAAGTGTATGGCTGAAATTAGTAGCATGGCTTGAAGTTTGACCCTAGGTCTTAAAGCTCCGTTCTTTTTTATTTGATTGCAGATTGGTAAAGAACTTATTTCAGCTGGCAAGAGAACAGAAGCCCTCAATTATCTTCATTGATGAGGTTGATTCTCTGTGTGGCTCACGAAGTGAAAATGAAAGTGAGGCTGCTAGACGAATTAAAACTGAATTCCTAGTTCAAATGCAAGGTAAGATGTCTGCCTAAAGATCTAAATGCAATTTACTTATGTTTAAAGTTTCTCATATTTTCCCACCTCAAAGTAGTTTTTTTCTGGAGCCTTAAAAGCACTCCTAAAGATATTAGATCAGGGATCTCTCGAAGTGGTACGAAGGGGGTTGCGAGACGGCGGGGGATTTATATCAAAATGGCACATTTATGACTTTTCAGGAAGCACAGGACTGGTTCCAGGTGCCTCCGGGGCAATTCCTACAGTACGCCAAAATATCACGTACCGTGTGTCAGATGTGGACAACATTTCCCGATGAACCAGGTGAGTCCAGCACACTGGTTACCTTGCTGGACCCGGGTTCTAGTTGGGGGCTCATCTCCCGAATCTACATGACGCTAAAGGTGGACAGGGGGGCGAACTTAGACAGGATCAGGGCGAGATGGGACGATGACCTGCCCGTCCCGTTGACAGATGGTGTGTGGAGGAGAGCATTGGCACAAGTAGCAGAAGTTACAAGTAACGCACGGTTCAAGTTAATTCAGTTCTATTACCTACACTGCACATATCTGACCCCCCAACGGCGAGCACGGTTCACACCTGGGTGGTCTTCCGCATGCCCATGATGTGGCACAGATCCCGCCACATTTCTGCATATAGTCTGGAATTGTCCGCGTCTGCAGCAGTTCTGGTACCGGGTGGTGTTATCTCTTAGCACGCCTACAGCGGTGCGTATTGACACATCTATAAAACACTGTCTTCTGGGAGTGCTTCCGACTCCCAAGAAAGGGACTAGGATGCGCTATACGTTTGCGCTCCTAGGACTGGTGCTGGCGAAACGGAGGATAGCAATCCACTGGATACACTCCAGACCACCTGTGTGGAAGAAATGGAGAGACGACCTGCGGGAGTGGGGGGTAGCTGAGGAATGCCGCCTCAAAGCAGTACGGACTGATGAGAATGCGGAGGGCGATCTCCTAGAATGGGGGAAAATGTTGACTGAAGTGTCCACAACAGAGTATGGGGGTGAGACTGTGAGTACACATAGCTCGCCGAGCGCTGGGTCCACTTTAACACCTCCAGACGCAACACTGTCACATTCATCCTCTCACACCACGAATACATGACTTTTAAACAAATTATGAGTGTACTGTTAGTTTCCTACCTGGGTCAGAAGTATTGTGCCACCCGTCTGTCGCTGCGAGAGGGGGGGGGGGGGGGCAGGGAATAGGGATTTGATTCAAGAGTGGAATCCAGATTCCCTGTTGTGATTATTGTTATTATGTCATTTGGGATGTTGGTCCTATTGTTTGGGGGGGGAAAAAGGAATTGTACTGCTGATATAAGCGAGAGTAACTAGACTCGAGTAATGAGTCTGTATATACTCATGGGATAACTTGGTAACAATACTGGATGTATATTGACTGTAGATCCTGGAAATGTATATGCAAGTCCCTATTCTGGAGACATTGGAAGCAGTGTTAAATAAAAATAAGCTTTAAAAAAAAAAAGATATTAGATCAGTAGCCTTTCATAGTTTTTTATACATGGTCCCATTTGAGTAAAATATTTGGATCCCTTGGCAAAGTCATGTGCCCAACTGTTTCAAAGCCACTCTTTTTAGGCTATTATGTTCATTAGTATATATTGTTCATCTTTTCACTTGTGTACTGTTCCAGAGTTTGTGACTACAAGATGGAACATGATCTACAGGACAATTGCATACTCCACCTAACAAGGCAAGAGTATGTAGTCATCAGGAGACATATTAGTGTTACAAAAATGTGATAAGAAGGGCCATGTATTTTTGTGGAGTGCTGTAGTTTTTGTATGGCCCTAATTTCCTAGGCACTTTCCTCTAGCCTGATTTGAAAATGTTGTGATAATGGGCCTTTTTTACTTTAGGGAATTATTTGGTTAGTACTGTGAGGCTGCATTCATCCATGTGGAATTCCTTTGCAGTGTTGCTCTTTACACTTTTAAGGAAAGCCCTGGTCTGGTCTTTTTTCCTTCTGAAAGTTAATGGTTTTGCTCTGCAGGTAGTTAAAGAATCCCTTAGAAAGAAAGAACCTCCCACCCTCAAGCGGCATGTCACAAACCATTGTGAGCGAATTCCTGATTTGGAGCTGAACAGACATGGTTGATATAGCAAAATGTAGTGTTGTTTTATGTAAGGGATAGGTGGTTCCTATCCGTCATTGCCTAGTGTGCTGTTCAGAGTAAAGAGCAGCTTGCAGAGAAAGAGCTGATAATGTATAGATGATATGCATTTATGTGAAAAGGAAACTGACAGCCACATCTGTAACCACTAATTCCAACACTTCCATTCGGATTGAGGCTGAAAACCAGCCACAATTGTTGATGGGTTTTCTGGTTGGCTAAGGTATGCACCTAAGCCAGGCAGAATCCACCTATCTAGTTAGGATAACAGGATTACATGTCTAAAATAAAGCCTGCTCACTGCCTTGATAGCTTGGCACGAGCAGTCAGTCTTATCTTCGAGGCAATGTGTAAAGATTTGCACATAGCACACAGTAATACAGTGAAAACACTACAAAAGGACACCACACCCGTTTTATAGAAATAGCCAATATTTATCTGTGTAAAACAAGACCAAAACGATAAAATCCAACATACAGCTATCAAGATACGAATAATGCAAAAATAGACTTTAGCTACTGTTCCTTGTAATCGATGGCTCTGTCTGTGACTATCACGGTGTCATGACCAAACAAATCCAATGGTTGTGCCCGGCTGCGGCGTTGCAGACCAGCTACAGTGTCAGGAAGACCCACAAAACCGTACCTTTAGAAATGCACGGCGTCTGGGACCTTGCGATGAGCTCCGAAGAGCCGGTGTCGGCAGGGACTGTTCCGGAGGTTGGTGCAGTAGTCGTCGGGCCTTTGAAGTCACATGCGTGCAGGTCAAACTCCATGAGGTTGAAGTTAGGAGCACTGGCGTCGAGGCTGTGGTGTGAATTGGAGCGGTGCAGGCAGCGGCTCGGTGACGGTCATCCAGCGGCGACGGTAAAACCAGGGCTGCATTGCGAAGTGGGACGGTGCTCATTGCACTGCTGGCAGTTCACAGTGCAAGCAGTGGCATTGTCGTTGCGTCAGCGCTGTTGTCGGTAGACCCAGGGCTGCGGTGCGAGACAGGGCAATGCAGTGTGCGGGGCCCACAGGTCGCGGTGCAAGCAGCAGCGTCGGTTGACGATCTGGAGTCGATGTTGCTGGCATCGGTAGGCCAAGACTGTGGTGTGGGACAGGGCGGTACATCGTGTAACTTACAAGCGGTGCCCCAAACCACAGTGCAGGCAGTGGCGTCTGGTAGCTTGCGTCGGCGGTGAGACCAGGGAGGCGGTGCGGAGTGCGGTGCCCACAGGTCGTGGTGCAAGCAGCGGCTCGGTGGCTGCGTTGGACGGCGACGGCGGGGAGATCAGGGTTGGTGTGCGAAGTGTGGCAGTGCAATCCGGTCATGGAGCCGGCAGCGGCGTCTTTGACGGCGTCTGGTTGCTTTTTTCCTCTGTGGCAGCTGAAACCTCCAGTTCCAGAAGCCGGTACCCAGAAGATGTCAAAGTCTTTGATTTCCCTGAGACTTACAACAGGAGACAAGCTCTACATCAAGCCCTTGGAGATGCTTGGTATGCAGAAAGAACAGTCCAGTCCTTTCCCTGCCCTAGACAGAAGCAGCAACTGCAGGCCAACCCAACAAAGCAACAACAGCAAATGAACAGTATTCCTCCTGGCAGCTCTTCCAGCCCTTCTTCCTGGCTGGTTCCTTAGTCCAGCAGTAATCTAAAGTTCTGGGGTCAGGGCCCCAATATTTATACCACATTTTCCTTTGAAGTTGGTTCAAACAAAGTTCCTCTGGCACACATAAACCAGTTCTGCCTGACGCAAGCCAGGTTCTCTACAGGCACTACAGGAGGGGGAGACAGCTTTGTGAGAGGCAGCCACAGTCTATTCAGGTGAAAGCGACAACTACTCCTACTACTTTAAATGCAGCCAGGCCTATTCAGCCTGGCTATGAGTCACCCAGGAAAGGCAGGACACACCTCAACCTCCCCCTTGTGTCTGTCTAGTGTGAATGCACTTCCCCAGCTCCTGCCACTCTCAAACCAGACAGTGAATACACAAATAGCAGAGGCACACAGGATGGTTAAGCAAAAACAAATGCCCCCTTTTTATAAGTTATCAATCCGTAAAGGGTATGATCCTGTTGAGGCAAGTAGGGGTGGGATCAACACTGTCTGCAACTCTGATACTACCATAAATGTCGCTATTTTCTCATGAGATGTATAAACCATATACATCCAAATCGGAAATGAATTTTCGTATTGTCTGTGTGTAACTTGCTCGTTTGTATCTCCGATCATTAATAAACTTTATATATGTAAACATTACACCATAACATCAACATACATATGACGGGTATCGGTTTTTCTATTGTTTCTTTTTCTTATTGTATAAAGACATTTTACATCTATTGTGTGAACAATTCAGACATAATACACATTAAGCACACCTTGTTGACAATGGACCCTACATTATATATATATATACACAACATGCATGATTATTACACTTGCTTTCAATTGTCCAACAGAAAAAGATTCATACAGGGATTAAAAAAGAACAAACCATTGTTTTGGGGAAACAAAATTATTATGATAGAATGCCTTCAATTTTATAATTCTCTGGTACTTCTATTGGCCCTAAGTGGACGAGGAATAGATTCATGGTACTCTAAAGGTAAGGAAGCAACCAGACGCATCAATTATTTGGAGCTGAAAACTAATTATTTAGCGCTGAAAGCGTTTCAGAACAAAAGAGTACAGATACTTACAGATCGCTCAACTGCAATGTTCTCTGCAAATCAAGCAAAGAAGAATTGTCTCTTACCCTCTGTCAAAGCTGGCACAGACCATCTGCATGTGTTCCATCACAAAAAAACATTAATTTGGTTGAATCAATGTCCTAGGGATCGAAAACAACAATGCAGATGAGTTTAACAGGAAAAGGAGCTTTCACAAATGGGAGCTAAAGCAATCCATAGTAGACATAATTTCCAACCATTGTGGAATACTCTTTGCAATAGCAGAAAACGCATAATGTCGGTCCTTTGCATCTAGACAGTACCATCCACGGTTATTCTGGAATGCTCTGTCGATACAGTGGTATGGGATAGTTAAGTATGCTTTTCCTCCAGTACTATTAATTCCAGTAGTCCTGTAGAATGTTCAGTACATCCAACTTATCCTAATCCTGATAGATCCCAGGTGACAAGACGACATTGATTCGCCCATCTGATACAGCTGTTATGACAAGTATGTCTAAAAATATCTCCACGTAAGGTCACCCTTGTCATCCAAACCCTGGGAGATTACAACGGATGGATTGGTTCCTGAGTTAGCTGATTTGAGTCGCCTCTGGAGCTGCCAGAGGAAACACTTAATGTCATAAAAGAAGCACTTAGACCACCCACTAGGAAGTCTTATGCCCTAAAATGGAGGTGATACTTGATAAGGTGTCAAGCTAACCAGGTTCAGGAGCATATGCACGAGGAGACAGTCCTAGTTAAGTATATCATCTATCTGCTTGCGAGTTGACTTAATGCCTCTTAAGGGTTCACTTGTCAGTTATCACAACTTACATTAAAGGTTTACATGATAAGCAAGTTTTTTTTTTTTCAATCACTCATTAAGACTTAATGCAAGCTGCTAAGAGACTCCTGCCCACACCCACAGTCCCCGCTCCACAGTGAAATCTTATATTAGCACTATCTAATCTAATGAAACCCCTGTTTGACTCCAAGCAAGGATAAGGTAGTCATGAGAACACATCAAAGATTCCTGCCAAAGGTAGTGTCAGCTTTCCACATCAAAATAAAGGGAGCAGAACTCCACTCCCATCCCGGACGCACAGCGTGATTTCTTTGTAATAAAGATGCTGATGTTTTTTATCCTTTTCAAACACATTTATTTTACAATAATCCAATGATCCACATGTTCATTCCATTTTGCTTTGTCACAAGAGCCATTACATGTATTTACGTTTCTGATACTGCGGATATGTACATCCGGACCTTTTTCCGAAGCAGGAAATATACATGATTCATCCTCAGTAGTATGATCTTCCCAATGCATTTCGGGCTATTTCATCGCCCTTCGTCAGGGGTTCACTACAAATATCAAACATCGACATTAGATCCTGTATTTAGACTTCACCACGAATCACATACTAAAACTTCAGTTTTGCTTAATCCATGTATGTAATTGTTACCATGACCAACGTTCTCCCTCTAATTATATAATCAAAGCTGTAGGGCTTCTTCCAAAAATTCTCCCCCCTCATTAATCATAAACTTCTCTTTCTAGCGCAAAAAGAACCATTCTCCACCCACCATGTACTCGAATGCAACCATCCCCGTAGGAAGAGCTTGACTGAAATACTCCCATACCTGTAATACATATCCACGTTATTTCTTGCTTGTTCCAACCTCTCGCGAGTACATTCTCACTCACGTCTAACTTCCTTTTTCAAATTGCCGAATGTAACCCCTCCCCTATTAAATGACCAATTATATGCACCTCCATCTGCCTCATTCCTACAATTCCCAGAACCCACTGCATTTGAACACATAATTCCACCAGGTGACACTTGTTTATGAAAAACGAAATCCCCCCATACAACCCATTAAATCAACTGGCATGATTACACCGCCCTCCCTCAAGATATTAATAATGACATTGATCATGAAATGTAGCGTTCTTCATATACAAAACAACAAGTTGTAAAAATAAAAACTGAAAATGTCTGTGAATCTTTCACCGTTTTATGCGTACGATGTTTCTGCTGAAATTTAAAACATCAACCGTCTTTGTTTGTAACTCGGGAGCCGTTCAAGAAGGCTCCTTTTTGTAAGGAGAATGGATCTCTCGTGTGACTGTCCATTTTTAAAATTCTTTTAACATTTTCATCCACGGGTGCTACTTTGCAGTGGGCCGAAAATGTTAAAAGAATTTTAGTTACAAACAAAGACGGTTGATGTTGTTTTAAATTTCAGCAGAAACATCGTACGCATAAAACGGTGAAAGATTCACAGACATTTTCAGTTTTGATTTTACAACTTGTTGTTTTGTATATGAAGAACGCTACATTTCATGATCAATGTCATTATTAATATCTTGAGGGAGGGCGGTGTAATCATGCCAGTTGATTTAATGGGTTGTATGGGGGATTTCGTTTTTCATAAACAAGTGTCACCTGGTGGAATTATGTGTTCAAATGCAGTGGGTTCTGGGAATTGTAGGAATGAGGCAGATGGAGGTGCATATAATTGGTCATTTAATAGGGGAGGGGTTACATTCGGCGATTTGAAAAAGGAAGTTAGACGCGAGTGAGTGAGAATGTACTCGCGAGAGGTTGGAACAAGCAAGAAATAACGTGGATATGTATTACAGGTATGGGAGTATTTCAGTCAAGCTCTTCCTACGGGGATGGTTGCATTCGAGTACATGGTGGGTGGAGAATGGTTCTTTTTGCGCTAGAAAGAGAAGTTTATGATTAATGAGGGGGGAGAATTTTTGGAAGAAGCCCTACAGGTATGATTATATAATTAGAGGGAGAACGTTGGTCATGGTAACAATTACATACATGGATTAAGCAAAACTGAAGTTTTTAGTATGTGATTCGTGGTGAAGTCTACATACAGGATCTAATGTCGATGTTTGATATTTGTAGTGAACCCCCGACGAAGGGCGATGAAATAGCCCGAAATGCATTGGGAAGATCATACTACTGAGGATGAATCATGTATATTTCTTGCTTCGGAAAAAGGTCCGGATGGACATATCCGCAGTATCAGAAACGTAAATACATGTAATGGCTCTCTTGTGACAAAGCAAAATGGAATGAACATGTGGATCATTGGATTATTGTAAAATAAATGTGTTTGAAAAGGATAAAAAACATCAGCATCTTTATTACAAAGAAATCACGCTGTGCGTCCGGGATGGGAGTGGAGTTCCGCTCCCTTTATTTTGATGTTTCTAGCCCACGCGGTTGGAGGGCGGACCGCGCACCCGGGCTGCACGCATAAACTATCAAATGGATAAAATTGGCGAAAGCAAATGAAAAAATGAAGAAAAAGGTGTGCACTTTCAATCTCTAATTGATATGTAGCTTTCCACATCAGCCATTGTATAACTGTACCGGCATTTCTCCAAAAGCCATCCAATACAGCAGAAAGGGCTTTGCATATCTTTGATGTAAGGAGGGCGGTCCTGTATTACACGTAGGTTACACAAAACATTAGAATACAAAGCAGTTCTTTGTAGGGCATTCACCACAGACTCGAAGCACAGTAGTAGACAAGAACACCATCACCAGATGGATAGTACAAACCATTGAACTTTGTTATTTATTAGCCAACAAAGCACTAGAAGGTAGGCCTGGAGCGCATTCTACTTGGAAGAAAGGGGCCTCTATAGTATTCATTGCCAACATTTTTATACTGGGCATCTGTAGGGCAGCCACATGGTCCTCAGAACACACTTTCACAAAACGCGTTTGTGTAGCTATAAAGTGAGTAATAAAAAAAGTTGCAATTGGAAACTGAGAGAAAATGGATTATTAGTAGTTGTTTTTTTTTTTTTTTTTAGAAACTTTATTATTTTCTGACATATATACAATCTGGCTTTAATAGATTCACTGCAATAACGAATCATTCATTATCAACATATCTGCATTATGACATCATGCACATATACAATCAAGGATTGGATATCAACAAATCTGGAATATATACCTTTCTATTTGCGTTTATCGATTTCCCCCCCCACCTGCGCCCAAAGTGTCACCAGTAGTCCATACAATGGGCTGTCCTCGTAAACTCTATTCAGCCCACCCCAGTTGGGACTATCCCTGAGGGTTGCAATGTGGGAGAAGGTGAATCTAAGCTCAGCAGATATTCTTTAAAAGGTCCCCAGATGTCTTTTGGCCGGGAGGTGGGTGGCTGCATCGTAGCATAGTGTTCGCAATTTATGTTGCAGGAAGTAAGACTGGATAGCCAGGCCTTTGTCGTAGGGGGGAGTCTGCTGCCCCACTTGAGAACAATCTCACTTTTGGCTAGTAGGAGCGCCACAGCAATTAATTTTTGTAGGCTCTTTGGCATGTTGTATACATAGCCCAGTAACGCAACCTCCGGTGCGTGATCCATCTCCAAATGTGTTATCTGGGAAATTAACCTAAAAATAGCCCTCCAAAAGTCTCCAATCTTCGGACAATTCCACGACAGGTGGACAAAGTCGGCATAAGCACTACCGCATTTTACACAGCTGTGAGGGCGATTGGGATCTACGGTATGGAGCTTTGCAGGTGTCATATAAGCTCTCCATAAATACTTAAAGTGAATCAATTTATGTCTGCTATTAAGGGATACCTCTCTGGTTTGAGTGCAGCAGAATGCCCATTGATCATCTAAAATTGGGTGTCCTAAATCACGCTCCCATGCCTCCCGGATCTTGGCATCGTGACACAGGACGAGAGCTACGCTAGCTTTATACAGCTTTGAGATTAACTGGTCCCCACTTGCGCTAGATATTAAAAGCATCAGAGGGGGAAAAGAAGAAGGCTTGAGTGCATATTCCAGTATTTTGGCACGGCGCGCTCTACAAACTCTAGTAAATACAAATTGGTCCATGAATGACGCATCACTAAATTCCCCCCCCCCCCCCCTCTGTGCTAGAGAATACGTGCCCATCCGGGAACAAGTCACCAAATTTAGTCATAGAGTGGGCTGTAGGTGTGCGCAGGACTAATTTCTCCTCTGTGATAGGGAGCCATGGGTTTTTTGCGATGGGTATTTCGGAGGAGTAGAGGACGGTGCCCCCGTAGCTCGTAACAGTTTATGCCATGCCCAACTCGTTGTTGACACTGTCTGAATATCACGGGGGTCCAGAGGGAACCCCTGAGGTAGGAGAGCGTATAGAGGGGTCTGGAATACAAGATCAGCTTCTGGTCTACTATAGGGGATGCGAGCATCTGGGTGGTACCAGGAGTGAGCGAAGCTGCCCTGTGCAACTAGATAATAAATTTTAAAATCTAGTGCGCCAAACCCTCCTCTCTTACGTCATGGTATCCCAGCGCACTCTCGGTCTCCTACCGCCCCATGCAAGCCTGATGAGATGTGATTTGAGAGTGTGAAAGAACCTATCTGGCAAGGTAATGGGGATGTTATGGAACATTATTAGTAGGGTTGCTTAGTAGTCCACTACAAGTAATGTTATTATTCTTATTTGGTCCCATAAAGTTTTCAGTAATTTAAACAAGAGCTCAAACCCTGGTAGCTATGGCACAGAGCAGACGAGTTAACTTGAGAAAACGTGTAATGCATTTAGACGTACCAAAACAGTTCAAAAGTCGAAAAGAACAACACAATGAAAATCTCACTCCAGTTTATAAAGAGAGAGAATAATTTAATGGACAAAATGACACCAAAACAACAAAAATCCAATAAGGAGAACAAGAGACATGAATTTGTAAAGTTTTAAATAAGCACTAAGCTACAAAGGCAGTCATCTGCTCTCACTTGACCGGGACCTAGGTGCGATTTTATGCAGACCACGATGGAGCGCAGGTTTGATGCAGAAGCCAGTTTCAACCCAGTCGTCTCTGAAATGTAAGTCGGAATCATCAACGGGGCAAGGCAGTAGGTTGGGGTCAAGTATGGCTCCCCAAGGCTGGATAGCAGGCGGGCGAGGTCTGGGTGAAGCCTTTGACTTTAGGCAGAAAATCTTAGAGTGGGAGAAATAAAAAATGTCCTCCAAAGGAATGTCCTTTCTGGCTAGATACTTTTGGCGCCTTCACCCGATTAATATTACTGCGTTCGGACTTGGTTGCTTTGTTAGAGTCCGATTCCTCCAGCGGGACATGGCTAAGCGCTTTAGTTGAACAGGGCTCCAAGGGGCCTGATGCCTTTTCCTCAACGTCTAGCTGAAACAAATTTGCTGCTGTGAAAAAGCTCCGAGTGGGAGCACTCTGAATCTTTGCCGAGCTGCTACGCACCTTCATCGGATTGACTTGGCAGGTTTGTCCTGGTCCTCCAGAGGTCTTTGGAACCAAAACTTTTCTAAGTCCCAGGTTTTTCAGGATGTTTGGAATACACTTTGATGACATAGCCAAAAACAGCACTTGGGGTTCAAAACTCACTCCAACAGAAGCCACTAGCAGGGTACAGGGCAGGTCCAGTTCAAAATGTTCAGTTGGGCTCCTCAGGAAAAAAAACTTCTAGCAGCTTGTTGTGCCTCTGTAGCTTAACAGTTGAGTCGATTTCTTTGTCCTGTGTACAAATGAGAGCAGGTCAAGCCTTTCAGCTCTCCTGACAGGTCTCGCCACCAGGGGCATTCCTCCTTCTGTTTTCCACAGGTCCAGTAGTGTTCTGAAGAGGGTGCCCAGGGGTGCCACATTTGTGCCTGGCAGCCTGTGGATGAGGGTGACTCCTGAGCCCTCCCTAAGCCATGGGGAAAAGGTTCCCAGGGGTAACCCTACCCATTTTTGCAGCAGGCCAGCAGAGTCACAAACCCAAGTTCTAAGTGTGGCCCCAGGAGCTAAAGAATGGCTGCTATGCATTTGAAAATAGGTGACTGGGCAGGGAGGAGCAGCTGTCTGTGGCAGGTACAGTGGAGCCTGGGGTAAGTGATAGGTGGGGATGGAGGAACAACCGGCAGAAAAAGGGTAGGCTTCAGGGAGGAAAACAATACACATACAGGAACAAAATCACAGCACAGTGGAGCTGCAGCCCTGAAACAGTTGTAGTAAATGTGTACCATTAGTCTAACCTGAAGAGCAATTCCAAATAGCCTATAAGTTAGAAGAGACTGTTACTGATTGCCGAAAGGATTAATCTGATTGAGAATTCTAATGCAGATTCCTTACAGGCATCAGACTGGATCTGGAAATTTTCGAGCTGTACCCCTACACACCAGTAGGTGGCGTCCATCGGCTCCATGTTGGCGGCCGTGCTGGGAGCTGCATGCGGGATGCCTATATAGGCGCCAGCCCAGCGCGCTGATATCATTGTGTCAAAGCATTTTTTGAGAATACTTTCTACTGGTGTGTTTAAAGATGTACCCAAAGAAACCAACAGGTTTTAAACCCTGTGGTGCCTGTCACAAGCAGATATCTGTGACGGACCTGCACTTGGTTTGTTTGTGGTGCTTGGAGTGGGACCACAACTCCAACTCTTGCACGCGAACCTGCGTACCCTCAGCCTTCATGCATGGAGATTAAGTGGCAACAGTGGACAGCATTAGACTTTCCTGCCAAAGTATGCAATGTTATTTTGGCAGCCAGGCATCCCTCTACAGTATGTTTGCTGTTGTGACAAGTTTGTGACATGGTGTGCATACAAGAATATTGACCCTCTTTCTGCACCCCTCTCCCAAGTGGTGGTGTTTGTGCTTTCTCTGGCCCAGAAGGGCTCTTCTTGAGGGCACTGTTAACGATTATTTGTCAGCCATATAGGCTTTCTTGCAGTTGCCGGATCAACCTTTCTGTTTGTCACCTGTTAAGACCCGTTTCCTTAAGGGGCTTCAACACCTATTCCCTCCAATACCATTCATCATGCCCTAATGGGACCCCAACCTGGTCTTAACATTTCTCATGTGCTCACCCTTCAAGCCCCTGCACAGATGCCCAATCCACCTATTCACCGTCAAAACAGCTTTTCTGGTGGCCTTAACATTGGCTAGGAGAGTCAGCAAACTGCAAGCACTCTCTGTGCACCCTCCTTATACAGCTTTCTATCCAGACAGACTGGTTCTCGGGACTGGTGGTTCCTTCTTTCCGACATTTGTGATACCGTTTCATGTAGACCGGAATATCACTTTGCCTACATTCTTTTCTCTGCCTCACCCTTCTAAAGAAGAGGAGACACTATTGCCTGGACCCAAAAAGAACATTGTGGTTATACCATGATCATACCGAAGAGTTCAGGGTGGACGATCAACTGTTCGTTGATTATGTTGAGGCGAAGAAGAGAGAGGCTGTGCAGAAACAAATATCTCATGATAGAAAGCGATGTGGATAAACATCGGTTACACATTGGCCAGAAAGCACCTCCCTATGGGTTTGCACTAGGCCTGGGCGGTAAATTCCGTTCCGCTCGCGGAATTTGGGTAATTTCGCGTTCCGCAGAGAACGCGGAATTACCAAAAATTCCGCGGCTTCGCAGAATTTTTTGCTTGTTCGCGCTTTCAAAATGCGTGTTCGCAAGATATTTCTCCCCGAGCACGCAAACAGCGTTTGCGAACAGGAAAAAAGCATCGCGAACGGGCGGAACAAGCAATTCCGCTTGTTCGCGGAACTTTTGCGTGCTCGCGGAGATTTTTTACCGTTTCGCGGAGCTTTGCGTAGCGCGACTACGCAAATTCCGCCCACCCCTAGTTTGCACGCTCATTCCATCAGAGACAAAGCTGCGACCACTGCGTTACCTTGCGGAGTCCCTGTCCTGGAAATCTGTCAGGCAGCAACACGGGAGTCACTACACATGTTCACTGTTCATTGTTGTCTGTACAGTCAGGCCCGTTGTGATGGGCAATTTGCCTGTTTGGTCCTACAGGACTTTTTTGTCTAATCTGTTCGCAGACCCATTGCTGGAGAGGTATTGCTTAAGTCTCTATATTAAGGTAAGGAATCTGCAGCTAGAAGTCTCTATCAGATGAACATGTTAGTTACCTTCGGTAATGCCTTATCTGATAGACTCTATATCTAGCCACAGATTCCTTACTGACCCTCCCTTCCATCCTCCCCCTGTGCAAACTTATTTCTGTATAGGGTTACCCCTTTTGAGGTTCTTAGCGGTGCACACCAGTGCATCAGCATTCTTCGTGGCACCGTGCTTCTGACGTAGAAAGTCGCAGGAAAAAAACTGATGTCAGCACGACAGCGCGGCGGCCGATGCTGAACAGAACGACGCTGCCTACCGGCACGCAGGGTTACTGCTTGAATCTTTCTGGATCCAGTCTGAGGCCTGTGGAATATTAGAAGGTAAGGAATCTGCAGCTAGATAGTCTCTAACAATAAGGCGTTACCAAAGGTAAGTAACTTGGTCTTTACAACCATGGTAAAACTGCTACTTATGCCATTTTTCAGCAAGGGTTGTGAGTGAGAAGGAGCGGGAAAATATGTTGTTTGCAGCCTGGTTCCACTAGGATTTATCGTATGTGCCTCCTACTAAATTCTTCACCATCAGTTACAAGTAACCTTGATAACCGGTGTGCTGGAGAGAATTACCATCACATCTTCAGTCTTGCAAGTTCCGATGCAAAATGCTGGATTGTTTGAGACTTCTCCAAGAATGCCTGCAAGATCATTGCTCTTGGTGGGTTAAGATGGCACAATTCATCCCTCTGTCCCTTTCAAGGTTGTGTCAGAAAAAGAACATGCTGCGGATTGTTCTGTTCCAAGTGCCTCCAGTAGACCAGGCTGTTGTAATGGACTTCTTTCTGAAAGAAGGGACCCTGGTATGGACGAGCTGATGATGCAAAGGAAGTGTTCAGCCAGGAAGCAGGCCTTCACTGTGAAGCCTTTCCTTCCAGCAATCTGTTCCTGCTGCATCTGGTTACAGACGTATAAAGCTTCTTCTGTGTCTTGCCAAAGCAAACTGAAGTACGTGACTCAGAGCCTTATTGAGAGATTCAAAAACAATGTTATATTTGGCTTCTTTTGTTGAGCTTCCAGATCACAGCAAAGGAGGACCAGCTCAGTAGACACCTGATAAAATGGCAAGAATGAGTACTATACAATTAGACTCTCAGCCAGATCTTTATATCTTGGCATTTATCAAACCTAATCCTATTCACCACAGAAGACAATTGAAAACGGAGATAATCCTCAGCACCCCAGTTCAAGGGGAGAATACATTTTTTTGCAGTCTCTCACCAGACCACTTTACCTGGCTGTCGCTTTCAGGATTGTAACCCATGCTTACATATACACTTAGAGTGAGCTGTTGTCTGCCCCTTGCAAATGATTGCATGTCTTTATTCTCTATCTCAATTCCATTCTTATCATTGGCTGGCCTGCCTTCCTATTTTTGTTAGTCCTTTTTATCACTTAGGCTGATTATTTGGATCCTTCCACTGCTGATGTGTGATGTGCAGTATGAATCAAATATGTTTTTTATTTCTCCTGAGCGGCATAATCACTGATTGTAGTGATATCTGGTGAAAATCTGGATACAACCACACAGGGAGCTTTTGTGAAGCCTAACCTTCTCTTCAGGATTTTAGGCATGACCCTTCACTCCAGCTTACTGTTACTGAACTTGAAGACTATATCATAGTACCTGTGTCAATTGCACATGAATCTTAAAGATGATTGCATTGATATGCTGAAGGAACCAGAACACCCTTCCACAAAATCACCTTACGCCTTTAAGTAATAGATCCTGTGTCTGGAGAAGAAATTGGCCCTGAGAATCTGAAGAAGTAACAGTACTACCATATCTTATTTTGGCCGAAGCTGGGTTTCGGTTTTATACTACCCCTCTTTAGAAGTGTGTTTAAGCTTGATAATCTATTGTACCGTTCATGAATATCTGAATGAATCGCATTATGGAGAAAAGGTAACTTACCTGGAACTATACTGTTGTCATTTGTTTTCTCTCTGAATTTTTAAACAGCACATTGTATAGACCGTAAAACTGCCCAGTCTGTGGGTTATCTGATAGGCTGAACAGAAAATAGGAATATTATTAGCTACAGGGAGTTCAAATTAGTGTTGGTATATGTTAATTGAATCAGTAGTTGAGGGTAATGGAGGCAGTGAATAATTTGTAAGATGGAAGGGGCATAGATGGATTTGAAATGGGGGCTATGCAAATTGTAATAATATCCAGGTAGAAGAAAATAGATTCTGTCGGAGAGTTTTGGGGGCACCGATCAGTTCTTCTTTTGTTTGCCATCGTGAGTTAAAATTACCATTTATTGAGGATTACATTAAGTAGTTGAGGGTAATGGAGGCAGAGAATAATTTGTAAGATGGAAGGGGACATAGATGGATTTGAAATGAAAAGTAAAAAATGCCTTGCTTGTAAATTACTTCTGTTTTGCACACTTTTTCAGCTGCGCTAGGTAAAAAATGTCAAGCCTCTGCTTGAGTTTTGGTTGTTATTGCCCATTACCAAGTTCCAGATAAAAGCCATGCAGTTCCTTCAAGTCCTACTCTAACCACTATGCCACTCACCCCGTTTCGGTTCTATTATGCTGTGGAGGGGTAACACACGATTATCAATCTCTCTTCATTCTAAGTGGCCACTGATGTCCCATGTTTATGTGCCCTATCTAATGAGAGTACAGGACTGACACACTTGACGTTAATTGCCTAATGTGTTAATGGCTATGCCTAGGCAGCAGCCTTTATAGTTTAAAGCTATTTGCTTTATTTCTTCCATCACATTGTTGTAGTGCAATTTCTAAACCAACAGGGCACTTCTTCAAAAAATAGTAAGCAACGTAAGTCAATCAGATTTAAATCAGTCATAAGAATTTCAAAACCAGCCTTACCATTTTCTCTTTTCTTGTTAACTCGAATACAAAGAAAGAACATACTATTGATTGCTGTTTTAGTACTGTTGTAATATATTTGCTCTCTGAAACAGGTAGCATCAGGGTATCACAAATGTTTCACATAAAAAATAATTTGTTTATCTGTGATCCTGCAGGAGTTGGAGTGGACAACGAAGGCATTTTAGTCTTGGGAGCAACAAACATTCCTTGGGTTCTAGATTCTGCCATTCGAAGAAGGTATGGAAGACATTAACTGTAATCATATTTCAGATTTTCTGTCAACACTGCATTGATATTTGTACAAATTTGTTCAACTTTTTCTTTACCAGTAGTATTGCGTATCAGCTTTTTTCTTACTGTATCTATTAGTAGTACCCATCCACTTTCTTTTAAGTCCATGGGATATTAGTCTCCGGTAAAGAAGTCCTGCTGAACAAATGGACCTACACAAATTTCCCCATCTGCTAACTTGGTGTCATCACATTGGTCAGTTTTCTTCCACCTAGATATGTAAATGGATGGTACCTTTGCTTTAGGTGAATGTTGGGGGCAGTTGGGTCTACCTTTTACAAGTTTTAAAGTAAAATTTCCCTTGCTCATGGGATCTCAGTACACGGCATCTAAGGCTTTACTTATATGTTGCAGAAGTCTAGTGTCGACTAAGAAGCATGTCTTCCCTGGTTAACCTAAGGCACAGCATTGGGGTCATAACCATCGGATCCATTCATTCAACACAGTTGTAACAAATATAATTTTTTATTTTTATTAGCTTTTGGTCGTATTTTGACCTTTGCATACAGATGCAATGCTAGGGTTTAAAAAATAAAGGAATGATATAAAAGCAATTATAAAAATAATGTAAATGCTCAGTATGTAAGAAGCAACTTGCTCAGTAGATTTTAGTGAAGACCATTCCATATAAGTTATCTTTTTGTTTCTCTGGAACAGTTTCAGTCCCATTTGCCTTGTAGAACATGTTACCTCTTTAAAAAATTTTTTTTTAAAAAAACGTTTTCTTTAATCATGGGACGAGGGTCCTAAATGTAGATATGTTTTCAGGATTTGGCCTATAACATATGTCAGCATTTCTATCAAAAACATCTACTTAATTAGATCTTTTATTTTGAGGCACCATCTGTTTGCTTTAGGGGTGGGGAACAAGGCTGATGGAGCTCCTGATTTTTCTAAAGACTTAGCTTTTTCTTCAGGGGTGACTCCCAAGGATTGATAACGTGGACCTCCAACTCCTAGTTATCTGCCCTAAGTAAAGTCAAGCAATCAATCAGGGTTGGTAAAGCGCAACTACTCACCCATGAGGGTCTCAAGGCGCTCGGAGGAGGATGTGGGGGGGGGGGCGCCGTTGAGTGCTGGAGTCATCCGAAGAGCCGGGTCTTGAGGTCCCTGCTGAACTCGAGCAACGTGGGAGATTGCCGGAGGTGGATGGGGAGGGTGTTCCAGGCTTTGGCTGCAAGGTAGGAGAAGGACTTTCCTCCCGTTCTGGTCTTGTTGATTCGGTGGACAGTGGCCAGAGAGCTGGGCTGATTGGAGGTGTATTTTGGGTGTGTGGAAGGAGAGGCGGCTGTTTAGGTATGCGGGTCAGGTGTTGTAAAGGGCCTTGTATACGTGGGTGAGGAGATTGAAGGTTATTCTTCTTTCGACTGGAAGCCAGTGGAGATCGCAGAGGTGTTGGGTGATGTGACTGAGATCGGGGATGTCAAGGATCAGTCTGGCTGCGGTGTTCTGGACAGTATGGAGTTTGGCAAGTAGTATCTTATTGATTCCGGCGTAGAGAGCGTTGCCGTAGTCCAGTCTGCTGCTGATGAGCGCGTGCGTGACAGTTTTTCTGGATTCGGTTGGGATCCATCTGAAAGTCTTTCGGAGCATGCAGAGGGTGTTGAAGCAGGTCGAGGATACGGTGTTGATCTGGTTCTTGATTGTGACTGATGAGTCTAGTATGATGCCGAGGTTTCGTGCGTGGTCCGTTTGGGTGGGGGGTGGGATTTCCGAGGGCGGAGGGCCACCAGGAGTCGTTCCATGCGGAGGGGTGGAGCCAAGGATGAGGACTTCTGTCTTTTCTGATTTGAGTTTCAGGCAGCTGTTCTTCATCCAGGTGGCGACGGCTTTCATCCCTTCTTGGATGTTGTGTTTGGTGATTTTGATTTCGTTGGTGAGGGAGCGGATCAGCTGGGTGTCATCGGCGTAAGACTATGTTGAGCCAGTGCTTAACGACGATGGTTGCTAGGGGGGGCCATGTAGACATTGAAGAGGGTGGGGCTGAGGGAGGAGCCCTGGGGTACTCCGCAGTTGATCTCTTGTTTCGAGAGGTGGTGGTGGGGGGTAGGGGGGGTCTGACCCGCTGGGTTCTGTCGGTGAGTAAGTAGCGTATCCAGTCGAGGGCCTTGCCACGGATTCCAGCGTCGTGGAGTCTGGTGGCTAGAGTGCGGTGGGAGACGGTGTCATATGCAGCCAAGAGGTCCAGGAGGATGAAGGCTGCCGTTTCGCCCTAGTCGAGGAGGGAGCAGATGTCGTTGGTGGCGGCGAGTAGGGCGGTGTCAGTGCTGTCGTTGCTTCGGAATCCAGATTAGGAGATGTCCAGGACGTTGTTGGCTTCGATGAAGTTTGCTAGCTGGGTGTTGACGGCATTTTCGATAACTTTGGCTTTGAAGGGAAGCAGGGAAATGGGCCTGTAGTTCTTGAGCTGGAGCGGTGAGGTGGTCTTGGATGTCGAAGTTGTTGTAGATCATCTTAATCTTGTGGTGGAAGAAGGTGCTGAGTCTATTGCAGAGGTCTTGGGAGGGTGGGACGTTTGTAGTTTCGCTGCAGGGTTTGGCGAATTCCTTGATGATGGAGAAGAGCTCTTTGGTGTTGTGTGCACTGGCGAGGGTTCTTTCTTGGAGGGATTTCTTCCTTGTGGATTTGATGAGTTGGTGGTATGCGGTGGTGGCTACTGTGTAGGCGGCGCATGTTTCTGGGGTTTTGTTGTTCCTCCATGTCTTTTCGAGTCGTCTGCTGGAGCGTCTGGATTTGTGGAGTGCAGGGGTGAACCAGCTTGCTTTCCTGAAGTGTCTTCTGGTGACTTTCTTGAGGGGGGCGAGTGTGTCGGCGCAGTTCGTGATCCAGCCGCGGAGGCTGCATGCTGTTTGTGTCAGATGTAGTCGGTGGTGGGGTGCTGACGAGGGCGGCGGTGAGCTGGTCTTCGGTGACTTTGTTCCAGCTTCTACGGGGAGGCGGCAGGCGTGCTTATGTACAGTGGGTTTTTTGAAGGAGAAGTGGATTCAGTGGTGATCTGTCCAGCGTAGTTCTGTGGTGTGGCTGTAGCAGACGCTGTTTCCTTCAGTGAATACGGGGTCGAGTGTGTGTCCCGCTGTTTGCGTGTGGGCGGTGACTAGTTGATTCAGTCCTATGTTGGCGAGGTTCAAAGTGAAAGCATTTGCCACTTACCTTCCTGAAGGAAAGTTCAAAAATGTATTCTTAGGCCTAATCATTTACAAATATATCTTGTAAAGACCCCACCTATTTTAAACATTTTGGAAACTAGTATAGGACCTCCTTTTTTTTTTTTTTTTTTTTTTTCATGAATATTTTGTTTCAAGTTTAAAAGTTAACTCTCAGACAGATTTCTACCCTCGCAGACTGATTATCATGAAACTAGGCAAAACCATTCTGTAGAACTCTGTAGGTTTTGTACCCCCTAAGTTCTACAGAAAGGTAATTTTCGAACACTTCATTGGTTTTTTCTTCGAAACTATACATTAAATTTTTGCTAGGTTTTGTGAACATCAGTCAAGGGCAGTATAATTATTGTGGTTATTGTGTAGAGAGCCAAATGTTTGCTTTCCCATTGAAACCTTCATAAGGATTTCTCCTGATTGAGTAGTTTGACTGCTTCTATAAGGGATTTTCCCATTTTTTTTGTTGTCTTATGCAAAAATAGTCCGATTCTGTTCAGTAGTTTTCAAAACATAAAGCATGAGTAACGTCATAGCTCATATGTACAAGAGAGATTAGATTTCCTTAATAATTATTGTAAAAAACAAATCTTGCATGAAAGCCATGCCTCCGGTACACCAACAGGTATTTTGTTGCATAATAAGTCATAGAAATTGCCAGTTGTGGTATCATAGCACTCATTGCCCCATTAATATTCACCATTCACTTGAAGTAGCTGCCATCTTTACATATGTTTACTATTGAGAGTAGTCAATGTTGCATTGATATATTACATGGAAAATGACTCCTTCTGCTCTTTACCCCTTATGTCAGCCAGTGGAAGCTTTGTCAGTACATGTATTATTTTTGCATCTTCGAATTCTCACTGATAGTCATAAATATAGGTGTGTGTGTGTGTGTGTGTGTGTACGTGTACATACACAGACCCTGGAAGGAGGGGACACACACCCCGCCAGAAAAACACCCTCAACCTGATGGGGTTGAAGCGAAAGCATAGATGCAGTGTGAAGGAAGGTTCTGTGGTTAAGAAACAATAGCCCTCAAATCGGCCAGTGACTCTGTTCTCCTCAGCAGATATGACCAAGCACTTAGGGAATCCTTTCTCACTTCTACAGACAAAAGGCAGAAGACAAGGTTTTCTAGGAGTCTTGAATGAAGGACAGGTTGCCTTCAACCAAGTCATAAGTGCAGCCATCGACACAACCGACCTACCGAAGTCTATGTTTTGTTAAGGCATAGCTCTGCAACTTGCATTATGGCTTTATCTAACTTCATTGTAGCCCGTTGCATAAATGAATCGGCTGTTTTCAGGACCTGTACTCTTTGGCCCTCGTGCAGATGTAGCAATGGCGAGGATAAAAAAAGGAGTCGAGACTGTTAAAGCAGTGGGCCTGGAAGAGAAAAAATGTGTTTGAGGCATGCATGCTGCCATCTAGTGTTGGGTCGGAAGTCTTTCCTAGTCACGAGGTAAGGTGACTCCTCCTTTCGGTGATAGTGCGCATGGGCATCGACTCTATTGTTAGATTTTCTTTCCGCCATCGGGTTTGGACGTGTATTGCTGCACTCCAGTTAGAAACAGTCCTTCGGGTTCCCCTCGGTGCGCAACCCACTCTACCCTCGACGTTATCGTACACGTTTCCCTTTCTCCGTATGTCCATTAGATCCGAAAGTCTCATCTTTGGTCAAAAAAATCGTGGGCGGCCTTCTTCTTTAGAGCAGGGTCTAAAAGTACATCCTCAGACCCTAACACTTCCTCTTATAAATCCAACAAGCAACCCTCTCCTGGTAGAGGGTTCTTTAAAGGAGGAAACAATTTTAAAGGTAGAGGTAAGGGCACAACAACTCAAAATGCCCAAACTTCGCCTCCAGGTTCCCACGCCCTCTATCCAAAGGCAATGCCCTATGGCTCAATTGGTCAGGGATATTTGCCTACTCTTTTCCCCCTCTCCCTCTCCTTCCATTTCTGGTTCGGAAGCTCAGGCAAACATCCCTCACACTAATTCTAGTGGCTCCAACTTGGGCCCGTCAGCCGTGGTTCATGACACTCTTAGAACTGTCAGTAGTTCCACATCAAAAGCTGCATCTCAATTCCAGCTTTCTCACGCTGAACCATGGAGAAGTCAGACACCCAAATCCCAAGGAGCTCAATCTAGTGATTTGGTTCCTGAAGTCGGAGTTTGGATCTCTTAACTTGCCTCCAGAATGTAGGACCATTCTCAAAGAAGCAAGAAAGCCTACTACCAGAGCATGCTATGCAGCTAAATGGAAAAGATTTGTTATATATTGTACTAATAATATTGATCCACTAGATGCATCTACTCAAAATATCATTTCTTACCTTCTGCATGTATCTACAGCACACATGCCTCGAACATAGGTTTTTTCATATAGTGGATGTTAAATGTCCGCTGTGTGGAGAAGTGGGAGCGGAATTTTTACAAATGTTCTAGACCTGTCCAAGTCTTACAACTTATTGGAAAGAGGTAACTTCCATAGTTGCCGACATTGTATACAGGGTGGTACCATAAGAGCCAGCCCACTATCTCCCAAGTTGGTTCCCGCATACGGCTAAAACAAAAGTCACCAGTAAATTCAAGGACTAAGCCTTTATACTAGCGAAGAGAGAAAGTAAAAGAACCTAGAAGGCAATGGGGGGACTCCGATTGATAGTGTGGCATAAATAGTGGGAACGATAGGCAAACTATGATCAAGCGGTATGGCTTCGGGAGGCTAGACTTAAGCGGGGATCTCTGGATGTAGCCAGAGCCTGGGAGGCACTAGTGGAGACCGATGAATCCAGAGACCCCACCATCTGAGGTACTGATGGGCACTCCTTAGAGAACACAGAATGAGTAACTGGACCCCTAGTTGGGAGGGCTAGGGGGGTAATCGAAGGACGAAAACCCCACAGGATCATATGTTCAGATTACAGACTAGCTGACCTGTCTACAACTGTGGCTAGCATTCCACCCGGTTAGGTTAGTTTTGGGACACGACTGAGGGAGGAGTAGGGGTATTACGGGGGAGGGATAAAATTGCTGTTGCACTAGTTATTCTGTTATGTATAGCAATGTGAAAGGGAGGCAGATGTGCATTTGTAGCTGGCAATGTATATTCATGATGTAAATCAATACACTTTGTTAAAACTCTTCCCAGGAGCGAACAATAGGCTGACCTGAATGGGCAGAGATGACTCCCCTGAACCCACAGAATATGCAGGGTGGGGGATGAGAGCATCTTTTTAAAAACGACTATGCCAAATCTTGCTTGACGGGTCTGCTGGGTTTTTATACAAAACACTGGCAAACTTGAAAGGAAAGGAAACCGCGGATGCACAAGAATTGTTTTGGCATCCTGTTTCCTCTTCTTTCAAGTTCGCTCCCAGTGTTATATGTAAAACCCAGAGACAGAGTCCGGTGGGACAAAGCAGGTTCTTCAGCAACCAGGCAGTGGATGCACAAGAATTGCTTTGGCATTCTGTCTTGTTGCTAGAAAACCTTGCTTTGCTCTACCAGGCTACTGCCTCTGGGTTTATTGGGGTTACCTGTGGCGGCTTCAAGCTGGATTTTGGTGAGAGATGTGCGAAGACACTAGGATTACCATAGTATATTCCCACACACACCCCTAGCCCTCAGAGCCCAGGTTTTGTGTAGCCAAAGACTTTTGCCATCTTGAAAATGCTTAAAGTGGTTAGAATTGCCCGGGGATCTTTTACCACACCAACCCACCAGCTCATACTAGCCATAAAAGTGGCATCTCCAGATACCCCCTACAAAACACTCCTGGACTAGAGGAAGAACTGAAGAGGGCTGGAATTGCTGCCTGTGAGATGAAGCGCCCTGAAGGACTGGACCTGCTCCTTGTACCCCGAACAAAGAAGTGACTCCAAGAAACATAAGGCTGACCTTTTGTTCAACCTACAGGGTTACAAGCTATACGAGGCCTTTTCCTGCAAATGCCCAGATGACCGTCTGACACCCTGTGTGTCTTTAAGGCCTCCTCCTGAGTCCTAGGGTGCTTTAGAAGTGTACTCCTGTGGTGAATTGGGACATAAAGAACTGAGTCAGAAGGTAAAATCTTTGACCACGACAAACCTGGTTGATTTATCCGACCTGTGCTCCATCGCCGGCGGACTCAAAATGTGCCTAAGTACAGGTCTACTGAGATCATCGACTAGCATAGGCAATTTGTGCCTTATGGTGCTATATCTAGTTAAAACTTTGACAAAATCATATCTCCAGTTCTCCTGATTGGATTTCAGTCTTTACGTTCATTACATTTTACTCTATTTCTCTAATTCAGTTTGTGATTTTTATTGTTTTGCATTTCATTTCAACTTTATTACTGTGTTGGTACCGCATAAATACTTTAGAATCTGTCCTAAGTTAAGCATGTCTGCTCTGTGGCATAGCTACCAGAGGGTGGCCTCAGGTTAATTTACTGACTTTGAGGGTTCATTCTGACAAGGGTTGGTATTATTCCTTCAGGTGATTAGTCACCTGCCAAATAGTAATCCAATTTCTTAAAAATTTGCTATATATTCTAAGTACCTGGGACCCGGCTCTAACTGCAGGAAAAAGTTATGGGAAACATGCCTGTCAAGTCAGAGGTGCACTAGTTGAATTCAGCATATGATGTACCTTTAAAGAAACCAGTATGCAGTGTACTGGCAGTTTGTCTCAGTTCTTTTTTCATCGTGAGAATATGACGTCCTTAGGGCAAGATGCATAGAAAAGATTATTTACATTGATAACCCAGGAGAAGAGTTGTTTGACTTCAGTGAGAAACACTTCGATGCAGGATTACAAGCAAACATGTAAATAACATTTTCTTCTGCATCATACGATTTTCACCAATAGTCCTAAACGTAGCATAGATTGGCAAGCAGAACTACGCTGTGTGGTCGTCAACTCAATGCATCATTACAAAGCCTTAAGTTACTAACCATCCTTGCAATAATATAATGGCAACTAAGAAAGCAAATTTTCATGAAAGATTCTGCCATGAGGCCTTATGAACAGATTTGAAGTAAGGAGCTACACATTTAGAAATAACTAGATTTAACTCCCATGGTGAAGCCAGTCTTTTGACTGGAGGGTTGGTCTTTTTTTGTCTTTCCACAGTCTGCTCACTGGGATCGTAAAGAATGACCTTTGATTTTGGGCTTTGTGAAAACCATTATGGCAGCTAGGTGAACTTTGATAGAAGAGAAGTAAAGATTCAAATCTTCCAAATGAAACGGGTAATGAAGAAAACCATTTTCCTGGCATGAGTGGATCGGGAATGTTAAAGCACCAAATCAAAAATCTTTACCACTTAAAGCAAAAGGGCTCATAGTAAATGGTCTCTGCTACCATTAAAATCTTAATTTTGTCTGGCAGTAAATTAAGTTGTTAATACTGTATGACCTCAGGATGCAGCCAATTTCAAGGATTGTACGTTAGGATGTAAGACCTTCCCTGCCATACTGGAAAATAGATTGTGGCAGCCTATTGTGGGGTATGAGAGATAAATAAAGCAGCTCTTGAATCCACCATCACCTCAGCCACTCCGGATCATGGTCGGGGAGGACTATTTGAACTTCATGATGACTGATGGCATTAGTGGAATCGGTGGGAAAGAGTAAAGAACTCTGTGTACCAAGCTATCAAAAGAGCATTGCCCATTCCCACATTCTGGATCCGTAGAATTGGCATTTATCCCTGCGGCAAATGTCTTTTTCTGGGAAACCCTAATCGTCAAAGACTGTGTGCACGACGTCGTTGCTGAGCTCCCACTAGTGATATTTGTAGAAGTATCTACTTGATGGTTTTGGAGAAGTGGCAGATGCACCACTTGACAAGTTACAATTCCTCGCCAGTAGCCTATGCCAAATAGCTTGGGCTTCAAAACGGCAGGGTTCTTGACCTTGCTTCACCCTGTTTGTTCAAGTACTACATGGTAGTGGTATTGTCTATCTGTACTAGAACTCGGACTGTGCGCCGAATTGTTGTTGCGGAGACCACTGACCTTGAATTGCGAGATCGTCCAGATGTTCTCCAAACCCAGGGAGAGAAGAATCTGCCACTAAAGTCTGAGTATGGAAGACCCTGATGGAATGCGAATCCCTTGAGTAGATTCTGTCTGTTAAGACATCACTGAAAAGACTACTGTGCTTGTTGATTCAAGCAGGTCTTGACTTCCCAATTTCCGGGATCTTGCGATCATTGGTCTTGCAAGCATTGTTGTAGTGTTCTCTTGTAGAGACTGGCATTTCCGATAGAAAAACACATGGTCCAGCCTTCTGCCGATGGAATGGACTCCATTCCAATTCTGTCCTCTGTGCCACGCCAAATATCCTCGCACCGACCTGCATCCAGTTTGTAACTTGTGCCTGTCTCCGGAGCACAAGGAGGAAGACTGCGACGCTTGTAAGTCGTTTCGGTCCAAGAAGACTCTACGCGATCGTCTGGCTCGACAACGAGAGATGCAGCGCCAAAGCATCCAACACTCTCCGGATATCTTCGGGGAAGAATCAGACCAAGACGAGATCTAAGCGTCTGCTGCAGAAGAAGATGCCCTCTGTGTTCCAGAGTCTGATTCCGGGCTCGTCGAGATCAATTTACAGTCTGAAGAGGTACCGCCAGGACAGGGTGCCGTGAGTACCAAAGATCCCTTGCCCCCTAAATCCTCTTCCAAAACTCATAAGGCTATGGCACCACCTCAGGCCTTCTGGCCAAGGTTGGCACAGAGACAATGTTTCCAATGCTCCGCCTCTCGTCTCATCACCGAAACAAACCGTCAAGCCTTCCGGCTCGGGACCGAAATTACCTTCGGATCCGAAAGCCAGCTCCAAAGACAATTCTGGTTCGAAGCCGAAATCTTCCGCTTCGAAACACAATCATTCCACTACCAAAGAAAAGTTGATTTTGACGCCAAAATCTAAGGACCGTGTTCTCGAGCCTCCAGAACCAATTTTAGACGTTATTAAGGCCAAATTGGATCCCAAACAGAAAGATTTATATTAATCCTGATACTGGACATATTGTGGCTAAAATTTCAGCAAAACACAAGCTTCCTGCAGAGGACACTGCTGATAACATTCTCCTAAAGAGGAAGAAGGACATGGCTACCAGCCCTGATTATCCTGCCCACAACCCTCTCCACCTCCACCATCTTCTCCACAGTTAATAATGAAGATCCATTACACCTAACACCTCTGGGATCTCCACATACAGATCCAGATGTCGATCAGGGTGATAAAGCTACTCCTTTGCCTGCAGACCCATGGAATGATTACACCATTTACCCTCCAGTAGACAATGAGCCAGACCTCAGTCCTGCAAAGCCATCACCACCAGATGATAATATGGCTTCTCAACAGCTTATTGCTAGAGCAGCAGAGTATCATGGGGTACCATTACATAAAGAAACATTAGAAGAGGACTTTTTATTTAAAACACTTGAGTCCACACATAGGTCAAGTCAAACACTCCCTAGGCTTAAAGGCATGGTGAGGCATGCAGATGATATCTTTAAAGACCCTGTCGGAGCATGTATTTTAACTCCTAGAGTAGATTAAATAATATAAACCCTCACCATCAGATCCTGTTTTTATTAAGGGACAATTACCTCTCGACTGCCTAGTAGTGTCCAATGCTCGCAAAAGAGTTAACTCGCAAACCCCTGGGGATGCACCTCCCCCAAAGAATCCAAACTTAAAGATGCCTCTGGAAAACGAGTGGCTGTTCAAGCGGTTAACCACTGGCATATCGCAAACACACAGGGACTACTAGCTAGGCACGACAGGGTACACTGGGATGAGATGGAGCAATTGCCCCAATATCTCCCAGACGAACACAAAACTAAGGCACGGCAGTTAGTTGAAGAAGGGAAACTCCTCAATCAAATATGCTTTAGACGCAGCTGACACTGCAGCTAGGGAGATCAATACCAGCATTCTCCTTAGAAGGTATGCATGGCTTAGGATCTCGGGGTTTAAGGCTAAGGTTCAACAGTCCATTTTGAACACCCCCTTTGATAAGGAACACCTGTTTGGTCCTGTAGTCGACCAATCCTTAGAAAAAATGAAAAAGGACACTGAAGTGGCAAAATCCTTGGGAGCGCTCCAGTCCCCAACCAGTAGAGGCTCCTTTTGCCGCTCATTTTACAGACCCAAATGCTTCCTCTTACAAAGGCAACAACCAATCCTTTCCCTCTAGGGGTTTCTATAGAGGAGGATATAGAGGAAACTATTCCAAAGGTAGGGGTAAAGGCGCCACACCACGTAACACCCCTTCCCCTAATAAACCATGACATGCCCACACTTCCCCCCCCAATAACTCAACACCTGTCGGGGGAAGACTTCAACAGTTTCTCCCCATGTGACAATCTATAACAACCGACAAATGGGTGCTCGTCCTTATCCAACATGGTTATTGCCTGGAGCGCACCTCCAATCCACCAAACTTTCCACCTCGTGTTCACAAACTGTCGTCAGACCATTTGCAGTTACTCAAACAAGAGGTGCAATCTCTTACAAAAGGGAGCCATAGAACCAGTTCCGTTTCAGTACCAAGGTTCAGGGGTTTACTCTCTTTATTTTCTAATTCCCAAAAAGGACGGTTCCTTAAGACCAATTTTGGATCTCAGAGAGTTAAACCAGTACATACTTTCAGAACATTTTCATATGGTAACGCTTCAACAGGTTCTTCCTCTCCTACAGCAAGGCGATTTTATGTCCACACTAGACTTAAGACGCATATTTTCACATTCCCATTCATCCAGCTCATCGCAAATATCTCAGATTTGTGATAGCGGGCAAACACTATCAGTTCACAGTACTTCCATTCGGAGTAACTACTGCTCCCATGGTATTTACAAAATGCCTAGCAGTAGTAGCAGCTCATCTCAGAAGACAACAAATTCATGTCTTCCCGTACCTAGACGCCTGGCTTATCAAAGCCAGCACACACCAAAAGTGTTTACAAAATACTCAGACCATGCTACACCTACTCTACCAATTGGGTTTCACGGTCAACATTCAAAAGTCTCACCTATGGTCTTCAGATACAATCTTATCTAGGAGACACTCTCAACACTCACACGGCTGTTGCCTTCCCCAATGCAGCCAGAATTTCCAATGTCCAAACTCTATTGCTGCAGTTCCAAACCTTGCCAGCCAGGACTTTCATGAGGCTACTGGGAACAATGGTGTCATACATTGCAATAGTACCTCATGTAAGACTACACATGCGTCCATTACAAGAATGCTTAGCACGTCAGTGGAATAAGTCACAGGGTCAATTAACAAATCTAGCGTTGGTGGACAGCCGCACCCATCTCTCTCTGCAGTGGTGGAACCCACAAAATGTATCAAAAGGGCGGCCTTTCTTCGACCCTGTTCCACAAGTCGTGCTAACAGCAGACGCATCTCTCACAGGTTGGGGTGCACATCTCCATCATTACAGAATTCGTGGTCTCTGGGACGACAAATACAAACGTCTCCACATCAACTATCTAGAGCTTCTAGCAGTGTTTCTAGCGCTGAAAGCTTTTCAGTCTCATCTCGCAGGCAAAGTTGTCCTAATCCGCACAGACAACATGACAGCAATGTACTATGTACAAAAACAAGGGAGGACACACTCTCTCCAACTGTCATGTCTGTCTCAGACAATTTGGAAGTGGGCAATCCATCACAAGATTTACCTTCTGGCAGAACACCTCCCAGGAGTGATCAATCAAATTGCCGACCTCCTCAGCAGAAGGAGATAGCAAATACACGAGTGGGAACTTCATCCCCAAGTTCTCCTTCCATACTTTCTACAATGGGGATACCCACAAATAGATCTATTCACCACAGTAGACAACGCACAATGCCCAAACTTCGCCTCCAGGTTCCCACATCCCCTCTCCAAATACAATGCCCTATGGATGAATTGGCCAGGGATGTTTGCCTACGCTTTTCCTCCTCTCCCACTCCTTCTGTTTCTGGTTCGGAAACTCGGGAAAACATCACTCCCACTGATTTTGATAGCTCCCACATGGGCCCGTCAACCGTGGTACACCACCCTGTAAGAGCTCTCAGTAGTTCCACACTAAGCGCTACATCTCCCCTCCAGTCTCCTCACTCAGAACCATGGAGAAATCCAGCATCCAAATCCCAAGGAGCTTAACTTAGCGATTTGGCTCCTGAAGTCATAGAGTTTGGATATTTAAATTTACCACCAGATTTTATGACTATTCTGAGAAAAGCTAATAAACCTACTACCAGAGCTTGCTATGCGGCAAAATGGAAACAATTTGTTTACTGCAATAACAAACAAATTCTACCTCTAGATGCTTCTGTTTAGAAAATTGTCTGTTACCTTCTAAACCTACAGCAATGTGGGCTAGCTTACACACCTATTCGGTTGCACCTTGCAGCAGTAGCTGCATATTTGCAAAACAGACAGCAGTCGTCTTTGTTCAAAGTTCCTGTCATCAAAGCCTTTATGGAGGGCTTAAAGAGTTCTACCACCAAGAATCTTAATGTTGTGCTCACAAGACTTATGGGTCCACCCTTTGAACCACTACACAAGTGTCCTTTACAGTTTTTCTCATGGAAAGTTGTATTTCTAATTGCTAACACTTCATTAACAGTTGGTGAGCTACAGACATTAACCTTAGAAGAACCCTTCTTTCAGCTCCATAAAGATAGGGTAGTTCTTCGCACCAATACCAAATTCCTTCCTAAGTAGTTTCTGCTTTCCATATTAACCAATCAATTGAGTTACCTGTGTTCTTTCCTCAACCTGAGTAGCAGAACGAGCTCTTCACACAATTTACGTCAGAAGAGCATTATTGTATTATATCGGAAGAACAAAAGATTTTCATAAAACAAAGCCAACGTTTGTTTAATTTACACCACCTCACAAAGGTAATCCTATTTCTAAATGTGGCATTTTAACTTGGATTGTGAAATGCATTCAAACTTGCTACGCTAAAGGAATTTTATCTATACCCTCTAGAGTGCATTCCACTCGCAAAATAGGGGCATCTATGGCTTTTTTAGGTAACATTCCTAAGGTGACATTTGTAAAGCCGCAACATGGTCTACACCACACACATTTACCAAATACTATTGTGTGGATGTACTAGCACGCCAATAAGCCAGTGTAGGGCAGGCAGTACTAAAAACACTTTTCCAGACAAATGCAACATCTACTGGTTAGCCACCGCTTTGGGAGAATACTGCTATACAGTCAAAGGAATCGTCTCTCACTACACGTTCTGTAAACGGTTGGAGGTCTTGATAAACCTACGCAAAATAAGACAGAGTATTTTATGTATCACGTAAGGGCGAAATCAGTCGGAGCCCTAAATCAAACTAACCAAACGGCCTCTTTTTTTTTATTTATTTTTTTAGGCCGTTTGGTTAGTTTGATTTAGGGCTCTGACTGATTTCGCCCCTTACGTGATACATAAAATACTCTCTTATTTTGCGTAGGTTTATCAAGACCTCCAACCGTTTACAGAACATGTAGTGAGAGAGGATTCCTTTGACTCTCTAGACTACAGGTATCACACCTACAACGCAGGTGATACACGTCTTACATCGACGTAGAACTTTTAAGTATACAATGGCTCTCTTTCGAATTTGGCCTTGAGAAAGTCCTTTTGGACGAAACACGTGTCGGCTGCCTGTTTCGGATGATATGAAAATCGTACTTGATTTGGAATAAAGGATACATAAGAAAAATCATGACTGTTTTATGGACTTCTTATCTACCCGAGTGGCTAATAGCCAGCTGTACTGCATTGGACTTCTTTTTGTGCCTCTGCATTTGTGCAACTCATTGTTAAACCTCAAGAGGGATGCTCCATCTTGGGTGTTGATTCAGCCTCCTATGAGCAGAGGGAGGGTATATGCTTGGAGAGCACTACAGTTCACTCACATTTAGAGGAATTACTTCCCGACGGACGAAAGGGGTGGATGTGTTTGTGTTTAATGGCATTTCTGCTTTGTTGCTGTTCGAGGCATGTGAGCTGCAGAGCTCACACTGTGCATTAGATCGCCATCTGGTGTTTGGCTCGGATGCTTGCACTTTGTTGTTGTCTTCGAAGAAGTCTTTGTAGTCATGTGATAGGTGACTCCTCCTTTGGACATTAGTGCGCATGGGCATCGACTCCATCCTCATATTGTTTTTTTCCGCCTTCGGGTTCGGATGCAACTTCGACACTCCGGTTCGAAACTTGTTTTTTCAACGTTTTCACATCTCAAGACTTCATACCGACATCGACATCTCGACGTCCCTTCCTCGATCTCCTTTCCAGCCGTCGACGCGGGCCGTTGGGCCCATCGACGCCGTAAGGCCTACTGCCCATGGAAAGGACGCCCTTCCGAAAATGCCCCCAGTGTGGAGCAAAGTTCCCCCACAGTGACCACCACAAGGTCTGTAACCTGTGCCTCTCACCAGACCATAACGAGGCCACCTGTCCAGCCTGCGCTTCCTTCCGCTCCAAAAAGAACATCCGCGATCGTCGAGCCCGAAGGCACATCATGGCGCAACGGTCCGCTCCGGAACCCGTCCATATCTTCGATGAGGGTCCCGACGTTCCAGAGGAAGACTCCGAAGACCTCACTATCGTCTCGGAGGCAGAGGACTCAGACGGTTCCATCACTCCAGGGCAACGTGTGAGTACTAATGCCCCTGCCCCAACCCCACCCACAAAACCGAAGGCACCGGTCAACACTTCGCCTACGGGCCCCAGTCGCGACCGTAAACATGCTTCGGACGCCCCGCCTTCCGGCTCGGCGCCGAAGAAGAAAATAAAGCCTTCCAGCTCCTCGGCACCGACCAAACCCCATGTGGCCGTTCTACCGGCACCTTCGGCGCCGAAGCCCAAAGAACACCCGGCACCGAAATCCAGTTCGGTTCCAAAATCCGCCTCCAAACCCGCGGATCACTCTGCGCCGAAACCCAGGCTCCAAGACACAGCCCCTAAACCAAAGCTGGTCGAGCCCATACCGAAGCCGAAGGACTCCTCTACGCCTTCTAAGGCAAAGGAACATTTAAACAAGCCACCACGCTCGGAGCCGAAAAGTCGGCGCCGAAGCCAACTATTCCACAGGAGGAACTGTTTCGACCGGATCCCATCGATCCTAATCAACAGAAACTGCATATCAATCCTAAAACTGGACACATTTCCTCTGTGCCACGCCACAAGCCTGTCCCTTCAAACAAGAAGGACTCTTCTACTTCCCCTATGCCTCCTTCTTCTCCTATACCTCTCTCTATCACCCCTCCTCTCCACATCCCTGTTACACCGCCTCAGCCTGTAACTTCTCCCCCACATGAATATCAGGACGACATGGGGTATGGTGATGACCCTGATGATCCACTTCTGGACCCAGATACCCCACCACAGGACGACTGGGGCTACAACCACCCCATAGATCCTACAGACCTCCCCAGCCCTCCACCTTATCCCACAAAACCATCTCCACCAGATGATCACATTGGTTTTGGGCAACTCATCCACAGGGCTGTTGTCTTTCACGGCGTGCATGTACACACCAACCAACCAGAGGAAGATTTCCTTCTAGACACCTTTGAACAGTCTCAAAAAACTGTTCAAACTCTACCCATGATCAAAGGTGTCATTAAACATGCACCTGACATATTCAATGACCCTGTAAGGGCCAGGATCCTTAACCCTAGGATAGATAGAAAGTATAGACCTGCCCCTGATGACCCCACCTACATCAAAGGTCAGCTCCTCTTGACTCACTGGTCGTTCTCTAATGCTCGTAAACGAGCTAATTCCCAAACTTCAGGGGATGCTCCGCCCCCTGATAAGGAGTCAAAATTACTAGATTCCTCTGGCAAACGGGTAGCTGCGCAAGCCACCAATATCTGGCGCATAGCTAACACCCAGGCACTACTAGCTAGGTACGATAGGGCCCACTACGATCAGCTAGAGACCCTCTTGCAACATCTCCCTGATCAGTACAAAACACAGGCCACTGACCTCATTCAAGAAGGCAAACTTATTTCAAATGCCTCCATTAAGTGCGCCCTCGATGCAGCCGACACTGCCGCTAGGTCCGTCAACACTAGCGTACTCATCAGACGGCACGCCTGGCTCCGCATTTCAGGCTTTAAGCCAGAAGTCCAAACTACCATCTTAAATCAGCCATTTAACCAAAACCAACTCTTTGGTCCTGCTGTTGACACAGCACTAGAGAAAATGAAAAAGGACACTGACACTGCTAAGTCAATGGGAGCATTGCAGTCCCCACAACAACGTGGCTCCTTTCGCCGCTCCTTTTACAGGGGGCTCTAGGAACACCACCGCAGACAGTTCCTCTTCATATAGAAGCACCACCCAAACCTCTCCCAATAGGGGATACTTTAGAGGTGGGTACAGAGGCAACAACACTAAGGGCAGAGGTCGAGGTAATAACAACACCCGTACCTCCACCACTCCTAAACAGTGACTTCCCTCCGCTTCCCCCCCGACCACACCACCCCTGTCGGGGGACAGCTCTCACAGTTCCTACCTGTCTGGAACTCCATTACAACAGACAGGTGGGTAAGACCAATTATCCAACATGGCTACTGCCTGGAACTAACAGCTACCCCCCCCAACATACCACCCAAGCAGCGGCCTATGTCCGCACACCATCTTACCCTTTTACAGCAAGAGGTACTTTCCCTGCTTCAAAAGCACGCCATAGAACCAGTTCCTCTACTACAGCAGGGCACAGGAGTTTACTCCCTGTATTTCCTAATCCCCAAAAAGGACGGGACCCTAAGGCCAATTCTAGACCTCAGACCCCTCAATCAGTATATACATTCGGATCATTTTCACATGATCACTCTCCAACAAGTGCTTCCCCTACTGCAACAGGAAGACTTCCTTGCCACACTAGATCTCAAGGACGCCTACTTCCACATTCCCATACATCCTGCTCACAGGAAGTATCTAAGGTTCGTACTCTATGGACAGCACTACCAGTTCAAAGTACTTCAATTCGGAGTCACCACTGCTCCAAGAGTGTTTACCAAATGCCTTGCAGTAGTAGCGGCGCACCTACGAAGACAACAAATACATGTCTTTCCATACCTGGACGACTGGCTCATCAAAGCCAAATCATTCAACCAGTGTGTCCAACACACTCACCAAACAATACAAACATTACACAACTTGGGGTTCACAATAAACTATACCAAGTCGCACCTTCAGCCCTCCCATATCCTTCCATATCTGGGAGCCACAATAAACACTTCCACTGCTCTAGCTTACCCCAGCCCAGCCAGGATAGCCAGTATACAAACCCTTGTCCCCAGGTTTCAAATGCAACACTCTCTCCCAGCCAGAGTGTTTATGCAGCTAATCGGCATGATGGCATCTTGCATCTTTATCGTCCCTCATGCAAAACTTCAAATGCGTCCTCTACAGGAGTGCCTAGCGCGGCAATGGAACCAGGCTCACGGACATCTTACAGATCTGGTGTTGGTGGACAGCTGCACACATTGCTCTCTGCAGTGGTGGAACACCAACAATTTGTCCAAAGGGCGGCCGTTCCTAGAGCCGGTTCCACAAATAGTACTAACCACGGACGCATCCCTCACAGGATGGGGAGCACACCTGTTAGATCATACAACACAAGGCAAGTGGACCACTCAACAAAAGCTGTTCCACATCAACCACCTAGAGTTACTAGCTATATTCCTAACTCTCAAGTCTTTCCAACTCCACGTACAAAACAAGGCTGTCCTGATCCGAACAGACAACATCACAGCCATGTACTATATACAAAAACAGGGGGGGGGACACTCTCCACAACTGTCCCAACTGGCACAGGACATTTGGAGGTGGGCCATTCCACAAAAAATATACCTTCTAGCAGAACACCTACCAGGGGTTCACAATCAGATTGCCGATCTGTTAAGTCGACAGACACAACTGATTCACGAGTGGGAACTACATCCACAAGTTCTTCTACCCTTTTTCCAGATGTGGGGCCAGCCAGACTTAGATCTGTTTGCCACACACCAAAATGCAAAATGCCCAACCTTCGCCGCCAGGTTTCCACACCCGCAGTCCAAGGGCAATGCGATATGGATGAACTGGTCCGACAGATTTGTGTACGCTTTTCCACCGCTACCACTGATCCCACTTGTAGTACGCAAGCTCCGACAACAGTCTCTAAAAATGATACTAGTAGCCCCCACGTGGGCACGCCAACCGTGGTTCACCACACTACTAGAGCTATCAGTAGTCCCATACCAAAAACTACACCTCTCCCCATCAATGCTAACGCAGAGCCATGGAGAGATAAGGCACCCAGATCCATCTCAACTGAACCTTGCGATTTGGCTCCTGAAGTCCTAGAATTCGGTTACCTTAACCTACCGCCAGACTGCATGGACGTTATTAAAGAGGCTAGACGCCCAACTACCAGAGCCTGCTATGCAGCCAAATGGAAAAGATTCGCTATTTACTGCACTAATAATAACATCCAACCATTACAGGCCTCTACGCAAAACATCATTTGCTACTTGCTACATTTGCAAAGATGTAATCTTGCATACTCATCCATACGTCTGCACCTCGCAGCCCTTGCTGCTTACTTACAAAACAGGCAACACTTATCACTCTTTAGAGTCCCCGCCATTAAAGCCTTTATGGAAGGCCTTAAGCGGATCATACCTCCCAGATTACCACCTTCCCCAGTGTGGAATCTTAATATAGTACTTACCAGGCTCATGGGACCACCTTTTGAACCCCTACATAAGTGTGAACTTCAATTCCTTACATGGAAAGTTACGTTCCTAATTGCAATCACTTCTCTTAGGAGAGTCAGTGAGATACAGGCTTTAACTATACAAGAGCCCTTCTTACAAATACATCATAATAAGATAGTTCTCAGAACAAACCCAAAATACCTTCCCAAAGTCATTTCGCCTTTCCACCTTAACCAATCAGTAGAACTACCCGTGTTCTTCCAAAACCCAGATTCCGTGGCAGAAAGAGCTCGCCACACCCTAGATGTCAAAAGAGCTCTAATGTATTACATTGACAGAACCAAGTCATTTCGCAAAACCAAACAACTGTTTGTAGCTTTCTCTCCACCACACAAGGGTAATCCCATCTCAAAAGCCGGGGTTGCAAGGTGGATTGTTAAATGTATCCAAATCTGCTACCAGAAAGCCAAACGCACATTAACAGTTCCCCCTAGAGCGCACTCAACACGCAAACTAGGGGCCTCCATGGCATTCTTAGGGAACATTCCCCTAGAAGACATATGTAAGGCAGCCACATGGTCTACAACACACACCTTCACTAAACACTATTGTGTTGATGTGCAAGCCAAGCAACAAGCTTTAGTGGGCCAAGCTGTCCTTAAAACCCTTTTTCAAACTACTGCAACACATACAGGTGACCACCGCTAGGGAGATACTGCTGTACAGTCTATGCACAGTGTGAGCTCTGCAGCTCACATGCCTAGAACGGAAAATGCTACTTACCAGTATGCATCTGTTCTTGGCATGTAGAGCTGCAGATCCTCACACGCCCACCCACCTCCCCGGGACCTGTATGTGTTCCAGTCCTATCTTAATTAGATACACACATGGACATCTCTTTCCTTTTCTACTAACTCCATCACTCCCCAATATGGCGAAAAACAATCTGAGGATGGAGTCGATGCCCATGCGCACTAATGTCCAAAGGAGGAGTCACCTATCACATGACTACAAAGACTTCTTCGAAGACAACAACAAAGTGCAAGCATCCGAGCCCAACACCAGATTGCGATCTAATGCACAGTGTGAGGATCTGCAGCTCTACATGCCAAGAACAGATGCATACTGGTAAGTAGCATTTTCCTTTTTGTGTATTCACTCTCCATGTGAGTATACAGGGCAGTAATCTTCCCCATCCCAAGTGCAGCAAGATTGAGTTATAATCGGATATGGTCCTAGAAAGGTATTGTACAGTGCGTACTAATTCATGGATATCCGAGGTGCAAAGAAACTCATTGTTATACCTGCTGCTCAGCCAGTGTGACTGTGGAGTGGAATGTTGGTGTGAGAGGTGACTGTGGAATGTTGGATGAGTGAGGATGTCAGTTGGTGTATGGGCTGAGCAGCAGGAAGGCTGCTCCTGGTGGGGCTCTACCTTGTAACATCATACTTGGAATAAACCTACATGGCAACTACCTGGACTGGACTTTCTTCTGTTCACAACACTCATTCAAGTGCACGTGGAGGTCATGGAGGGGCGAGAAGGAGTAGTCTTGCTATTGCGGGTGGTGCAGCCACCAGGAGCAGACAGGACTCCATTCTGATTGCCAATTGGAAAAAAGTCGGACCATCCTAATAACTAGAGAGGCCCTCAGTGGGGGATGGGATCGGTCAAGTATGGGATTAGCAATGCAATTCTAATCCCCTCCCATACTCCAGGGAAGTATTTCATACCTATTCAACTGCTAATTACTGCCTTTCAGAAGTGGGAGCGGAGATGCAAATTTAGCCTCTTGGAACTTCGGGCAAAAAAAAAAAATTTACTTTCTAAAAGTTATATTTGCCCAGATGAATTTCGTTTTATCTCTACTGATGAAGGATAATATCCAGAAACGCATGTGTCTAGAGATTAACAGCACTAACCTGCACCAACTTTGGTGAAACACTTCAACAAAAATTCAAGTAAGCATTTAAACTGAACTGCATTCACTCTGCGCCACCACAGCATCACTCGGCGCCACCACAGCATCACTCGGCGCCACCACAGCACCACCACAGCATCGCTCCGCGCCGCCACAGCATCGCTCCGCGCCGCCACAGCATCGCTCCGCGCCGCCACAGCATCGCTCAGCGCCGCCACAGCATCGCTCAGCGCCGCCACAGCATCGCTCAGCGCCGCCACAGCATCGCTCAGCGCTGCCACAGCATCGCTCGGGGCCACCACAATATCACTCCGCATCACTCAGCACCACAGCAGTATCACTCAGCAAGACCTGAGTATCATTCAGCATCACCTCAGCATCGTCTCCGCAACAGTCACCACCACCACCACTACCACCTCAGCATCACTCAGCACTACCTCAGCCTGCTCTCGGAATCTGGCATCTGTTGATTCTCCCCTAGCGTCTGGCCGCTGCTAGTGTTATAATACAGGTACTAGTTCCCAACCTTCACCCTCCGATTATTTATGCCCCTCAAAAAAAAATCTTTAACAAACAACCATTGCAATAGGCAGAAACAAGTTGCCAGCATTGCAAGAACAAAAGAAAACTGAGGAAATTTTTTATTGTAAATACTTTTTTTAATATGGTCGCTCAGTTTTACATAATGCCTTCTTGGTCATATATAAAGTAAAAAAAATGCTTCTGACACTTTTTTAGGTCGAGCCTCGAGTAGCGCGCAAGCGCTGCTCTGGCGAGACTTTAAGTAAGGGGGTTTCCAAAGCTGACCACACGCTCGTGCGTCGTGGCCTTTTTCGGGCGGTTACGCGCGCAGGGCCGACATCTGTTTCCAATTATCGTAATTGGAAACAGATGTCTGCCCTGCGCGTAATCGCAGGCAAAAGGCCATGACGCCCGAGCGTCTGGTCAGCTCTGCAGGCTGCCGCGCTCGCTCGCCCCCGCTCCTCTCTTGTATATTTATAGTACAGTAACACGCCCCATTGTCCGGGCTCCTCTGCCCGACTTCATTACTATTACCATGAGAAAGAGGCGTGGCGTTCCCCGCTTCCTCTCCCCGCTCAGCCCCCCCTAAACCCTAGCCTGCCTCCGTCTTGAATTTCACTTTGATTCCCCGACACCTTGTTTTTATAGTGAAAGTAAAGCATGAAAAGTGGGTAAGGAAGGAGCTGTGCTCTGTAGATAATTCTCATAAGAGCATCGCAATTTAAGATTGATATAGATTATTCCCAGGACCCTTTTCTCTGACTAGGCCTATGCAGATTAACTATTAAGGGCCATTGATTTAAGTCCCAGGTGAGCGAGCACCATTTTAAGAGGGACACACACGTCTTGCACTAGGAACAGGATGTGTTAAGACAACGGAGCCTAAAATTTGCATTATGACCTACTAACTGCCAGACCTCTAATTGTGCTGCGTTTCTGTGCAGCAGAGGTGCTATGAAGTCTGGGTTGGTTCCCCCTTACCTGTCCTTGCCACAGTTCATCTCGATTTTGTTTTATTCGGGCACCGTGAGCGTGAAACACTTTGCATGGTTTTTGTAAAATGGACCGTGTTTTATGAGTTAGTAGACCAAGGGCAAACACTCTGGTGCATGTTGGCAGCCGGGGGGGGGGGGGGTATATACCCCGCTGGCTGTGACCCTTTGAAACCACGGGGGGGGCTCTAGGCGACATTACCTCACAGCCCGTGCCTCTCCATTGCATACATAGCACTCTAATCACTGTGTACCCTGTCGAGTCGTGCCTGCATGCTTACAGTGTCTCAAAGCGCTTTGAAACAGCAGGCAGGCAGCATACGCGCGCTACATCACAATTTTTCAACAAACAAAACAGTTAAGTCAATCTTTGTCACTCTTGTTCTTTACAATGCTGTCCTCTTTGTGTTCGAAACCAGACCATTAACCCCCTTAACACACACATGGCGCACAAAAATATTAAGAGGAGCTCAGGTCACCAGTCCGGTAATAGCGCCAGAGGTACATGAGGCCGGGTGTGAGGTTGAATGAAATTCATTTATTTCCCTGTGCGCCTCGCTGCGCTTTGTTAGCATTAAGTGCGACATTCTCTTTTCACAGAGCACTGTATAAACTGGATCGCTTCTGGGTGCTATATTTAAATGTAATGCAGCGAATGATGTTCCAATGAGAACATAGGAAATGAAATTGATGCAACGCAATGGCAGATCACACGCTTTTCAGGTTGGGCAGGTCCAGCCCCCTTTAGATTCATTTCACGCTTTGCATCATGGTATTCGTAGTCTCAATTGTCAGTCATTCATTCGCAACACTGTAAGTCTTCACAAACATATGTTGATTTTTCTTTAATCTTTGTCAACAAAAAAAAGCATCTGCTCACAGTGTAAACAATGACGCAGTTCAAAGGGCAAGGGACAAAATTGCCTCCCCGGGGGCGCATGCACCCCCGCGCAGGAAGCAAGGCTCCGACGGACCACGTTCATATGCTTGAAAGCGTGAGAGCTCACCCCGACAAATCAGCTCGTTCAACATTTAAAAGTGCTCGGCCCCCGTTAAGGGATTCATTTCACCCGAGGCATTATGGGACTTGTGGTTTTTATATTTTCCATTCATTCATGTTTTTTCGTAATTGTAATTCACGACATGTACAGATACTTTGCTTTCTTTTATGCTAAACAATTAAAAACCCAAATTTCCATGCAGTTAAATAATTTGAAAGGCAAATAGAAGAGTCCTTTACATGACCACGCTGATAAGATATTCCCTGCTGTCCATTGTTGTGAATATAATTTGAAAGATGTGTTTGCAGCCAATTTATCAATAACCCCAAAATGAAGGAAACACGTTTAAATGTCTTTTACGTCATCTTTCCTTGCATTAGTTCCACATTTCTTTTGACTTTTGCACTTTCTATTGCTACCGGTAACAATGATTGGGGAAGTGAACAAAGTGTAAATAGCGCTTCACACCACATAGGCGCTATGCTGAACACAGAAGTAAACATTATTTGCACCAATTGTTAGGGCGGGGCCAACGTCTGAGTTAGAAGTGGGCAGTTTAAACTTCATGCGTCTCACTATGAGGCCTCAGTTGAGACAGCCCACGGGGTGCAAAGCTGCCTATGGATCCTTACTGAAGAGGAAGCCGAGCCCCTCAAACAAGCATTGGCAACCCCAATCTATCTGGACTTGGCCAGCTGCCTCAATGGTTATTTTTTTATTGCAAGCAAGCGCTAGAAAAAGAGAAGCAGACCTATCCACTATATGCTTGCAATAAATATTGTAAAATTAAAAATAACAGCTGACTGTTTTACTAGTGATGTTTTGTAACAAGCATTTCAGTTGTATTGTGCATTTTGTTATTATGTGAAAGGGAGAAAAAATAAATCAAAACCCTACCGAGCAATTAAATTAAAGGGAGCAATTATAAAGACAATGTTTTGGGTTGTGCCTCCCAGACCGTGCAGGAGGTCTGGTTGCAAATGACCTATTGTTGGCTCATCAAGAACTTAGAGGGCCTTGCAGCCCTCCCCCTGTTTACAATTGGTTGGCTTTATTGTCACTCATTTTCTTGCTTCTTATTTGATTGATTTCCTTGTCCCAGCGTCCATCTTGTGTTTGTCCCTCCCCTAGAGTCCAGCCTTTTCACATTCTCTCGGAATGCCTGTCTTCTATCCTTCCAATGGACAGTTTTAGGGATTTTGTTTTCTTTTTGGTTAAGCGGTTCATGAGGGTGCATGTGTTTTTCAGCTCTCTCCTTCTTTCCCCCATGTTCTCCCGTAAATGGCCACCCCCACTCTGTGTTCGCTTGCTACCCTGTGACATCTCACTTTGACATTGAATATTTTTACAGCACCATAACGTTGAAAACGCTCTCTAGAAAGGGATTCGTTCTGGCTGTGCGCTGATCCAGGCTATTTATTATGTGACTGTTTGGCCTCTGATTGTTCGAAAATGTTGAGTGTGTGGGCATGCTAATAGGGGATAATATGCTGCATGGCTAAACGTATAAGGTCCCAAAGGCGAGACCTATTGGCTATGCCAATGCTTGTTATTATAACTTTTCAGCATGCTGCACAGCAGCCACACTTCTCTACAGCACAGCTTGAAGACATTGGCAAAGTCAATAGCTCTGGCTAAACACTTATAAGGCCCCAAAGGCGAGACCTATTGGCTATGCCAATGCTTGTTTATCATGGTCACCCTCACTTATTTTGGCCACTGGTGCATTTTGACTGATGTACACTGGGTCCAACCTAAACAGATTCCAATGCCAGTGCTCTTTCCGTAAAAACAAAGTAAAATGGTCTAATTGTATAACAATTGGCACACACTTTGGCACCCCTGTAAGTCCCTAGTAAGTGGCACCCCTGGTGCCTAGGACATGGGTACCAAAGAGGGTCCCTAAGGGCTGCAGCACTTATTATGCCTCCCTAAGGGACCCCCATACAAATTGCATGCAGCCTGCTATTGCAGACTGCGCTTCATGGTGCAAACCGTGAGTGAAAACCCAACATCGCACACTCACTGTGTGCCATACCAAATTTACTGCTTGCAGTATGTAAGTCACCCCTACAGCAGGCCTTGTAGCCCGAAGGCAGGGTGCCTTATATTACATATAAGGGCATGTCTACATCAGCAGGAATGCCCCTGTGCTGTCTAGTTCAATTACTAGATGGTACAAGTGAACAGGAAAACCATCTTCAGTATATGTACTGGGAACGTGTCATTACAAGTTCCCCAGCTACATGATGGCTTTACTGAAACCTATGGTGTTTGGTATCAAACACGTCTTTATAATCTGCACTGTTGACAATACAAGATTTATTTGGACGTGCACCCAGAGGGCACGTTGGAGTTGCCTGCCCCCCCTCCCCCCGCCCCTCCCCCACAGAAAAACCTACCACTATCTACTGTGCTGGCTCACAGGTATCGTCCAGCCTGCCCCCAAAGACATGTTTCTGACCCCCTGCAGGTGATAGCTTATGTTCTCTGAGGGCAGAAACCATGCCTACTCCAGAGGAAGGGGTTCACACCTCTCCAGCCAGGATGGTTGTGATTTAGCATATCAAGGGCAGGGGCTTCAAAGCCCCTGCTGCCTTTCAAATGCGACCCATGCTTCCCCCAGACCTGTGAGATGCCACCCCCTCCCTGAGGCCCATTTGGCACCAGGGCAGGTGGGAAATTAGCTATGTAATGGGCATGTAGTACTACCAGGCTAACGTGGGCTACCTGTTGTGCTCCACGAAAGAAGGGTTTCATCATCTTGCTTTTTGTGGAATTAGGAACTCGGGGACAGGGTTATGCCTACTCTCCACAGGAAGTGGTCATATAGGGGGGAGTAGTAACACAAGGGTAAGTAGCCCATTGGCTACTACCCTTCAGTTCCCTTAACACCCCTAAATTCAGTATTGAGGTGGCCCCTGACAACAGGAACTCGGATTCAACTGACTAAAGGAGGACAAAGAAGAGCCAAAGAATGCAAGAACTGAGAACTAGCTGCCTGCTCCTGTCCTGACAATGGCAAAGACCAGCCTTTTTGTTCAGCTGTTCATCCTCCCAAAGCCTCGCAGTGCTGCCAGCACTTTGCCAAGAAGCCAGCATCTCCCTTGAAGCAGAGGAGCCACTTGCCTGCAGGCAGCGACCTCGCAGTCCAGTTCACCGATCTGATGACTACCATGTCCACCGAGGCTGATTCACACCGGAGGCTCCCTGCGCCAATACCCGGAGTGCCAGATTCTGTTGCAGGCACCAAGGCTTGTTTGTATTCATTCAGAACACCACTGCCAAAACTTACCTGCATGTCGAGGGACTTCAGCAGAGGCCACTCCACGCCAGATGTGTTGCTGTTTCTTTTCCTCCTTCTGCAAGTGCACAGAGAACTTTGAGAGCCTCAAACTCGCTGAACAAAACACCTATGCACCCGAGCCCATCAGCCCAACTTCATTGAAACCGACTGTCTCTCATTGGTCCTAAGACTGCCAAGAGCCGCAGTAGAAGTAGTAAAATATTGCAATATTTGGTGTTGAGAAGTTATGCCAACTTTTGGCCCCCGTGCCACTGCACCTGCTCCACCATTCAAATCAAGGCTCTATTTCCTGCAAGTTAACTGCACTTGGGACTGCCTGTTTAGTAGTAAAATTTTGCAATATTTGTTGTTTAGAGGGGTTCCTAGAGCTTTGGGCCCCGATGTCATTGCACCTGCTGCACCATTCAAATCGTAACCCTATTGCCTGCTAGATAAATGCACTTGTGACTGTCTTGTTTAGTAGTAAAATATAGCAATAATCTGGGTTTAGTGGGGTCCCTAGAGCTTTTGGCCCCAGTGCCACTGCACCTGCTGCACTATTGAAATCATGACCCTAGTGCTTGCTAGATAACTGCACTTATGACTGCCTGTTTAGGAAAATATAGCAATATTAGGTGTTTAGATGAGTTCTGACTACTTTTGGGCCCGGTGCCACTGCACCTGCTGCATCATTCAAATGATGACCCTGTTGCCTGCAAGATAACTGTGCTTGTGACTGCCTGTTTAGTAGAAAAATATAGTAATATTTGGTGTTTTGTGGAGTTATGACTACTTTTGGCCCCAGTGCCACTGCATCTGCTGCACCATTTTAATCAAGCCCCTTTCACTGCAAGGTAACTGCAATTGTGACTGCCTGTTTAGTAGTAAAATATAGCAATATTATGTTTTTAGAGGAGTTCTGACAACTTTTGGGCCCGCTTCTACTGCACTTGCTGCACCATTCAAATCCAGACCCTGTTGTCTCCAAGGTAACTGCGCTTGTGGCTGCCTGTTTAGTAGTAAAAAATAGCATAGCTCTTGAATATTAACTTCATTTTTTACATACGTTTATTACAACATTTAGAATTTGATCATAATGATCAAATAGATTGTTTAACAAAATCAATTTGATAATGCCTACAAAGTGCAAAGAAAAGGTACTGAGGCATGAATAGGGAATGCCACAAACGTTTTAAGGCTAAAGCATCTGCTTTACACAACTAAGTAATAAAAAGCAAGCATTCCAGCATACTGTCAGAAGCTGTCTGCCTTTTCCATGGGAATAGATCTTATCTTGACACTGAATGTGGCTTAAACATTGCGAACAGCTTTAGTAGAAGTATTGTAAATGCGTGCAGCCAAGGGAAGTTGGGAAAAAAAAAAAAAGCACACAAAAGCAGATGAATACAGTAATTCAGAAGCCTTGGTTTTTAAAATTGGTCTTTGAAACCACTATACTTTCAATGGTGCCCTTATCTATAGACCCCCCCCGACCCTAGAAATCTTTTCTTAAACATAGATAGTACGCCATGGGATATCAAAGCCAACTCTGCTGTTTTCACTAATATTGGTGATTTCAACTTTCATTTGGAGAACAAAGAGGACCCGACATCCGTGACCTCATTGCTTCTTTATCTCTTTTAGGCCTGTCTCAATTAGTTCTTGACCCCACGCACTCTGGGGGTCATACTCTAGATGGCATCTTTTCGGACTGCCCTTTTATTCAGGTCACCTCACCACTACCACTTACGTGGTCAGACCATAAGGCAGTGATGTTTCAACTTAATTTAGTGAGTCACACTTCGGAAGAGCCCATGGTTCCACCCACCTACTGTTATCGTCCTTGTCATAAAATATTGGAAGGCCAACTTACCAAGGCGTTAATTCGATCGAATATGCTAGTATCTTCTGATCTTGACTCAGCTACAGATGACTACCACCAATGGATCAGTTCAGCCATTGACGGTGTAGCGCCCGCTAAATGCGGAAACAAAAATCGATTTACACCGTCTGAGCCCTGGTTCGAAGAAGAGCTTAGATTGGAAAAACAATCTTGTAGAAGGTCAGAGAGGAAGTGGAGGTCTAACTACAGCGTAGAGGACAAAGTCACGTATAAAGCAGAGCTGCTACTCTACAAAAAACTCTTGATTAAATCTAAATCTAATTTCTTTGTAAATAAAACTAGTTCAGCTATTAATACTCCCAAAGAGCTTTTTTCTACAGTGGTCAAACTCCGCAGTCCTTCGCCGGCTAAAAACGCCAACACAGATGCCTCTATGTGCAACAAACTTGCCACATTCTTTAAAGACAAAGTAGGGGCCATTTTCAAGGTCTTTGCTGCAAACCAAAGCACTGAGGAGGCCTGCCTGAGCAACAATTTTCAGTCGGCGTTATCTGGAGGCTCCCAATCAGGGACCTGCACTAGAGTAGCAGTTAACTTGGAGGTCGAGTTATCAGAGCCGCTTCAGTCTTTGAATGCTACTTTTTTCGCTTTCTCCCCCCTCACTATTGGCCAAGTAACAGATCGGTTTAAACAGATCAAATCACGATCGCCACTTGATCCATGTCCACCTAGAATACTGCAGTTACCCCTACCACTGTCCCTGGCCACCTCTTATTGATTTTCAATAAAATGTTCCTTCTTGGTTACTTCCACAAAAAATGGAAGATTGCATCAATTCTCCGTCCTCCAAAAGTAGCCGAACCTCGACGCTGTTAATCCTAACAACTACCGGCCAACCTCGCGGCTTCCTTTCCCAGCCAAGATGGTAGAGAAAGCCATGAACACCGAGCTCTCTCTGTTAAACCAGGATCATAAGCTGCTTGATCCCTCCCAGTTTTGCTTCAGAAGCCAACACAGCACTGAGTCAGCCCTGATTACAGCTTCCAAGTATGTCAGAACCACCTTGGACAAGGGAGGGAACGCTGCCTTAATCTTGTTAGATCTTTCGGCAGATTTCGACACCATTAATCACAAACTCCTTATCAAGCGTCTGTTCGAATTGGGTGTTAGGGGCACAGCCCCTGAGCTACTTAGATGTTTTCTCACCGACCAAGGCAATTCGTGGAATCTAATGGCCACAGTTCAAAATCCTTCACTCTACCCTGTGGTGTGCCACAAGGCTTGGCACTGAGCCCAACCCTTTTTAATCTATACATCACTCCTTTAGCCTCACTGATTAAAAGTTTTGGGTTCTCAGTTGTTTCAAACGCTGACGACACTCAGATCATAGTATCAATCACAGAAGACCTTGACAGAACTGCAAAATGCTTTCACGGCTGTATGCAACAGATCGGATGTTGGATGTCCAATAATTGTTTGACAAACTGCGACAAAACGAATGTGCTACTTTTTGGCAATCACCCATCGTTTTGGTCTCCTAAATGGTGGCCACAGGAAATAAGAGCTCTCCCAATTCCTGTCCCAAAAGTGAAAAATCTGGGAGTCCAATTCGATGGAAAGCTTTCCTTTGTGGGACATGCCAATGCTATCACCTCTTCTTGTTTCTTTATGTTTAAATCACTTAGGAAGGTTTTTCCCTTCATTCCTTTGGACCTTCGCAAGGCAGTGATCACACCACTAGTATTTTCTAAAATGGACTACTGTAATGGGCTTTTTCTGACTGCCCACAAAAAAGCCCCGCATAAGCTCCAATTGGTCCAAAACGCAGCGGCCAGACTGCTTCTAGGGTTACCAAAACATCAGTCGGTCTCCCAATCTCTTCCATTACTTCACTGGCACCCGGTGAGAAAGCGGGTAATGTTTTAGTCTCTGTGCATAGCATTCAAGGCCCTTCATCATGATGGCCCTGAATCCATCAGACATCTTTCGATGGTACACACCTCCCAGGACTTTAAGATCCTCCTCCCAGTCCAATTTGGTTGTACCCTAAGTCAAGAAGGCCACTTGGGGAGGCAAGAGTTTTTCTGGGCCACTGCCAAACTTTGGAACTCGATGCCTCTCAACTTAAAAACTATGAAAAACCTTCTCACCTTTCGTAAGGCTCTTAAAACATGGCTGTTTAGCAACTAGTACAGACCTCAAATTGATTTGGTAGGGTCTACACGTACGCTTTGGCTTTTTTTTTTCTACACCTCTTTCGACTGACTCGGAGTCTGCGCCTAGACACCTACGGGTACTAGTGTGCTTTAAAAATTTCATTTCATTTTCAGAATTTGAAACTGATCAGAACCCCCTTTTAAGATGTATTAAATTCAAGAGATTTCACAAGCACAGCGCAAGCACTGTGCAGGCGAAACCTAAAAAGTGCTCCGGAATACCCGCACTTGGGTGGGACTATTCAGTGCTTGTGACTTCAATGGAGATTCACCTGAGAGAGAACTGGGATTATAGGTAAAAAAAAACATTCCTTCAGCATTTATGTATATTTTACACCGTGGAGGATCTGCAGAGCCAACAGATCCTGAGACAAGATCTGATTGGCTGCCGCCTCAACAACAAAGATGTGGCAGCAGTTATTTCAAGACTGAAGGACTCAGTCCCCTTTCCTGACACAAAGTAAAAAAAAAAACATAGGTGGGCAGAGAAGGGATACCTTGCCCTTCTAGGCCAGAGGAACAAACTGGGACCCTGCTATTCTCCCCCCCCATCCCCAATTTGGACCGAAAACCTTTTTTTTAAAATTGGTCCGCAGATATAAATGTAAACAAAACAAAGGCATCTCACACAAAAATGCCCCTTAGGGGGGAGTTGGTATGATAGTGCTTCCGAGAGGGGGTGTGCAGCCCCCACCTCCCCAAGCCTTCGCTAGGCCCCAGGGACCCCATCCCTCTGGATTGATTCATTAACAGTTAGGGGAGTGGTGCGGGCAGCATATGGACAAATTTCCATCACAGACACAAACAATGACTGTTGTCTTGACTCAAGGCACCACCCATAGTTTTGTGACCCCTGCCTCAGCATGAACCCCAAGACCATCATTGAGACATCTCTCCCTCTGTGCTTGTGATGAAAAGTCAAAACAATCTACCCTTCACATATTATTCTTCTGTTCCTTTTATGCCATAGAAAGGAAGAAGTATATTATTCCATTGGTGCGAAAATTTAATCAGCGTCGCACTAAGGAGGCTTTATTTGTGCTTCAACGACTTGAAACCCCTTTCGTATGCTTTGTAACTGCCTCTTATTTATTAGCAGCACTGAAAACTTGAGGGGTCCAAAATGCATTAACAATTTAAACAGGGGGTTAGCTAGATGAATTTAGTACAAAGATTAACCTTAAGAGTTTATGCACAATATGTATGGCATTTATAAGATTCTTATCTAGTTTTTAAATAAGATCGCTAGTTGATAAATGTTATAACTAATTTTTGCTAAAATCAGTTTTATTATTCATTTTTAAAGGGAAATTTTAAATTCAAGGTGGCTGATATAATGCGTTATAGGTATTTTTGTTCCAGAATAAATCCATGCTACTTGTTTGGAGAGAATCTTATTTACTTAAATCAAATATTTCTGTTTTTTAAACAAAGTATTTTTACTTGGTTCAATCGTACCTGGTCTGCAAAGTACATTTTTTAAATATTTTTTTTTTTTTTTAGTATGTTTATTGATTTTACATAAACCAAACATGACAATAATATTTTACATCTTATACAGTGGCAGGTAGATCAGCATGTTACATGTGACAACATTTATCAGCGCAGCACTCCTGGTTATCCATTTACCCCTTAGTGATAATCCCCTTCGCTAACCCTATCGCCTCCGTGCGATGTGACCAAAGACTCAACGCTAATTGCACCAGTAATAAATACTTTGTACTATTAGTTGCTATGTGGACTAGAAGATGCAGCGCCCAGAGTCGTATCTGCAGGGGGTGCTCTCTGAGTATCTTTATTCGCTATCCATGTCTTATATAAGGCCCAGAAGTTCTTTGGTCTATTACGTGGCGGCATCATATCACTATAGTTCTCCGTTTGAGTGCAACAATACATCATATCTCTTGACCATTGTAGTAACGTGGGGGTAGGGCCACGCATCCAGCACTTGGCAACACATCTCGCGCCATCAGGAAGCCCATATCTAGCAGCCTACGCCTCGCCTTAGATATAAGTTTAGAGTACCCCAGCAGGGCCATCATTGGATCCAACGTTCATGATAGTTCTGTAATTCTGTTTTAGCTCGGAACCCACCTGCTCCCAGAACCGCGCCACTCCCGGGCAGGCCCAGGCCAAGTGAAAGAAATCAGCAGATTGCTCCCCACATCTCTCGCAATTAGGGTTATCCCTAAGTCTGTATCTCAGCAAACGCTCCGGGGAATAGTATATTCTGTTAAGAAATTTAAAATGTATGAGCCGGTGTCTGCCATTTAATGAAACCCGTTTTATACTCGTACAGCAGTAAGTCCATATGTCATCTGTGATGTTACACTGTAGGTCCCTCTGCCAGGCCAGCCTAGCCTTTGTGTATTCGTGCTTCCTACCAGACAATGAAAGTTGGTAAATCTTAGAGGTCATCTTGGTGGGTGTGGGCGCTTTAATGAGCATAGTTAGAGCTAATAGTTCAGGGGGTTCTGACATATCGTCTCCTAGCAAGTCGGCCATTGCTCGTCGAACCCTGTGAAACTGGAATTGAGCAAGAAGTGTCTGGCCGCCCTCCTCTGCAACAATGTCTCCCCATTTCCGCGCCACCGCTGCAGTGAATAGATCACCAATGCGGGTCACACCCAGCTCCTGCAGGGTCACCCATACCCCTTTGTCCCTACATGGGGATAGCCAATGGCACCACTCCAGCCGCGCCTCCGGAGAGTATAAGATAATTCCTGCTTGTAACTTCAATAGATAATGCCATGCATGCGTGACTGTGTTAAGTGAGTCGAGAATCCCCGTGCGCCTATCGGGTGGTGTAAACAGCAAGGCTGGGAGAGGCTTAGGTGCCGCGACCGCTGTTTCTATACGGACATGAGGGATATCCTGTGGGCCATGCAATCAATAATATGCCTGGGCGCACTGCGCAGCACGGTAATATAGTTCCAGATCGGGTGCAGCCAGCCCCCCCATAGAATACCGGAGCGTAAGTATTCGCCAAGACACTCGGGCTTGCTTGCCAGCCCAGGCTAGGTGAACCAGGAGGGACTGAAGACGATGGAAGAACCCTCGTGGCAGCACTATTGGGATATTTGTGAAAAGAAATAGAAATCGTGGCAATATGACCATTTTCATAAGGGACACTCTGCCCATCAAGGACAGCGGAAGGCGAACCCAGCGGGCAATGTCATCCTCCAGTTTGCTCATTGCCACCCCGTAATTTTCCCTGAAGACGATATCTGCGTCAGTATGTAATTTGATCCCCAAATACCGCACCGCGTCTGTGGACCATTGCAGTGGATATTCAGTGTCAAAGGGCGTTGTGGCCTGCGTCAGGGGGAACAAAATGGACAACCTCCCGAAGCACTGGGGCCAAGTTGGATTCAGGGTTGCGGACATACAGTAACGTGTCATCCGCATAAGTGGAGACAATCCGATTATAGTTCGGGAAACGTATGCCCCTGTGGCTGATATTCTCGCAGTGCGCAGGCCAAGGGTTCGGCAACCAGGGCATACAGCACTGGGGATAGAGGGCAACCCTGTCTCGTACCCCTGGTAATCTGTATAGTATTGGTCACCAGGGAGCCAATTTTAACACGGGCCGTGGGAGCATTATATAGCACTGCTAGCAGCTGGATAAATACTTCCCCAACCCCCATTCTAACTAGTACCTGTCGTAAGAACGGCCAATCGACCGAGTCAAATGCCTTCTCCATGTCCAGAAAAATTGCAAGAGCGGGGTATGTCTGGTCTAGTATGTCGTAGGGCAGCAAACACTGTGCGCAAATTGTACGTCAGCGTCCGTCCAGGCACAAATCCTGCCTGCTCTGGGGCCACCAGTGTCGGAACCAGCGGGACCAGTCGGTTAGCTAGTATTTTCGGAAAAAGTTTTGTCTACATTCTTCAGGGACAGAGGTCTGTACGAGGCGCAGGAATCCGGAGATTTACCTGGTTTGAGTGGCTACTATAATTGCTTCCCTCATTGTAGGAGGCATCCTCCCAGTCTCGCACATATCCTCAAAAAGCATCAACAAATGAGGCAGCAACAGGTCAAGGAACGCCTAGTAGAATGCAACTGTAAGGCTATCCCCTCCCGGTGCACCCCCGCCTCCATGCTAGATAAAGCCAGTAGTATCTCCTCCCGTTCTATAGGGCGCATCAGGAATTTGCGATGTGTGTCCGTTAACCACGGTAATTTGATATGTGTTAAGTAATCCAGAATATGCTCTTCCAAGCCTCCCCCCTTGGAGGTGTATAACTCCGCATAGTACCATCGGAATTGCTCAGCTACCTCCGCATCCGACGATACCAGAGCTCCAGTCGGAGATCTGAGTTCCGGGGTCATCGTCATGTCTCTTCGTTGCTTAAGAAGCTGCGCTAGTACCGCCCCCTGGCGTTCCCCTTCTCCGTAGACACGTGCTGTGACGAATTTGCCCATATGCTTAATCTCAGTATGTGCTTCGGTCTGATATTCCTCCAGTGTCTGCTTCAATACTTGTGCAAGGTCGTCGTTCGGGTCTGTTAGCAGGGCGGACTCTAAAGTATGTAATTTACTCTCTAAAGTTGTCAGCCTATTTTGAATTGATTTCAGAACGCCCGCATGTTTGGAGATCGCTATGCCCCGGATATACACCTTGAATGCCTCCCAAACCGTCTGGAAGGAGTCTACCGACCCGATATTTTTGTCGAAGAATAGTTCTATAGATGAGGCCAGCTCTTCCTTAAACGCAGCATCCAACAGCGAAAAAGGGGGAAAACGCCAAGTAAATGGTGGGATGCGCAACTTAGGTGTATCCACCACCAGTAAAAGCGGGGAGTGGTCCGAGTAGGTTCGTGGGAGAATTTTACAAGTCTTAATGCGTGCAATGAGTGGCCGGGCCGCGAACCAGTAGTCTATTCGGTGTGGACGTCATGGAACGCCGAGTAGTGTGTGTACACACCCTGGTGCGGGTGCTGTTGTCGCCAAACGTCACACATATCTGTTCTCACTAATATTGAGTCCATGATCTGAGCCGAAGACTAGGGACGTTTCCCTGGTCCCCTTGATCTATCCAATTCAGGGTCCCTAACAAAATTGAAGTCCCCACCCCATAATAGATGTCCCGTCGTGTGTCGCTGTACCACCGCTGACCGGTTACTATAAAAGTCTGGGCAATCGAAGTTTGGGCCATATACATTCACTAGAAGCAAGTCCCTCCCCTTTCCACTACATTTAGTGATGACATATCGTCCCCCCCACATCTGTCTCCAGTGGCTCCAGCTTGAACCTTCTGCGAGTGTTAACCCACGTGAGTACTCCCCTGGCGTGTGTACTGAATCCGGCCGCATGAATGTTGCCTTGCAAACCCTTGGTGCGCAATATGGGGCTGTCGTGCGGTAAATGTGTTTCCTGCAATAGCGCAATATCTACATCATCCTATGCAAATAACTTAGAATCTTTCGAACTTTCCTATTGTCATTTAAGCCACGCACGTTCCATGTGAGTGCTGTAATGTGATCTGCGTGTCCCTCCTCGCTGGGGTTAGCCGTATCTGCCATGTGCATTTGCTATACATAATTGCAACAGCATCAATGTGTCCAGACTAGCACGTCTGAAGTGAAACATCCTACGAATAGCCACCTTAGTAACAATCCTCAATGTACGTCTCAAAAAAACAAAAGAAACAGACCCTCCCCCCTCCCAAGTCAGGGCAAACCCAACTGTGCCTGAACAAGACTGCGCTTCCCCCCCCTCCCCCCCCCGCCCCAATACAACTGTACTAACTTAGCCAGGTACCATCCCTGTGGTATATCACAATTACCCACTTCCCAGTTTAGGGAGAAACAGTGTGATTCACGCTGGGGCAGATGTTGCGTACAACAGAAAATCAAACATGCAAACGGTAATAGTAGCATACCAACAGTGCATTTTACCGCCAAGGATATCATAGCCTTCCTTGTTATGAAGCTGTCCATAACATCGTCGTACTCCAAATACCTTGCAGCTGCTGGGGTGTATAGTCAAGGAGGGCCAGCTGGTCTCCCTCAGCACTATGTAGATCTACCCCCGTGCTCCGCCCTCAAGAGATCCGCAAAAGAGACCTCCAGCCCCCAGGGCCGCCATCCCTCCCCCGCCCATAGATCTTTCACAGTGCCTCAACAAAGTGTTCAGGAGAGTTACCGCTCAAGCCATATCAGTCCGCCCAACTCCTCTCTTGGTGGACTTTTCCGTGCCTCTCTGGTCCAGTCCTTCAGGGCCTTTTGTAGAAGCTTGGATCCGTAATAATCCTTGATGTGCCATTTCTATTGACTCTAAGTTTGGCAGGGTATAGCATTGCATAGTCTATGTTTAGGTCTCTCATTTGACGTTTGTACGGCGCAAATTGTCTACGTGCCTCTTGTACACGTGCTGTAAAGTCTGGATATAGGGAGATGTTAGAGCCTTCATATTGTAGGGATCCTTTAGTTCTTGCCGTAGCCAGCGCCGAGTCTCGATCCCTGGAGTTGAGCAGACGTGCAATGATCGGGCGGGGCATTGCTCCAGGGGGCGGGCGCGGGCCCAACGATCTATGCGCTCTCTCCACCACAAACATATTGGAAAAAACGTCTGCACCCAGTAGGGTGGTTAGCAACTGTTCAACAAACTTTTCCATATTCCCCGTTGGGGTCGATTCTGGGACCCCCGTGATTCGCAGATTATTTCGGCGCGATTGCGCTTCCAAGTCTTCGGCCTTGTCGTGTAGGGTTTGTAGAGCTTTGTCCATTTTCACTTGTGATGTGTCCAATGACGTTTGGGCCTCTTCCACCTCCACGATCCTGCGTTCAGCCATATCAAGTCTCTCCGCGTGCTTATCAATTCTTTCCGACATTTTGTCCATGCGATAGGAGAGGGCATCTATCTTATTTCCCAGACCAGCCAGACTGCCCTGCAGATTCTTCTCCATAGCGACCAGCATGGAACGGATATCAGCTTCTCCCATATCCTGTGAATTCTCCATGGGTGTCTCTTCTGCCTCACCAGAAGCGTCGCGGCCCCTGGATTTTTTCTGCTCAAACGTCAGCTTAGGTTGTGTCTTGTCTACTCTACCCATTGTGCAGATCTTGCGCGGAACAGGTCGCGGTGTGGTAATGGTCTACTCTGCTCCCAGGCAGTAGGTCACTGATGGAAGACAAGTCGCGACAGCAATCGTCCCTCACCACTCCCAGTCTAGCCCACTGGGTCAAGCCGCCCCTGTGACCTAACTCGCACCTTCAGGTCATCGGCCTCGATGTAGGGTTCTTTTACTCCTAGTGTCTGGTTCTCACATCGGGCAGGGGTCAGCAATTTGGGGGAAGTGCAGGCATTCCGCCGACATCGGCGCCGTTTCAGCAGGGGGTCTCAGCAGCGTGTCCTCGACTAGTGGGCTAGCAATGACCCCAAAGTATACAAGCGCCCTTCCAGGATAACTCCTTTCTTCTACCCACTATATGGAAATCAGCAGGTGGTCGGCTCATTCAGTCGGGCCTCTGTCCCCGGACCTCCGTCAGTGTCCAAAAGGTCGCGCTCACTGCCAGACTCTCCCCAGGGGTTCAGGATAGTCCTGCGTTACTTATTCCTCCCCCAATGGCAGTTTGTGGGCAGACTCACCAAATTGAAGTCGGGGCTGCCTCTCCCCACACAGGCCTCAACATCGATCCACTGCAGTCTGGTAGGTCGCCGTACTCCGCGATCGTCCCCCGTAGGTATCGGAGGAGAGGTGCAGCATCCTGTACTCGGGTCCAGAGGATAGCAGGGCTCCAGGCGGCACCTAATTTCAGCAGTCCAGGCACGCAACTATGTCTGGGGCCTTCCGCTCTTCCTCCCCACTACTAGCTGTAATACGAGTAGGCCGCAGGGTCTTCAGCAGTGCCGTCCCGTCTTCGCGGTCCGCCGCCAGCCACAACACCTCCGCAGATAGCAGGCCCGTCCTCCCTACCAGGGTGCTCCTTGGGGGGGTGGGGTGAGCACCGAACCCTCCAAGACGGCGGGCACCTCGATCGCCCTGTCGGGCGTCATCTTGCCCCGGGAGCTCACCGCAATAGTCAGAGGCCGCAGCTCTTCCAGCGGGCCTCCGCCCTGTCTCGCAGCGCCTCAGAGGAGCGCCGATCTCCGTCCAGGGCAGCCGTCGCGCACAGGTGCCCAAGAGCGGGAGCGGCTCCCGCCCTGGCCGATCAGAACGCTCCCTCCGCCGTCGAGGGTTGACCCTCCGGGTGTGGGTTAAGTCAGCGGTAGGACACTCCCCGGCAGCAGCCCCAACAGGTCGCGAGCCCCGGGCGGGAGCAGGCCTCCGCACTCCGGTCGCGGTATCTGGGGTTAGCAGGCAGCCCGGAGCATCGCCGAAAGCCTCATCCGCAGCCGGAGCCGTTGAGGCCACAGAGCACGACAAGCAGCGCTTGCATACAGGCTATAGTGCATGGATATTGAGCGGATAGTGTGGCGGCTACGCAGAGCCGAACGCTTAGGCGACCATCTTTGTCGCTCGCAAGCTCCGCTCCCCTTTTTTTAAATATTAATGTTTTATATGTACGAAGTGAATTTTATTCTATGTACTTTTATGCATTTTATTCTAAATGCGAAATAAAGTTGATTGATTGAACCCATAGACCATCGAAGAGGGAATCCAAGATCTCTATGGTCTGAGACTGTAGAGACTGTAGGGGGTCGAAGATGATCGAGGTTAGGGTTTGAGCCAGAGCAAGACCCAGTTCATATTCTCGTTCCTCCCCGTCTTCCAAGTCTTTGAGTAAAAAGTGGAGATGTCATAAAAATAGGGAATGTTCCATTTTGGAGCAGAGGCAGTAGTGATTTGCATAAAGCATCTTTGTCTAGAGTAGCCCAATGAGTGAAAAACTATGTGTTGGAATGCTACCCTGAGCAATTGCCATTGGTTGGACTACTGCAGACTTCCCTCCCATCATCTTTGTGTGCATTGTGTAGCAATCTAAGTGACTAAGGGTATGCCCAGAAGTGGGTCCCTTGCTTGCTCTGCTACAGGCTGTTCCTCACTGATGAGACATAACGAGGTCAAAATTTGTCTAGGGTTGTGGTACTTTCTGAAGGGTACCTTGCTTGGCAGTTTGGAATGGGCGGTTACCATGAAGAGCAGGGTCAGTACTGATTTGCATAAGTCGGGCACTGTGGGTGAAAAACAATAGTTTGGAAAGAGAACCCGAACAATTGTCAGTGGCTAGACTCGTTGAATCCATCTTTTGAATGCCTTACAAAAAAAAGAATAAGCACTTTTCACCCTGAAGGTCAAAAGCCTTGGATACGTCACCTACCCGGACATTGCCATTGCCGCCCTCCTACCCAGAGCTGGAATTATTGGTGGTGTGCCCTCCGGCTCTTCGGCTCTACCTGACCCGGTGCTGCTGCCTCCAACACAAAGGGTGATACAGATACAGGTGTACCCAGGGTTCATGGTTCTGGATACAGATCCAGCCTTCTCCCTCCAGGCTCAGCTGGACCTGTTCAGGAGAGTGACAGTCACCTCTGGTGCGCCTGTTTGCCCCATGGGACCCACTGGGAATCCAGCTTTCGGAGCTGTATAGATTCCTCCCAGTGTCACCTGGCTGCAGCCCCCTCCCAGGCTCCTTGTCAGAGCTGCCGGCACTGCTGCTGTCTGCAGCACCCCTGGGTCCTCCAACACAGTCTTCCCTCCTCACCCTCCAACTCTACAGGTCCCGCTCTTACACCCTGTGAAGAGAATGAGATGTAGAAGAGAGGCTGACCACCTTAGAGGAGATAGTTTCTGTGAGGAGCTAGTCCCTACAGGCAATATTGGTACACTAAACATAATCTCAGTGGGTCAAACTCTGTTCATCAGTCCCTAGGCGGCCCAGGGAACACAGATGAAAATGATCCTTTACTCTCCTCTGATCTGCTGGCCCTTCAGAATGTCAGTGGACGGAATAAGCCACCTGACATTAAGATTGACTCAGTCCCTGGTCCAGCATCTGCAGTTACAGCTTCTTTCCATGGAGTGCTGAAGAGTTGAAACTACCCCCTACCTTCAGTGGAGTATAGGCCAAAAACCTTGACTAATGTCCTGTAGTCAAATGCCACCACTGTGGAGCCCCTTCTTCCCTTTAATGATCTTATTGAGGCAGTAAAAAAAAACATGATCCTAGTAATCATTATGCCTGTTGGTAAACCGGACAGTAGCACAACGCTACAGGCCAGCTTCTGGAGACCCCGGACTTCTTATCCATTCATCTTTCTCCAGAGAGTTTGGTGGCCCAACCCTTCTCCACTACTAAATTGACCCAGGAGGTTTCCCTACTCCCCTCCTGAAGGAGTAAAAAAAGCTGGAAGGTGTGGGAATGCAGACTTTTTCAGCAGGCACCAAGTATTGTACTCCGTAAATGCTGCTGCCTTTTGGGGCATTACTTGATCAACCTTTGGGGCATAGCACCATTGGTGACCCCTAATCTACTAAAACTCCTCAGGGACCTTTTTACAGAAGTGGTCCAGGATGAACAGGATACTTCCCCTCGCATCATCAGGCAGGGCTGGACCCCCCCAGGGCTGGTCGAGCTGCAATCAGGCAGGGCTGGTTGCTGTTCCCAGTCCAGCCCTGTCATCAGGGAAGGCCTGGACAAAGCAGATTGTCTCACCAGGACCATGAGCTTGTTGTTTAGCCTAAACCACACTTTCCTGCTTGATTATATACTGTGCATCAAGATCTGCTGCACTTTGATGAATACAAAACGGCCTGAGAGAGTCTGGGCCCTTTCCACCAGTGCAAATTCTTCCACTGCGACTAAGGCTAGAGGTGTACTAATGGTGGAGCTTTATAAAACCGCGATTCTGTCTTCCCTCCACACCTTCACAAGAAAATGTTGTATGGATTTGAAGGTGAGGAGTGATGGCCACTTCACAATCTCAGTGCTGCAGGATTTCCTTGTTTTAATTTGTCCTTCAGACCCACCTCACAAAATGTTCAAGCAGACTCCCAATGAAAACCACAAATGAATTCTTCATGACAAACAGTGTGGAAATGTGCTTTTTGATGAGCACACCGGTGCAGGGGTCACCCTTCTCTTGTCCACGGGTCCATAGACCAACAAAATAGAGATTGGCACTGAAGCTAGAATTCAAATAACAAGTTTATTAATCACTCATGAGTGGGACTACGTCCACACAGCACTCTCGTGCTGCCTGAGGTAGTACACTGAAGTCACAGACCATGGTGCTTATATACAGAGTTTGTTGCAGAGTAAGCATGTAGTTACAAATAGAAGGTACAAGCATACACAGGAATAACTACCTACAAACATGGGCAGATGGGAGATCACTTAGTCAGCAGAGTGGGAGGGGGAACAGAACTGTTTACATCAGCAAAAAACAGTTGACAGTTATATCTTTAGCCAGGTGCATTCTAGCAGCTACAGGCCTTTGCTCAGCACATTGCTTTTAGCTCAGTACAGAAGGAGTTAACTAGAGTTGATGACACAAGCAGAATAGAAGGGCAAGCAACAGTGAAGACGGAAGAATTACATAGCTAACAAAATGGATGCCACAAACAAGATGGCTTCAGCCTATGCTAACAAATTATTTCAGATTTCCACAGATTACCCTTTTAGCATATGCTGAAGACATCTTCTAGGCTTTATAAGGAGTACGGAAAATATCATGTACATCTATCTGCATTAATTCATTAATTTCTTCATCACTTGCTAATCGGGCATTTACATTCTTAACATTTTGTTTAGCCGGTATACACGAAGTGCAAGTAGAAACACAAAGGGAACAAAGCATTGGGTCGCATTGAATACATAGGCAAGTGAAAAGAATAGCAAGAAATATACATAAGGCTGACAATAGCTTCCAACCTCATACAGTAAACATGTTCCATAGCCATCCAGTCAAAGTCCAAGTTCTTGAATCCCGATGGATTTCAGTGGCTATTTTGTGCAACTTGGAAATTGTGTCAAAAACAGAAGGGGCGTGGTCGGGGATATACACAGCAGCTACTCCCGATGATGCGACATGCTCCACCACGGTCGGCCAGGATGACATCAAGGACCATCCTATTTTGGAGCGCCACAATTCGTGCAATTTGTAGTTCTTCTGTGATATTTCCAAGCGCCATTACTGTCTGATTGGTTACAGCCTCTACAACACGTGTCAAGCGCCTTATTTTTCTACTGTTTAAGGCCGCACCAACAAAGAAGAATAGTCCCAAATTAAAGTCAATATACTGCTGTAGTGCAGTATCAGTTTGATCCACCTCATCATTGTTTATTGTCCTTTTGAATCTGTTCTTGGAAATGTCATTATACAGTTTATAGTCTTTATGGTAGGATGCAGGTGCCAAAAACACAGGTGGAAGCAAAAAGGACACGTAGCAGCTTCCCGACCAACCAATAGGTAGATGGTAATAACCTTTACTTCCGCAAATAAAATAGGTGTTGTGTGAGGACAAAAAGCTGCTATTCATTCCAGTAATGTTCAACAGTAAAGTACAGTCACTTTTTCCCACAGGAATACTGCCAATACTGCTCACACAGAGATCCGCTCGAGCTCTAGTAACAGCAATAACAGGAGGCCCATTCCCCTTAGTTGTTCGAGTGTTAAGGAAAACATAGTGTATGGAGGAATTTGCTCGGCGATACTCCTCCATTTCCCACACAGTTCCTTTAGCTTGTGGATCTCCTTCCTCATCGGGGTAACAAACTTTATTCAACTGAGCGTTTAGTCCACCGACATCAGCATAAGTAATATTAGCAACTTCAGAAGCCCATAACAATGCAAACCAGGCTCTGCAGGAGCCATTATGTGAAAACGGCAAGGGAATAAAAGGCGTTCCTCCCTTTTTCTGATGAGCTGGCATTATTCCACATACCCAGCAATTGGTAACGTTCGTGGCATTGTGGGTATGATGCAACATTTGAATGAAAGTGTTATTGAGGTAGGACATTCTATGCTTTTTCTCATGATACGGTAGAGTGAAATAATGATTTTCAATTGGGACAGAAGTAGTAGTAGTCAGTAGATTTCGGACAGGAGCTACTTCCTCTACAATCCATGTTATTATAGCAACAATAACAATAGTCAAAGTAAATCCAGTAGCAATTATTGTTCTTTTGCTACAAACTCTTGCAGCAGTTGGTTTCTTCTCCTTAGACATATTCATTACGTCGACAAACAACAAAGCAGATGGTGCCCTAAGGTCCTGGGCAGGCGTTGATTTCTTCACTAACGTTGAGACGAGTAGTCACTAAAAGACTACCCCCTTTGTAGTTAGGCTTTAACTACCCAGGACAGTGGCTCAAACAGTCTCTTTCAATGAAATGTCTTTCTTCCTGGGTCGAAGCTGATATCAAGATGTACCAGGAATCGTGTGGTCTGGGAAGACTTCCTCGGGTCCTTCCGGTGACACAGCTTGTCCTTTCTCGGTGACCAGGATATCGTGGTGATCTGCCAACACAGCTGGGCTCACTAGGTCTTGCAACACTTTTCGACAGTGTGTCGCGTGGACCCAGTTCTTCCGGTTCATCACTCGAACTGCAGTCCTGGTAGCCAGTAGTACCTGCTCCGGTCCTCGCCACCTCGGTGCTAGGGAGCTGGTCCTCTGGAATGACTTTACGACCACAAATTCACCAGGCCGTAAACAATGGCCCTCACCTTGCGACCTGTCTGGAAGAGTCTTCCGAACCTGTTGATAAATAGAAGACAAACTGTCAGTCAACTGAGGCAAATAGTCATTCATCAATACATAGGGTACATCATGTATAGGGCGTGGCTTAGGAATCCCCCAAATATTCATTGGCCTTCCAAAAACCACCTCATACAGTGTGAGGCCAGATCGTGTATGTGGTATCGATCTAATGGATAGCAATTTTAAGGGCAATGCATCAGGCCATTTCAAAGATGTGGAAGCCTGTATCTTAGCCAATTTCAGTTTCAGGGTAGAATTGTAACGTTCCACTAGTCCTGCTGATTGTGGGTGAAAAGCAGCATGAAACTTCTGCTTAATTCCCAACCCTTTCATGAGATACTCAACAACTTGCCCAATAAAATGGGGTCCGTTGTCACTCCACAAAACTCGGCAAATGGCGAATCGGGGAAAGAACTCCTTTAGGAGCACCTTTGCTGTCGTAAGAGCTGTATTATCCTTCGTAGCGTATGCTTCCACCCATTTACTTAAAGCGCAAACCACTACTAAGACATACTTTAGGTTGTTACAGCGCTCAAGCTGGATGTAATCCATTTGCAGGACCTCAAAAGGTGCAGTTGGTATTGCAAACCCTCCTGTTGGAGTTCGTGTTCCCTTTCCAGGATTATACTGGAGACAGATCAGACAGGACTGGACTATTTTCTTAGCCATACCGGCAATCTCTGGATGATCCCAAACTTGCATAAGTTGCTTTGCTATTGAGGATGCTCCAACATGTGCCGGCCCATGTGCCATGTGAATCATAGGATGTAAATAGGCTGCGGGTAACTTCCATTTTGCCATTTCTTTATTCCTCCAACAGCCCTCGTCATCCAATATTCCCTCCTTGGTCCATTGGTCTAATTCATCAACAGAAGCAGATTGCTGCATGTCCAGCACCTCTTGCCTGGCATCATGCCAACGTTCAGCCTGTGACTTAACTACATACATAAATGTGGTACTTTGCTGCATTGCAGTCTCACGAGCTGTGCAATCCGCAAAGGCATTGCCTGCTCCTATTTTATCAGTCACTTTCTTGTGTGCACTACATTCAACAATTGCCACTTTCTTAGGATAGGTCAAGGCAGTAAGGAGATTATGTACTAATTCCCCATGCACTATTTGTGTCCCATGTGAAGTGAGAAAGCCTCTTTCTTTCCAAAGTTGCCCGAAGTTATGAGCCACGCCGAAGGCGTATTGGCTATCAGTGTAAATGTTAACAAGCAACTCTGTGCTAAGCTCACATGCTCTTGTCAGTGCTATCAACTCGGCTGCTTGAGCTGACTTCTGTGGGATACGAGCTGTCTCAACTACTGTCTGAAGTGTTGTAATTGCATAAGCAGCAGATGTAGTGCCATCTGGCAATTTCAGGCAGGATCCATCAACCCACAATTCCCCATCAACACTAGAAAGATGTGTATCTTGTAGGTCAACACGACCCTTTGTGTGTTCTTCAGTAAGGGATATACAATCATGTAACTCTTGTGACTGAGACTGAGTAGCTGGAAATGGCAATAATGTAGCAGGGTTCAGAGTCCAACATCTTTTTAACTTGATATGAGGGGCCAAAAGTGTCAATTCATATCCTGTCAAGCGAGCACTAGTCAGATGCTGTGTTTTTGTTTGATTTAACAAGGCATCAACTGAATGGGGTACTAACACAAGCAATCTATGTGACAAGACTATTCCCTCGCTCTGACGTATGGACACAGCCCTTGCCGCCACCGCTCGAAAACAACCAGGCAGCGCGCGGGCAACTGGATCAAGGACAGCTGAGAAATATGCACAAGGACGTTGTTTATCACTGTGTGTTTGTGTTAAAACTGAGAGAGCACAACCTTTCCTCTCATGTACATAGAGTGTGAAGGTCTTAGTGTAGTCTGGAGTTCCTAATACTGGTGCAGAACAAAGAGCTTGACGTAACTGTTGTAAGGCATCCTGGCACTCTAGTCCATGGGAGAGGCATCGGAGTGTCTTTAGTCAAAAGGGCCAACAAGGGTTTAATAATGTGAGAAAAGCTAAGGATCCACTGCCTACAAAACGAAGTAAGGCCAATCAGTGCACGGACATCCTTCTGAGTACGGGGCACGGGAGTGTCTAAAATAGTTTGAATGCGATCTGGTGTGAGTGCACGTCCCTCCTTAGACAGGAGGTGACCTAAATAGGTAACCTGCTGTCTACAAAATTGCAGTTTCTTCCTAGAGACTTTGTGATGATGAGAGGCAAGAAATAACAATAATGACAGTGTTCCTTCTTTACATTGTTCAGGGGTATCAGCAGCCAACAAGATGTCGTCGACATATGGAATAAGAGCCACCCCTTTCGGTACAGGAAAAGAATCAAGCTGCCTTTTCAACGCCGGACTATAAATGCTAGGACTCTCTGTATACCCTTGTGGAGCTCTACAGAACCTGAATGATCTATTATTCAAAGTGAAGCCAAACAAATAACAGCTGTCAGGGTGAATAGGTATTGAGAAAAATGCATTCTTTAAATCGATTACACTAAATGTAGTGGCAGTAGGAGGAACCATGGTGAGACGTGTCGTGATATCAGAGACTACCGGGTATTGGGGCACCACGATTTTATTAACCTCTCGTAAATCTATAATAAATCTGTAAATTTTAGTATCAGTGTCTTTTTTCAAAATAGGAAGGATAGGACTATTACAAATGTTATAAGGGACTTCTTCCACAACCCGCACCTTAATCAAATCCTGAACAATGAGTGTTAATGCTTCTTCGCCTTCCCAAGATATTTTATATTGGGGCAATCGAGGCAATGAAGCACCTTCCTTCACTTGAATATGCACTGGTGGAATAACCATGTGTCCCACATCGGTATCTGATGTAGCCCACAAAGTACTAGGTAAAGATGCCAAAGCTATATCTTCTTTGATGAGACAAGACCTCTCAACCATTGGATAGTTATCATTTAAGATAACACGCACACTTTCTGGGGAACAACGTATTGTAGCACGAAAATGTTTAAGCATATCAATGCCCACAATATTATCCGGCGTGTTGGGGGAAAGCAGAAATGGACATGCTGCAGTAAATTTATCAAGACTAAATGCAAGTGGCTGTGACAGTGGGCTAGGTGTAGGTGTCCCATCGAATCCTACCGATGTTATCATTGCGCCAGACAGGGGAACCCTAGGAACCAATTTTTTAGACCGAGCACTAAGAGTAGCTCCTGTATCAACCAGAAACCGATCAGTAGAACCCAAGACATTTGCATCAACATAAGGACCCTTCTGATCTACTGGGACCTCAACCGGTTCCTTACCCCATCCTAGGCATTCCTATGCATAATCAGAATCCGCAAGACCATCAGCCGAATAATCAGACATTTGATATTGATTTCGTCTATCAAAGGTATTAGAATAATTTGGTCCTTGTTCAACTGCCTCAAACCTGGGACGGGTTCCTATTCCTCCCCTATTTCCTGAATTCCCTGGGCGTCCTCTCATACTTCCTCTACCCCGTTGATACTGCTGACCTCGCAAAAGGGGGCACTCAGAACGCCAATGTGCAAACTCTTTACAATAAGCACACTGATCAGAAGACAAAGTTGATCAAGAGAAAGGGGGTACACCAGGTGTATATACTGCACGTCCACCTCTACCACCACCTCTGAATGGTGGACCATATACTTGGGCCAACATAACTTTTGTTTTTAAATCCTTAACCTTCTTATCCTCTTTGCCCTTTGCTTCCAATTCCTGACGCTCATAATACTGGGCCATAGTCAAAAGGGAGACTGGGGAAGATGTACTCCACAAACTCTCGCTGGCCTTAAGGCGACTAGCTATTTCTGGCAACATGTTAGCGACAAATTTGTCGACGAACAGATGCTTACCCGTGTCATCTGTCAAGGACTGCCCACTAAAGTCATGGAATGTCTCTTCAAATCGTGTAAAGAAATCAGAAACTGACTCATCCGCTTTCTGTTTACAAGACGCTAACGTAGTCCAATCTATTTTCTTAGGGGGTATAAGAGATTTCAACTTAGTCACAATAGCTTTAGGAAGATCTAATCTCTCCTGTTGTGGTTTCTGCGCAGGCTCTCTAGCCGCATCTATTTCTTCTAAATGCACCCAAGTATCACCATATGCTACATTATCATCTATTTTCCGAATTGTTCTCCACATAGGGGGCAAAATAAGTCCAAAAAACATAATATCTGGCAGAGTCATAGTACAGGAGCTAATGGCTCCTTCTACTTCCTCATAGAAAGCGGCAGGATTTTTCCGCGGATCGGGCAAAGCGGCTTTAAGAGCCATAACATCTGCTCTACTCCAAGGGGTATAAACCCAATTATAAATAAAATACCCTTTCGCATCATCTGAAGTCTTATCTTCATTTGTTCCCGTACCCTTTGGAGGAACATACAAAGGCGCAGCTTCGCTCATTGGTCGTATACCAACTTCAGCACTACTAGATCCATTATTTGTCTCTGAAGTTTCTACTATCTGCGCTGGGGTTTGGGCTACTTGTACAGTTTTAGTTTTACTAGCTTTTTTCTCAGATTTTAAGCGAAATGTTTCATCTCGTAATTTAACCACTCGCCTAATTAAATCAGGTATGTTTGAACAAAGGAAAGTTCCATCACTCAATTGTTTATAATCAGAATTTATATCAGTGGGCTCTAAGTTTTTAGAACGGTCTCTAAAATTAAGTATAACTTCCCAAACAAACTTTTCTGCAAAATATAACTGTTCTAAATCTTTCCACTGCTGAACCATTGCTACAAGATCTGAAGGAAGAGTTTTCTTACGGGCTTCTGAACGAACAGTGGATCTAATGGTGGCTTTTTCATCAGTAGTTAAAGTAGAGCGAGTCTGTCGCCCATCTTGCTTATCTATATCTTTATCGTCGGAAGAATGATGGTCTTTATCGGAAGGATCCTCCTATGGGGCAGAGGGAAATTTATACGGGGGTGGAGGTCGATCTAATAAGATAGAATCATCCTGAGGTTTATTAAGCATGGGATAAAGGGGGCGCCTAATAGGGTACTGGCCAGTTACCTCTAAACGACGCTCCCGCTCCTTTTTCTTTTATTTCCGTCATCTCCTTATTTTTTAATTCTAGCGCTTTTTGATGTATCGTTTTTCGTTGTTCTTTCTCTGCTATAGCTGCTTCTCTCTTCGCTTCACTTCTTTCTCCCACATTCGTACACAATCAAACATATCTTGTCGTCTTTTTTTGTTAAACAAACACTGTTCTACATATTGAATCTTTTTAAAGTCAAATGACCCATTCCATTGGAGATCAGGATCCTTCTTTGTATATTTGTTCCACAGTGTACTACACATTATGGAAGAAATACTGTATTTAATATACATATGTCTATTAGGTGTTCCCTCTAAGGGAGCCGGCTGACTTCTTTCTGAATCCATTTTGGTACCACCAAGACAGCAACACAACCTACGTAGTGTGCTGGAAACAGGCATGCTACCAAGTTTTTGTAAAATATTACGTTTCCAAATTGTTCAAAAGTAGAGAATCTCCACATTACCTGCCTTTATTTTCTGCAAAAAATAAATCAAACAAAACAAAACCAGAATCTTGGCCAAGCAAACAAGAGTGCCGCTCCAGCGACCTTACCAAACAAAAAGTCTCCAACCTCCAACTGCCAATCTCTTGATCAACCTAATGGTCACTGCAAAAATAACGCCAAAGGATACCTCAGTCAGGACCGGCCGCCACCTGGAGGGTCAAATCGAAAAACCGGTAAAGTCACTTTGGCTGCAAAGACAAGGGTCTCCTCATGCAGGACGTCTCCTCGGTAATATTCCACTCTTCCGTCAAGACCACTCCTTCAGACGGCCGCGTCCTCGATGAGGCCCCACGTATCGGGCGACAACTGTGGAAATTTGCTTTTTGATGAGCACACCGGTGCAGGGGTCACCCTTCTCTTGTCCACGGGTCCATAGACCAACAAAATAGAGATTGGTACTGAAGCTGGAATTCAAATAAGTTTATTAATCACTCATGAGTGGGACTACGTCCACACAGCACTCAAATGCTGCCTGAGGTAGTACACTGAAGTCACAGACCATGGTGCTTATATACAGAGTTTGTTGCAGAGTAAGCATGTAGTTACAAATAGAAGGTACAAGCATACACAGGAATAACTACCTACAAACATGGGCAGATGGGAGATCAATTAGTCAGCAGAGTGGGAGGGGGAACAGAACTGTTTACATCAGCAAAAAACAGTTGACAGTTATATCTTTAGCCAGGTGCATTCTAGCAGCTACAGGCCTTTGCTCAGCAAATTGCTTTTAGCTCAGTACAGAAGGAGTTAACTAGAGTTGATGCCACAAGCAGAATAGAAGGGCAAGCAACAGTGAAGACGGAAGAATTACATAGCTAACAAAATGGATGCCACAAACAAGATGGCTTCAGCCTATGCTAACAGAAATTATTTCAGATTTCCACAACAGTGCTTAATTTGAGCCGGTGGTTCCCGGTGCTCAGATCCGGCTCTTAATTGGTTTCCGGTGCTCAGCACCGGCATTTAATTGTCAACGCCGTGCTTAGGACAGTCTGCCACATGGTGACGCTGTTTATCTAATTTAGAGATGAGCAGAACAACGGTTGTTTAATACACATTAAAAATGACTAATACCTGCCTCCCCAACCATTCCTTTAGCTTTGGGTACCTGGAATAATCTGAACTGTTGCACTTGCAGGCAAGAGAGATGGTTGGTAGCTGTTTTGGCAACGATGACCAGGGTGATGCAAGCTGTAATGGCCTCCTGGTCAGGGCCCTGGCACTTATTATTTTACAAATTAAGCACTGACGACAATGTTGTGCAAAACATTTTCAGAATATGGGGGCTCTCCGCACATTGACTTATTCGCCACAGCAGAAAACAAAAAAATGCCCAGGCTTCGCCTTGAGGTTCTTCCAACCATGGACACTGGGGAATGTCCTATGGATCTACTGGTCTGGCAAATTTCTCTACAACTTTCCTCCGATCCCCCTGATCCCATCAGTTCTCATCCCACTGTCTTACTCGAGGGACATAATGATCTTGATTTCTCTGGAGTGGCCACATCGCGTAAGATTTACGGACCTTCTCTACAGGTTGGAACGTCCACATCACAAACTGCCATGCAGACCAGATCTTCTTGCGAAATTCGGAGACCAGATGGTTCACCCCAATCTCTCCTTGAGTTTGACTCACCTACAGGAAACATTGCTTTGGATTCTATTCAGAGGTGAGGATTCTGCAGATACAAGTATCCATCAGAAGAAATGTTCTTACCTTCAGTAACAATCTTTCCTGTTGATACTCTGCCTGCAGACTCCTCACTGATCCCACCCCAGCTCCCCTTTTTTAAAGGAAATTCTTAGGCCCTGTAAAAGGATGCCTGTTTAGTGTGTTGCACTACACCTATTTGTGATGTAGACTTGATTGTCCTCCCTGCCTTGAGAAACGTGGTTAAAAACTGACCTCCGGGCACTGGGTGAAGGCTGTATGGCTTCAACGATGCCACCACGACCCTCCTTCTGTCGTAGAGATGGAGCCAGTGCCCCCTACTGACACCGGAGAACTAAATCGGAAGTTTCCAGATTCAGTCTGGCACATGGGATATTCAAAGGTGAGTAATCTGCCGGTAGATAGTATCCACCAGAAAGATTATTACCAAAGGTAAGTAAAACATTTTTACTGAACTCCATTCCTGCTTTTCTTCGTACAATTACAATAATTTTTCATCTTTTCTGAAAACAAAAGTAGTACAGTTATTAAAATAAAAGCACAATTTTTGAATTTCTTGAATGAAATGATGTGAAAAATAAGTTTGTCTTCTAAAGGTTGCTTTATCTTTTAAAGGTTTGAGAAGCGTATTTACATCCCCTTGCCTGAAGCACATGCTCGTGCTGCTATGTTCAAACTTCACCTTGGGCCAACACCAAACTCCTTGCAGGAATCTGACTATCAAACTCTCGGTCAGCTAACAGAAGGCTATTCTGGTGCGGACATAAGCATTATTGTACGCGATGCTCTGATGCAGCCAGTAAGGAAAGTTCAGTCAGCTACTCACTTTAAAAAGGTAAGGTATTTTTAAGTTTTAATTAACTATGTAGTGAACGTAACTCTAAGCATTTTCTTTATTTAGGTGTTTTTGAATCCTACTAAATCATCCAACTTAACCTTCAGTATCCTTGGAAAACATTGTGATTGTAGCATGCGTTGCCTTAGATACATGTGCTCTGCATAATCCAGCCATCTGCTTTTGGACGCAGACATTTGCAAGTTGTTTTTTTTGGGGAGGGAGATGTTTTCAGTCAATAGATACCTCACAATGCCTCTAATAGCCCACAATACATCAGGATAAAGACATCATCTCAGATTGTTTTTTCCACCTTCTGGTTCGGATGTTCCAGTTCAAGGACCGACTGCATCTTCTCCATGACCTTCTGTGCTACTCATCCGGATCAATGACCGTGCAGTACTCTACATCGATGCAGCTGTCTCGAGGAGACACTGGTCATATTTACAGTGATTGTTAGAGGAGGGAGTTATATAAAAAATACCCTTCCAATTCTCTCCTAAATGTAACTCGAAATTTCTCTGGTCTGACCAGCATAGTCTCTGTAGCATTTGCATGTCTCCAGAGCATGGAGAGGTTGGCCTGCTCGGCATGTAAGGCGTTCACGTGCAAGAAGAGCATCATCTGTTAATGACGCGAACACTTTGGGGGGCACCACAAGATACAGCATCTACACTCACCAGAGACGCAGGACCAGTTTGGGCCCAAGGACTTCATGGGCGCAGAACAAGAAGAGCTTGGACCATCAGGTACTCCAATGGCACAGGAAGGGCAAATTCTGGATGCTTTGTCCTCTTACACTTTGGATGCGGAGAAGATGGAACCCCCTATGCTCCGGAGCACAGTCCTGATGACAACAATTACCCTAATAGCCCCCAAACTACCATGTTTACTGTGCATTAACCCCTAAGAGGATTGGACTCGTGAGCATCCTCATATTGAGTCAGAGCATCTCTCCTGAGTGAGTCAGGCGTCAAACCCTGAGACAAACCACAAGAGGCACCAACCTTTGGGTACGACTCCAACCTCCAAGACCTCTCTAGCCCGAGAGACACCCTCAGCCTCCGGTAAAAGGGCACCAAATCTCACTATCAACAATGCGGACTTGACCGTAAACCTCGGAGAAGTCTGTCTAGAAGCTGACTCTGAAACCCGCCCTATAATCACGATCCAAACATGTCTCGAAGCCGAAATTAGACTCTACTGAGTCCCCATTTACCCCCGAGCTTCCTGAGGTGCCTTACGTTAGGTAGCAAAAGATTTTCATTCACCTCTTCATAGGGAAAATGATAAGGCCCATACATCTCATATAGCCAAGAGGACGAAGCTTACCTTTGAGGAGTAAATATCAAAGGAGATCCAGTCCTTTGTGATATCTAAGACGGTTAGGGTCGAGGCCACCGTTCCGACAACAGAACTGCATGCCCCTAGGCCTCTCACTCCACCTGCACCTCCCCAGTCACCACGGTTCACCACCCCTCTAACCACGCTGACTCAGTCCAAGAAAGCCCTTAGGATCCTTGCTATTCATACCATAACTCAGTCACATCTAGGGATAGGTATGACCCTTGGGAGGATAACAATTTTGACCCTTAGGATCATCCTGACCTGGAGCCCTACCCGTTCAAGGCCTCAAAACAACCTCCATCTAACCTGCTGCATCTGGTCACATGCACTTTCACACAACCAACCTATAGGATGTCATTCTGTTCCTCCACAAGGCAATCCTGTACCTGGGATGCATACTTCCATGTCACTATTCATCCGGCGCATTACGACTACTTGCACTTTGAGGTAAGTGGACAACACTACCAACTCAAAGTTTTACACTTTGGGGCCACTACAGCACCTAGGGTATTTACCAGATGTCTAACGGTGGTAGCAGCACACTTGCTTAGAAACACCATTCATTTCTTTCCTTACCTAGATGACTACCTGATAAACAGCGGCAGCCAAGAGCAGTGCCTCGCACACACTCTGTGGTATTCTCTGTTACACAGTCAATGACAAATTGGCATCTCGTGTCACAGCAGATCCTAGCCTTTCTTGGGGCAGTGGTAAATTACGTCACAGGAAAAGCTTAGCCAAACTGTGAGGGTGATGGCTACTTCCTCTTTTTAGTGAGTACGTCCTCTTACAGTGGGGCTGTTGATTAAAGTTTCGGGGATGATGGCTTCATGCATAGTCATAGTGTCACACATGACTACTCATGAACCCACTGCAAGAGTGCATAGTGAGGCAGTGGTCCCAGGCAGAGGGTCATTGATAAGATCCACTGTTGGTGCAGCCCAGGACTCGAAGACTCTTCTATGCTGGAACAACAAACATTTGTTGCTGGGCAGGCCTTTTCTGGACCCTCAACCATAATCCATTAATACAATGGTTTTTACAAATATTTCATGAGGTGGGGAGCACTTTGCAACCATATGACTGTACAGGGTACCTGGACGCAGGAACAACAAGGTTGTCACATCAGTTACTTGGAACTCCTAGAAGTCATATTGGCACTCTGACCCAATAAGTGTTAAAACAGTCCTCCTAAAGATTGACAACATGACCGCTATGTAGTACATCGAGAAGCAGTGGGAAGACGTACTCAGTCCAGCTGTCAGTACTAGGCTAAAAGATTTGGCATTGGGCCATTCATAATCACATTCGGCTCCTAGAATAGCACCTGCCAAGAGTGGAAGATTTTGTGGACAAGTTAAGCTAGATGCATCAACAAGTCCATGAATGGGAGACGAAACCCCAAGTTCTCCAGGCGTACTTTCACAGATGGAGTACTCCCACTACTGATGTGTTTGCCATTGCGCAAAACAAAAAACGCCAAAACTTTACCTCTAAGTATCCACACACAGTCCATGGGCCATGCACTACGGGTAAATTCATCAGGGATATTTGCATAAGCGTTTCCTCCACTGCCTCTGATCCCTTATGTTGTGAGGGAAATGGGGCAATAATCAATGACCCTCATTCTGGTGGCAGCAACCTGGGTGTGAAAGCTGTGGTTTTTAATGCTGCTGGAAATGACTGTACATTCTCATGAAAAGTTTCTCCTGAGACCAGATTTACTGATTCTGCGTCAGCTCAGACACATGGACCTCAAGCAGTTGAATCTAACAATCTGGCTCCTGAGGTCTTGGAGTTTTTGTTACCTTAAACTCCCAGAGGAGTAGATTCAAATCTTATGTGAAGCACACAAACCTGCCACTCGTGGTTACTCTGGAGCCAAGTGGAATAATTTGCCCATTATTGTTCGAGAAAACAGGTAAACCCCGCTCAAAGCATCTGTGCAAGACATTATCTGCTATTTTTGACATCTGTAGAAAGTGGAATTGGCATGCTCCTCCATTCACTTACATTTAGCTGCAGTAACAGCCTACATGCACAACTGAGAACGTGTCTCTTGAAGTCACCTGTAGTCAAGGCATTCATTGAGGATCTTAAAATGGTGATTTGTTCAGGAACTACTTCTGCGCCAGACTGGAATTTGTCTTGGGGATTGGCCTTCCTGGTTGCTATACACCTCTCTCAGTAGAATCCAAGAGTTGAAAGCACTAACGGTGTAAAAACATGTTCGAGGCATGTGTGCTGTAGAGACACATTCTTTGCATACTCCTGTCATGTAGTGTTGGGTCCGAATGTTTGCAAGTTGGTTTTCTTTGAAGAAGTCTGTTCCAATCACGAGGCAAGGTGACGACTACTTTCGGTGATCATGGGCATCGACTGCATTGTAAGATTGTTTTCTTTCTGCCATAGGGTTCGGACTTGTATTGCAGTGTTCCGATTCTAAACCGTCAATCAGGATCCCTTCGGTTCGCAATTCACTTACCCTCATCGGTATTGTTTTCGATCACGTTTCCACCTTCTGTGTGTTGAAAATTTCAGAAAACTTTCAGTATCTAATCAAACTCCAACCGTGGCCTTTCGGCCTACCTTGTTTTCTTGCATCTACTTCCACTCCAAGATCCATCATGGAGTCTTCCGCTGATGGAACGGACACCATTTAAAGTTTGTTCTCGGTGCCATTCCAAATTCCCGCGCACCGACCTTCATAAGGTCTGTAACCTCTGTCTCTACCCGGAACATGAAGATGAAGACTGCGACGCTTGTCCCGATCCAAAAAGACTCTGCGAGACCATCAGGCTCGACGAAGAGACAAGCAGCGACAGAATATCGAGGACACTCCTGATCTCTTCAGAGAAGATATAGAGCAAGAAGAGATGGAAGCGTCGACAGAGGAAGAGGCTTTCTCCCTCCAGGACTCTGATTCCGAATTGGAGATTGAACTAAAGTCCCGCGACGTTCCAGCTGGACAGGGTGCCGAGAGTAACAAAACCCCTTTGTCCACCAAACCCACTCCAGCTAAGCAAAAGTCTATTGGGCCACCACTGCCAACAGGCCATGGTAGGCACCGAGACTCTGATTCCAGTGCCCCGCTTTCCGGCTCGGCACTGAATCAGCAAGTCGAGCCTTCCTGCTCAGGTTGAGATGATACCCCTTCGGTTCCGAAACATTCCGGATCCAAAGAGAAAAAGGACAAATACAGCGCAGCACTGAAAATTTCAGCACCGAAACAAAAAGAAGCTCTTTAAAGCCACCGGAGCCTATTTTAGAGATAATGAAACAGAAGATAGATCCAAAGCAGAAGAAAATTCATATGCATCCTGACACTGGCCACATCACAACTAAGCCAACAGTACCATCTTTCAAAAGAAGAATAGACGATGAATATAAGATTCTCCTCAAGAAGAAAAAGGATATGGCTGTTAGTCCTATTAACATTCCTCTAACACCCCTGCCTTCTTCACCAGTACCTATTATTATACCAGCTTCAGACCCTTTACACATCACACCACCGGGCTCTCCAAATACAAATCCTGATATAGTAGATGATAATGACACCTTTAATCAGCCACCACCTGATCCGTGGCATGACTACAATATAGACCCACCTGGAGCTACAGACCCGCATCTATATCCGGCTAAACCTTCCCCTCCTGATGATAATACTGTACATCATGAGTTGATTGCCAGGTCAGCAACTAAGCATTGGGGTGACTTTACACAAAGAAGCCCTAGAAGAGGATTTCCTATTTGAAACCTTAGGAAACACACACAGAGAGCATCACATTCTTTGCCTATGTTTAAAGGTTTGATGAGGCATGCTGATGATATTTTTAAGGATCCAGTTAGAGCACATATCCTAACACCTAGGGAGGACAAAAAATAAAAACCCCCTTCCATCTGACCCTGTTTTTATTAAGGGTCAGTTGTCTTTAGATTCTATAGTAGTTTCTAAGGCTCGTAAAAGAGCTAATTCACAAACCTCTGGGGAGGCACTACCTCCTGATAAAGAATCTAAATTAATAGATGCCTGGGGGGGGGGGGTGGAGGGGAAAGAGTAGCTGCTCAGTCTGCTGATCATTGGTACATAGCCAATACACTAAGCCTATTGGCTAGGTATGATAGGGCACACTGGGATGAGATGGAAGAACTATTACAATATCTCCCTGATGAACACAATAAAAAAGGGCAGGAAATAGTGCAAGAAGGCAAGCTTATCTCCAATTCATCTATCAAATGTGTGTTACATGCTGCAGACACTGCAGCTAGAGGAGTCAATACCAGCATTCTACTCAGGAGACATGAGTGGCTCAGAATTTCTTGTTTCAAACCAGAATTTCAACAAACTATTCTTAATGCACCATTTGATAAGGAACACCTCTTTGGCCCTCAGACCAATCGTTAGAGAAAATGAAAAAGGACACAGGTGTGGCAAAATCAAAGGGAGCACTTCAGTCTTGTTCTACTAGAGGTTCCTTTCAACGCTCCTTCTATAGAGCACTGGCATAGCCAATAGGTCTCGCCTTTGGCTCCTTATAAGTGTTTAGCTAGAGTTATTGGCTTAGCCAACGTGATTAAACTATGTTGTAGAGCAGTGTGGCTGCTGGCAATTAGGTCAGCTTGTTTTGAAACCAAAAAGAGTAAAATTATTTGTGTGTGTGTGTTGTTGATATCAAGATGGAAGTTGAGGTCACTGAAGTAAGGAACAGCGAGGATTAGTGAAAATGAAAGAGGGGGAATAGATAGTGTGTGGGTAAATGTGAGATAAAAACAGCCACCACTGGATTAGAAGGACTAAAACCCGAAACAGCAGCAATTCTAATCCGGACTTTCTAAAAATACACTCAATGCTGCAGAATTAATCGCAAAGGCAACATGACTTGCTGGACTGATGCGCAGCACAAATGCTGTCTCTAGTGTGATGTACGTGTGTTTCTTGTTCACAAACAGCAGCGTATTCATTGACTTGCTACATGGGGAACAACGACGGATCTTCCTTGTCACACTGGGTGTTCTGGGCTTTTGTTTGGTTACGTGAGCCTCGGGGACTTTACAAAAGGAAACTCACACAACAACACCGAAGATTGTTCTCCGAGCAGACCGAGCCACAAAGGGAGCAGGCCCGTCACTGGGCAGCTGAAAGGCAGTGGAAACAGCCTGAAAACATACCTGTTGTATTATGAATGGGCGAGTGCGCTGTAAATAAAAGACTCCTTCCTCTAGCGTTGTAAAACCTGCACAGACAACCTTTCTGTATTCGTGTCAAAACCTGCTGTACAACGTCACTGCTTTTCAGCAAAGAATAAACTGTTAAGGGCATAGATATCGGCGGTTAGTTAAGACTTTTGATTACAAAATGAGCGACCGTACAGTTTTTCTGTCACCTCCGCGTAGGGCTGACGCGAAAATGTCACAAATTAGTGAAACGCAGTGCACTCACTTGTTTCCGCTGCGGCTGTCTTGAACTCCATGTCTGCGGGAGAAGAGGTGACGGCGTCGGTCAGTGAGCAGCGCGGCGTGCCTGAGCAGGCAGCAGCCAGACCTCAGTCCTTCTGTCTGATTTGAGGGACAGCGCAGGCCTTTTATGTTGCCTCTTTGTAAGTCCACTGTGCCTGGGTTTGTTTTACACAGGTTTTTGCCGTGGGTGGAGCAGGGATGCCAGTCTTAATTTTAAAGCATTTTGAAATATGCATCCTTACATTTACTTAATGACGTGTTTAATGGTTTGTAGTCTCACGCAGCTTGTGCCATCACCTGTCACAGAGGCACATTCTGAGCAGTGTCTCGCTTCAGCCCCCAGGGCGAGCAGGAGGAACCCACGTAAATGCTCTTGTTGAATCAAAATAAGCGATTATAACTGCACGAAAGTGAAAGCGACCGCGAGACAGGCAAATGTAAACAAGCGCGCGCGGCCACGCTAATTAGAAACAGATGGCCCCTGCGCGCCGCTGCTCGCTCCCGCAAGGTGGATGCTGCCACATGCACAAGTGTTAGAAAAGTGCAGACCGATTCCAAAAGGTCATCTCCTAGAGCAGCGCATGCGCGCTGCGCTAGGCTCGACCTAAACACAGGTGTGGCAAAATCAAAGGGAGCACTTCAGTGTTGTTCTACTAGAGGTTCCTTTCAACGCTCCTTCTATAGAGGGAGCTCCAAGACTAATACCACAGATGCCAGCGCATCTTCGTAGAAAACATAATCTTCCCCCACTAGAGTATTCTATAAAGGTGGATAGAGAGGTAACCTCTTTAAAGGAAGAGGTAGAGATACACCAACATGCACCTCTCCACTCACAACCAGCGACTTGATATTGCTTTCCCCCGATCATATATCTCCTGTTGGGGGAAGATTACAACAGTTTCTTCCCATTTGGCAATCAATAACAACAGACAGATGGGTGTTGGACACTATCCAACATGGTTATTGCCTGGAGCTCACAAGCATCCCTCCCAGTATTCCACCTTGTATTCATAAACTGTCTTTAGAACACCAACAGTTGCTCAAACAATAAGTACAAGCTCTTCTAACAAAAGGAGCTATAGAACCTATCCCATAACAACAAGGATCAGGGGTATATTCACTATACTTCCTAATTCTCAAAAAGGACAGTTCATTAAGGCCAATCCCGGATCTCAGGCCATTAAACCTATACATATTATCAGAACACTTCCATATGGTCACACTGCAAAAAGTACTTCTGCTTTTGCAGCAACGCAACTTTGTCAACGCTAGACTTAAAGGACGCATACTTTCATATACCCATTCACTCCGCACTTCGCAAATACCTCAGATTTGTGATAGGAAAGAATCTGATAATATTCAAAGTACTTCCATTCGAGTAGCAACTGCACCCAGAGTGTTCACCAAATGCCTTCCAGTGGTTGCAGCACATCTACAAAGACAACAAATCCATGTCTTCCCATATCTAGTCGATTGGCTCATTAAAGTCAACACACTTCCCAAATGTGTGCAACACACAACTCACCAAAACCTTCTACATCAGTTAGGATTTACAGTCGGTGCACAAAAATCCCATCTTCAACCCACTCAAATACAACCATATCTAGGAGCCATTGTGAACACTCAAATGGCTCTAGCATATCCCAATGCAGCCAGGATTCACAATTTTCAAACGTTGTTACTCCAGTTACAAACCAACCAGTATCTACAAGTCCAAACTTTCATGCAGGTACTGGGTATGATGGTGTCGTGCATTGCCATAGTGCCTCATGCAAGACTAAATATGAGTCCCCACAAGAATGCTTAGCACGTCAGTGGAATCAATCAGAGTCATCTAACGGATGTAGTGTTGGTAGACAGCTGCACTCCTCGCTCTCTGCAGTGGTGGAACACACAAAATGTATCAAAAGGGCAGCCCTTTATTGTCCCTATTCCACAAGTTGTGCTCACAACAGACGCATCTCATGGGTGGGGAGCACATTTACAACATTTAACAGTTCAGGGTTTTTGGGCTTCCACCCAACAGAACCATCACATCAACTACCTACAACTCCAAGCAGTTCAGCTAGCGTTAAAAGTATTTCTACCTCATCTAATAGGGAAAGTTGTCTTAGTCCGGACAGACAATATGACAATAATGTACTATCTACAAAAACAGGAGGGGGCACACTCTTTACAGCTGTCGCGCCTCTCTCAGGCCATTTGGCGTTGTGCAATTCATCACAAAATCCAACTCCTGGCAGAACACCTTCTAGGCTCGGATAACATCTTTGCCGATCTCCTCAGCAGAATGAGGCAACAAGTGCACGAATGGGAACTTCACCCACAAGTTCTCCTTCCATACTTCAAAAAATGGGGATTTCCACAAATAGACCTCTTAGCCACTGCAGAGAATTCAAAATGCCCAGACTTCGCCTCTAGGTTTCCACACCCTCTATCCAAAGGCAATGCCCTATGGATCAACTGGTCAGGGATATTTGTTTACGCTTTTCCTTCTCTCCCTCTCTAACACTGATTCTGGTGGCTCCCACATGGGCTCGTCAAGCATGGTTCACCACACTATTAGAACTCTCAATAGTTCCACATCAGAAGCTTCACATAACTTAAAACTTTCTCACACAGAACCATGGAGAAATCAGACATCCAAACCCAAAGGACCTCAACCTAGTGATTTGGCTCCTGAAGTCATAGAGTTTGGATATTTAAACCTACCACCAGATTGTATTACAGTTCTTAAGGAAGCAAGAAAACCCACCACTAGAGCATGATATGCAGCCAAGTGGAAAAGGTTTGTAATGTATTGTCATACTAACACAATTGATCCGCTAGATGCATCTATACAGAATATTATTTTTATCTTTTGCATCTACAACGTGCTGGCCTTGCCTACACATCCATTCAATTACATCTTGCAGCAGTAGCTGCATATCTTTAAAACAGACAACATGTATCCCAATTCAAAGTTCCAGTAATTAAAGCCTTTATGGAAGGCCTTAAAAGAATAATCCCACCTTGGTGTACCACCTGCATCTGTCTGGAACCTTAACATTGTTCTCACAAGGCTTATGGGTCCACCTTTTGAACCTTTACACAACTGTGCATTACAATTTCTTTGATGGAAGGTTGCCTTTTTCATTGCTATCACTTCACTAAGACATGTTGGTGAGCTGCAGGCATTAACCTTAGAAGAACCCTTCTTTCATCTTCATAAAGATAGTGGTTCTTAGTACAAACCCAAATTTCCTTCCAAAAGCGGTCTCTGCTTTTCATATTAACCAATCAGTTGAGTTACCTTTGTTCTTCCCTCAACCTGATTCAGTAGCAGAAAGAGTTCTACATACAATTGATGTCAAAAGAGCACTATTATATTATATCAATAGAACAAAAGATTTTCGCAAAACAACTTTTTGTTGCCTGTGCTCCACCTCATACTCATAAAGAAAATCCTATCTCTAAATCCACTATTTATAGATGGCTTGTTAAATGTATTCAAACTTGCTATGTTTAAGCTAAAAGAACTTTAACTATACCTCCTAGAGCACATTCTACTCGCAAGATAGGAACATCAATGGCTTTTTTAGGCAACATTCCCATAGCTGACATATGTAAGGCAGCTACATGGTCTACACCGCACATATTTACGAAACATTATTGTGTGGATGTGTTAGCACGTCAACAAGCTAATGTTGGACAAGCAGTGCTAAAAACACTTTTTCAAACAACTGCAGCACCTACTGGTTAGCCACTGCTTTGGGAGAATACTGCTACACAGTCTATGCAAAGCATGTGTATCAACAGCACAATTGCCTCGAACGGATTATGTTACCCTGTAAGCATCTGTTCTTGGCATGTAGAGCTGTAAATTCACATGCGCCCTCCCTCTTCCCTGGACACCTATGGTTGTTGCAGATCTTATTATTCATATTACATACGCATGGACATCTCTATACTACACTTACTTACTCCATTCTCACCCTCTAGAGGGAAAAACAATCTAACAATGGAGTCGATGCCCATGCGCATTATCACCGAAAGGAGGAGTCTCCTTGCCTCGTGGCTGGAAAAGACTTCGAAGAAAAACAACTTGCAAACATCCGGACCCAACACTAGATGTCAGGAGTATGCAAAGCTTGTGAATTTACAGCACCACATGCCAGAACAGATACTTACAGGGCAAGTAACATAATCCTTTATTCAAGTGCATAGAGATAAAGTGCTTTTAAGAACAAACCCAACATTTCTTCCAAAGGTTGTGTCTCCTTTTCATGTAAATCTGACAATTGAGTTGCCCATTCTCTTACCACACCCAGAGAGTGTGGCAGAAAGGGCATTACACACATTTGATGTCAAGAGAGCACTGATGTGATACATTGACAGAACAAAATCCATCCCTAGGACAAAGCAACTCATTGTTGCCTTTGCAAACCCTCATAAAGACAACCCTATTTCTCAGGATGGTATTTCTAGGTGGATTGTTTAATGGCTAAGCATATGTTATATGTAGTGCCTAAAGTGCACTTCACCCAAATGAAGGCAGCTATCATGGCCTTCTTAGGGAATATTCACATAGTAGACCTATGTAGTGCTGCTATCAGTCCAACATCACACTTGTTTCCCAAACATTATGCGGACATACAAGCCTGTCAGGAGGCTTTAGTTGGCCAAACAGTTATAAGAACTTTTTTCCAACGATCTATATCTTCCACTTGCTAGCCACTGCTGAGGGAAGGTACAGCTTTATAGTCTATGCACAGCATTTGTATCTACAGCAACACATGCTACAAATGGAAAATGTTTCACTGTTACCATCTATTCATTGCTTATAGTGCTGTTGATTAACATCACCTTCCCTCCTCCCCAGAAGCGACATTAATCCAAGATGTTTTTCACTCTCTCGCGTCACGATACACTGCACATATATTCTGTCTTAATTCGTTACACTCTGCTGACATTACTCACCTGCTGGGGTAAAAACATGATGAGATGAAGACTTTTTCATGGTACATTGTGGGCTAAGGAAGGAGCCACAAAGTATCCTGTGACTTGAAACTTCTTCCAATAAAAGCAACTTGGAAACATCTACGTTCAAAGCTTGACAGCAGAAGTATGCACAGCACATGAATCTACACCCCTACAGGCTACGAACAGATGGTGACATGTTAAGTAACATTTTCCTTCTGTGGTGTAAGGGAGACGACTCGTTCGAGCAGAAGTGCTCGGCGAAATCAGATTCTGGATCCACTTACTTGCTTTAGGTGGCAGCTGAAGGATAATCTCAGACTTTCATGCAGCCCAGGGCAAAGAACCGTTGCCCCATCTCCATTAGAGATATCTCACCTGGTGATTACCCCTGAGTTTTCAGCTTTACCCTCTTCACCTTCAGGCCTTCCTTCCGCATTGTCACCTGCCCCATCTGATAAGAATTTTACGTCATGTGTTGGTATCTCGTCCACTTGTATTATGGTACTTTATAGTCCAGTGTATATAATGGAAAAACAAAACAACAAATACTACTTGTTGAAGGAGGGTGGGAGCACACTGCCTCACATCCCAGCACGCAATTTGCCCCACTGCATCATGGTAAATGCAGTGCATGATGACACTTACTTCAGTAGTAGTCTTTAATGTTTCACCCTTGTTGATGCAGCCTGTGCTGTGTAAGTCTAGACATGTGTTTCTGGATACAGTAGAGAGCAACAAGTCATTTTGGGGATGCTGGAAATGCTGCCCAAAGTCTTCTCAGGTCTCTGTACTACTCGGTGGGTGAAGGTGCATCAACATAAGCTTGTCAGCTCTGTAGCTCAAGGAAGCCTTTTCAAACAGGAGGAGGGTAGTCCGCACACAGCCTCACATCCCAGCCCTCAATGTGCCCCAATTCATCATGGTAAATGCAGTGTACTGTGTAACTCTAGACCCGTTTCTAGATTAATTATTTCATCAATAGAGAGCAACAAATACTAATTGCTGTCAAGCTACATTTCTGGTTCCCTGGCAAATTGTCCAGGAGTCCTTTTTAGATCGAAGCCTACGAGACAGCTCAGCTGTCTGGTTACAGATACATATTAACTTGATACTGGCTGATGCCTTGGAATGTTCAATAGAGACGAGCCCCCGCATTTTGCACTACCTGTAGCCTCTTGACTATGTAACGTGGAGGGCCTAAATACATGGAGTTTCCATAGTCAAGGTGTGACGGCACCGGTGCCTGTACAATGAGTCTTCTGGAGGAGAAAGGTAAAAGATCTACTACTTTTCTAAGCATTCTAAGTAAGCCATAGCAGCTCGCTGCAGTTTTCCTGGCTTGAGTTTCCATGGTGAGTGGGTTGTATAACCAGACACCGAAGGTTTTTTTTTTATAGGTGTTTTGGAGGTGGGAGTATTTCCTAAGGAATCTGGCCATCAGAGTGAAGGCAGGCTGTTGACGGTATTACCTGCTACCATGACTTCAGTTTTGTCCCCATTTAGTTTGACAGCACTTAGCCATCCATTCTGTCTCTTCCTTCATGCAGGGTACAATTTGTTGCACTTTTGAGCAGGTTTTCTGGAGAAATAGACAAAACTATTTGAGTATCATTTGCATATGCGACAATGGAATGGCAAAATACAAGTACAATCTCCTCCAGAGGGCGCATATAAAGATTGAAAAGAAGCTGGCTCATTGAGGAGCCCTGAGGTACTACACATTTCAAGGGGTATTTATTTGAGTGGCATGTTTTATCTAATACTTGAAAAATCCTATCTTCCAGAAATGACGTAAACCAATTTAACGCACAATCACTTTCACCTACATTTTCAAGCCTCTGTATAAAGACCAAGTGGGTTACAGTATCAAATACTGCGCTTAGATCTAATAATATGACTGTTGCAGAACCCCCTTGATCACGGAGCATTTCGAGTTCATCTACTACCAGTAGTGCCGTTTCGGTATTATGATGTGGTCTAAAGCCAGTTTGTGTGTAGCCAGTTTGTATCTAAAGCGTAAACTTGACTCCAAGTCTTGTGGGAAATGTTCCCTCATGCACCTCAAGGACATCGAAGAGTGGAACTCAACTTGTCCTAGAACATTCTTTCTCGGGCCAGGTCCACTAGTGGATGTCCTCGGACCAGATTTTATATTTCTCCTCATCCCAGTGTATTCTGATACTTCAGAAGATGCACTCTGAGTTTGCCGAGCGGTCTTCGGATCCACAGGCACTCCATGCCTTCATGGAGGCTTTGCTGCAAATATTCAAGAAAACTCAGCATCTATCTGGAACATGTTTGGGCCTCACAGGGCCAGTGGGGCCCAAGCTCTCTGCATAGGGAGCGGCTGACTCCCTTCAGAGCTTTTCTGGTTTGCGATTGGTGCGGGTCGTGGTTTCAGCGCCTTTTGCTGAAGACCTCGCAGTTTGCCCTTGTATCAGCTGTAACTCTGGCCTTTCCCCCATGGGTATCGGTCCCACCTATAGGTGTACTAATTCTGCAGTCACACAGGAAGTGGTTGCTTTTTTGGAGGCTCAAACCATTAACAATTTAAATGCCTGCCCTTTTTCCTCACGTCGACCACTATGGTCTTTACGTAGCTTCTATCTGTGATCAGGGCCCAATTTTGAGCTATTCCTGTACCTTGACAACGGGCTACTGAAGGCGGGCTTGCCACAGATGGTTTTGGACCATCTGCAGAACACAGTGTCGCTGCTGTTCAACCTGAGGTTTTTCATCAAAGCATCCAAGTCGCACCCTACTCATGCAGAAATTGTCCTTCAGGGTGATTTACAACATAGACATTTTGAAAGACCTTCCACCACTGCAGCACATCCAGAACACTGAAGCTATGATGGCAATTTTTAAAGTGAAAGCTGATCTGGCTGTGTCATTAATTGTGCTGCTTCTGGGCCTCTTACATCATACTGAATCCATTTTCCAGCTGACAAACCAGCCCAGCCCCCGCCCCCCAGTGGAGCCTGCATCTTCACTGGGATAGGCACTGTGGCTGCCTTTCAGAGAGGACCCATGTATTAAAAGCAGCTTATCGAGGTCTAAGGTGGTGGATGTCAGACAATAATCTGACTTGCAGGAGGCCCTTCAGCCTTCCCTTTTCTGTTACCACAGTAGTGACCGATGCATCGTCCCTTTGATGGAAAGCTCACTTTGACAACATCGAGATTTGAGTCTGTCACAGCAGTACTGCTGCATAAACATTTTGGACCTGCATGTGATTCATCAAGCCCTGAAGGTTATTCTGCTATCAGTTAAGGGCAAGTCAGTCCATATTCTCACCGACAATACACACTCAATGTGATACTGTAAGAAACAAGGTAATTTTACCTATCTCTAGAATCTGAGACTGGCGATGGCTGGCGAAGAATGGAATTTAACTGTTGGCAGGTAGGTTCCCACAAGGTATGGGGGGGGACAAGCTCAGTGTTCTCTGGCTGACCAAAAGTAGCGCCTTCACACAGGGGCCAGGCTAGGAAGCTGCTCAGTGGAGCATGCCCCAAATGGACCTCTTCACCACTTCAGACAACACTCAGTCATGTCTTTTTTTTTTTTTACCTGTATTTTCCTCTTTCTGAGGCTCTTGGAAACTCGATCTGCCTTCAGAGGTTCTTTGATTGCCTACACACATTCCTTTCATAATCCTTGATCCCACATGCACTGCATAAAGTGAGAGCGGACAAAGAATATTTCATCATCTTGACCCTGGATTGGACTTGGAGGGTCTGGTACTCTGAACTACTTTGAGCATCTGACTCACCTTTGTCTACTGTTTTGGGAGGATTTGCTGTCCCAATAGCACGACTGAAGTCCTGCACACAAACCTTGACAATCTGCACCTTAATGCGTGGAGTCTAAATGGGTACCAGTTGAAGGGTTTTGAACTGCCTGCTGACATAGTGAAAATTCTTCTTGCTGCATGCTGCCCTTCCGTCAAAAACCATATGTTCTGGTTTCTTTGCATGCTCTGTTTCGTAATATGCAGATAGATGAAGTGAGGGAGGTTATGCATTTCCTTTTTGTTCTTTCTAGACGGTTTGCACTGGACACAGTTAAAGGTTACGTGCTGTCCCTGCCATTCTTTCTTTAACTGCCAACCCTTGTTATTCAAATTGTTTGTTGTGATGCACTTTTTGAAACACTAAGTCACATGTGCTCCCTCTGGTGCAGTTTATTATGACGCAGTAGGATCTTAATTTGGTTTTGCCACTCCAGGCATTTGCACTGTTTTTATGCCACATCACAGCTGTACTCTGAGGCTCCTTACATTGAAAACTATATTCCTATTCCTCTTTGTAATAATTTCGGCTGGATGTTTGGTGAGCTTCAGGCTCTATCTTTAGGCAAGTGCTTTCCAGGTTAACACGTGTGCCTCCATTCTTACAAAGGTGGTGTTGTCATTTCATGCAAACAGGCCAGTGTTGTTTCCACAATCCAATTTTATTTCACATCCATTCAAGGAACAGGAAAGATAGTACTGATTGCACCTGTGACATTCCCTTAGCTTCTGTAGTGGAAAGACTAAGGAGTATGGCATTGGTGATCAGTTTGAAACAAATTCTTTCCTGCTGGATTGTCCTGTGTATTAAGTGGTGTTAAGCCGTCGCCAAAAAAGGGTCCTACTGAAGCACTCTGGGCTTATTCCATCAGAGCTTAGGCTGCAACCAAGGCTTGGTGCTAAGCACTGGTGTTTTGAAACTTGAAGGGGCCCGCCTTGCAAAGTACATGGAGGAGGCCCCCCACGGTCCACACACACAGGCACCGCGGAAGCTGCAGGGGCTATGTTACGCCACTGGTCCTAAGGTGTTGCAGTTTTGGACATCGGCAAAGCCTCTACATGAGCCTCTCTGCATACTTTTACCATTCACTACTGCATTGATTCTCCTTTCCACAGGGAGGGTCATTTTGCCTTTATCATTTTTGCTGGACTTTATGACGTAAGTCCACTTCTCAGCCCCTCTTCCTATTGAGGAGAGAAGGGATCTTGCTTTGGTTCTAATTCCATAGATGAGAAACCAGCGGGTAGATGTATCCATTAGAAACATAAGGTTTGTAGAATGTCTAGCTGTAGATACACACATGCTATGCATACTCCTGCCATGGAGTGTTGGGCCCGGACCTTTCCAAGTTATTTTTCTTTGAAGTTTTCAAGTTAGAAGACCTATTGTGATTACATCCTTAGCTCACAATGTACAAATAAGACCTCAGATTGTTCTCTTCCGCTATCTGGTTTAGACATTTTAGATCCAGCTCAAGACTGCCAAAACTTCTTTGCCTGCTGACTTTCTTTTCGAGAACCAACCAGCCCTGATGTTCTACATCCAAAGACTTTTCACCAGACTTCAGACCCTTTCCAACAGCCTGCTTCGATGACCCTATCAAGGATTCAGGTTGCACTTGCAGACTGATTTTAGGGGGGGTGGGGCAAAGGGTATTATGGAGCAAACACCCTTGCAGTTCTGCCCTAGGTTCAACACAAGGCTTGTAGCTTGTGATTGTCCCCCAAGCACAATGAGGCAGTCCATGCCACCAGCAAGGTATTTCGGTGCAAGAAGACTCTGGTACCGAAGGGAGAGGCGCTGGGTGCACCATAAGATACAGCACCAGGAATTGCCCAAGACACCTGACCTATTTGGTCATGAAGATATCTTTGCTGCAGACAGAGAAGCACGCCTGTTGAGTCTAGGAGAGCCTGCAGGTGTTGTCCTTCAACGCCTTGAAGTCTGAACACAAGGAGGAGGAGTGCCATGCCTCGATGTCCACAGGTCCAAAGATGAAAAACACACCCTGGAGCCCCCATCCCTTCACTTTTGCATGAGGGTCAAGCCCAGACAGTTCATTTCCTCCTGACCACCCTACAGAACTTCATCCCTTTCCTTCAAGAAGTGAACTTCATTGCGGCCCTAGATCTCCAGGATGCCTACTTCTGCATACATTCAACCCACCACAGCTATCTCAGCTTTGTGGTAAGAGGACACTAGTGATTCAAAGTACTACCTTTTGGGGTCACTACAGCTCCAAGGGTGTACACAAAATATTTAGCAGTGCTGTCCATGCATCTGCACAGAAATGCCATTTATGTCTTTGTGTCTAGATAACGGACCAGTGCGGAAGCAAAGTAATGCCTAGCACACATTTGGACAACAGTGACTTTGCTCCACAAACTACAGTTAACCATCAGTGTCAAAAAGTCCCACCTTCATCCCAGGCAGATCTAGCCCTTTTTGGAGTCATCCTTAACCACGATTACAGGAAAAGCCTACCCCAAGAGCGCGAGGGCATTCCCAAAGCTGCTGCCTCTTTTTCAGAGAGGAAGTCCTCACATTGTATGGGTGGTGATGAGGTTGTTGGGGATGATGGCTTCATGTATTGCAATATTACTGCACGGCAGACTGCACAGGCGTCCTTTGCAAGAGATTCTAATGAGGCAAAGGTCACTGGCAGAATGACACTGGAAGCATTTGGAGGCTCTAGTGTTGGTAAAGGCCAAAAATCAGCACACACTCCTGTGGTAGAACAGCAACAACCTGTTGCTGGGCAGGCCTTTTCTAGATCAGATTTCGCAAGTAACCATTATCACAAATATATCACTTATGGGTGAGGGTGTGGATGGGAGGGCACATCTCAACTACATGACTCTACAGGATAGCTGGATCCCACAGAAACATGGTTGCCATATCTAATGTACATCAAAGGGAGGACGGGGAGAATAACGGCTCAGTATACACTCGCCCCACATGTTGCGTTACAATATATCAGTATACCGTTCCGAAGTGTGGCAGCCACAGAAATTATCCCTAGATGGGTGTGGGTCCCCAAAGAAGCATAAGCTTGTAAGAGCAGTTGCCCTCACTCACCTGAAGGTTACATGCTTCATCATCGGGCGGTGCTCCTCGATAGGCCGGCGCTGCAATGCCTGGGGGGGGGCCCGCGAGAGGGCGCCTTACCTGAGATCTTTTAATTGAAGCTCTAGGAGCACAGTGGGGTCAAAGTTGGACAACCCCACAAAAAAGTGAGTAGATTGGTGAATGGTGTGGAGTAAAATCAGCAAGCACCCAGTTGTCACCAGACTATTAAATGAGGAATCACTGTGTGGTGCTGAATCAAAAAGAATGGCAGGGAAACGTAGGATATGATTGTCCGGGTCCCTGCAAGTGAGCAGTAAATCGGTCACTCATAGGCAAGCTCTTCCACAGTGGTCTGAGTAATCGGTCGACATGCTTCATGCCACAAGCAGCCATGAAGCGGTCTATTGGCAGTTCATTAGGACTAGGTAAAGTATTCTGTGACCTAATCTTCTCGTTGGAGTGAGAGGGCTAAAAGGATCTTTTAATTTTATATTACCCCACTCAAGTAATGAAAGCTAAGGTGTCTTACCCTTAAATAGGAGCAATATATTAAAAAACGCTCCGTTATGGGCCAACTACATTAAAACATAAACAATTATGAATCAATGCATCAAAATAAATCATTCACATATAGGCCTTCGCCCCACAGACATGTCAAGAAATGGATGTGTTGCAATGACATGCTACATGCTCACACCACGATGTAAGCCAACATGCATGTTTTTAGGCCTTGTGGATCCCATAATAAAAAGAAATTAAAACATTTAAACGTGCATAATACAAATACCATCCTCACCCTCCTGAGATTTCCGGGAAGACCACCCGCGGGTATGCAAGGTTCTTTGGACACAACACAGAAGGAGAAGTACATAAACGAGACCGACCGCTACTACAAAGTACCGGACATCGCCGAGACACAAGACCACGTGACGTGGTGTCTGGGCGCATCCCTCAATGCTGTGAGCCTTGGAAAATAAACCAGCGGGACACTTACTCGTCTCCTCCATGCGTGCTCTTGTGCACCTACCCTCTGCTTCGCCATCCACAATTAACGGTGTGGGATGCTGGTGCACATAAGTCTGCTGGACCTGTGCGCAGGCCCCAATGGACAGGGAGAGATGCACGTTTTCAGCATACATCATGCAGGGGGGAGTGTCTCCTGCTTACTGTGTTGACGTGTGTAGACCGCTAACCGGCAAGCGTCCGCGTCGCTAAAGTGGGGGACGTCGGCGCATAATAAGCTCAGAGAAGATAGTGCACACAGCGCTGCTGGTGTCGTTCGCTCCGATTTTAAACGCGTTTAAAACTTGTTTTATCCTGTTTTTACCTTGTCTTTTTAACAATTACTGTGGGAACTTTTAGCTTTGTGTAAATTTTATCTGTTTGTTTCCCTGCCGCATGCACTTTGACCTGCTCACCTTTTTCATCGGTCCCTTGTTGCTCCGCTCCCCGGTCCACCGCAGCAGCTAGGCTGCTGTTTGAGTGGAGGGAGTTGTTCTCTTTCTTTCCAGGAAGTGGATTTCTCCCACTTCCCTTGGGCCACTACACGGCGGCCATTTTGGAGGTGAGACGCTCTAGTCTTCCTCCAACTCCCATCAGGGCTTCTGGGTATAAACTTAGCCGATGGCGCTGACGTGCAGCGGACGCACGCAGTAGGCGCGCCGGCAGCGATGAAGGCTCGCCAAAGGCAAGCCCGTCTGTGCCAGTCCGCGTCGGGCTGGGCCAGGGGCCACCCCCCTGCCGGTTTCAGTCCTCACCGCCACATATACTCCTCAGTTACTCATGAGATTGAGGACGTCTCCCAGTAAGAATTGCCTTCACTCCATTCGTCCACTTATGGACATTTTGACTTGTCCTCAATATTCTTATACTTTACCTGCTCCACCTAAACCCCGCCGGGTCCCTGTCTCCTCCTCAGTCTACAAAATGATGTCTATTAACTGCAGATCCTTATCCAAACCTGCCACGCAAATCTCTATCTTGCTCCTCGAGGAATGCCCTGACGCGCTATTTCTCACGGAAACCTGGCTCAACGCTGAGTCAGAACCTGACCTAGTCCAATGTCTCCTACCGGGTTATATCCAGAGAAAAGATCGGGAACAGGGGAGGGGAGGAGGCATTGCCATTATTCTAAAAGAAGGTTATAAATGCCGCATTATCCCCAATATCCTTCCTGACTGTGAGAACTTCCCCATCTCACTTTCTTCAACTCATACCTTCTCAGGTATCCTTGTATACCGTCCCCCTGTCCCCATGGACAACTGTTTAAAATCCTGCTAGAAGCTGTTGCTAACTTGGCAAGCTCCCCTTCTAACTTTACTATACTGGGGGATCTCAATTTGCATTTCGATGACCCCTCAGACCCAGTAGCGACCGAAGTAACCCAAAATCTTTTGGCTCTCCGGATAAAGCAAAATGTTACGAGCCCCACCCATGAAAAAGGGCATCTTCTAGATCCCATTTTCTCCAACTGCAATGAACTTTCAGTCGGAGACCCAGTACCATGGTCCGACCACTTCCTGGTCCCCTTCTCTTGGGATATATCAAAATCCCCCCTTAATACTGGCACGACCAGTAGCTGGAAATGTTCCTGGTCCAACATCCCGTTGGACTCCTGGAATGCAGCTCTGATAAATTACATACCTACCCTAGATCCCTGCCCCACAGTCGCGAATGACCAATTTAACCAATGGATCAACTCCTCCCTTGACCTAGTTATTCCTAAGAAACTTATCCATAAAAAAACCAGGAACAACCCATCTCCATGGTACTCCTCTAAACTGCATGAGTATAAACAAATCTGCAAAAAACTCGAGAGGAAATGGAGAAGAAATTACGATACAACAAGCAAACAGATCTACAGGGACTCTATTAAAATTTGCCAATCCAAAGTGAAGGAGGCACAAGCGCTATACTATGAGGAAAGAATCAACTCCGCCTCAAACGCCCCACGTGAAATTTTTAAGATTGCCAAGCACCTTCTAAAACTAACAGTCAGGGATGTTCCACCAGACAGCTCAAACGCACGCTGTGACGAGCTTGCAGAGTTCTTCTCTAATAAGATCAAGGATATCTACAATTCCACCCCCCCTCCCCCCTCCCGGCCCATCCATCAATCAGCGGCTAACGGAGCACTCCATGTCCGGTGAGCACTTTCTCAGGGAAATTCCCCTGATAGACATGGACACCCTAGTGAATATATGTGCCTCAGTAAAATCTGGCTCTCCCAATGACCCAGCACCTCCCCAATTTTTTAGTAAAGCTGGGGATACAATCTTCCCAGTGTTGCTGAAGCTGATAAACTCCTCCATTTCAACTGGATTAGTACCCCCACCCTGGAAAAATGTTTGGCCCAGGGCCCCCAAAATCCTTAAGATGTCCCTGCACCCAGTTAGTGGTGGCCCTAAACCACCCAGGATCCACCTCGTCCAGTCTAGAGCCCTGCCTGGAGGGAGTCGCCAAATGGATGGAACTCTCCTTCCTCAAACTAATTGGAGAAAAAACAGAGCTTATGATGCTGGGCAACTCACCCATCTCTGGTATCGGCCTAGCTTGGCCAAGCTCTCTCTGCCCTCCACCCACACCCAAAAATCAGATCAAAAGTCTAGGCATGTGGCTAGATCAGTCACTCATTTTTGATCATCAGGCAACTAAACTGGCAGCATCCTGCTATGGCATCCTGCGAATGCTCCGTAAAGTCCTTCTGCTCCTCCATTTTTCAGCAAGAAGACTCCTGGTCCAGGCTTTAATCCTCTCTCACCTCGACTATGGAAATGCTCTGTATTTAGGAGCTCCTAGGGCTACCACAAATAAACTGCAAGTCGTCCAGAATTGTGCAGCACGGATGCTTTTTATGACTCCCAACAGCCACTCCGCAAGGCCTGCTCTGAAAACCCTGCTCTGGCTCCCGGTTGCGGACAGAATAAAATTCAAGTCTCTATGTATCGCCCACAAATCTTACTGGAAGAAAGGCCCCCCCTCATCCTCCAAGCCATCGTCTCCCCTTACCACCCTAATAGACTCCTACGTTCATCCAGTCTCTACCTAGCTGCGGTCCCAAAAATCAACAGGATGAGAAGTGGTGGTCTTTCCTTCCGCTTTACTTCCGCCAAGCTCTGGAACACGCTCCCTCCCCACCTACGCACGGAACCAAATCTCCTTCCCTTCCGTAAACTTCTGAAAACTTGTTTTTTTCAAAACCCCTCCTACTAAGCTGCTGTGACCTGCCTCTCTGTCGGCTAGCGCTGGGACGCCTTCGGGTAGCCATGCGCTCTACAAATATCCATAACATCACTTGGAGATGACGTTGCCAGAGGGGTGTGTTTACTTCAGAAAATACACCACGTTAGTTGGCTGCCAGACGGAGCCTAGAAAAGGGAGCTTTGGTGGATGCTGGTCATCCCAGGAGACTCATCACAGATGTGTCCGAAAGAGAAGAATTTAAAAACAAAGAAACACTATGTCAAATGCTCAATATTATGAATCCTCATAGAGAAAGCAATGTATGGGTGATCATGTCATCTTATAAAATAAGCCAGAAAGAGAAACCAAATAACAATTGCCAAATGTCCACTATTATGAGTCCTCATGGTACATGGCAATGTATGGATGTCTGTCATGCTATTTTATTCCGTAAAGTGGCCCATAATACGCAGTGACCCTATATGCAGGTACTGATGTTGGAAAACATAGTATATTTAGAATCCTAAATGGCTCCTGGTCCTGTCATGGCATTTACCTAAATACAGCTGTTATAGGCGAAAAGTGGCGGATTTCTCACAGATGGCAATAATTACAGTGTAGTTGTTAGTACTAGATATCCCATCTAAGATTCATCAAGCTTCTGGAGAGAGACGTGAAAGCTATCTGAAGTAATTCCATGGGATTTCGTCATTTAGACCTGTGCGGTCTGTCTGCAGACGAAAAACCCAACGCTGTTGTCTTTCATACAGCCTTTTAGGCAGATCTTGGCCTTGAACAGTTTCAATAACATTCCATTTCAGGTCAGAGGTGGATTGATTGGCGTTGACAAAATGAGTGCTGAGTTTGGTAGTCCGTCTCTTGCATCTCACATTGCTCTGATGCTCACATATCATAGTCTTGGCAGCTTGTGTTGTCATGCCCACATACTTGAGCCCACAGGAGCATGTAATAAATAGACGCATTTCTTAGATTGACAGCTGGTGTGTCTTTCCTGGCGCCACTCCCTCCCAAGACCAAGCTGTAGTGTTTTAGTAGCTTGTGTAAGATGGCATACATTGCACCTACCACTTGGGTATTTCTACTAGGGACTGGTTAGTGCTGTTTATTAACACCTCTAAATGCCTCTCTGATGCACTATTGGTCAAAATAACTATTGTTGAAAAGGCCTTGAAAAACACAGTCCAGATAACACAATTTAAATCTAGACTAGGGGAGAGCGCCGAAATGAATGAGACCAAAGAGTACCTCACCCAACAAAAGATTTCCAAACTGCAGAAATATGTGATTAAATTTAGCCAGGAGAAAATGTACCCTTGCACTCGGGGCGATTACGAGTGGGATGCTCAATCCAAATCACCCGATGAGGGCACTGTGTACTGGGAGATAATAGGAGCTTAAGTGGAAGCTCTGGGTCAGGTAGCTGGAGTGATAACTGGACAGGCTACCAGGGCCCTCCTCAATTTACGGGTCCCCCAGCAGTAACTAATGTGGCAGTCACCTTATCACCCCTTTTTCCAACCCCAAATGCTGATGCCATACAGCCCTCCTTTTTTAGGATGAGGCGGGGGCAGAGGAAGAAGCAGAGGCAAGCAGGTACAATGGCAACCCGAGGAGACCCTTTGTCAAGAGGCTCTCCGCTGCTGGACATGGCTGGAACATCAGGACATAACCCTGGTGGTTAGAAAACCTTGTGGGCTCCCTGAACTCCAGGGCGGACAAACTCCGCCGTCGGTGCCTGGTAAATCATGAATGGCGTCTCCATCTGGAGGTGGTGCGAGGTCTCTTTCAGCTGTGGGGGGAGCCTTGGTTAGGTCTTTTCGCCTCCGAAGAAAAAGTGCAATGTTGGCAGTTTTGCGCGTTTGTTTCCAAGGCGGCGCTCGCTCTGCAACGCTTTTCGTCAGTAGTAGAGCTTCGGCCTTCTGTACGCCTTTCCGTCTATACCACTTCTGCCCAGAGTGCTCAAGAAGATCAAGCACGACCGGGCTCAAGTCATTCTTGTAGCTCCGGACTGGGCACGAAGAGTCTGGTACCCTCACCATATGAGCATTGCCATCGAACCTCCGATCAGACTGCCCTTTCGGGAGCATCTTTTGGCGCAGCAGAGGGGGGGGGGGGGGGGAGTTCTTCCCCTGAACCTGTCCATTCTCCACCTCCTTGCGTGGAGATTGAGCAGCGGCAGTTGACCGCTTTCGACCTTCCGCTCGAAGTCTGTGGCGTAATCTGGGCAGCCATGCGCCCCTCCACTAAAACGGTATACGCCTGTAGAGGGAACAAATTTGTGGCATGGTGCACATCAAAGACTGTGGATCCCCTTTCTGCCCCTCTTTCGGAGGTTCTCTTGTATATACTTTCTTTGGCCCAGCAGGGTTCTGCTTTGGGCACTCAAAGGATATCTTGCAACCATCTCTGCTTTTCTTCGGCTGCCAGATGAGCCTTCTTTATTCAAATCTCCTATCGTTAATAGGTTCTTTAAGGGCCTTACTCATCTGTTCTCTCCATCTCCTTTCGTAATGCCCCAGTGGGACTTAAATCTGGTTCTTACTTTTCTTATGTGTACTCCCTTCGAGCCTCATCATAACTGTCCCCTCTGGTTGCTGACTCTCAAAACTGCCTTCCTTGTTGCCATCACCTCTGCTCGAAGGGTGAACGAGCTGCAGGCTTTCTTCTAAGCCCCCTTTTATATCTGTCTATCCATATAAAGTGGTGATTCGGACAAAACCTTCATTCCTTCCTAAGGTCGTCACGCCTTTTCATGTGGGACAATCTATCACTCTGTCCACCTTTTATCCACCCTCATCCCTCTAAGGAGGAGGAGAGACTTTTTATCTTGATTGCACAAAAGACTTGCGGTGGATGCTCAACTCTTCATTGGCTGTGTGGAAGCCAAGAAAGGTCGGGCTGTTCAAAAACAGACCATCTCCCGATGGGTCATCCTTTGCATTAAAATATTCTATGCTTTGGTGAAGGACACTCCTGTGGAGTTAAGTGCTCACTCCACCAGAGCAACGGCGGCAACCACTGCATTAGCACGTGGAGTCCCACTCCTTGACATCTGTCAGGCAGCAATGTGGGCGTCCTTGCACACATTTACCAGACACTTCTGTCTGGACATCCAAGTCCAGAAGGACGGGTACTTTGCCCGTTCAGTCCTCCAGGACATTCTGGTATGATCTTGGTTCGCAGACCTTCCTCCAGAGATTGTATTGCTGGGGTATCTATTCTAAGGTAAGGAATCTACAACTAACAGTCTCTATTGGATGAACAAGTTACTTTACTTCGGTAACGATGTATCTGGTAGAGACATATGTTAGATGTAGATTCCTTACCGCCCCACCCAGCCTCCCCGCTCTGTGAACTGATTTCTAGGGATAGGGACTCCCTTACAGGGCCCTAATTTTAACGCACCAGTGGTCAGTGTCTTTCATGGCTCTGCGCTTCTGGCGTGGAAAGAACTGACGTCCGCGCGCATGGGCCGCATCTATTTAGGTCCTGCGACGTCATCCCGGCGCCCACAATGCAGACGACTGGTGCGGAGCCAACCGGCGCCACCTAATGACGCGCAGGGGGTAATGCTGAAGCAAAAATCTCCGGATCCGGACCGATGCCAGGGGGAAATTCTAAGGTAAGGAATCTACAACTAAGGTAAGGAATCTACAACTAACATATGTCTCTACCAGATACATCGTTACCGAAGGCAAGTAACTCGTTCTTTGCATTGAAAATGTTACGATTTGCAAAAAGACACACTGCTGTTAAATCGCCAGATAAAAAAAAGACCTACAGTTGAGAAATGGCTACTAGATGTTGAAGAATGATCAGAGGTAGCACACATGACTAAAGCAAGAACAGATGACAAAGTTGGAGATGATTTATCAGATTGGAGAGTACATATATTATTGCTTTATTTTCCTCAAAGGTCAAGACCATTTTGACTTTTATTAAATACAAAATGATACACGCCTGTGATCGTTTGTGATTTCAGTGATGTGTTCCCTGTGAACAAATATGCTAAAGGTAACTAATGTTCGAGGCATATGAGTTGTAGATTGTATACTTGTGCATAGATCGCCATCTGGTGTTGGGCTCGGATGTTTGCACTTTGTTTTTGTCTTGGAAGAAGTCTTTGTAGTCACGAGGTAGGTGACTCCTCCTTAGGACGATAGTTAGTGCGCATGGGCATCGACTCCATCTCCAGATAGTTTTTTTCCGCCATCGGGTTCGGATGTGATTTGCTGCGCTCCGGGTCGATATCTGTTTCGAATCTTCCTTCGACGCGCAATCCCTCTCCACTCGACGGTATTGTCTCGATCGCGTCTCCCTTTCTACGCGTATCTTTAAAAACAAACTCCTCGATCTACATCTTCGACGCGGGCCGTTGGGCCTATCCGCGCCGACCACACCTGCAGTCAATGGAAAGAACTCCTTTCAAAAAATGCCCCGGGTGTGGTGCTAAGTTCCCACACACGGACTTGCACGAGGTTTGTAATCTCTGCCTCTCCCCGGAGCACGAAGACAAGAACTGCAAGGCCTGTGCATCGTTCAGATCCAAAAAGGCCATCCGTGATCGTCTGGCCCGACGTCACGAAATGTCTCGCGGGAGCGGCTCTATTCTGGACATTTTTGGGGCAGATCCCAATGCCCAGCCGGGACAACAGAGTGATGCAGAACACGTCTCAGTTTCCGAAGCCGACGACTCCGACGTCGAAGAGGAGACAGTCACGCCGGCTCAGCGGTCCGTGAGTACCGAAACTCCCCTCCCCAAAAACTAACCTAAGGCTCTGATAACACCCTCGCCTCGACACCGGCAACACATTTCAGACGCCCCGCCCTCGGGCCCGGCTACGAAACCTAAAGATAAGCCTTCCGGCTCGGGCTCGAGCCAACCCCATTCCGGTGCCGAAAAGTCACCTTCGGCACCGAAGCACCAGACCAAAGATGTGCCACGCCCTTCTTATTCGATGTCGAAAACAACCTCGACACCGAAGCCCTCGGCGTCGAAGCATACCAAACACGCCCACTCGGACCCGAAAAAATCTTCGGAGCTGAAAACTGCTTCGGAATCCAACTCATCGGAGCCGAAAAAAGTCTGAGCCACAAAAATCTAAAGAGTCCAAGACTCCACAGAAAGCCTCAGACACTCGGTCCAAAGAACATTCTAATACAAAATCTTCGGAACCGAAAAAATACTTTTTACCCACACAGACTGCGCCTCAGTGTTCGGATCCGAAACAAAAAACTCTTTTCATTGATCCACAGACTGGCAAAGTTTTCGCCAAGCCTCCAAAAAAGAGGAAGTTGGACACTTCACAGGAAGATGAAGTACCAGTGAAACAAAGGGAGATAAGTAGTAACACTTCCCCACCTCCTTCTCCTCCTCCAGTTGATCCAAATCTTCTGATTTCTCCACCACACTCCCCACAACCTACTCGTTCACCTCAAACACCAGACACTGAGGATGATCATACAGATGGGGGTGGGAATAAAGATCCACATGGGGATGATGATGATGCACATACCATCCCACACGACATAGACCCTTGGGATGACTATAACACAGATCCTGACCTAAATAATTACCCAGACCTCTATCCATCTAGGCCATCACCACCGGATGACAACATTGGTTTTGGGCAACTGATCAACAGGGCTGCCCAATACCACGGGGTACAATTACATTCTGATCCTGTAGAGGATGATTTCTTACTCGAAACATTTGCACCCTCGCAAAAATCCACACACACCCTGCCAATGTTAAAAGGCATGATCCAACATGCCCCAGATGTTTTCAAGGACCCTGTCAGGGCCAGGGTTATCAACAATAGAATAGATAAGAAGTACAAGGCAGCTCCCAATGATCCAATTTACATTAAGGGTCAGGTCCCATTGGATTCTCTTGTGGTGTCCAATGCACGCAAGAGGGTAAACTCAGAGTACAGGCGACGCCCCCCCTCCTGATAAGGAGTCCAAATTACTAGACTCATCTGGGAAACGGATTGCGTCACAGGCCGCAAATCATTGGCGCATTGCCAATGCCCAAGCTTTATTGGCCAGGTACGATAGGGCTCACTATGACGAGCTCGAAAAGCTCATGCAACACCTTCCCACCGAGTACCAACAAAAGGCCCACGACCTTATACAGGAAGGGAAATTGATCTCAAACACCTCAATTAAATGTGCACTTGACGCTGCTGATACCGCATCGCGCGCCATTAATACTAGCGTTTTGTTGCGCAGGCACGCTTGGCACCGGGTCTCCGGATTCAAACAAGAGGTGCAATCTGCTATTTTAAATCATCCCTTTGATCAGGAACATCTTTTCGGGCCCTCAGTGGACACATCTTTAGAAAAGATGAAAAAAGATACAGAAACAGCTAAATCCATGGGGGCCTTACAATTCCCTTCTCCTAGAGGCTCCTTTCGCCGCTCCTTCTACAGGGCTGGCTCCAAAACCGTTGGTTCAGAGCATCCTTCATCATCCTATAAAAGCCCCACTCAAACGTCCCCCAGAGGATATTTTCGTGGAGGATACAGAGGCAACAATAATAAAGGAAGAGGTCGCGGTAACAATAACCGCACCTCTACTACCACTAAACAGTGACTTCCCTGCACTTCCCCCCGATCATCCCACTCCTGTCGGGGGACGTCTCACACAGTTCCTACCTGTCTGGAATTCAATCACAACCGACAGGTGGGTAAGACAAATCATACAGTATGGTTACTGCCTGGAACTCACCTCTACTCCCCCAAACATTCCTCCCAGAGAACGTCCAATGTCCTCAGAACATTTAGCACTTCTCAAACAAGAGGTTCTCTCTCTATTACAAAAACATGCAATAGAACCAGTCCCCTTGAATCATCAAAGCACAGGGGTTTACTCCCTATATTTCCTAATTCCAAAAAAGGACGGCTCTCTCAGGCCCATATTAGACCTCAGACCGTTAAACCTCTACATTCAGTCAGATCACTTTCACATGGTCACTCGCCAACAAGTGCTCCCACTGCTTCAACAGGGCGACGTTCTCTCCACACTGGATTTAAAAGACGCCTACTTTCATATTCCCATTCACCCCGCTCACAGGAAATATCGCAGGTTCGTGGTAGACGGTCAACACTACCAATTCACGGCCCTCCCATTCGGAGTAACTACAGCACCCAGAGTCTTCACCAAGTGTCTCGCAGTAGTTGCAGCCCACTTAAGAAGACAACACATTCATGTCTTCCCTTATCTAGACGACTGGCTCATAAAAGCCAAGTCACACAGCAGCTGTGTGCAACACACACACAAAACAGTCCAGCTGCTTCACCGCTTGGGATTCACAGTAAACCTCACCAAATCCCACCTCCAACCGTCCACCATACAACAATATCTAGGGGCTACAATAGACACTTCAAAAGCTCTTCCATGCCCCAACCCAGTCAGGATAACAGCCATGCAAGTTCTAATAGCAAAGTTTCAGCCTCAACACTCACTACCAGCAAGAGTGTTCATGCAGCTAATTGGGATGATGGCCTCTTGCATTCTCATCGTCCCTTATGCAAGACTCCAAATGCGTCCCTTACAGGAGTGTTTGGCACATCAGTGGAACCAGGCTCAAGGTCAGTTAACAGATCTGGTGTTGGTAGACTGCGCCCATCGCTCTCTGCAGTGGTGGAACACACAAAACCTTTCCAAAGGGCGGCCGTTCCTAGACCCGGTTCCACAGATAATGCTAACAGCAGACGCATCGCTCACCGGCTGGGGAGCTCATCTTCAAACTCGTACCGTTCAAGGCATATGGACCCCTCAACAAAAACAATTCCACATAAATTACCTAGAATTGTTGGCAATATTCCTAGCGCTAAAAAAAATTCAACTCCACCTCCTAAACAAAACTGTCCTCGTCCGTCCAGACAACATGACAGCACTATATTACATACAGAAACAAGGGGGGACACACTCTCCAGCTTTCACACCTAGCTCAGAGCATATGGAGATGGGCCATTCCTCAAAACATATATCTCCTTGCAGAACACCTACCAGGAGTACACAATCAAATTGCAGATCTACTCAGTCGCCAAACACAGCAGATCCACGAATGGGAACTTCATCCCCAAGTTCTACTTTCAAATGTGGGGCCACCCAGAAATAGACCTGTTCGCCACACACCAAAACGCAAAATGCCCAAGCTTCGCATCCAGGTATCCTCACCCATTGTCCAAAGGCAATGCGCTATGGATGAACTGGTCAGGCAAATTTGCTTACGCTTTTCCGCCTCTCCCACTCATTCCGCTAGTGGTTCGGAAACTGAGACAGCATTCCCTCACAATGATCCTCATTGCCCCAACATGGGCTCGACAGCCATGGTTCACAACCCTCTTGGAACTATCAGTAGTTCCTCATCAAAAGCTACGCCTCTCACCCAGGCTTCTCACTCAGAACCATGGAGAGAGAAGACATCCAGATCCCACTCAACTCTACCTTGCGATCTGGCACCTGAAGTCTTAGTTTGGCTACCTTAATCTCCCGCCAGACTGCATGAATATCATTAAAGAAGCTAGACGTCCTACCACTAGAACTTGCTATGCCGCAAAGTGGAAAAGATTTGTAATTTACTGTACAAATAACAAGATCAACCCGCTAGATGCTTCCATTCAAAACATCTGTTAGCTTTTGCATCTACAACAATGTAACCTAGCATATACGTCTATTCGACTACATCTCGCAGCAATAGCAGCCCATCTCCAAAACAGACAACACTTGTCTTTGTTTAAGGTACCAGCTATCAAAGCATTTATGGAAGGACTTAAAAGAATAATTCCACCTAGAGTTCCACCCTCTCCAGTATGGAACCTAAATGTGGTACTTACCAGACTCATGGGTCCCCCATTTGAACCTATGCATAAATGCGAGTTACAATTTCTCACCTGGAAAGTAGCTTTCCTAGTTGCAATCACCTCTCTCAGAAGAGTCAGTGAACTCCAGGCATTAACCATACAAGAACCATTTCTCCAAATCCATCATAACAAAGTGGTTCTTAGGACTAACCCAAAATTTCTACCTAAAGTCGTCTCTGCTTTCCACCTTAACCAGTCTGTAGAACTCCCAGTGTTTTTCCCTCTACCAGACTCAGTAGCAGAGCGGGCTCTTCACACGTTAGACGTTAAAAGAGCAATACTTTATTACATTGAAAGAACAAAATCCTTTAGAAACACTAAGCAACTTTTTGTGGCTTTCTCCCCAACTCATAAAGGCAATCCTATCTCAAAAACAGGGATTGCAAGGTGGATTGTTAAATGCATCCAAATATGCTATGCTATAGCCAAGCGCACCTTAACCGTTCCCCCCCTAAAGTTCACTCCACACGTAAACTAGGGGCATCTATGGCATTCTTAGGGAACATTCCCCTAGATGACATCTGCAAGGCAGCAACTTGGTCTACACCACACACGTTCACAAAACACTATTGTGTGGACGTGCACGCAAAACAGCAAGCTAATGTGGGCCAGGCTGTATTAAAATCACTTTTTCAAACCACTGCAACAGATCCAGGTAGCCACCGCTCAGGAGGTAACTGCTGTATAGTCTATGCACAAGTATACAATCTACAGCTCATATGCCTCGAACGGAAAATGCTACTTACCAGTATGCATCTGTTCTTGGCATGTAGAGCTGTAGATTCGTATACGCCCACCCGCCTCCCCGGATACCTCTATCTGTTAAAGTACTATCTTACTTAGATACATTACACATGGACATCCTTTTCTATTTTCTACTAACTCCATCATAACCCTCCATGGCAAAACAATCTGGAGATTGAGTCGATGCCCATGCGCACTATCGTCCTAAGGAGGAGTCACCTACCTCGTGACTACAAAGACTTCTTCCAAGACAAAAACAAAGTGCAAACATCCGAGCCCAACACCAGATGGCGATCTATGCACAAGTATATGAATCTACAGCTCTACATGCCAAGAACAGATGCATACTGGTAAGTAGCATTTTCCTTACCTGTGATGCATATGAGTGTGCAATGCTTTACTATCCCACTGTGAAATCTGTTAGATATTGATGTGGATAATGCCACAGGTCTTGCAGCCACAGAGAACATGTGGTTCTTAAATTGTACTAGAGATTTTTTGCTAAGTGGCATTTTTTGGAAAGGTCACCCCCTAGTTTTTCATTTTTTGTTAGGACTCACTTGCTGATGACCTTGAACGCTACAACTGGGGCACTGCTGTTCAATGCCAGTGTATATGGTCTGATCCCTAAAATATGTCAACATTTTTTTTATTTTTATTTTTTATTTTTTTTTAAACTTTATTTATGATTTTATGAGAGATGCTGTAAATCAAGTAAATATATGTACACCACTTCAGCACAGGCATGAATTTGTACAACTTATAGCATAATACACAGATGTAGGTAGTCTCGGCCCCCACACGGCACATAAAACATTAGCATTTTGCTTTTCTTTGGCATATTACAACATAAGTCTAGTTTTCTAATATTACATTCAGAGCCATAACATAACATTCTGCAGGGCCTGTTGACAGTGCATTGAGCGTAGCATACGGCTAGCGCATCACCCATGTAGGTCATCACATTTACTCTACAGATTCAGCATGATCCTCTCCCACTGAGACAGTTGTGACCTCCTCGTTAGAGTTCCCCCCCAGTTCGCAGCCACTCCACAAATGGGACCCAGATGTCTTTAGGACGTGACGCTGTAGGCATTAGATCCCAGTAGCTCGCCAACTGCTCTTGACAGTACACCACATCTTTTATCCAAGTTTTTACTAGCGGTTTAACCGGTGATCCCCAGTGTATGGCCAGGCGACGTCGAGCAAGGACCAACAGCATTGCAATTAAGCGACGGCTTTCTAATTTATATTGTTCCACATATCCCAGTAGCAGGATCAGTGGAGAGCAGCCCAATGTCTGGCCAGTGATGGCTTCAATTATTACCGATACCTCCTCCCAATACCGAGAGACGACAGGGCATTCCCAGGCCACGTGCAAAAAGGCGGCGCCCTCTCGCCTACATTTCCAGCAGGATGACGTGGCGCGTAGTCCTATTTTAAAAAGATGTAGTGGGGTGTGGTAGTATCGATGTAGAAATTTAAAATGTATTAATCTCAGCCTATAATTGGGAGATAAGTGTTTCATTTGCAAACAGCAGAAGGACCATATTTCGTCCGTGAGTTGGTCGGGAAGATCCTCGCGCCACTGTTGAAACGCCCCAGGATCTGACCATGGCATGTATGATTGTGTACTAGTATAAAGTCTGGTGACCAATTTTCTCGGTGACGGAGAGGCAAGTAGGTTAGCCAGAGGGTGTAGCGTGGGTGGGGGAATTGGAAAGGAAACATTTAGTTTCTTGTAGGTAGCTTTAAGTTGATGGAGCAGGAACCTCTCCAGTAATGGTGTAGGGCCCCCCAGTTGTATGTCAGGTTCTGGCAAAAACGACTCTGCCGGATATAAGTCCCCCATTGTTTTAATTCCCGTGGTGTGAGCTCTGTCTATGGCACCTTTGTCGTGTAAAAAGGGGAAGTTGGGATGATGAGCCACTGGCACCGAGGGAGCATACAGCAAAGGTACTTGGGCGCGGCGTCTCAAGCCCTCCCAGGCCCACCTGACCATCTCCACAGTGTTTATTTCTTTTGGGGTTCTACGATAGGGGTAGTACACCGCTGCGTGCAACGGAATCCCTTCCGCTATGTCTCGTTCCGTCGCCACATGCGGTTGAAATGGCGTTGGATAAATCCAGTAATGTAAGAATTGGGCCTGCGCACTCAGGGCGTACAACTCAGTCAGGGGCTCCCAAGCCGCCTCTAGATAGCGGACGCGTGAGGATGTCCCAACTCACCCGTGGCTGACCGCCCGCCCAGACCATGGATATTGCTGCAGAACGCAACTGCTTAAAAAAGGCCTGTGTTAACAGGATAGGTATATTCACAAAGAGATATAAGAATTTAGGGAGGACGACCATTTTAAGTATTGCTATTCGGCCTGCTAGCGACAGAGGGAGGGCGGACCAGAATTTAATTCTATCCAAGAACCAGTCTAACTGTTTCCCAAAGTTGAGACTCCAAATGAGCTGAAGGTCTCTGCTAAGCCAGACCCCCAAATATTTAACTGCTTCCTCTTCCCACTTTAACGGGAAGTCCAAATTTTTATTGATAGGAGCTTCGGTTAAAGACAGTACAGAGGATTTTCTCCAGTTTATAGTGATGCCAGAGAGGCCACCAAATCGAAGTAGCTCACGCAGCAATGGGTTCAAATTATCGTCTGGGCGCCTAATATACAGGGTGATGTCATCCGCATACATAGAAGTGATGAGATTACGGTCTGTAAAAACTAGTCCCCTCGCCGAATGGTATTGCCTGATCTTCGCCGCCAATGGCTCCATTGCTATTGCAAATAATAAGGGGAGAGCGGGCAGCCCTGTCGGGTGCCGCGAGAGACCCCAAACGCCTCCGAGATGAGGCCATTAGCAAGTAGGCGAGCTGTAGGCCTTGTGTACAGTAATTGAACAAGTTTAATAAAGTGGAGACTCAATCCCAGTCTGGGAAGTACAGTAAACAAGTATGTCCACTCCAGGGAGTCAAATGCTTTAGTCGCATCTAGAAAGACTGCCGCCGATGGGAGCCTGGGGTCAATTTGGTGGATGACCGAAAAGAATGTTCGGAGATTCTGGGCTGTCGATCGTCCTGGTATAAAGCCTGACTGATCAGGTCTAGCAATAAGGGACATCAGTGGTTGAAGCCGGTTGGCTATGAGTTTAGCTAGAATTTTAGTGTCCACATTTATCAGGGATAGGGGCCTATATGAGTCACAGTTTGTTGGTGGCTTGTCTGGTTTTAAAAGGGTTATAATCACCGCCTCCCTCATTGATGAGGGGAGGATCCCGGTCTCCAAGGATTCCTGATAAACATCGAGGAGCCGGGGAGCAAGAGTTTCGACATAGGTCTTATAAAAAAGCGTGGTCAATCCGTCTAAACCAGGCGCCTTACCCGATGGGAGGCCTCTGATCACCTGTGTTATGTCCTCTAAAGTAAATGGGAGATCTAAGTATTCTCGGTGTTCAGGACTCAGCCATACAAGCTGCAGAGCGTCTAAGTATTCCGTTAGGTCAGATGGGGCAGAGTGCTGTTTTGTGGTATAGAGTTTTGTATAGTATGACGTCAGGTGGGCATGTGTGTCCACTTGGCCTCTGATAGGCGGGGCATCTTCTGCAGTCAGTTCAGTGATAAATGTAGGTTTAGTTGCCTGCCGCAACAAGTTAGCTAGGGTTCTTCCCGGCCTGTCTCCCTCTCCATAACTCCTGGCTCTGGCCTCCTTACCTAAAAACTGGGCTTCTCTCTCCGCTTCCCTTTCAAATTCTGAGATGGCTTGCCTTATGGAGGCTAAGATAGTTTCGTCATTTGTAGCGTAAAAGGTAGTTTCTAGGTCCTTTATGGTGTTCTCAATTTTCAGTAGGGTAGTACGTATTGAATGCAAGACCCCTGCTCTCTTTGATATGCATGTGCCCCTTATTACTACTTTGAAGGCCTCCCAGAGCGTGGCTGCAGAGTCTACCGAGCCCTCATTTATGGCAAAATAACGATCTATTTCCGTGGCTATTTCTGCACAAAATGCCTCATCCAGGAGGGCATGAGGGGGGAGTCTCCAGCTAAATGCCCTGGGGCGTGTGTCAGGGATGTGCCATTGCATCAAAACTGGGGCGTGATCAGAGAGTGTGCGCGGAAGGTGGCGCGCCCCACCATCCACGACAACACATCAGTTGAAAGCAGCCAGTAATCGAGGCGGGACCAGGCCTGGTGGTAAGGTGTGATACAAGTGCCCTCTCTTAGTTGCGGGTTAACCGCTCGCCAGGCATCCCGTAGTTTGTGCTCCTGCATTATGGAGTTTAATAGCTGGGTTGATTGGGGGTGTGGATTGCGTGCCGCACCCTCTCTGTCCAGGGTGTTGTCCAACACTACGTTGAAGTCACCCCCCCATATAACTGTGTCACAGCCCATATGTGTTATTTTTGCCCAGATGTCTAGAAAAAACTGCGGTTCGTCAGTATTGGGGCCGTATATGGCTGCAAGTGTAACATGTGTCGAATGTAGATAGCCAGACACCAGTACATAACGTCCCTCCCTATCCACCAGTGTTCCTATTGTGGTCCAGCCCAGCCCCCGTCTGATCAGTATGGAGACTCCTCTCGCGTAATTCGAGAAGGCCGCAGAATGGATTTCTCCCCAGTATTTATTTTTGAGCTTGGGATCATCAGTGCCGTGTAGGTGCGTCTCTTGCAGAAAACATATATCAACATGGTGTCTACGCAGATATGCGTGTACCAGCCTAGCTTTCTTGAAATCATTTAGCCCACGTATGTTCCACGTCAAGCAATTAGCTTCTGACATGATAGGGGTAGTGAGTCTGCGTGTGCACCATATGTGACCAAAACCTCATCTCCGCCGTGTGCAGCGCTAAAACTAGTGTACCAGAAATGTCATCTCTCTTTAAAAAAAACCCTAACCCTCCTCCCCCTCCCACTACAACCCCCCAATCAGGTTGAGAATGTAGATCCACCCCCCCTGACAAACAACCCTTAAACAAACATTTGAAATACCAACACATAGGAGATCTCCCTGTGGGGACAGGCAGCAACGATAAGCACCCGCCAGTAGGCAGGGTGGTCGGGCTGCGGAAAATGTCAACAACAATGACCCAAATCCGCCCGCCCCGGGCACCCAGCGGGGGGACATCAACATTTCAAAATGATCAGTTCGGTATAGTCGGTTGACCCTTCATTTTCTCCGGTATTTGCGCATGGCAGCGGTGCTCGCCTCCAGCGCAGTCGGCCCCCATTTCAAAGAGTGTTCTGAGACCCACATTATGGAGTGGCAAATGTTGAGCCATCTATAGGTTAGTCATTTTCATCAAGTGCCGGCGCTGGGTGCTTGTTTTTCGGTGAGCTCTGCTGTGGTTTCCGAGGACAGACGTTCTTTGCATATTTTAAAGCCGACTTGGCATCTGTAAAAAAAATGCGCCTGGCCATCGTGGGTGATTTTGAGCTTAGCTGGATACAACAGTGAATATGGAATGGCGGAGGTCTGTAACATTCGTTTTGTCTGAAGGAATTCTCTCCTCGCCGCCTGCACAGTTGGAGTGTAATCAGGAAAGAAGGATAAAGTGTTGCCCTGGTGTATAACTGGGCTTCTTACACTCGCCTCTCTGAGTATTGCATCTCGGTCTGCGTAGTTTAGTAATCTCGCAATAATGGGACGTGGTGGCAGACCAGGCGCAGGTCTGGGGCCCAGCGAGCGGTGAGCGCGTTCTACAGTCATAAGTGGTGACAAGGCAGGGCCGAACAGCTCCTGGAGGAGAGTAGTGATATAGGGCTCCATTTTTGTTATAGCTGTCGTTTCCGGAAGGCCAATCAATCGCATGTTGTTTCGTCGAGAACGTGCTTCTAAGTCTTCATTTTTTGCTCTGATCACCTCCAACACCTTTTCCATATTCAGTATCTGTGTTCTGGCCTCCGTTTGAGAGTCCTGAGTGTCAGACAGTCTGTTCTCCAAAAGGTCCAAGCGCGTCTCATGAACGTCGACTTTTTTCTTGACAGTGTCTAGGCTGGCCGTCAATGAGTCTATTTTCCCGTCTATGGTTTTCAGACTAGAGCGAACGTCCTGGAGGATTGAGCGCAGATCTTCTTCGTGATGTTCAGACTCCTCCTGCTGCCCTTGAGCACCCCCCTGCTCAGCCGCAATGTCCATGTTACGGGTTTGGCGCTTCTCAAAGGGGATTTTTGTTTGTTTTGGGTCTGTCTTACCCATCCTGCCCTGGAACAGATTTCAGGGGGGCCGCTTGTGTAGTAAAGGCTCTGTATTAGCGTAGACGTGCCCTGACCCCCAGCGGTTGTCCAGCCAGCCCCACCCCAGCCACCAGTAATCCCCTGGACCTTTGTAGTCAAAGAGGCAGTGTCCTAGGTCGTTCGAGTATACCCCTCCGGCACTATGCGTGGCACACCCCGATAAGGACCGCACGTAGGGGACTAATCCTGCAGGACCCAGACCTTCCAGCCGTATAGCAGATTGCGGTCCTCCGCTAGATCGCGCTCGACTCCCCCACGACAATGCAGGCACCAAGGCGGCGCAACGTCAGCCGGTGATCCCCCGGGCCGCCCCCGCGTCTCATATGTAGCACCCCAGTTCACATTGCTTTTTGGGTCCAGGGCTCCGAAGCACGGCCGGCCCACCTCATTCCACAACCCTCGTCCCCGCAGTTGTCGCAGCAGGAGTGCCCTCCGGAGGACCCGCTTGAGCTCAGGTCCGCTGTGTCACGCCGGAAAGCCTAGAATGCAGCGCTGGCTATGCGCCTTAGGACCTCTCAGTGCGGCGATTCCTATGGCATCCACTGAATGTGCCGCAGGGAAACAACCACAGATCCCCTGTATCGGGGGCCGGATTCAAGGGCGGCCCAGCAGCGGCCTCCACGCGGCACGCCTCTGAGGCCAAGTCAGACCCCAGGAAGGGAGCAGGGACTAGACTCGTGTGCCGTGGCAGAATGGAGTGCTTAGGCGCCCCGAGGCCTCCAGCACCGTGCATGCGCAGCCACCTTCCAGGATCCGAGGGCAGGTCCAGCAGGCCCGCGCCCGGGCGGCGAGAACCCCGCTAGGCCGCACAACAACGGGTCCCGTCACGCCTGCAGTCGCAGGTAGCGGAACCTGCCGGCAGCCCACCGCGCCTCCTCAGCCCCCCAGTGCACCACCTGGTCGCTGGAAGCGGGCAGGTTCCCCAGTCCCCACCGTCTCCCCCCCCGGCCCGCGGCACCCGGTCGTGACTCCCCCCCCCCCCCCCCACCCTCCCCCCCCGGTGGAGTATGGCAGGGAGCCGACCAAGCGCCAACGCACCAGAAGGGGTCCCTTAGCGGGGCCGGAGCACCGCTCCTACCTCTCCTTCAGGCCCTCTAGTCCTCTCCACAGCGTCCCTCCTTCGATCACTCGGCGGGGCCTCCTCGTCGACGGCGGAGATCAGGCCTCGGGTCCCCGCAGCGCGGCTGACGTCAGGCCCGTTGTCATTCCACCACGAACAGCTCCCGGTCACGCCACTCGGATCTCCAGCCGAGCTCTTCGGGACAGGCGTTGCAGTTGTTCAGGCACCAGTTCCCACCAGGGCCAAAGGCGCCACTGGACAGCCAGGTCCGCCGCTCGGATCTATGAGCTACGCGCCATCCATCACGGCGCGGGCAGCCATTTTCTCCGCAGCTCCGGTCTCGGCGGCCCAGGATCAGTTCATCAGGATCCCGATCAGTGTGGCGTGTCAAACTTCCCCCAGGGCCACCCGGGGTGTCGCGTTGTTTCTTTTCGCTTTATTCTCCGGAATCAGCCGATCCGGGCCATGGTATTAATCAAATGTTCTAGCCCGACCTGCAGAGCCCCTTCAACAGGCGGCCATCTTGCAGTCCGTAGTGGCCACGCCCCCAAATATGTCAACATTTGCTTAAAACCTGATCGGTCCATGTAGTGTTCCTATTAGGCCAGATTATATGGTGCAGAAATACAACACTGGCATTGAAAGTTAAATGTGACTTGTGGACTGTAGCACCACTTGTGCCATCCAATTCAGTGGCAGTGACAACTTGGCTTTAGGCCTACCCTGTGAAGCCTGGCAGCAGTAGCTTGAACCCTGACATGCACAGACTTGTCAAAATCACTATTTTGAGAAGTAGTAAAAAAATATTTTTAATATTTAAAAAGTCACCCCTAGGCGCACCTTCCTGCCCACAAGGTAGGCTGCCTAATATTTAAGAATTGAACATGTGTGACATAGAAATGGTGTGACAAGGCCCAAAAGTACACTGTCACTCTTCAGACTGCAACTGCACATGAGAAAAGTCAAAGTATAGATGATACACTTTAATTCATATCGTTTGACCTGTACCAGCTACAGACTCCATTTAAAGAGTTATTTTCATATTTAATAAAAATCCAATCTAATTGAGAAGTCTGATTTTTATTACTTATATGGGAAATGTAACTTTTAGAGTTACCCCTTACCTGTCCAAGCTTTCATGAGTCTAATTAGCATTAGCCTCTTTCAACTCCCAGCCTAATCTTAGTCCTTTAATAAGGTGTGACATTTCCTCCCAAGAACCACACAATAGGTCACTGTAGTTCACAGGTCGGCCTGAATGGAGGAAGATAGCCCATCTGACCACAGCAGAAGAGTGGGGCTGTCCTCCTTTTGGCACAACAGTGTCAAATCCTGCCTGATGGGTCTCTCTGAGCCACATACATTTTTTGGGCCCATTTGAAAGTGAGCAAACAGGATGCCTGGGCAAGTCTTGTGTATCTTCTGTTTGGGAGCTGCAGGACCCTGTTTCTGTCGTACTAGACTTGTGTGTTAGATGCATGAGGACACTAGTGATTAACATAGTTAACTTCCCTACATACTCACCACCCTCAGAGTCCACATTTAGTGTTGGAGAAGACCTTCGCCATCTTGAAAATGCCCTGATGCATGCATTTTGGGATTGTTTGCCGTTAGGCAAGCAGGAACTACTGAAAAAGTAGTTAGGCTAGGGCCTTAGAAGATTAGTCAATTGATCATAGAAGGACTAAGAGTGTCTTAGGGTGTCCTCCACACACAGGCTGGTGAACCTTACAAAGCTGGACCCTAACACAGCCTTCACTGGACCCTAACCCAGCCTTCAGAACACTTTCTGGTCTTGCAGAAGATCGTAAGATGATGGGAGCTGCTGACTATGACCCGAGAGGAGCCTTGAAGAACTGCACCTACACCTTCTTGTACCCAGGGCTGAGAAGTGGACTCAAAGGGTCAGCTGGTAGAACTCCACAGGAGCACAGCAAGCTGCAAGAGGCCATTTCTTGGAGGTACCCAACTGACACCTGGACTGGACTTTTCTGTAGATCTCTGCCTGACACCTTGATACTCTAAGTGTCCTTCCCTGAGGTACTGGGGGGGCGGGGCGGGGCCTTAGAAGTGTTTGGAAACTTTGAAATGCCTTTGCTATACAGTTTCTGGGTGACCTGTGGGGGGGGGGGGGGGGAGGAGGAGGAGGAGGAGGAGGAGAGAGGAGAGAGAGAGAGAGAGAGAGAGAGAGAGAGAGAGAGAGAGAGAGAGAGAGAGAGAGAGAGAGAGAGAGAGACTGTGTGTCTGTGTGTCTGTGTGTCTGTGTGTCTGTGTGTGTCTGTGTGTGTCTGTGTGTGTCTGTGTGTGTCTGTGTGTGTCATAGACTGTTATTGGTGCTTTTTGGTTCCCCTTATTGGATTTGTTGTTATTTTGGTCCTATTTTACTCCTAAAATCTTTCATCTCTTTATTTTAAAATTGATTATGGAATATTATTGTGTTTTGTGCAACCTTTTCTACTGTATAAACCTACTTAAATAATTTACACATTCCCTTTGATTTAAGCCTGACTGCTTTGTCACATTACCAGGGATTATGCATAGGTATATTTTATTTTATTTGTGTGACATCTAGCACTCTGTGGCCTTATCCTTTGAAATGGTCACTTGTCGACACCAAGTAATACACTTTCCTACAATATTTGTTTTTAAACTACTTGTAAAGTAGACGTAAATATACTTCAAGGTGTTTCAGGCTCTGCCATTTATTGTTCTGCTGCAATTGTATAGATTTGTTTTATATATGTTTGTGTCATATTATGATGGATAGTGAAGTCTTCTATATCTCAAGTCAGTGAAATAATTTGTTTTTCACATTTAAGATACGAGGGCCGTCACCGATTGATCACAATATTATTATGGATGATATGCTCACTCCATGCTCTCCAGGGGATCCAAATGCAGTTGAGATGACATGGATGGATGTCCCAAGCGAAAAGTTATTTGAACCAGTTGTCTCTATGGTTAGTATTTTTGTGAACTGCAAGCAACTCTCAGATTATTAAATATCAGAAATAATTAACCATTTCGTTAATGGTATCGACAGTCTAATATATTTGTTGAAATAACTTAAACCAATTTATGTTTTATTGCTTATCTTAAATATATTGGACAACAAATAGAAGAAATCTCAACTTTGTTTCATTTACTTCTGTTGTATATTGTTGGACCTGCATTTTGAGGAGTAGCATGATTGTGTAAATGGTTTGCTTAAGACCTTATTGTAGGACTATACAGTTTAAACAGGATGAATTGAATGTTTTTATATTTTTCCCCTGCAGGCTGACATGAGAAGGTCTCAAAGCAGCACAAAACCAACAGTGAATGATCAGGATTTAGAGAAACTGAAGAAGTTTACAGAAGACTTTGGCCAAGAGGGCTAAACCAAAGACAGTTATCAAACAATTTTCAATGTACTTTCCATTCTGTTTCATAGGTATTCTTGCCTACATTGCTGGCATTACAGATAATTGCCAATAATAAATATTTCCATTCCCCCCGCCCATCGTTGCTTGAGGAAGTGAACATCTTTCTGCAAGCCCCTTGAGTTTTTGTATGATATTAAGATGTCTATCAAGTGTCTTCTATAAAAAGGTTATTCAAAATATAAAAATGCAATTTTAGTAGCATGAGTAAAAGCCTGGACTCCTTGGGAACATGTAAATATATGGTAATCATAGAAGTAAAGGAAAACCTTTAAATGCTTAGCAGACCGTTCCACTACAACATTCAACATAGCTTTCAAGAGAATATGCAGCCAGTCTTGCTCTTATTTTTTGTTTTATAATTTATTTTGTTACTTCTAACCAAGTACTTATGGGGATCTTTAAGAATTATTTACAGAAATTCACTGCAATGGAAATCTGTTTTGACTGTCATGCATAGTTTGTCAGGGCCCACTTCGTGAGGGCTCTTTTGAGTTTGGACTATAATTTGGTTGTATTTGGGTTTTTTTTCCATTGGCAAGTAAATGTTCCAAGAGGAGCAAATCTGTTGAAACCTACTAGTAGCATCCAGACTTGTGAGTATATTAAAAGTTAAAGTAGGTCTTATAGGCGCGTTTGTAACATCTGGTACAGACCTTCAGTAGTAATGGGTTGTTTCGCCACTGTATCATTTATTGCCTTAAAGTGCAGCAAGCTTTTCCTTTAACTCGACTAGATAGTACCTGCCATACTTTAGGGTAGTCTTCTTTAAGAAACTCCTTTCCAAGTTGTACATAAACAGAGTTTCATTTTTCTGTTTTGTGAGAATGGTTGGCGATCTTGGGTTGTTTTTCCCCCTCTTTAATGAAATGCAGTAGGTTTTCTTACAAATTCGGGTTGTGCAGATTAAAGACAATACTGCTACTAATTGGGGTCTAAACTTGAAAACATACTAGAAAAAAGCCTTTCATTTGTTTTTCAAATAGAGGGTCTGTTCTTAATTAAACCAATTGAACTAATATACCCTAGGACTAGTAGCATGTCCTTTGTAGAGGAGAATGAAAGTGTGGCCAAGATTTGGTGATTTGAATTTCTTAAAGATTTTAGAGGGTTTTTTATTTTGAGCCCTACTTCCATCAGCTCATCGCCATCTTAAGTTGCGTATGGATTACAAAAAAAAAATACTGCACACTTTGACGCATTCTAGTGAAATTAAATGTACAATTAAACCCTTAGATGGTCAATGTCGAGTTTGTGCCTTGTAAGTTTGCAACAGTAGCAGAGGCAACCCAGTAATGTATCCAAAATGCAATACATTGTGTTGCTACTTAACATAGCCCTACAAAGGCTTTGAGAAGATTACCTTGCAACTAGAAAACAAAATTATGAAAACTTCTCTGTGGACTGTATTATATGGCTATCCATATCAATGGGTTTGTTTTGTGTATATATTTTATGTCCTTTCTATAAAATCACAGAACTGATAAAAGTTGTACTTCCATTTAGTAAAGTGTGCTGGTGCAACATAAACTTTGCAGAGTTTTTGATTCCCTTTGTCGGCCTTATTTAAGAAAGAAGGGCAGGATCTTTTCTTTATATATACTTCCTTCTCTCTATATAGCTGTGTATGTATATATTTTTTTGACTGAAAAAAACAAATGTTAAAGTGACGTTATAGTTGGGCGAAAATGTCTGTTAAAACATAACATTTTAATTTTTTTTTAAAAACTCTGAAATTCACCAGTTATAGTTTACTGAACTAATTAGAACTTGTGCCTCAACCGTGCCCAGTGATGAGGTAATTTGAGATGTTTTCAATGATGTCATTGAACATATGAGTGATGCAGTTTGTGAGGTCATAAGCAGAGCATGATGGTACCCATACCCTGCCCACTTATATGGTATTTTTTAAACGTTTACAGAACACTGTGGCCGAGTCTCTGGTTCTTGTAATTGTTGGTACAACATTTTTTATGATGTTGCAGCCCTCTAATCAGAGGGCACGCTCCTACCGGAGCACAATGACTATCAGGAGAAAGAACCTGCTCAGCCTTTAATTTTTTTAATTCCTGTTTGTGCGGAACTCCCAAGGAATTTGAGGGACCAACTGTCACTATAGCTCTATTTTTTTTACCTTAATTGCTCCAAAACTACTGAGCCGTTTTACACCAAATCGCGCACCTGCCATGCACAGTGTTGTCATCAATTATGTAATTTCAGTTGTAATCAGTGATGTTATCAATGATGTTATAGAACACGTGACAAGTGTTGTAATATGAAAGTCATAAGCAGTGCTTGGCAAGGACGTGAGTTATATTTACTTAACATAACTTTAACTGGTGAAATTCAGTATTGCTCCAGTATTGGATCTTTCATAGATTCACATGCTTGAATCATTCCCCATCGTCAAAGTGGGAGTCCCACTGTACCATAATAAAGCAGTATGCATCATTACCATAGGGTATAATGGTAATGAACAGTCACATTAATAGTCTATCGATGTCCTTTTTAAAAAAGGACCAAACTTGAACTATAACCAATTAGGCGACAGCACCCTGTAGATTACTCCCAAGAACGTCTGAATTCCTCAGATTTTCTGCTGCACGTCGTGTGAAGGGAGTCTCCCCGAGCTCTGCTAAGTTTTTTTTTCTTCTCTAGAGTCTGAGATTTATCCTGACAACTATCATGTCTGATGCTTCCAAGAAAGGCCTCTTCAGAACCTGGAAAACCTCTGGAAGAGATGGGCTGCATGTGGATGAACCACATAAAGACTGTCTTTATTGCCTCTACACCGAACACAAGGTAAAGGAGTGCAAAATATGTTACTTTTTCCTCCAAGACCTTGAAGGACAGGGAGGGGAGGCTCCTTCTGTAGCTACAGAAGGCTAAAACACAGAGATCCACCACTTCTGAGGAAGACAGTGACACGTCCATGAGGTCACACAAAAGACCAAGATCCTTTGACCAGGGGACATCTGACGAGAGCAGGAAGGCCTTGAAAACCCATCACAAAGAACCTCTGAGAGAGGAGAAAAGAAAACGTATCTCCACAGAGGTGGCCTCTTCTCAACCCAGCACTGCATCTGTGAAGACTGGGGAACATCCGCAGACTTCGCCTACTGAACCGCCGTCGACAAGTCATACAGCTCCTTTCAAAGCCCCGTCTACTGCAACATCACCGTTGACAGCAGTGTCATCAACGGTCACCACTGTCTCATCTACAAGACCATTGTCGTCAAGGACAATGACAGCGTTGACGCACCGATCCCGTTGACGAGGATCCTGGCATCAGCAGACGACGTTGACGCTACCGACGACGCTGAAATTCACAGGGCAGTCCGACATCTTGTCAGCGACTAACACCTCGATGACTACATTGTCGACAATGATAAAAATTACAAAGGTGACAAGAACAACTCTAAGACCTGAGTTAACCTCTCCTAGGAAGGTTTCACCTCTTCCATCAAGTCACCAATTAGACCTGGAAGAATCGGACGATGACGGGCCTTTTGGGGGCAGCACACAGCCCATCAGAACTCCAGGTCAAATACCAGGATGACATGGAAGAAGAGCAATATTACCACCATTATAATGCCCCTCCCTTCAAAGAGGAATTATGAGCACTATCATTATCCTACTTATCCACAACCCTGGCATGATAATGTGCAGGAGCCCATGTCATTCTTCTAGGATTTGCAGGCCTTGCTGCAAGATTACGGGAAAAGATTCCTTGAACCTCCACAGGAGGTGCCAGTAATACAATTCAGGCTGGACTGTTCCCATTGGGCGCAGGGTCAAGACTGATATGGCTGTGCCCAACTGGAATGGCACGGGGAGCAAAAAAATGATGGATTTAGGCCCAGATCTCTGTACTGGGGTGAATGTATGACATTGTTCTGCATTCTGTCCATCAATTGTTCTTTTTGCAGTAATACCACCTCAGCCTGCCTCTCCTGCTAATCCAAGACACATTCCTCCACCTTTCAAGCCCAGGATAACAACATAGCGGCGCCGCCATGGGAGGAAGCACCTCATCAGAAGATGAAAGAGAAGAAGGGGAGATCCCGGAACTTCGACCTCCACGGGATGAGTGGTATGATTACCTTATCTCCACTCTGTCACCTCCACTGCCACAACCTTCAGATTCTCCCTCAGAGGACATCGGGGGCTTTCATAGTTTAATGAACTAGGCCCCAACAAGATTCCACCTCCCAACTCCCATCAAGCAGTCAGACTGTTTCCTCTGACTTCAAAGAACAAGCAAGGAAGTCTGTTAGAGCCATCCCCATCATTGACTAGATCTGGGAGGAGGAGATTAAAATTAAGGAGACCCTGGCTACAGTGCTACCCCACATAGTTGAAAAATATAGGGCTCCAGTGGATTCCCCCGTTTGCCACACAGCTCATCCCAAGCTAGATTCCGTGAATTCACAAGCACCGCAACGTTGCTCCAAGAATCATTTCGCTCCCATCTCTACACCTCCAGACAAAGAAGGCAGGCACTTAGACAACATAGGGAAGAGGTTCTCTGTCATGTCTGACACTGAGACGGCTAGGTCCCTTGGCACCCTTCAATTCAAGAGGTTGCCTTTCGTTGGGCTCATGAAAGAGGGTTTTCAACCTACAGAGGAGGATATCAACGCTCCCAACAATACCAGCCCTTCCAATCCCAATGCAGACCTGACAATCAACATCAGAAGTACTGTTAACCGCCCACGGTGGCCTATACCAAACAAGGCCCTCGCCTGAAGCAACTCCCCTGCCCCTCAGGGTTGTGTCAGTCAGAGATCCTCGGTAACAGTACCCTTCACCAGAAACCCATCTTCCAGCAGCTCCGACTGAGAATTTATAATACAGAGGATCAGAGTGGCCAGACGGAGGAAATGATATTAGGAAGGGTACACCAGGGAGGGAGACCTGTAAAAAGAAAACATAATAACATACATTCAAGTTGAAAGTTAATAACTAATTTTGCCTCAAAAAGGTTACACAACAAGTGGACATAAATTATGTTTCTCAAGTGCACTTGACAATGGTACAGAAGTATATCTGCATTCTTGTATACTGTGTAAACATGCACAGATCTTCACCAGTGACCATGGCAGCCATCATAAAATTCCAAAGTTTATATTTTGTACACTTACAATTTCTACAAATCCACCACAAGCGGCCACCAGTTGAATGCACCTTTCCGCATCTTCTATTTTTACCGGGTTCAGAATAAAGCACGATTTGGGCACAACCACCACAATGTCTGACATCGAGAAGCAGGTTGTAAACTGTGACCTAGACCAGGTGCCGGCTACATCCACTTCTTCCTATCCTGTGGATGAGTATATTGCCAATTACCTCCCTAAATGGCGAGATACATCAGACAAATTGGTATTGGACCTTGTCACCTATGGCCATAACCTGGAGTTTGTGCAGAGACCACCAAACAATGCTGCAAGGGAGGCGCACCCCCCTCATCTTCACTTATTGAGAAAAGAAGCCCTCCGCATCCTTGCCAAGGAAGCAATCAAGAAAAAAAAATTTTTTTTTACAGAAAGGCATAGGCTTCTACTCCCACTTCTTCTTTACAAGAAAGAAAACAGGGGAATGGAGGCCCATCTTAGACCTAAGGAAAAATTCTTACACACGCAATCCTTTAGGATGGTCACTTTCTCCAACATCCTGCATCTCCTAAACTACAGAGCCTTTATGACAACTCTGGACTTGCAGGATGCATATTATCACATCTCAAACACCAAAAATATCTTTGCTTCACTGTAGCTGGTACCCATTACCAATTCAGAGTCCTCCCATTCGGCCTCAAGTCAGTGCCTCACATCTTCACCAAGTGCTTGGCACCAGTAGCAGCCACTCTCAGAAACCAAGGTCACCAGGTCTTTTCCTACCTGGACGGTTGGCTGCTAAATGCCCAAACACCGTTGCAAGCATCCAGAGCCACAAAAGCTTTTCTCGCATTGTTACGCAAGCTGGGTCTCACTGTCAATTTTTGAAAGTCAACAACTATTCCAAAACAAAGCATAATGTTCCTAGGATTTCATCTGGATACTATCCAGAACAAGGCTTATCTTTCTCAAGTTTAGTTCAGCAGCATTAAAATTACAGCTAAATGCGGTCTGCAATACGACCATTTATGGACATCGGACATTCGTCTGAAACCATGAACAGCCCATGTAACTAACGAACAGGTGGTCACCCTAATTGACATGGCCTGGCAGTTGACACCATATCTTTACTCATCACTCTAATTCAACACTTCTCTTCACAGTGTTGCTGTGTTGAATCTGAGACAGTGGTGGTTCCTACTTTCACATGTATTGATAGGTCGAGTGGGCAGGCAAATGCCGAAAAATACAGACAATGGTGGAAACTGGAGGATTGCTAACAAAGCCTTACGCATGAAGTCTGGAACCAAGTACCATAGCTAACAAGCATTTGCAATGCAATTGGTCTTGCCTTTGGGACATTTTGAGTATTTAGCCATGCAGCACATTATCCTTCCCTGTTCTGCGTCACTTTGGGTCCTTGAAGCAACAGACAAGCACTTCAAAGGCGGTTTGCTCAACAATCAGTGCAGTGCGGATCCGCCAGTGTGTTTAGACTAGCACATGGTGGATTGGACGAGAAGTCTCCACTAGAGGAGCTGGGCCGGTGTGTGCACTTTTTGTGACCGAGTGAAAAAAAATGTAGTCCGCATCAGTGATGCACAGCCTGGTGCCGTTGGAATCTAGCACGGAGGATGCGGGGGAGCAGCACCGCAGACATGGGCTGGAATGTATGGCATCAGTTTAGCCAGAACAGCCATTGGCGCCAGCACAGAAGTAGGAGGCATGTGTGCATCTCATTGTATGTGTGCGCTTTTCACAAGAAGAACAAATTAAGCACCTTTACATGTGATATAGAAACAAAATCCCTCAATTTATAACAATATAATGATGACGAGAGGTACATTAAAACAAGAATGTAGCCTGGTCAGTTGTAAGGCAGACGATAGTCCTCTGAAGTTGAGGCATAGCAGTGACTTGCCTGATGGCATCGGAGCAGAGACCTATTGAAAGCTTGGGTACAGTTGGGGTGGCTGAAGGCAGTTTTACACACCAAACACTGTTCGATTGCACGAGCGGCTTGTTAGAGCCACGTTCAAAGCACCCGCAGTGGAACCTAGAATAAATCTGGTTCCATTACAGATAAACGTGCACATTTTAGGGAGCGGGCGAGTTATTTTTGGAGTTGTAGAGCTGAAGCATCCGGCATGCTGACGCCTCATTAAGAACAACAAGAGCCCTGTGCTTTAAACAGACACGTTCAAACCCAGTCCGTGGAAACTTGATAAAACGTTCCCATGAGCGCACCTAATTGTAAACCGCCACGTTGAACGCACCCGCTGTGGAAGCTATAAAAAACAATCGCATGAGCGCACATCAGCACGTTGCAGTCCTAAAGCATGAAGCGGCAGAGCATGTCGTGCCTGCAACAGCAGCTACGAGAGTGTCATTTAGAAAATAGTGCTCGCAAACTGTAAATAAAACCTACTGAGTAACAACACATGTAGCAGGGGCAGTCCTGATTGGAGGTTACAACAGGAGAAAAGGAGGTACTAAGGATGGACTTCTAAACACATTAACTAAAGAAATCAAAGCATTTACAAAAGACAGTCACAAAGGCCAATTGAAAACATAGGCAGAGCTTAAAGCCCATATTCTGAACACAGCATGTCTCTAAGACAGCGCAAGCACTGCCTATGCGAGACCTAAAAGGAACACCAGTCTCTGTGACAAAGCTGCAGATATAGTGAGTGTGATCAGAGACAAGAGTGGCCACACGTCACACCATGCTCTGCTGGGTCCATGGTGTGAAGCCTCACAAGTTCACACACTGCTTCTAGCAGTCCTGCTGAGTCCACTGGATGACAGCCTTCCATAAATTATCCATACATCCCAACCTATCCAAACCAGATTATTGACATCTTTATCAACAAGGAACCAGTGGATTTGAAGGTAAATACAGGAACCTATCAACGTTTCCAGACTCCAACTCACTTGCTAGGCCATTCTTACACCAATGAGATGGTGCTTCAGCATGGACCTGCTAGAGTACCCTAACTTTCTTGAGTTTATATCAACTGATTTCCACACTTTTTTTCTGTCAGTAGCTTTTATGATACTTCTCTTGAAAACAGCTGAAATTTGTCAAAGTGACTCTTAGGGGTGATATCATCTGCTTTGTTTCAGCCAAAACGTCCAGTGCTCTTCTATCTAAGGTCAAGAAACTGAAGAAAGTCTATGTTGAAACTCACTCCAAAATAAATGCTTAAGAATTTTTAAGGCTCAAGAAGGATTTCAATGGAAGAAGTACATTACACTTACTAAAGATCAAAAACATACTTTGAAGGCAGCAGTCAACCAGGAAAGCTCTGTGCCGACAACCTAAAAGCCAAAGAAGAGAAGAGAAGAACAACATTTCCACCTGCAAAGACAAAAGAGGATATAGAAATAAAGAGGGCTTGTCGAATTCTATGAGGACTTACACTGGTGCAAAACACCTCTACGACCCACAAATGCAATGAATCCTTCTGGAAAATACTGAACAAAGATCCAAGCAGGATCTACTTTATGTTCACTGCAGTGACGACTGTTGAAAAATCTTTAAATATCTGAAATCCATGAGAGAGGCAAAGTACTGGGCCCAGGTGAATTCCTGTTCGAATTGCAATGGGCCTTTCATCTTAGTACCACTCAATTACTCCTGGGTCTATACTCTACACTGTGTATCCTGGTGCCACCTAAGGACTCCTTTGTAGAGGCCTTGGTCATCCTTATACTGACCAAATATAAAGAACTCCAACTTCATCAGAGCTACCTTGAGACCCCTCGCATAAATGTGGACTGCAATATCTAGACAAAAATAATTTCCTCAAAGTGGTTATATATATATATTGGAGACATGCTTTTTAAAGGCCTGCCTCCAGACCAATAAAACCTCTTAAGTAAATGCTGCAGATTAATCAATCTGCACAGTAACCATAGACTCAGAAAATGCCTTTAGCCCACTTGCACGGTCCTTTGTTTTCATGGTTTGAGATAGATTTGCATTCCCGACGGCTTCATGAAATTCATCCAAATCATGACTACACTTTCCCTTCTACTAAGGCACATATCAATGGTATCCCCTTTAACATATATCATATATCCTTGCCCTAGAAACCTTGCTCTAGGTGATTCATCTCAATGAGGACATCAATACAGTCCATGTTCTCAACTCCATGTTCAAAGTCTGTCTATGCAGATAGCATTACCCCATTGTTTCCAAACCATCTAAGTCTATCCCATGAGTTTGAATCTTTCCCAGAGCTATTCAGCCACATCCAGCTACGAATCAAATCTTAATAATATGAAGTTATGTCCCTCCAATTGGTTTATACAGCAGCAGAGTCCTGTCACCCGCTAAAGAGGACATTTGGCTTAAGTACACACACACGAGTACTATCACCAAACATTCATTTCACATGAACAATAAATCATCAATTTATTAAGCATAGTATGGTTGAAAGATCCTTCCTATAATGTCTCATGGTAGGGACTTCTAGACAGCAACTAGATTATCATCTCCAATTTTAAAGTACACCATTTCCGTGCTGCCCCTTCCAGGGTAGTATCACATTTTTTAAGTAAAAAGTAACTTTAAAAAATTCACGTGGTCATGAAAACACACTTGAATGCCCCTTCTACAACTTCAAAGCCCTAACCAGCAGGGAGGTTTAAACTTTCTGGACTGTCTCTACTACCACAAGCTTCTCAATTGAACAGGCCTCCCCTTGGTCATCCGATGTATGTGATCCTCTTAACCCAACTTTGGTTGTTCTTGACACACATTTCACCTGTCCATTTTCCCTCCCAACCTCAGACATATGATTTTTACAGCTGACACACCTACACATACTAGAAAAGTGATAAGGTACACATAGAAAATGTAGCTCTTGTGATCCACAGTATTTACAGTATGCTTATACAAGTTGGAGAGGCATTTAGAATGCTCTTTGGATAGTCCGGTTAAAGCATAGTAGGGCGTGGAACGTAAGATTTTTAGGAAAGTGCTGATTGGGGTCCATCTTGAAAGCAAAGAGTGGCGTGGGTTGTTTGATGTATATTGGGACAGCATTCTATATCTTTGTCACATTCCCAGAGACAGATTGCTTGAGAGTGAGAGTCTTTCTAAATCTGATGATATTCAATTTGAACAGAGCATGGCTTACTACTATTCTGTTTGTGTCAGAGTTTTGGTGTTTTTATCACACAAATTTGAGTTTGTTCAGGTGGATCACCTTATAGGTAATTTTTTATTTTACGGAGTTTTATATAGCGCGAACTTGACCCGAAGGTATCGGGTATCAGAACGCTTTACATCGCACCAATTGCATTACATGAGGACACATTCATTTTTAGGTCTCGCCTAGGCAGCGCTTGCGCGGTCTCGTTGAGACATGCAGTATATACTATAGCGTGGAAGATTCGTTTAAGCTCCGCCCACTCTCCACCCATTTTTTGTATTGGCTTAGGTCCTAAATGCAGCCTTCCCATTGGTTTTAGGCTTGTTAGTCCCTCCTCCTGACGGCCATGTTGTCATTTGTGTCCTTCCATGGCTATCGGCCCCTTTTCTGTAAGCACTATTTTGTTCCCGTGCCTCCCCCCGTCCCCTCCCGCAGTCCATGACTTCTTGGGACACCACCACCCTCCCCCGCACTCCCGTTTGTGCCTTTTTGCCCGCCCGTACTCCCTTTTAAAATGCAATAGGACTTGCGTAAATGTGAGTTCTATTGCATTACCAATGCTTGTTTTTAAAGTCGTGCGCCTGCATTTGGGCTCATGGAGAAGCGGGAGCCCACCCCGCATTTACAAGTATTTAGAAGCGGGAGCCCACCCCGCATTTGCGAGCATTGAGAAGCGGGAGCCCACCCCGCATTTCAAATCAAATCAGGAGTATTTATTTAGCGCACATATCACCCGGAAGTCTCATGGCGCTTGCGGAGTACTCAGGAGTTGGTTTGGACGAGGAGAGTCAGTTAGTTGTCAAACAGCCATGTTTTTAGCTCCCTGCGAAACCGATTGTGGTCAGAAATAATACGTAAGTGTAGAGGCAGTTTATTCCAAAGAGCGGGAGCAAGAAAGGAAAAAGATCTTCCTCCCTTTCTTATGGCACGAATTTTGAGGGGTGTTAGAAGAGATTTGTTGCTGGATCTCAGAGCCCTGCAAGGCCGGTACCAACTGAGTTTCTTTTTCCAGTAGTCGGGTCCACTGCCATACATGCTCTTATGCGTTAGGCAGAGAATCTTGAAACGAATCCGCTTTCTAACAGGAAGCCAGTGAAGAAGTCTCAAGTTGGGTGCCCAAGGGGATCCCGACGGGAGATTCAGCACTAGCCTGGCAGCAGTATTCTGCAGAACCTGGAGCCTAGTGAGAAGAACTTCATTTATTGAAGACAACAAAGCGTTTCCATAGTCCATGCGGTTGATAATCAGTCCCTGGACTAATGGCTTCCTGGCTGCCATCGGGAACCATTTAAAAACTTTGCGCAAATTTCGCATGATGCCAAAACAGGAGCCAATTAGGTGGTTGACCTGGTCTTTCATTGACAATTGATTGTCCATTTGAATACCTAAGTTCTGAACTGACTGTCTTGGCACTGGGCAAGGGCCGAGGGTTTGAGGCCACCAGTCGCTGGACCAGTGTTCATGCGCCTTGCCAAAAAGAACAATTTCAGTTTTTCCTCCATTTAGTTGTAAATGATTTGAGTTCATCCACCTATCGATATGGATCATGCAGTCTTTAAAACGTGACTTAGTGTCTGTTGGATCTGGGCCAAGGGTGATCAGAACCTGAGTATCATCAGCATATGACACTACATTGAAACCATAGGATCTGATCACCTTGGCCAGTGGGGTCACGTATAGATTAAAGAGCGTCGGGCTCAAAATGGAGCCCTGCGGCACTCCCATCCTGACTGGCCTATTGCAGGAAACGATGTCGCCAATCTGAACCGTGGTGACTCGATCTGTTGGGTAGCTCCTGAGCCATTTTTGGGCCTTCCCTCGGACACCAATCTCCCAGAGCCTTAGTTCTAAAATGCTGTGGGAGATGGTGTCGAAAGCAGCAGATAGATCTAGCAGGACGAGAATAGATGATTGTCCTCTGTCCAATGCTTGCCTGATGTTATCTGTGACCTCTACCAATGCTGTTTTGGTGCTGTGGGCGGCCCTGAAACCAGACTGTGATGGATCCAGTAAGCCATGGCTCTCCAGATGAGTGATGAGCTGTCGATTGACCAGTGATTCAAGCATCTTCCCAAAGTAGGGGAGTAGCGAGATTGGGCAATAGTTAGAAGTTTGGGGTCTGCAGTGGATTTTTTTAGGATGGGCCTGACTCTAGCGGCCTTCCATATCTTTGGGACGACAGATTGTGACAATGAGCTATTAAATAGGTCAGTGAGATGATCAAGAAACACTGGTGCAATGGTTGAAAGGAAACGCGGTGGAACAGGATCCACAGGTGATCCGGATTTGATTTTTAGCATAACTCTGGCCACATCTTCCGAGTTGTACCAAGAGATTTCTTCTAGAATGGGAGGGGAGCCCGTGGAAACGATGGAATGATTTCCCAGGATGTTTATGTCTTCTTGGGATGGAAAGGAGCTATGTATTACACTGATTTTATCATCAAAAAATTTGGAAAGGGAATCTGCCCAGTTCTGTGAGATTGGGGCGGATGACTGGGCTGGAGGCAACGTGAATTCTTTTAAGATTTTATAAAGCTCCTTATTAGAGTTTGCTGCCTTTTCGATCTGATTTAGGAGAAACAATTTTTTAGCTTGTCTGATGTTCTCCAGATAGCTACGATGGATACTTCTATATTTTTCGCGGTCAGTCGGGCTTTTGTTTTTTCTCCATTTCCGTTCAGCCGTCCTACAGGAAAGCTTTGCTATCTTCAGTTGCTCTGTGAACCAGGGTGCGGTTCTGGGTTTAAATTTAACTTTAGTAAGGGGGGCAACTTTATTTAGTGCGAATGTTATGGCTCCCTCAAGGGAGGTTGCTGCCAGGTCAATGTTATCTGCTTGACATTTAGGTTGAGGGTTGAGAGAGATGGGAGTAACTTTCCGCCATGACCTTCGCCATTTTAATTCGTTCCTGAACTCCGTTTTAGTGATATGGGCTGGAATGGTACATTTCAGTAGATCATGGTCTGACCATAGTAGCGGAGATGGAGGTTCTACCGTGATGCCAGTGGAGTTTGTAAATATTAGATCGAGCGTATGGCCTTCAGAGTGAGTGGGACTTTCCACCATTTGGACAAGCCCCAGAGTGCTCATATTGGTAATGAGCTGATTAGTATTTGGGTCAGATAGAATCTCTGCATGGTAATTAAAGTCTCCTATTAAGAGGAAAAGGTCAGTGGCTAACACATGTGGAGCAATTCTCTCTAGCAGCTTGTATGTAAAATCATTTTTCGGGCCGGGAGGTCTATATACTAAAGCTCCTCTCCAAGTAACCTGAGATGGACCGTCTATTCTAAAAATACATATTTCTAATTGATTGGTACTCCTAGATTCTAAAGCGGTGATGGTCACACCAGGGGTTGTAGCAATGAGCAGGCCTCCTCCTCTTCTGTCCTTCCTATCCACCCTGGTTATGTTATATTGGGGTCGGAAGGCAACTACCACATCTGTGGAGGAGTGTTCGTGCAGCCAAGATTCTGTTTTAAAACAGACATCTGGTGACTCCATATCCATAAAGCTCCATATTTCCATGGTATGTTTTGGAATGGAGCGCGCATTGAAATATATCCCCTTTAACGATTTAGAAGTTTTTGTGTGAGCCAAATTACATAGTATTTGGGGTGTGCTCAAGGCTGTTGGTTCGTTGAAGCATGGATTGTCTTGAATGTTGCTAGTAGCTATGTTGCCCTGTGAGACTAGTTGTTCTGAGTAGAGTTTATTAAGATGTTTAAGCTCTTGTCTAGAGTATTGTATCCTTGCCATTGCTGGGCCACTCACCAGAACGCAGGGGGCGTAAGCAAATGAAAGAGGGTCCTGGCGGCTGGCGGCAGTCTGGCGCAGACGGGCTGGCCTTTGGCGCGCCTTCGGCACGTCCGCACCCTGCACCGCCTTATGTAGACCTGGGGAATATGGTGCAAAAGCTGGAGCGCTGACTACGCTTCCGGGCGAGCGACCAGAAGTAGAGTGTGAGCCTTACCGTCCCTCCGCTCAACCGGCACAAGCCGTGGCGGAACGGGGACTGCAGCTGCTACTTGAAGACAGAAAGTAAAGAGGATTAAAAGTGAGGACAAGCTACACAAACGGCGCAATTAAAATTTAGAATAGCAGCAGTGGAATTTTCATGCAGCAGGAAGAATCAATTACACTAATCTGGCGTAATCAAAAATATAGTGATGACGGGCATAAGCAACAGGACTAACCCTGTAGCCAACACTCCACAGAGTGTCCGCTGCGCGTCCGCGCCCTGCACCACCTTATGTAGACCTGGGGAATATGGTGCAAATGCTGGAGCGCTGACTACGCTTCTGGGCGAGCGACCGGAAGTAGAGTGTGAGCCTTACCGTCCCTCCGCTCAACCGGCACAAGCCGTGGCGGAAAGGGGACTGCGGCTGCTACTTGAAGACAGAAAGTGAAGAGGATTAAAAGTGAGGAGAAGCTACACAAACGGCGCAATTAAAATTAAGAATAGCAGCGGTGGAATTTTTATGCATTTGTGAAGAGCTGCCGAGATCGGCCAGAACCGCTGCCTCGAGAAATACGGAAGTCAGGCGAGTCTGCCTGACGTTGGGCGGAGCTTACGGCCCAGCAGAGGAAGTTCCCGTGTGCCGGCGAGTGGAGGAGGATACACTGCAACCGCTGCTAAGAGAGGACTGCATACAATTTGATGTCTGGAGGTTCCTTGGAAGGTTTCTGTCAAAAGATTGCATGGGCCCGTGCGGATTTATTCAGTGTGTAAGATGTACAGCGCATAGCTCCTGCATAGTCACTCTGGTCCGGTGGCCTTTATGTCGTATCTAGTTTATCTGTGTAAATTAAAAAACTGGATACAAACTCCTCATATTTCCTAGCTACATGAACACGCTGACCTTGAGATCGTGGCGGAACAGTAAGAGATCTAGCCCACTACCGAGATGAGTGAATGTAAAGGTGAAGAAAATTTGAGTGGTAAATTAAGTCACCCATCTGCGGCTCTGGCACTGCCCCTCTCCCGCACGCTGCTTCCACTGCTTGCTCTCACAGGCGTCGCACTGCACTCAGCGGCCGCTGCTCGCCACCGGACTCCTGCATCTGCACTCATCTGTGCAGGGCTGAGGGCATCAGAGTCACAGAGTATCGCCTTCCGTGGAACAGCGCAGAGCCTGGATTGGGGGGTGTCGTGTTCTCCGAATGACCCACACTGAGACTGGTAGGTGATAAGTTTGTTCTTTATTATCTTATCTCGTGCCCACATGCACGTCTGTTCCCTCTGCCCTCGTCCAGTCAAGTGCCCGCCTCACTCCCTGACCGGAAGTGGTGTCCGGTCTCTGTCTTCTCCCCTAGGTCCGAGTGCAGGTGCCTAGTGCCCCTGACCCCAGGTCACTACATCTCCCCCTTTGTCACGAAAAGAACACGAGGGGAGAGAGAGATGGATCCCAAGTATGTCGAGAGGAAGAAGAGAGCGAGCGAGAGAGAGAGAGAAAGAGAGAAAATGGGAAGAATGGAGAGACATGCCTTCATCCCCATCACTACATTTCTTCAATCAGTCTTTTTGTCCTTTTGCTCACTCTTTTTGGACAAGTCCCTTCTTTTCCTTCCTGTGACTCCTCTTCTTGTCCTTCACTCTTGTCTGTGCATCTTCCTTCATTTTCTATTGCTCGGTTTCTCTCCTGTGCGCCGATGTTCTCCGCCGCAGTGTCCTCTCCGTCTTCATCGATGGTCTTCACTCCTTTGAAGTGAGAACTGTTTCTTGTTATTCGGTAGGGGCCCAACTCCGCCGTGATCATTGGCCCCTTGACCTCTGTTATTGTTAGTTGGTCCTTTGAGAATGGACTGTCAGACTTTCTCCGCTGACGCACTATCACTTGGTCCCCTTGCTTGAGGTGCACCAGAGTGGCATGTCGCCTGGCATCCGCGTATGCTTTCATCTTCTCCTTTGCCTCCTGGTCCCTCACAGCAATGCTGCTGTGTTCTGTGACCTCTTCGCCTCTAGCTGTGGTAGCCTCATTCTGCTTGACCTTCCCAGCACTAATTCAGCTGGACATCTTCCTGTGGAGCTGTGGGGGGGTGTTTCTATAGTCCCGTAGCACTTGGCAGAGCGCCTGTCCTATGGAAATCTGCGCCAGCTTTGCTCTTTGGACCGCCTTCTTTATGTTGCCCATGAATCTCTCCACCATGCCATTCGCTTGTGGCCACAGAGGTGTTATCTTCCTGTGATGAATGCCTAGGTAGGTCATGAATTTTTTGAACTCCTCCCCTGAAAACGGAGGACCATTGTCTGTCTTTAGTGTCTCTGGTGATCCCCAGGCTGCAAATATGTCATCTAATATTGGTAGTGTCGCAGTTGCTGATGTCGAGGAGATGTGACGTACTATGGGAAACCTGGAGTATTCATCAATGATCACGAGTAGATAGTTGCCCGTGTCTAGTGGCCCATAGAAGTCTGCTGCTAACGTTGTCCATACTGCCTTTGGAAGTTCTGACATATGTAATGGTTCCGGCTTTGCTGGTTGGCCTGTTGTTTGACAGATGTGGTAGCTCAGGATGGTGTCTTCCACCATTCTGTCTAGGCCAGGGAACCATACCTTCTCCCGTAGCATCTTCTTTGTTGCGACCATGCCTCTGTGTGACTCATGTGCTAAGCTAACAGTCCGTCGACGTAGCCCTCTTGGTATTACTATCCTTGTTCCTCGCATTAGTATACCATTATCAATCTCTGATAGTTCGTCATGTATCTTTTTGAATGCTATCATTTCCTCCTTGTTGACTCCGTCTCCCACTGCGCAGTTGTTGTTGATGTGTCTCCATCTGTGCTGTCTTATTGTCGCTTCAGGTGCAGGGAGGACCACGGCCTCTAGTCCCCTCTCAATCCACCTGTGCATAGTGCTCACTCGGGACACAGCGGCAGGAGTTGCCTGCTTCCCTTGCATCAGCCATGCCCCTGAGGGAGCGTGGCCTCTCGTCTCCCAGACTGCTGATGCTGCTGGGGTGCGCGCTCCTGGGGGCCACCGGGCAGCAGCCACCGTTCCCCGGAGAAGGAAAGTCAAGCGTCCTGGAGGCACAGGATGGGGGAGCCGCCGCCAGCCGGGTCTGGAGAAGGGGGCAGCAGGACGCACTCGGGGTAGGTATCAGAGCCGTCTTGGGTTTCCAGTGCATGAGTTTTTTTCCGCCCCTGCACAAGCTCCCCACAATTCCGGCAGAACAGTAACGAGGGCGCATGAGCCCTGCCCCGTTTGAAGTTTTATAAGTTGGCAGGGGCACTGGGGTTCCCGGGCCCACCCTTGTGCCGAGTACAGTACGTCAACTTGATTTGGAGTGTGACAGGAGAGTGACGAGATAACATTCCGGCATCACGCTGGCTTCCCTCCCGTGGGAATGCAGGTGAAAAACTCCCTAAAGGCGTACCGTGTGTATTGCAGCCACTTTAAAGTGTACATTCCTCTTGCATATAGTATGATTGACAGTTGTGTCCTTGTCGTCTTGTTTCCCCGCTAATTGGATGAATTATTTGCTCTTCTGAATATAATCGAACCCTTCCCACCTGGTGCAGCACTCTCAGCACCACATCAGCTGAGCTTACACTACCGACCTCTCCCTCATAGGGTTACATTTCCTGCTGCGCGTTGCATGGAGATGTGAATCTATCATATAAGGAACCGCGTGCTCCCTAATCTTTCCTTTCCATCCTCAAAGAAGCGCCTGGAGACGATTCTGTTTGTTGTGAGCGCTATGAAATAATTTCTTTCATTCATTGTGGATAGTATAGCCACAACGCAACATTGAGGGCAAATGTGGTTTTCAAACTAGGTACGGGCAGTGGCGTAGAGTAAAATGATTGCCCCCCTTGCAAAATGTGAAGAGGGGGCCATTTTGTCTCCCATAAGTCACACGCCTTGGACTTCATGGGGTCCCCTGAAGGGTTGTCCCCTGACAGGTGGGGGGACGGGGGCTTTACTACAGGGGCTGCACGGGCCTGCGTTAAGTCCCTGGTCCGCCTGTTTCCATGGATTGGTTGGTGTATTGGTCCTCAGTATCTCTTTTCTTACCTGTGTGTCTTCTCGGGGATAAAATGTGGCAACTGTCGCAACGCTTATTTGAACGTGCTCCTAAAACCATTCTTTCGTATCCTTTGCACATTTCCCACCACAAATCACCCCTTTTTATGTCCATAGCTTCTCCCATCTAGTTTCATATTTCCTATTAATCTCCTTGCTTCCTCCTCTTGGTTCATTGCCTCTCACCCATCTACCGCCTTTTCGCCTCTTCTCTCGCTTCTGCACTTCCTCTGAACGTGCTTTATTTGCCCTTCCCTCCGCCCATTACTCTGGAATCCACCACCCTCACTCCTTACCTGCTTCTTCGCCCATTATCCCAAACACCAAGTCCTTTCCTCGGTGTCTTTTTCCTGTGTTCGTTTCCTATAGAATTGCCCTGAATCTGCCCAGCAAACCCCAGCACCCTACCCGTGAACTAGGCAGCTGTGCTTATCTGAAATAAATCTACACCGTCTGAATGGCTTTAGTGTTTAAAGTAAACAGTTTGGGGCGACTGCAGCTGGAGCTAAATAGAGCCGCCGGAGCGGGCGAGCTCTCGCGCCACATTTTATACTTGTGTAAAAGTTACGTGAACGGTTTGATCTTTTCCTTGACACATTACCTTAAAAGTGTATTACCAGTGCGCATCTGTCTAAGGTGAAACCAACGAGAAGAAATGGCGGACTTCATGCCATCAATTAGGCACAGTGAGGGTTGCATGTGCTAGCAATGGCTGGTGATCGGTACCCCTTCCATCACCGTTGCTTCTCCTAGTCCTATGGGTTGGGAAGAAGGTGGCCAGAACTGAAAGTAATATCCTAATAGCCTGTTTATTTCCTGTCCTTTCCGCTGTTTGTCTTCCCATAGCCCCTCCTCAACAAATAGGAGGCTGTTAAGGGGTGAGGTTAGCTACAGAGTCAACCCAATAAATGACATTATTGGTCAATAGGCGCATTATTTCATTTCTGCCACTCCACACATTTTGTGAATTTTGTGTATGTGAACTCCACATTTGTTTTCGGAAAAAGATTTCACAACGGCATCCATCATATCCAGTTTGTCACAATGTGTTCTAACCAGATCAGTTCTTTTCTTATCACGGCCCGATACATTTATCGCCCATAGTCTGCTTCCAAGATGGAAATACAGGCTGAGCATGTTTTAAATTGTTCCCGAAATATCACGGCACTCGTTGAACTCGATTGTCCCTTGCTGCGTTTGTGATGAAGTGTGTGTGACATCCCTTGCCCATAGGAATGAACGGTCCCAGGTGCCTGTAACAGTAGATGTTTCAGCACCCAGGCTAATATGCTGCATTGCTAAATACATATAAGGTCCAAAGGCGAGATCGATGCATTGCAAATGCTTGTTTTGTTAGGCACGGGGAGATTAAGTGATTTGCCCTGAATCACAGGATGTTCAGCTGTTATTGCCGAGACTCGAACCCAGTTCCCCAGATTGTAGGTCGACCGCCCTAGCCGTTAGGCCAACTCTTCTCCCCCAGTAATGCATCCAGTAAAATTCAAGGTGAAGCCAAACTAAGGCTGTAAGAACGAGTCCAGTGCAATGAAATCTATTTGTTTTCAATATCCTGTTGGCTGCCAGGTGGAAGAACACACTGACATAGGTAGGCTGGATTTGGACGAGTTTTACAACAGGCCATATGTGTAGAGACTTAGGCCTAGACAGACCATTTCAAGTCATATTTTGAAAAAAATGGTCTTGAAACGACATACAAGTTTTAACTGGCTCTAGAGTTTCTGCTCATCTCTTTAATGTAAAAATCGATGTGGAGTATTTTGTCAAGTTTTAAGCCACAGAATTTTTCAGAGGTAATTCGATTTAGATGTATGATTCTTGTCCAGAAGTTAATTTGTCCAGTCATTGTGAAGTTCCGGGCCCTTTTTGGGGAAGAGCAAGAGCTATCCTGTCTTCAATGGGTTCAACTTTAATTCAGTGTTAGTTATCCAACTTTTAATTTCCTTAAGGATGGAGGCTATAGGAAGAACAGGCGTCCATTATTTAGACAGCTTCAGTTTCTCAAGAACTGTTCAGTGTCCCGACAGTTTGTGCTTAAAAAAAATGTCATGTGGTTTTCAAGGAAGGGTTGGGTGAGAGTGCACATTAATTCAATTGGTATGCATGCTCACATTGCCACCGGCCCTCTTATCACACCTTGGAGAGACCTTAATATCACTAGTTCTCTGCTGTGCTGCCTTGCCTCATTCACACAGCACAGTAGTTTTAATGAGGGGTGGAAGAATTGGATGGTGAAGCCTGTGAGCCAATTCCCAGACTCAGCAGACTGCCCCTAGGCAGTCGCTTCAGCAAATGGGGCCAGGTTTCATTTCCTAGGTTGGAGAGCAAAAAATTCCCATTACACATCTATGGTTACCTCTCCACCAGCTTGCGTCCCCTCCTCCCCCCCCCCTTCACCCCTAGAAACACAAGTTGAAGCTTAACCAATCTTGTTTTTCCATTTACTTTCTGGTACTTGTAGTCTTGTTTTACAATAACGAATACAGGACTACTAGTCCCAGAATGTAAAGAAAACCGGACCAATTGTGCACTGCTCAGATGAGGTAAGTTGGGTTTCCCGATTCTTGTTCCTTGGCGAGTCAAAACTTTTTGAAATTAACAAAATGCATAGACACTGAAACGCTGGTCTTTGTTGTCATTTGTCATTCTTCTGTTTAGACTTTTTTACTGTTGTGTTTGATGTAACTATCTAGGGCTTCTATGGTGGTGGGTGCTGCATTGTAATCATTCAGCACAGCACCATGGCACATTTAATCTTACTTCTATATTTCTGCCCGCCACAGTATTTTGGTTCTGAAAATATAGTCACCCGAGGCTTTGAAGCCGTTCGAGCATTTGATCCTAATATACAGTTGGTTATCATCTGCATATTGGAGAAAGAAGATACCCTGTTTAGCTAAAACAGTGATACTTAAAAGTACAGCCCGGGGGCCTCATGCGGCCCTCCTGACATTTAAATGCAGCCCCCTTGTCAACAGCAGCACTGGGCTGCTGTTTACTCGACTCAACACTAACATTTAAAAAATATTAAATAAACATGCAAGCCTTTATTTAAAGGTTAATTTAGGTTAAAGAAAGGAAGTATCTAGGTTGTCCTGCACCCCTTGAATTAGGAACACCTTCATTTTTAAAGACATCAAAAAGCAAATGTGTACAATTATAACGTTTCTTTAAAATTCAAAACGTGTATTTCATTAACATGCAGAACCGTTTCACATTAGTCTATAAGATTATATCAGTGCATTAAGAAGTTTTGTTTGCTAAAAGTCATAGTTTTCAAACAAGAATTTGGAAACCTTCATTCTCTCCCCCACCCCGACAATGCCAACAGTAAACTGCGAGGCAAGTCAGTTATGTGCACTCTTTGGGTGGCCTGCATTCCAATTATACATAAACAGCATTATAGTTTATTAATTCAAACACAGGAGAAGGTTTGTACAGCGCATAACCTGAAGTCATGTACTTTATGGTTCACTTACATGTGATCATGAAGAAAATGGAGGGAAAGTGAAATTAAACAATTGCCTAGGATCACACAGTTTGGTAAAGCGGGGAAGTTGGGATAGGATCCAGGTTTTCTGGTTACACATTGTGCAATGCAGCCTCTAGATGTATATGCTTCGTTTCCTCTACACCCACCTTACTGCCATCGCCACCTTCCCCAGCCAGCCCCCTGGAACCACACCCCTCCTGACCGCCACCCTACTGACATCAATGCGGCCATCGATCACATCACAGACCAAACTTTTTGGTCTCTGGGAAAATGTTTGTGAGTACCCATGAGCTAAGACATTGCCTTGTGGCTCCATATAAAGACTGAAAAGTGAGGTGATGATTGACCTTTGAGGTGCTTCGTATGGGACTTTCATGTGTTGAGAGAGAGTTTCCTATTTTGATGCATTATAACCTGCCTGAAAGAGACCGCCAGTTCGACACTGTGCTTTTAATATCCATTCTATACCTTAGTATTTTTTTGAAGGTATGTTTGACAACAGTATCAAAGGCTGCTCCTTAGTCAAAAAGCAAAAACCAACAATTGAGGGACAGAATGCAGAACAATGTCATACATTCACCCCAGTACAGAGATCTGGGCCTAAATCCATCGTTTTTTTGCTCACCATGCCATTCCAGTTTGGACCCAGCCATATGCAAATCAGTCTTGACCCTGCGCCCAATGGGAACAGTCCAGCCCGAACTGCCAGGCCAAGTCCTCCCTGGACTGGAAACAAGCATCCTAGGACCGGTTTCGGGCTTTCAGCCCTCAGGCAGGATAGCTTGACTCCAGTGGCATGGAGAGCACGGGACCCACGTCTGGGCATACCCGTCCCACTCGGGGTGACAAATGCAAAAACAACAATTGATGGACAGAATGCAGAACAATGTCATACATTCACCCCAGTACAGAGATCTGGGCCTAAATCCATCGTTTTTTTGCTCGCCATTCCAGTTTGGACCCAGCCATATGCAAATCAGTCTTGACCCTGCGCCCAATGGGAACAGTCCAGCCCGAACTGCCAGGCCAAGTCCTCCCTGGACTGGAAACAAGCATCCTAGGACCGGTTTCGGGCTTTCAGCCCTCATCAGGCAGGATAGCTTGACTCCAGTGGCATGGAGAGCACGGGACCCACGTCTGGGCATACCCGTCCCACTCGGGGTGACAAATGCAAAAACAACAATTGATGGACAGAATGCAGAACAATGTCATACATTCACCCCAGTACAGAGATCTGGGCCTAAATCCATCGTTTTTTTGCTCACCATGCCATTCCAGTTTGGACCCAGCCATATGCAAATCAGTCTTGACCCTGCGCCCAATGGGAACAGTCCAGCCCGAACTGCCAGGCCAAGTCCTCCCTGGACTGGAAACAAGCATCCTAGGACCGGTTTCGGGCTTTCAGCCCTCATCAGCCAGGATAGCTTGACTCCAGTGGCATGGAGAGCACGGGATCTACGCCTGGGCAAACCCGTCCCACTCGGGAGCGCCAGTTCGACACTGTGCTTTTAATATCCATTCTATACCTTAGTATTTTTTTGAAGGTATGTTTGACAACAGTATCAAAGGCTGCTCCTTAGTCAAAAAGGACAAGGAGGCAGTAGGAGTCAGAACGTTGCCTACAATTTTGAGGACAAAAGTTTCAGAGCTGTGACCAGATCAGAAACCACATTGAAACACTCCTAAGAGATGATAGCTACTTGTGTAGTCTTCAACGTGTTCGGTAGCACATCTTTAGTCTAGGATTTTAGAGAGGAGGGGGGGCCAGTCACTGGCCTGTAATTGTCAAATAATTTTAGGCTTGATGAGAAAACGTCAAACATGGCCACATTGAAGGAATCCAGGACAGAGCCCTGTTTCAGGTGAATGTGATTTATAGCCACAAAGTGGATACAGCAATTACATTTTTCTTAGCTGACAACAGTGGGATGAGATTGATGAGAAAATCCAAACCTCTTTCACCTCCCAAACTCTGAAATTAAAATATATGATAGGAAAGGTAAAGCAATAGAACGTTTTGGCTTTCACTCCTCACCTGTGCACCAACAACCTATACTAGGCTCTTCACTTTAGGTCTCCACTACTCAAGGCTGCCTTCTTTTACAAGGCCATTATATGCTACTTCACTCACCCCAAAGGTACCTGTGCCCCTCTGAAATGGAGCTCTCACTCTTGTCGTGTAGTTCCTACAAATCTATATAGGATCTGCGCATTTAGACAACATAAACTAAGGGATTGGTGTCCAGACTGATTCCAGACACCCCCGAAGGTTATGTTAGTCTATAGACCAGCTACCTCACAGTGCCACTATGAGCCCCTCTTACCAAGGAGCGAATAGCTTCTGGTAACTATCGAACATGACAACCCTGACCCTCCAGGTATCGTGGAAACAGTATAGTATGTTTCGCTCAGTCACTCGTGCTCACTTTGTCTCCGAGAGATACCCAGAATAAACAATGGGGACGTTTTCAATAAGCATTTATTGAACAAGTGCCATTCTAGTGTAAAATACGTGTGCTGCAACAGCCATAAAGCAAACACAAGGAGATGATGGACGGAGCGCTGAAACTTTTCAGACACTCACCCCCCAGTCACAGATCTGGGTTTAATCCATCATCGTTCTTTAGCTCACTTCGCCACCCCAGTTCAGACACAGCTATATGCAAATCAGTCTTGACCCTGTACCTCATGGGAACAGTCCAGCCCGAACTGCCAAGCCCTGTCTTCCCTGGACTGGAAACAAGCATCCTGGGACCGGTTTCGGGCTAACAGCCCTCATCAGCCAGGCTAGCTTGAATCCAGTGGCAAAGTGAGCAAGGGACTCACGTCTGGGCATACCCTGCCAACTTAGGGCGAACAAAGCAAACACAAGGAGATGATGGACGGAGCGCTGAAACCTTTCAGACACTCACCCACAGTGTCAGATCTGGGTTTAATCCATCATCGTTCTTTAGCTCACTTCGCCACCCCAGTTCAGAGACAGCTATATGCAAATCAGTCTTGACCCTGTGCCTCATGGGAACAGTCCAGCCCGAACTGCCAAGCCATGTCTTCCCTGGACCGGAAACAAGCATCCTGGGACCGGTTTCGGGCTAACAGCCCTCATCAGCCAGGCTAGCTTGAATCCAGTGGCAAAGTGAGCAAGGGACCCACGTCTGGGCATACCCTGCCAACTTAGGGCGAACAAAGCAAACACAAGGAGATGATGGACGGAGCGCTGAAACTTTTCAGACACTCAGCCCCAGTCACAGATCTGGGTTTAATCCATCATCGTTCTTTAGCTCACTTCGCCACCCCAGTTCAGACGCAGCTATATGCAAATCAGTCTTGACCCTGTGCCTCATGGGAACAGTCCAGCCCGAACTGCCAAGCCATGTCTTCCCTGGACTGGAAACAAGTATCCTGGGACCGATTTCGGGCTAACAGCCCTCATCAGCCATGCTAGCTTGAATCCAGTAGCAAAGTGAGCAAGGGACCCACGTCTGGGCATACCCAGCCATAAGACAGAAACAGATATATACGGTTGTAAGCACCAACAGAGTAAATAGATGGTAGAATTCTACCATAGTGCTAAAACAATGAAAATATCCAAGCATATAAATACATGACAGTAATAATGCGTACTCCTACTATGCAAACCCTAACTAGATGTACCTAAGTGTACCTAGCATGTATGTAGGTGAATAGCCAAGAATCCCCTTAGGATAGAACCAACCCCATTACCTGATGTGGGAGAGCGAAGGACCCCGTCTTGGTCTTGAGATGGACACACCACAAGGGATGTCAGATCACTGCGTGCTGGAGTGTCTGCGTGCAGGGACCTTAGCGTCTCGTGTCAGCATGGAAGTCTTTCTCCTCTGCCTGGCTCAGTGAAGATGTGGTGTTTATATACCCAAAAGGTACCCTCAGGCATTCTACCTTGCTGTGTCATATCGGCCGAGGAGGACGATAGTGATGAACCTTATACACAGTTATTATGTAGAAGATGGTAATCCTGCTGTGATTCTGAGAATCCTCATGCATAATAAATTAGGCTAGTTTTCGGAGAAAACCACACGACATTTATGCAGCACCTAACTAGGTAAAAGGTCAGCACCAAAACCATTATGTAGAACAATGGCAGGGTAAATGTATGTGAAAGGTTAGGAGACTACCAGGCCGATAATGGGGTACATTGCGAATCATAACACTCTGAGCATAGCCGGGTGATCATAATATTTGGACCAAGAACTGTCTGAGACTGCACAGGTCCCGTAGGTCAGCCTCTGTCTCCCAATCACTACTCTTCATTGCTCATCAAGCCCTCTGGACCCCAGATAAACTCTTTAAAGGAGGTTCCACCGACAAAGAAAGAGGCTCAAAATGTTAAAATAGGAGACAATACCTGAACACATACTCTTCTTTTGTCTTTCCCTTCAGCAAGTTCAGAACACTAAGGACTTCTATCATTAAAATGCTCCCTTCCCTGCTGCATCTTCCCTTTGTAAACCGTTTACTCCCCCCTCTATAAACCTAGCATGACTTCTTGACAGTATGCTTCAGGTATGTACAAACAAAATTTGACCCTTTGGAAAACTGTGAATGTCCCATCTCACTCTCACCAGAAGACCTCTGTTTGCCATCTTCACTGGATCAAAAACAGCTTGAGTCACCCAAGTGTAACAAATCTTTCATCTGATCTGGTCCCCTTTGCAGTAACAGCTCTGTGAGACTCAATTCCTGATCCAGTCTCCATCTCAATGGAAACCTGCTGAACAAAGAAATTTCACAAGGAAGTTTCAAAGTGAATTTGATTCTTCATGGAATCTTGCACCTAACTCTATCTTGTGAACTTTGTCTAGGATCACATTTGTTGCTCTACACCCACTCACCCACTCATTTTTCATGTTTTCTATTGAATGCATAATTTTATGCATAATTTTACAGTAGTCTGCCTCAGACTCAGGACCATGCATGTGAACATTGAGATGGGAAAGTTGGAAATAATTTGGAAGAAATGTATTTCCCCATTAACTTGCATTGGAGTGCGACACGTTTTAAGTGACAAAGGTAAACTTCCATCATTTTTAGTTTTAAAACTCAGGAGTCTTACGATTAGATTGGGAGCGCTAGCATGTTTGCAAGATCTCCCAACCATGGACACATGAACTTATACCATACCCACATCTCCAAAGCCGCCCCTCACTTATTGTCACGTCATTAGTTAATAATCAATTAATTAATTAGTTAATTAATATCCCTCCTCATTTATGGACTGTTGCATTTCCCTCTTCATACCTTCTTTACATGCACTTTTTTTCTTTAAAAATACTTCATAAAAGTTACTGAATTAAAAAAACATGAGATCATTTAGATACACGAAAACAGCACAGACAAAATAGCAGTCAATGCAGAAAATTAGACATGATAAGGAAGAGGCATAGTTTCGAGAGGCAGTCTAGAAAACTCGCAGCCCCAATAAGCAGTACCTTTTATGAGGTATGTCTCACCATTTAAAATAAAGTGAACTTAATATTACGAATAACACCACGGACACTACTCCATGCTATGGCCCTGTAGTAAACTTGTTGAAACTTCATGCGTTTCACAAAAGCACATGCAAGAATTGCCACAAAGTTTGGCTTTTTACAATATTACTATTTCTGTTTGCATATATCATTTACATTATTTATTTGCAGCCTTATTTGATCCCATTGTAAATTCACAGAACTCTCAAGTTTTTAGACTTCACAGGAGTGAGTACTAATTAGCACATGTGAATACCTAACAGGAAGTGGCATGAATGACAACACTGAAAATGACATTTGTGAATTGATAATATGAAAATGAACATAAAGATAGATGTAAAATGAATAACATAACTCTAACACATAACTAAAATAGATGTATGTCTTACAGTTGAGCGACTTTTGTCGACGTCTTTTTTGTGTCTACGACTCCTGGTGCACGAAGGATGCCCGGTTTCAAGGCCTGCGGTTCCTGTACCCGGCTGATGTCGGTTACGGATCCGCACTGCCTGGAGCGCAACCACGACCCAAAGTCGTGCTCCGACTGCCAGTCGATGGTTCCGAAGGCTTTGCGGGAGCGGTCGCGAAAGCTGCTTGAGCGCCGGCAGTCGGCTCCGCACTGTTCAAGGTCCCGGTCACGAGGGAGGTCGAGGGACCGGTCGCGGAGCCACCACCACTCATCCAAGTCATCGCATTCTTCGCACTCCGGGTCGGGTAAGTCGAAGCACAAAAAGAAGTCGAAGAAGCATCGTCGCTCTTCGACTTCTCCCCGTCGGTCGGCTGACGTGACGAGGTATGCGGGCGGTGCCCCTCCCGCGGCTCCGTGCGCGGAGCCCGAAGAGTCGACTCCGGCTTTCCCTCCCTTTCCGGGACCCGGAGCGACTCCTGCCCAACTTCGTAATTATTACGAAGCGATGCATCGCATCTTTGGGCGGCCCGAACCCGCCGGCGCGCCTTCGGGCCCCATGGACTCGGTTGGGGGGCCCAGGCCTTCTCCACCGTCGGTCCGGCCACGGCGCCGCTGGGCCCCCGTGGATACAGGCCTGGATCCGGAACGGCGCCGGTTGACCTCATTACACCTCGACCGGCGCCGCTTCCTCTGGCACCGCAGCCGCAACCGACGCCGGTCGTGTCCCCGGCCGGCGTCGACCCCGGCCTCCATCCCGATGTGGACCCGGAGCCGGACCGACACCGGATCCGGCGCCGAGTGGGGTTTTTGTGCCCCTGTTCACTCCTGGGGTCCCTTTTCGCCCAGATTGGCAACCTGAGGAGGAGGACTGGGAGGGGTCAGGTGACCCTTTAACTGATCAGCTGGAGTCTGAGCAGGACTGGAGAGAGGAACTGGGGGATGCCAATGGTCTTGACACCTCTCCTGACCTTGGCATGTTGTCTCCTCCTACCGTGGCTACGGAGGAGGGAGCGTCATACGCAGTGGTGTTGTGTAGGGCGGCCGAGGCCCTCAACCTCGAGCTTCCTACGGTGGCGGTCAGGACTAACCTCCTGACAGAGGTGCTTCAACCGGCTGCGAGCTCTTCGGAGCCCCTGCTGCCGTTTAATGAGGCCCTCACCGACGTCCTTTTGGGCACGTGGTCCAGGCCCAACACGGGGGCTCCCGTGGACAGGATGATTACCCGACGCCACCGCCCGGCTCCGGGCGACCCCACTTTCCTCTCCCAACACCCCACCACGGAGAGCTTGGTGGTCCAAGCCTCCACTTCCAAAAGCGCATTCCCTACCGCCCCACCGGAAAGGGAATCCAAGAAGCTGGACCATCTTGGGAAGAAGATTTTCTCTTCCGCCAGCTTAGGACTGCGGTCGGTAAACACTGCATGTCTCTTGGGCCGTTATTCCCACTCTGTGTGGGATACGGTTGCGCAGGTGCTGCCTCAGTGTCCGGAGGAGGCCTGGGCAGTGCTCTCCCAGGCTGTCGCTGCCGGGAGGGATGCGGCAAAGTTTACCATCCGTTGTAGGCTGGATACCGCCGACTCTCTGGGCAGGACAATTTCAACGTCAGTAGCACTTCGTCGCTACGCCTGGATGAAATCGACTGGCTTTTCGGGGGATGTCCAGAACACCTTGATGGACATGCCCTTTGATGGCCGTCGCCTTTTTGGCGACAAAGCGGACAACGCTCTAGAGCGTTTCAAGGACTCACGAGCTACGGCCAAGTCCTTGGGCCTCTCCAGCCGCCCAGCGCAGTCTGCTTTTCGCCCCTTTCGTGGCTACGGAAGGGGTGCCCCACTACGTCCCGCCCAGAGCCACAGGCCGCAGCAAGCTTCCCAACCTTCGCGCGGCTGGGGATGTGGGAACCAGTGCCGTGGTTCAGGGGGCCAGCGGGCGGGCCAGTCCACCAACCCCCCCTCTGCAGCAGCCTCCAAACCCTCCTAGACCGAATTTTCAGGCCCATCAAATGCCAGTGGGCGGCAGGATCCGCCATCACCTCCCTCACTGGCGCACCATCACGTCAGACAGGTGGGTTTTGCAAATAGTCCGAAGGGGCTACTCCCTCCCCTTCGAGGCTACCCCTCCAGCCATGCCACCTCAATACCACCGCATGTCGGAGGATCACCTGGGCCTTCTCCAACAGGAAGTTTTGGCACTTTTGGCCAAGGGAGCCATCAAGCGCATTCCTGCCCCAGAAGTAGGTCGTGGTTGTTATTCCGACTACTTTCTGGTACCCAAGAAGGACAAGGGCCTGCGTCCTATCTTGGATCTCGGGAACATCAACCGCTTCCTCCGGAAGGAGAAGTTCAAGATGTTGACGCTAGCTCAGGTCTTGTCTGCCCTCGACCCTGGAGACTGGATGGTAGCGTTGAACTTGCAGGACGCTTACTTTCACATCCCCCTCCTGCCGGCCCACCGGTGTTATCTGCGGTTCACGGTAGGCCACGAGCACTTTTAGTTTACCGTGCTCCCCTTCGGCCTTACCAGCGCCCCTCGGGTGTTCACGAAAGTGATGGCGGTGGTCGTAGCTCATCTGCGCAGATCGGGGGTTCCAGTCTTCCCCTATCTCGACGACTGGCTGTTGAAGGCGGGCTCGCCCCAGGCTGTCGTCACCCACCTCCAGACTACGGCCGACCTCCTGCATTCGCTGGGGTTCGCCATCAATGTGCCGAAGTCGCACCTGATTCCCTCTCAGAAGCTCTTCTTCATCAGAGCGGTTCTGGACACGACGCAGTTTCGGGTCTATCCTCCCGAGCAGCGAGTCCGGGATATTCGGGCTATGATTCCGATCTTTCAGCCCTTATCCCGGGTTTCGGTCCGGATGACCCTGAGGCTGCTGGGCCTCATGGCCTCCTGCATCCTGATGGTCGATCATGCCAGGTGGCATATGCGGGCTCTGCAGTGGGACCTGAAGTTCCAGTGGGTGCAGCATCAGGGGAATCTGTCCGATTGCATCCAGATCTCGGAGAGCACTGTACACCAATTGCAGTGGTGGCTCACGAACCAGGATTGGGTCAACGGCAGATCCCTCTCCCTTCCCCAACCAGAGCACACAGTGGTGACAGATGCATCCCTTCTGGGATGGGAGAGGTGGAGATCAGAGGCCTCTGGTCTCCGGCAGAGTCCGGGCTCCACATCAACCTTCTGGAGCTTCGGGCAATTCGTCTTGCACTCAAAGCCTTCCTTCCCTCTGTCTGGGGAAGAGTAGTGCAGGTGTTCACGGACAACACCACCGCCATGTGGTACTGCAACAAACAGGGCGGGGTGGGGTCGTGGACCCTCTGTCAGGAGGCCCTCCGCCTCTGGACATGGCTGGAACATCAGGGCATATCCCTGGTGGTTCAACACCTGGCAGGTTCCCTGAACGCCAGGGCAGACGAACTCAGCTGCAGGTGCATGATGGATCACGAATGGCGTCTTCACTCGGAGGTGGTGCAAGGTCTCTTTCGACAGTGGGGAGAGCCTTGGTTAGATCTATTCGCCACCGAAGAGAACGCGCAATGTCAGCAATTCTGCGCGTTGGAATTTCCAAGGCGGCACTCGCTAGGCAACGCTTTTCGTCGCGAGTGGAGTTGTGGTCTGTTGTACGCCTTTCCGCCTATACCACTTCTGCCCAGAGTGCTGAAGAAGATCAAGCGCGACCGGGCCCAAGTCATTCTTGTGGCTCCGGATTGGACGAGAAGAGTCTGGTATCCCGAGCTGTTACACATGGCCATCGATCCTCCGATCAGACTGCCTCTTCGGGAGGATCTTCTGTCGCAGCAGCAGGGGACGGTCCTCCACCCGAACCTGTCCAGCCTCCACCTCCTTGCGTGGAGATTGAGCGGCGACAGTTGACAGCTTTCGACCTTCCTCCCGAAGTCTGTAATGTTATCTTGGCAGCCAGGCGTCCCTCCACTAAAACGGTATATGCCTGTAGATGGAAACAATTTGTGGCATGGTGCACAGCAAAGGCTGTGGATCCCCTTTCTGCCCCCCTTTCAGAGGTTCTCCTCTTCATTCTTTCTTTGGCACAGCAGGGCTCTGCTCTGGGCATTCTCAAAGGCTATCTTTTGGCCATTTCGGCCTTCCTTCGGCTGCCTGACCAGCCTTCTCTTTTCAAGTCCCCTATTGTAAATCGCTTCCTTAAGGACATTACTCATTTGGTTCCTCCTACTCCTTTCGTGATACCCCAGTGGGACTTGAACCTGGTTCTTACTTATTTGATGTGTGCTCCCTTCGAGCCGCTACATAACTGTCCTCTCAGGCTTTTAACCATTAAAACTGCCTTTCTGGTTGCCATCACCTCTGCTCGCAGGGTGAGTGAGCTACAGGCCCTGTCTTCTAAGCCTCCTTTCCTGGCTGTTCATCCGGACAAGGTTGTCCTCCGCACTAGGCCTTCTTTCCTTCCCAAAGTGGTTACCTCATTCCATATAGGACAGACCATCACTTTGCCCACCTTCTTTCCGCCTCCTTCTAAAGAGGAAAAGAGGCTCTACCGTCTGGATCCAAAACTTGTGCTTTCCTTCTATCTGGATCGCACAAAGCAATTCCGGGTGGATCACCAGCTCTTTGTCGGTTATGTGGGCGCCAAGAAAGGTCGGGCCGTGCAAAAACGAACCATCTCCCGATGGGTCGTTCTTTGCATCAAAATCTGCTATTCCTTAGCGAAACAGGAACCTCCAGTTGGGTTGCGTGCCCATTCTACCAGGGCGACGGCAGCCACTACTGCTTTGGGATGTGGAGTCCCCCTTCTTGACATCTGCCAGTCAGCTACGTGGCTTCACTGCACACGTTTACCAAACACTATTGCCTGGACAGCCAGGTCCGGAGGGACGGCTTCTTCTGGCGTTCAGTTCTCCAGGACTTTCTGGTATGAACTTGGTTCGCAGACCCACCACCGGGGTTGGTATTGCTGGGGTATCTATTCTAAGGTGAGGAATCCATAAGTAACTGTCTCTTTCAGATGAACAAGTTACTTACCTTCGGTAACGGTATATCTGTAAGAGACATAGTTTAGTTATGAATTCCTCACTGCTCAACCCATCCTCCCCGTTCTGCGAGCTGATTTCTAGGGTAAGGGACTCCCCTTTCAGGGCCCTAGTTTTTGTGCACCAGTGGTCAGTGTCTTGCATGGCTCTGCGCTTCTGGCGTGGAATGTCTTGTAAGAACTGACGTCAGCGCGCGAGGGCGGCATCTAAGTAGATACCGCGACGTCATTCCGGCGACCATGACTCCAACGACAAACGTGGAGTCGACCGACGCCACCTATCGACGCGCAGACGTACTGCTGAGGAAAAAATTCTCCGGATCCAGTCTGACGCCTGGGGGTAATTCTAAGGTGAGGAATCCATAACTAACCTATGTCTCTTACAGATATATTGTTACCGAAGGTAAGTAACTTGTTCTTCAAGTTGGTCCATTACAACTTTTTACACCGCACCTATATGACTCCCCTGGCACTTCATTGGATATCTCGGACCAGGTCGAACACATGTCCATGTTGTGGGTGTCCCGGGGATGACTGCTTATACCTGGCCTGGAGGTGTCAGAAAGTGCAGGATTTTTAGTTACAAGTGGTGGAGAAACTTTTGTATATTCCATTTCGTTGTGGGGCACCCTCACGCCACAATTTTGTTTACTGGGTAATATCAGCAAGCCCAAAGGGTGCAGGATGGTGTATAAATGCCTACAACTTGTGCGGGTTCTCGGCTGCCGTAGGGTGACCATTAAATGGATGGGTTGGCGTGCCCCAGAAGTGGAGAACTGGCATAGGGATGTAGAGGAATGCACACTAGATGTGTATCCCGCATCGCCCCCAGCACTCAAGGAGCACCCACGGACACAGGTAGGTGTAACACATCTTCTTTATTGTAACTCTGCCTCGTAGTGCATGCAGGCACTGCCTTCCTTGTCCTGGGAATGTGTCGTAATGCCCTGACCGGAAGTGGTGTCTGGTGGCTTACTCCCTCCCCTTGTGTCCTGTGCAGGGTCCTAGTGCCCACCTGCACATTGCTCCGACATCTCCCCCCTTTGTTGGAAAGAAAACAATGCAGAGAAAACTAGTGAGAGGACAGGAACCCATGAGCGAAAGAAAGAAAGGAAGAGAGAACAGAAGAGAAAAGACAAGAAACGAAAGGAGAAAAAAGAAAACACAATCACAAACTAAAAACACACCCATCATCCTGACAACAACTGTTGTAGTGGTTTGCTTTGTCTCTGACATTGGCAACATTCTGTCCCATCACTATAGTTCCTCAATGAGCCTTTTTGGTTTTCTGCTCACTTTCTTTGTTCAGGACACTTCAGTTTCCTCTTCCGCTATCTCCCTTGTAGCTCCATCTCTGTCCAGTCCTTCACTGCTGTGAGGACCCCTTCTACTCCGTCCTCAGCTTCGTCTTTTATTATTGTTGCTTTGTTCTTTTTCGCTGTCTCTTCTTCCTCATTGTCTGATGTTCTGAATCCTTTGAAGTGTGAGCTATTTTTGGTGATGCAATAAGGTCCTGATGCCGCCTTTATCATGGGCCCTTTTACGTTTGTTATTGTTAACGGTTCACTTGAGAAGGGACTGTCCGACTTCCTTGATTGCTGTTTGCTTGCGGCCACAGAGATGTTATTTTCCCATGATGTATTTTCAGGTACGCCATGAACCTGCGAAATTCTTCTGAAAATGGTGGTCCATTGTCTGTCTTTAGTGTCTGCAGGGCGCCCCATGCTGCAAATATGTCATCTAGTATTGGTAGGGTGGCTGTTGCTGATGTTGATGAGACTTGTCGTACTATGGGGAACTGTGAGTATTCGTCGATGACTACTAGCAGGTAGCCTCTGGTGTCCAGCGGCCCATAGAAGTCAGCTGCCAGTGTTGTCCACCCCACCCCGGGGAGGTCAGACATGCGTAGTTCTGGCTTTGCTGGCCTTCCTGTTATCTAGCATAAGTGACAGTTACTGATCATGTCTTCCACCAAGCGATCAAGTCCCGGGAACCATACCTTTTAGCATCTTTTTGGTTGCCACTATGCCCCTGTGGGACTCATGGGTCAGGCTTACGGCCTGCCGCTGTAGCGTTTCTGGTATTACTATCTTTATTCCTAGAAGTAGAATTCCTCGTTCCGTTTCCCACAGCTCCTCTTGTATTTGTTTGAATGCCAGTATTTCCTCCCTTCTTACTCCTTCGCTCATTGGACTGCTGTTGTTTACATGTCTCCACCTCTGTTGCTGTGTTGTGCTTTTGACTGCTTGTAGCATGGCATCATCCATTGTCTCTTGCGCCAGTTCATCAATTGCAACTGGGACAGATGTGCCTTGGCGCAGCACGAAGTTGAGGTACTCCTCCGCCATGGACGTGGTCTCAGGTGGTAGGGGATACCATGACATGTAGTCGGCAGGGTTGTGCTCTTTTCCTGGTTTGTGCACTATTTTGAAGTCATAGTCCAAGAGGCGTATCCCCCATCTTTCAATGCACGGTGGATTCTTTGCGTTCGGGTTTTCATATATCGTGACTAGTGCCTGGTGTCCTGTCACGATGGTGAATGGCTTCCCATATATAAACATGTGGTAGTGTTCACACGCCCAAACTACTGCTAGACTCTACTTCTCTGGTTGCGAGTATGCCCTTTCTATATCTGATAAGCTCTTGCTTGCATATGCAACAGTCTGGCCGAGTCTCTTCCTGGCATGTGTTATGCAAGAATTGCTCCTAGCCCCACCAGGCCGGCATCAACAGTGAGCTCAGGGCATAGGGATGCATTGAAGTAGGCGAGGTGGTCCACTGTTGTGACTGAATGCCTCATGTCTTCAAATGCCCTTTCGCATTCCGTGTTCCAGAGAAATGACTGGCCCTGTTTTGTTAGTTCACGAAGTGGGGTGCTTACCGTAGCAAAATCCTTAATGAAGCAAGCGCAGTAGCTCGCCAGCCCAAGAAATGACCTCACTACTGCTGCATCTGCTGGAGGCCTTGTTTTCTGCATCATTTCTACTTTGCTGGGATCCAGTCTCATTTCTTTCTGTGAAAAGATGTGTCCAAAGAATACTAGTTCTCCCTTCCCCAGCCCGCATTTGTCCTCATTCAGAGTCAGGTCAGCGAGTTTTAGGTGGCTGAAGACTTCTCGTAGAGCCTTGTCGTGCTCCTCATCAGAGCGACCGAATACCAAGATGTCATTGCTGTAATTTAGGCTGTTTTTTACAGGCCTTATCACCGCCTCACAGTCTCTTCAAAGATTTCCACTACGGCTGATATCCTGAAACTTAGTCGCTTGTAGCGAAAAAGACCCTGGTGAGAGGAGAACATTGTGATGTAGCTTGATTGCGGATCAAGTTCCAGTTGATGGTACCCCTTGAATAGATCTAGTTTTGAGAATATGCATGCTCCAGTGAGGCAGCTGATCATGTCATTCAATTGAGGGCCTCGGTGTCCTTCTCTTTCAATTGCCATGTTTGGTATGCGCATGTCAACACATGCGTATTTTCGATGTGTTTTTTTTCAATACCGCCACTGTCTGGAATACCCATGGAGTTTGTCCATCCGTGGCTCTATGATGTCTTGTGTCAGTAGACTCTTTAGTTCTTCTTCCACTTGTGGTTTTAGGTGCACAGGCACTCTTCGGTGTTGTTGAGCCACTGGCTTGACAGCTCGAAAAGGCCTGGAGGAACACCAAATCCACAGAAGCCCACAACAACTTCAGAGCCGCCACCAACGCCCACCATCAACTCATCAGAGAAACGAGGAAAAAAGCGATTGAAGACAGAATTTCCACTCACGTGCACAACAGCAAGGAACTCTTCAGCATCATCAAGGCGTTCGCCCAACCCACCAGCGAGTCTACCGAAATCCCTCCCTCACAAGACCTCTGCGACAAACTCGGCACCTTTTTCCACCACAAAATCAAGAGCATCTACGACAACTTTGACGAAGACAACCAACACACTGAACCCTCACCAACCACCCCGACACCCGGAAACCAGCGATTGACGACTGGACAGCCCTCACCACCGAAGACACACTGAAGACAATGAAGTCAATCCACTCAGGGGCCCCCACGGACCCCTGCCCCCACCACATCTTCAACAGAGCAGCCGACACCATCGCACCCATGCTCCGCCACACCATCAACCGCTCCCTGGCGACCGCCTTGTTCCCCGATGACTGGAAACACGCTGAGGTCAACCCCCTCCTAAAGAAACCCTCCGCGGACCCCACCGACCTCAAAAACTACAGACCCATCTCCCTGCTCCCGTTCCCAGCGAAAGTCATCGAGAAAGCCATCAACAGCCAACTTGCCACATTCATTGAAGAACACAACATCCTCGACTCCTCCCAATCCGGCTTCAGAAAAAACCACAGTACAGAAACCGCCCTCCTCGCCGCAACAGACGACATCCGCACCTTACTGGACAAAGGAGAAACAGTAGCCCTCATCCTCCTCGACCTATCAGCGGCGTTCGACACAGTCTCCCACCGCACCCTAATACGCAGACTCTACAACGCAGGAATCCAGGACAAGGCCCTCGACTGGATCCACTCCTTCCTCTCCGGCAGGACGCAGCGGGTCAGACTCCCCCCTTTCCTCTCGGACCTCACACCTACCACCTGCGAAGTCCCTCAGGGCTCCTCCCTCAGCCCGACGCTCTTCAACGTCTACATGGCTCCACTTGCCCCCATCGTCAGAACCTACGGACTCAACATCGTGTCATACGCAGACGACACCCAACTCATCCTCTCCCTATCCAACGAGCCCAACACCGCCAGACGCAACTTTCGAGACGGCATGGAAGCCGTCGCCAAATGGATGAAAAACAGCTGCCTATAACTAAACACCAACAAAACAGAAGTACTCATCATGGGCCCAAACCCAGACGCCTGGAGCGACACCTGGTGGCCCCCCGCCCTCGGAAACCCGCCAACCCCAACGGACCACGCACGCAACCTGGGAATCATCCTGGACTCCGAGCTCAAAATGGACCGCCAGATCAACTCTGTCTCATCTTCCTGCTTCCACACCCTCCGCCTCCTTCGTAAGACCTTCAAATGGATCCCCCTCGAACACCGAAAGACCGTCACTCACGCCCTGGTTACCAGCAGACTTGACTACGGCAACGCACTCTACGCTGGAATAAACAAAAACCTCACTTGCAAGCTACAGAACATCCAGAACGCCGCCACAAGACTGGTCCTCAACCTGCCACGTCTCCCTGCGCACACTCCACTGGCTCCCCGTCGAGGCGAGAATCACCTTCAAGATGCTCACCCACGCACACAAGGCCCTCCATGGCACCGGACCAGCATACCTGAACAGCCGACTCAAATTCCACGCACCCCAAAGGACCCTACGATCAGCCCAGCTCTCCTACGCCGTGGTCCCCCGCACCAGAAAGACCAGATCGGGAGGCCGCTCCTTCTCCTTCCTCGCGGCCAAAGCATGGAACGTCCTTCCGCTCCACCTCAGACAGACGACATCGCTCCCCATCTTCGCAAGAAACCTCAAAACCTGGCTCTTCGACAGACCCCCTCCTTGATGGAATGGTACCTGCACCCCCCCTACCCCATGCGCCTTGAGACCCTTACGGGTGAGTAGTCGCGCTTTAACAAACCCCTGATTGATTGATTGTTGATGTGCAGTGTTATTTGCATGTCTTTCAACTTCCCTAGTCCTTGTAGTATTGCAGGGTGTTCTCTCAGAGCGCTGTGATGCTTTGACATGTGATTTGTCATTGCTAGGAGGCCCATCACCTGAGCAGTGACATTGCTTAGTAGACATGGTGCTGGGATGTCTCCGCGTAGAACATGCACTTCTTTTTTTTACAGACGTTTCCTTGTATGTTAGTGTGTCTACAAATTTCCCTATGTTCACCACTGGTTTCCTCGAACCCCAAGTAAAAACATCAATAGTGGAGGGTGACAGCGGAGGCTTGTGCTTCATCTTCTCATATTCTCATATGCACATGATGTTGCATGTGGCGTCACTGTCTAGCACAAAGCTTGTGGAGTGATTTCTCACCTCAATGTCGACCGTCACTCTCTTTTTTATCTGTTGTTTGTCCATGAGCTGGATGTGTTTGGGCATACAACCTTGTGCTGGGACATCTGACATTAGGTATAGTCGTTCCGTTATCTCACATGCATTTGCGCCATCCGAGTCAGCTGACGAACTGCGGTTTTGCGTGTTCATGTGCCGTGAGTATCTGCTTGGCGTTGTTCGTTGTTTTGCTGGCCGTCCTCGCTCCATTTTGAACTGTCCGCCCATGCAGACACTCGCAAAGTGATTTTCATGGTTGCATTTCCGACATTTGTGACCCATGGCAGGGCAGGCACCAACGTGCGGGAATTCGAGTCCAAGGCGATAGCATTTCCTATCTTGTTTCTGCTTCTGTGGCGGTGGTGTTTTGTCATGTCATCTAGCATTCTCAGCCATGCGATTAGCTTGCTCCATCGTCCGCGCTCTCCCAATTTCCATTTGCTTGGCATGTGCTGTGGCTCTGGCCTCTGTTCGAGCCATTGTAAGTACCTTGTCCAGAGTGTATGGTGCCTTTAGTATTCTTGTGCAAAAGTCAACTGACTGACAGACCTCAATGATGTGCAGTCGTATTGCCGCCTCGTCGAATTTTCAAATTTGCAGTATGTGACCAGTTTGCGCAATCTGGCCGCAAAGTCGACAGGGACTCATCTGCCAGTTGATGTGCTGTGTTGAATGTGTATCTTTCAAAGTCTACGTTTCTCTGGGGATCAAATCTGTCAGAGAGACACTTTATTAGGTCTTTGTATGTTGTGATTGCCTCCGGCGGGAATGTTACAAGCGGGTCCTTGACTTCATCGCTCACAAAGTTTAAAAACAGATCCCTGTTTTGTTTGTCTGTTGTTTTTGCATGTGGCGTGCATGTAGCGCTCAAATTGTCTGATCCATTTCTCCCAGCCAGCGCCTTTCATCTGCGAGTCGGAGAGGTCGAAAGGCAGTGGTCTGCAGAAAATTGCGCTTGCAGCTGTGCTTTCATTTCATTCCTCAGTCATCGCAGTGGTTGCACAGATCTGTTCCTCTTTGTTGATTTGCTGGTGGGCCTTTATTTATTTTATTTATTTCTTTATTTGGTTGTTTTTCTCTGTGCGCACTTTCTTTGCTCACAAATCCACTGGGCCTGACTTTAAGATGGCCGCTGTGGCTTTCCTCTTGCTGATTGGCTCCTTTGCCTGGTTCTAAAATAGCCACCAAGGTCCCACAAGAGCAAGATTTGGCCTTTTTCCTGTATACCTGACCCTAAAATGGCCACCGGGGCTTCTTGCCTAGTTATTGGCTGCAACGTCTGAACTTGCAATGTCCGCCTAGGTCTCGCGAGATTTCAGTTTGCAATTAAAATCTTCGCAGGAGACTCAGTTGTGGTCGGCGGGTGGCTGCGGTCACAGCGGTGTGCACCGCTTGCTGGTGAGCGGTCGCAGAGGGTGTTTTCCTTTGCGGGTTTGGTTGTATCGCTTACCACATTCACTCCTACTGCAACTGGGGTGGGCTCACGACGTCTCTTCTTCTTTTGGTTTCGGACAGACGGACCAGGGTGGGCTACTGCCGCTGTTATGATTTGTGTGACCGGGGTGGGCTCCCGACGCCGCTTCTTCCTTTCGCAGACGGACCAGGGTGGGCTCCTGGCTCTGTTTGATTTCCTTGCAGCAGGGACACGGGCACACACGTCTGGAGTCATTACGTTGATCCCACCTTTGTCGCCAGTTGTCGTATCCTGCGTCGCCCCCAGCACCCATGGACGCAGGTAGGTGTAACACATGTTCTTTATTGTATTTTTGCCTCGTAGTGCACACAGGCACTACCTTCCTCGTCCGGGGAATGTGTTGTAATGCCCCGCCCCCCTTCCCTGACCGGAAGAGGTGTCTGGTGGCTAACTCCCTCCTTTTGTGTCCTGTGCAGGGTCCTAATGCCCATCTGCACATCACTCCCACAAGAGGAAGAGCTCCACATGAAATCTAGAAGGAGGGATGAAAAGATACAGGATGACATAGACGCATGGAGTGAGACAGATTCACGGCTCTGGAAGACGTTTCATCAAGTGATGTTTCTACTGACTTGGGAAAACTGAAACCCCAATTGACAATAGTGTAAGGGGTAAAACATGAGTAGGCAGATATTAGGTTGTATTTCAACTAGTTGTTTTCCCTTCTCTCCCTGTGGGTCAGCTTTTTTCCCTTTCCCTGCACACTATATAATGTGACGAATGTTAATCGCTGCACTGTTGGTTAAACTGATAAATATAGGTTTTTTTTAAAAAAAAATCCTACCTCGAAATGTGTGAGACACCTATGTCTTTGAGCTCAGGACTACAAGTCCCCAGATACAGAGATTAAACCTAGACTAGATGAACTATTCACACATGGACATGGGAAACATGCGAGCAGCACTACCATGCATTCCAGTCATTTTCTTGTATCCCTGCAGGGAGATTGTCACGCAGTGAGGAACTTTAGCAGGGCTGAACAGTGTGAGGAAATTAATTTAATCAGAGCGCACGTCCTACCCTGTAGCAGAAGAATGCCTACTACAGGTCTGCCAACTGTAAATAAAGAGTGTACGTCTGGGGGTAGGTCCCGGGAGTAGATGATCGTGTAGCATGCTATTTAATGTTTATGGCTCAACTGAGTCACAACTTGGAAATATGTGATACTTGGCCCAGCTTTGAAAATTCGTATCTATAGTCTCAGACACCTGAAAATCCTCAGTCAGCGAAAAGCCACAGACTGATCATGGAAAAGAAGCAGCCAGTTCAGCCCAGGTGCAATCTCGGCCAGTCTCAGCATGGAACAGTAAGATGCAGGCCGGTGGGGGTGGGCGGGGAGGGGGGGATCTGGGAACTCCTCCCTTATAGGAGGGGCCATTTGTGGGGGAGGAAAGGCACAGTTTACACTAGTGGAGATAGAGGCATGGGCATAGCTATTTTGTTTCCCAGGTCCATGCGTGACTAAATGCTTTGATCCAAGTTGTGCATTCTGGGACTTGTAGTCCTGGTGTAACATTAGGACAAACACTTCTAGTCCGAGAATGCAAAGAAAAAAACTGGACTAGAAAAATCCTCGGATCCATTATTGATGGCGATCTATCCCTAAAACCCCAAGTTGGAACAGTTTTGTTCCTGTGTTCTGAAATTCAGAAAGATTTTTTTTTTTTTTAAATGACACGGTTCTCACCCAAGACGCCCTAAAATGGCATTTCTGGCATAAGTTATATCTAGCCTAGACTATGCCAATTCTTTATACATTGGCCTCCGGAAAATAATGATTGACAACTTTCAATCCATCTAGAACCAAGCAGCAAGGCTGATTTATGAACTACCGAGGTATTCACGCACTACCCCTCTGCCTAGGGACCTCCACTGGCTGCTCTTGTAACATAGAATCAAATTCAAGGTTTGTTGTCTCACCTTTAAAGAGATTTCAGGTGAGGGAACCCGATTCCTAGCAAAAAGAATTAACAAGCACTGTCCCGCTCACAACTTTGCTCTCCATCCTCTATTTTTGTTGGCTGTTCCTAGAATCAGGAAGGTAGGTATGGACAACTTCAGCCTCTCTTTTCTACCAATAAATAAGTAAATATATTTATTGTATAATTACTAAAAACCATTACAAAACCACAATGTATGAAATTCATTAAAATCCCCCAAAAAGTGACTGTGCTTATTCTGGCGCAAGAGCTCATTTGATTTTTTTGCGTCCATGATTGCCTTTGGTTATATCAACAGCTTGACCAACGTTTTATGGCAAGTTTTATCCTTCCTCTTGCCAGCTGAAAGTCTATAAAAGCACTTGTCAAAAGGCAAAGTTTGTTATCATGACCAGATAAAACAAATCCAATATTTAAAACTGTATTCTAAATTCTGTGCTTCACATTGGCGGAGTTTCAGGTTAGCACTTAACTCTAGAACACAATCAGTAGTTCTTATACAGTTTCTCTAGCTTGTCTAATACCACATTAAAACATTTATAAAGCTGCTTGCCAATTGCTTATCTGTTAGATAGAAGCATTCCTTAATTGCCAGTGCGCAGGATCTTATATTCAGTCATTTAAAGGATGGTACAAGAAATGTTGAACATTCTGCAGTGGCGGTTGGTGACATTTGAAAGTGGTGAGCCGTAAAAGTTGGGTATGACTTTTATGTAGCGAGCAATACGAGCAAACTTAGTAGGCAGGGTGGGTCCTCCTCCCGAGAAAAAAGTGAAAAAGATTGGCAAATGGTGCATTTTAAAGCAAATTAATTTAGTGATAAGCAAGGCTTATAAATCAGTAGGAACGTGCAGTCTTGAAATTTTAAACACATTAAAAACTGCCCCATATCTTACTCCATCAGGGGTTTGTTAAAGCGCGACTACTCACCCGTAAGGGTCTCAAGGCGCTAGGGGTGGGGGGGGGTGCAGGTTCCATCCATCAAGGAGGGGGTCTGTCAAAGAGCCAGGTTTTGAGGTTTCTTGCGAAGATGGGGAGCGATGTTGTCTGTCTGAGGTGGAGCGGAAGGGCATTCCATGCTTTGGCCGCGAGGAAGGAGAAGGAGCGGCCTCCCGATCTGGTCCATTAATATGTTCAACAGTTACTGTAATGTGCAAATTGTACAGCGTGACAACTTCAGGCCCTTTAAAGTGTGTGCTTGCCTAGGGTCTAGCAGTACATGCAACATCAACTTTGGAAGAAAATGCTCTAACCAGGCTTCGGGAAGCACCCCCAGCTGCTGGCCTCAATCAGTCATATAGAAATATATGCATACAGGTCTTTAAGTGGGTAAAAAAATAAGTTTAGGCTCTCTAAAATGGAACATGTAAAATAAATTTCTGTGATTCCCATAGTCTGCCACTCAACCAGTATTTTGGTTTCTCTCTGAGATGTAATTGCATCCAGAGGTATAACATAACAGACATACACCTAAAACCTGTCAGTACGATTGGCTTTGTGAATGATTGTTAGCTGTTTAAGATAAATGAGTAACAACAATGATTTGTTATAAATAATTAACATTGGAAATCTTTTAATTCTGAAATTGTGAGTTTGCGAATTAAATAGTATTGAAGCCTGTGCAAGGAGTTTTGGACTTCAGTTACGTGCGCATTATGTAAGATATGTATGCTCTTTTTCTCTGCATATCTCTTCCATCTGCACATCTTCAACCACCTCTTTCCTCATCAGCACCCACTTTTCACTCTTCCCCGAATGCACTTCCTTTCTTCTCCCTCACTTCACCACTTCCAAACATACATTGCACTCACTCATATTTAAGCAATTTATTTGCTTTTGCCTTGTGAATATTTTGACATTCGTGTATCCCCTTCAAACACATTTCCACAGAATTTCGATTGCAACTGGAATACATGACCATTATTCTGTGTGCTCTGGAGAGAGACCAACCCATTGACAGACACTTTGCTTTTGCTTCAGCCTCAGCGTCGGAGCTCTCCATTAAAGTCCCTCATAATCACTTGGCAAGCTTCAAAGTATGCACTATGCAAGAGTAATAAGATGCACAGAAAAAAATACAGAAACACAATATGATAAAATAGCTAACAACCTTTGGGAATGCAAGATTAAGTAAAATGTGAAATAAGAGAGGAACTAAATCGCTGACATGCATTGCCTTAACGTTTTAACATACATTGCCTTAACGTTTTAACATACATTATTTGTAAATCAATCCATGTTTTTGGCATTGATGTTAAGGGCATGAAGATAGGGCCAGTTTTATCGCCATATAGCAGATAACTGTCTTTACTATAGGCACATATTTCTCCCTTTGTGCTTGACTCAGATATTTGGATCACCTGCGCAGGGGAAAAAACACCCTGCTCGTCTTTTGGATCAGTTTTTGCAGGGGAACAAAAACAGCAGTTTTACTTCTAAAGGGGCCAGCAACGTGCAGCCAGAACTTGGGATGTCACAGCCACACTACATTCTTATAGAGCGCCCTGCCAAAATCCTTTTTTTTTTAAATTTAAATTTATATTTTTTTTAATAAAGTGCGGCACACCAAGCTTGATATATTCATGCCGGCCACACCCCTTTCTCCCAGATGCCGTGTTTTAGCGTCAATAATGGCGGCCACTGAACTTCTATGATATCTGCCCCCCTTTGCTGTCTATACGTTTGGTTTATCTTTGATGCAGCCCAGACGCTGGTCTTTCCTTCCCTGCTATGTCCACTTCAGGCTGCCTTACTCCTCTGCGTGTGTATAAGGTAAGATTGTGCTGCTCCTGTCTGTTCTTAACTAGTTATGTGCTGGATTCTTTCAGTACCGCTTCCGTTCACTAGCTCTTCTGACAACTTGAATCAAAAAACAAACTTTTCAGCACAGTTTTGGCATTTTACTGGGAGATATACCCATTGTCCTAATTTCTGTGCTTTCAACCTCCTTCCAGATTGTGATAGACACAGGTGTGAAACCCATGGTGGATCCCAGAAAGCTATACATTTGTAAAAACTAGACAGAAATCTGAATTCAGCAAGGGGTCATTTGTGTAGATCCTTGAAGGTTTCCCAAAAAACTAAGTGTTGAAATAAAAAATGTTGAAAATTATAGGAAAAAATTGTCCTTTCGTGACAATAGCCAATTTGGAAAGCAATATACGATTACCTCTGCTAAACCATTCTGGTTTCGTGGATATATAGGGTTTGTGGGTTTTCCAAGAACTCAAGGTACCCAGAGCCAATAACTGAGCTGCACCTTGCAATGGTATTTTCATTGTGTACCGGGTATAGAGCAATTCATATGGTAAAATATAAAATTTGGAAAATGGTATCAAGGAAACTTATGTATTTTTGAAATGGGCACAAGATATGGAGTTTAAAAGCAGTGGTTGTTTGCATGTCTCCGGATTTGTGGGTACCCATACTGGCATGTGAATTAGAGGGCATTTCTCAAAATGTCTTCTTTCTTAAACACTGGCTTACATTTGGAAGGCACAAATGCAGAAGAATACAATTGATAGTAACACCTGTTCTACTGTTCCATGTTCCCCTAAGTCTACCAATAACAAGCATTTGCAATGCATTATGTCTCGCATTTTTGAGAGTTTGAGCTATTGGCGTTGTAAATGACAATGTCTTTTACCCATTTGTTTTAGTTTGGAGTGGAGTGGATGTATGTGGTGTGGTGTGACGTGGAATTATGTGAGTTGGATTGGAACTGTTAGTTGTGGAATTATTTCAGCTGCACACCATGCCACATATGTGAATAAAATAAAAGCAAAGGCAAGCAATGGGTGGAGTTGAAAATCCACAAAGCAATAACAACAGGTCAGTAAGTACTGTCTAGGCTTGACCTAAAAATGTAACAGATTTAACGATGTGGTGTAATTCTCGCCCCCCGCATCACAGCCACACGTGGACAAGTTTATTCCTCCTCTGTACGGAAGAGGCGCTTGGGCACCAAAGCAGCCATAGACAATGACGTCTTCACCACGCCCCTTTCCCACTCAACACAGATGGGGATATCTATTAGGTTTGCTGAGCTCAGAACTAGTGCGATAGAGGGGCTGAGTGCTTGTAAGTGACATTGGCGTGGCTGATGCCCTTTTAGCAAAACTGATTGCTGAGGGGCGCCTGGTTGACACAGCCACCCTGGCATTCTTCTTTGTTTTTCTGGACCAAACCCCCAGGGATTTGTTTCTGGAAACCAAACAATGGAACAGCCTCCACGTGCAGGGTGTTTCTCTGCAAGTGTTGACAAATGCTGATTTTCCCCGTCTGGCGTGGCGACTCCTGACAGTTGTCTGCATCAAGTAACCAACCTTACAAAGAGCAAACCTCACAATGTACGGACTGAAGGTGCTCGGTGGTGGATAGACCACCGGGGACAACGGTCTGCCGGTGGACAAGGTTCCCACTTGAAGTACCCATGACCTCCACCATCAGGAGCTACTGGTACCTGCTGGTGTCAGTAACTCCGGGAGGAGGAGTTAACGGGCGCTACACCAGGGCACTCCGAATGATGCCTTAAATGGTAAGGGGAAACTGCCCGTTTGCAAAATGGAAGTTCCACCAATTTATGGTAGATCAACTAGACCTGGCAATCCATAAATGACCCTCTTAGTCTTCACCCTTTGGTGGATAGATTTAATTTGCACCTTCACTTTCCTTACAAATGCACTCCCTGATCTAAGCATCAGTGAGGGGCACATACTGTCAGCGCCTAAAGTTCAACTGCTTAAATAAAAATTATTATTGCAATAACCATGGACAACTCGTGGTTCACGGTCCCTGTATGTACAGGAGGCGGACCTCGCATGGATCCCTGTTTTCTCTTCAATGCTAAACGTATCACAGAAACTCTTGCTGATGCCGTGCGGGTGGCAGAGGTGAAGTACTTCTACAGCAGTGGTCTTCAAACTTTTTAATACTCTCCCCCCCCCCCTGTTGGGGGGGGGGGAAGAAAAAAAAATAGTGCCCCCTGCCCCCCCCCAGAATTTTTCACAATTATTCTATTAAATTGGCAATGTTTAAATATGTCTAGTTTTATTTAAACATTGCAGTTACAGTCGGTTACCGTTTTAAAAATTAAATCAAATACATGATTGCCAAACATACTATTCTGGTCAGGCAGGCCTTACTAACCTGCAGAAGTATCCACAGTGTGATGATTAAAAATTGGGTTGTATACTGGGGTTCAACAGCCTTGTTCGCTTCTGTTGTTTCCACTCACCCCAACCCTCAGCAGCCGATAGCAGCAGCTATATGCAGGGAAACTGGTCAGAAGGGATGAAAAGGTGAATGTCTCACTTTTACCAGCTCAGACATTAATAAACTGACGTCTATATATTTCCCACAGGTCATGCCGCCCGAGTAATTAAAAGACACAAATGATGGACAGAATGTGGAACAAATCAAAACATTCACCCCCAGTCAAGAGATCTGGATTAAATCATCGTTTTTGCTCGCCATGCCACCGCAGTTTGGAACCAGCCATATGCAAATCAGTCTTGACCCTGTGCCTCATGGGAACAGTCCAGCCTGAACTGCCAGGCCGAAACAAGCATCCTGGGACCGGTTTCAGGGCATCACCCCTCACCAGCCAGGCTAGCTTGACTCCTGTGGCACAGTGAGCCCAAATAATGTTTGTCACTTTTTCTCCAGGCAGTGGATGGCGCAGAGGTACTTTACACACGATAATTCAGAAGCAGCACAGAGCAGTGCACAGAAACCTTGTTGGACATTTAGCCAGCTATGGCTTTTTGGCCAACGGCACTTAACATCCTGTGACCTGTGCTGCCCCCTTTCCAGGAGAAAAATACTGACCATTGATGGTGTTAAGAGTCTGCAAAAGGCCCGGACATGATACTAAATAGGACTGAATGCACAGTCGTGCGTATTAATTTGTAACATGAATTGCTGGTCTTGTCTTTGCTTACTTTATTAGTCATGCAGTATTAATGCAGCTCTAGAACACATGTAGAAGTGATTTCTATTTATATCTACTGTTTGAAGTATGTACAGAGAAGAGCTAAAAATACCAGCTTTGGGTGATTTAGTTTATTTTTGTACTGGTCGAGACGTTAACCCCCCCCCTAGCCCTGGAGTTTTGCTTTCGCTTTAGAAGTGCGCCCTCGGCATGCAGAGGGGCTGGGCCAAGAAACAGGTTTGACTGAAAGCATCAAACACGACATAGGACAGTTTAGTATCTATTTGATTATGTACAAAGGAAATACTGCAGAGCACACAGGGACGGGACTCATTCTAAAATGCAATTCAAGTGGTGATGCCAAACCTGCCAGGTCGGTTCTAATTTGCATATAAAAATTCCACAGGAAGTGAACGGAAGCGAGAAATAGGAGTGCATCGAATAATTTAAATGTTGCTATTTTGGGGGACTTCATGTTGGTGGGGAGCCCTCGAGGGGCTGAAGAGGAGGAGGAGAAATTAATATTAAATAAAAGGTTTCATAGAAATTGTGAAAAGTTGGGGTTCCACATTCACGTATTTAGGGGTAAGGAAGAGGAATCAGGCAAATAATCGAAACAATCTACTTCCGGTATGAGGCACGTATACATTGTGAAAGTTGAACTCGAAATACAGCAGACGGGAGTTGCCTTCGCAAAACATGTTTAAACAGGAATAAAAACAATGTACACGCCGGGAAGAAAATGTGAAATCGTGAATATAAAAACCATTAACAGGAGTGCACAGCAATAAAGAACAAGCAAAAAGCGCCGCTTGTAGTCCATTTTACTTTCCTGGGCACTGCAGCAATACATAGGTGTCAGGTGGACGGCCAAACGTACAGGCTAACAATCGGCTGAAAAGCTCCTTTTGAAGATTTGTGTTTACGTATCGCAGCGAAGGACTGGGTGCACAGATTTTAAAAAAGGCATTTCCACGAAGCAGACGACTCAATAATCCGTATCAGCAGAGAAAGGCGGCGGGTTAGCTGACCTGGTGTTCCTGTGTTTAGTGCAGCCCTGCTGCAGTTCGCAGCTTGTGTTTAACCAGAAGTAACCAGACGCTCGTGCGTCATGGCCTTTTCCCCGCACGGCCGGCATGTTTCCAATTATCGCGCACGCGTCTGGGCACGATAATGGGAAACAGATGGCCCTGCGCGCGTAACCGCAGGAAAAAGGCCATGACGCACGAGCGTCTGGTCAGCTTTCCAAACCCCCTTACTAAAAGTCTCGCAAGCAGCGCATGCGCTGCTCTAGGCTCGACCTAAAAATGGTACCTTACTGTGTGGGTAGGGCGACAGGAAAGGCCCCAAAACACAACATGGACACATCACATATTTCCACTGAAAACTGACCCTGTTTTTGCAATGTGCCTAGCTGTGGATTTTGGGCCCTGGCTCAGCCGAAACCTAACAAATCTGTACCTTTTTCCCCCCAACTAGAAACCTAGGAGAATCTAGGGTGGGGTCACTTGTGTAGCTTCCACCAGATTTTCCTACCCAGAAGCCCGTGCAAACTTTGACTAAAAAAACATATTTTCCTCACATTTCTGTGTTGGAAAGTTCTGGAATCTGCGGGGGAACCAAAAGCTTCCTTCCAGCCAGCATTTCCCTAAATCTTCCAATAAATAAAAGGTGCCTCACTTGTGTGGGTAGGCCTAGTGCCTGTGGCAGAAAACGCCCAAAAAGCAACATGGATACATCACATTTTTTCACTGAAAACTGGCCCTTTTTTGCAATGTGCCTAGCTATGAATTTTGGGCCCTAGTTCAGCCGGCACCTATGGAAGCCTAGCAAACCTGTACACTTTTTAAAACTAGACACCTAGGGAAATCCAGGATGGAGTGACTTGAGTGGCTCTCACCAGGTTTTTTTTTTTACCCAGAATCCGTGCAAAGCTCAGACTTTGCCTTAAAAACACACTTTTTCCTTGTCTTTTTATGAGGAAAAAGCCCTGGAATCTGCAGGCAGTCACACATTGCCTGCCACCCAGCGTTTCCCCATGTCTCCTGAGAAAAATGGTACCTCACTTGTGTGGGTGGGTCAAGTGCCTGTGACAGGAAAAGGTGTCAAACGCAACATAGACACATCACATTTTTCCAGTGAAAAATGTGTTTTCTGCAATGTGCCTAGCTGTGGGTTTTGGGCCCCAGCTCAGCTGGCACCTAGGGAAACCTACCAAACCAGCAAATTTTTTGAATTAGACAGCTGGAGGAGTACTGGATTTGGTGACTTGTGTGGCTCTCATCAGGTTTTTTTTTACCCAGAATCATAGGCAAAGCTCGAACTTTGCCTAAATAAAAACACAATTTCCTTGCATTTCTGTGATGAAAAGTCCTGGAATCTGGAGGCAGTCACAAATTTCCTACCACCCAGGATTTCCTCAAGCCTCCTGAGAACATTGGTGCCTCACTTGTGTGGGTAAGCCAAGTGCCTGTGACAGGAAAGGGCGCTAAACACAATGTAGACATATCAAATTTTTCCTATTAAAAACAATGTGATTTTTTGCAATGTGAGTAGCTGTGGATTTTGGGCACCAACCCAGCCAGCAGCTAGGGGAAACCTACCAAACCAGCATATTTTTGAAAACTAGACACCCGTGAGAGTCCAGAGTGGGGTGACTTGCGTGGCTCTCACCAGGTTTTCCCCCCAGAATCCTGTGCAAATCTCAAACTTTGCCTAAAAAACACATTTTCCTTGTATTTCTGTGAGTAAAAGTCCTGGAATTTGCATGGAACCACATATTTCCTGGACCCAGCCTTCCCTCAAGTCTCCCGAGAAAAACGGTACCTCACTTGTGTGGGTGGGCCAAATGCCCACAACTGTGAGGGGCCAAAAACGTATTGTGAAGACATCAAAATTCAAAATGATCAATTACAAAACAACCTGGTTGCAAGGGGGGCACCAGCGTTTTTGGTCCCGGGCTCGTTGGCCATCTAGGGAAACCTACCAAACCCAAACATTTCTGAAAACTAGACACCCTGGGGAGTCCAGGGAGGTGTGGCTTGTATGGATCCCCAACATTTTCTTACCCAGAATCCCCTGCAAACCTCAAATGTAGCTAAAAAGTCCAATTTTCCTCACATTTCTGTGTGGGAAAGTTGTGGGATCACTAGGCCGGCTCTAATTCCCTACCACCCAGCATCCCCTCAGGTCTCCCGTAAAATGGTACCTCACTCGTGTGTGGGTCAAGTGCCTGCGACAGGGAAAGTCCCAAAACATATTGTGGCAATAATGATAACTGCGGTAGGTGTACTAATTAGTCCTTGGGTCGGCAACCATGAATGGAAACCTATCAAACTCAAACATTTCTTAAAAGTAGACATCCAGGCGAGTCCAGGGAGGTGTCGCTTATGTGGATCCCCCAAAGTTTTCTTACCCAGAATACACTGCAAAGGTGAAACGTTAAATAAAAACAGCAATTGTTTTTGCATTTCTGTGACGTAAACTACAGGAGTGTGCAGGGATCCACAAACTTCCTACCACCCAGCGTTCCCCCACTTGTGTGCCGGGCCCAGTGCCCACGATAGGAATGGAGAGCATGAGAGTCAATTGTAGTCCTTACTGTTGACCCTGGTGTAATCCCTGCAGCAAAATTAAAATCCCTGGTGGATAGTGGAGTGGATCGTTGCTTGGGGATTGCCCTCCTGCTGCAGTCCCCAAGCAGGGATTCAATTGGGAAAGGTACCATCGGAAGGGGGAGATTTTCTCCTGTGTGCTTTGGTGCTTGGGGGGCTGAGATATGCTCCAGAGCACCAAAGCAGTGAAAGTGAAATGAGCCAATCGGCTCAGGCTCATTTCACTTTTACTTTCTCTGAAATTACATCAGCTCGTCACGCATGCTGATCGTCGTTTCAGAGAAAAAATTTAAATAGCCATTTCAGAGAAAAATTAAAATAGCATCGGGAACTGGGGAAGCTCTTCCTCTGCTCCCGAGGCTATTTTAAATGAAAGGAAATCCCTCTGGTGCTCGCACCAGAGGGATTTCCTGCCTCAGGTGTGAGGACGGCCTGGAGCCATCTTCAGCACACAAGGACCGGTGTGGAGGACAGCTTGGAGTCATCAACCACAACACAGTTGTTAAGGAAAATTGTAATTCAGAACACACTGGAGGGGTTCTGTGCGGGAGGTTTGTGGCGCCAGGCTACATAAGTTCAATACCCCGAAAAACATGATATTTTCAGCATCCTGTACCCCTTGCATCAGAACCAATCCATTGATTCCTATAGTAGTTCACACATAGAGCCTGGAAGTGGTCTGGAGACTGCTTTAACTGCAAGGTAACTGCTCACTGCAACTTATTGGCCCCTGTGACTGAGCTTTTATTGGAGCTGGTCCCCATAAGAGTGCCCTTGTAGCCATTTTGTGTTACTTGTTGTGGCTAACCCTAAACCGCAAGTCGGGGTAGATTACAATAATTTAATGCACTTAGTGAAAAGCTGTGATTTACTGTTTCTTTAAAAATTCATGTTTCTAGAACGCTATGATGGATTTTTGGCGTTGAGGTGTCTATTTAAAGATGAAAAGAAAATATATAGTCATAAATTGGTGTTGTATTTTTATTGTCTTGCATGTTCTTTTTATTCAACTGTTGTGGTACTTCTTATTGTTTTACACATGTTCCTTTGATAAAGCCTGACGGCTCTGAGCCACATCTCCCCAGGACGGATCTAAGGTTTTACAAGCGAACCTGACTGGACCTGATCGAAAATTGTGTAAAGAACACCTTTACTATATGGTGAAGTTGCACAACCACACCATATAATAATCCACTTTCCTCATAGAGCTTGCCAACATATTTTTTGTTGTTGTTTATAAATCATCTATTAATTTTGCTTTTCCTTCTTCCTTTGGCACAGTAGATTTAAAATCAATTCAGTGTGTGTTGCACACCGACTCTCGTTTTATTGAATATGACGTGTCATCTGCATACATTAAAAACTGACTAATGCTTCCTCCAACCTCAAGGAGGTAGGGTTTGTTGTTGAGCAAATGCGTTGTGATATGGCCACGTAAAGATTGAAGAGTGTTGGTGATAAGAACTCAGCCTTGCTTAAGGCCACGGGTAGTCGAAAACGATTTAGTCATTGACTTGCCATGGCCCAATTTCACTTTCAGAAAAGCGTTCTCCAGCAGGGAAAAAACGAACCCTTCCGGCACTCTAGGATGCGTTTAAGAATTGTAAATCATTCAACGAAATAATAGTTCCAATACGTTTTGTTTTGATCATTTATTTCTCATTCTTTTCTTCAGTTTTCTTTATTTTCTTCTCTGTCATTATTCATAATGTTAATTTCACATTATCTTTTCTTATAACCATTGTGCTTCACATTATTCACAGGGTCCCCAATGCATTTCGGGCCTTGCCCTTCATCAAAGATAATGTGAAATTAACATTATGAATAATGACAGAGAAGAAAATAAAGAAAACTGAAGGAAAAGAATGAGAAATAAATGATCAAAACAAAACGTATTGGAACTATTATTTCGTTGAATGATTTACAATTCTTAAACGCATCCTAGAGTGCCGAAAGGGTTCGTTTTTTCCCTGCTGGAGAACGCTTTTCTAAGACTGTATATATCCACACCTCACGATCAGGAGGTGATACCCTCTGGCACCCATAAATTAAGGAAAGAAATCACAATTCGATCTACAATATTTACTAAGAGAGTGCGATCGTATATTACATTTGTGTACGTACTAGAATTCACCAATTTCACTTTGACCAGGTATTCGTCTATAGAACCTGGATGGTTTTGAGGAGACTAGGGACAATCCCCCCACTTACTTAGTTTATGCCGTAGTGCATTTAGGGTGACCAACTGGCATGGTTGCAAATTCAGGACGGTGAATGTAAAAATTCAGGACAAAGGGTCAAAATTCAGGACAAAAATTCAGGACAGAAGGTCAAAATTCAGGACAAAAATTCAAGACAAAAGGTAAGTTTTACAGACACATCAGAGGAGGTCGCGCAATATTACATAAGTAAATAGACAACCAACACAAGTACAAGTCAAAATAAGTTTATATTAGGTTGAGACAATCGTGCATTTCATGGTTTTTTGGTAGGCATGCAGCTTTGATCAACTGTGCAGGTCTTTTTGTGGTATTTCATATGATCATGATCTATTTATATGGTTACTGCACTCAGTTGTCCAGTCTGATATTTTGTTTACAGTTCATTGTCCTGAGCAGGCATGTTTGGTGAGAGAAGTGGTCAGGAAGATCTGCTCGGGTGGACTTAGTTACTAGCATCTCATATCTGAGTGACATTGTGAGATGTAAAGCAGCATGCATAGAATATAGCTAATTGGGACCGGTAGTGGTGGACTAGAGTGCAGTTCTCCAAGTGGCCAGCCGGAAGAAACTGGGTTTCTGTTCCAGTACCCCCCACCCGCCCCCCCCCCCCACATTTTCCCTGGCTTTTGATGCAGGTGTACTGGGTCCCTGCTGTCCAGGTTCCCAGTACCTGTGTTCTTTCCTTACAGTCATGGCTTAAGGTCAATAACAGCTATAAACTACCTTCCCTTTTTGTCCACAGTTGAACATAAATGGGTCCGCCTGCTCTATGTCACCACTTGATGAGTGCAGTCTACGGTAGTGCACAGATGCTGTACAGCACCTGCACCCAGCTGCACATGGAGGCCCACCTTAAGAAGCACAGACACGATAATTTTAAGTTCTATACAGTCAACCTCTCTTGCCGCACCCACACCACAGGGAACTACACTGGCTCTCAATCAACAAACGAACCTGATTCAAACTGCTCACACACATACACAAAGCACTTCACAAAACCAGTTCTGCATACCTGAATATCAACATACACTTCTACACACCTCCTAGAAACCTCCACTCAGCCAGACTCTCACTAGCAAGCCGGAGGCCTTGCCTTGCCTTCTCCCATGTAACCTCCAAAGCATTGAACAACCTCCCTTTCCACGTTGGAGCCTCCTCTTCAATTCTTGTGTTCCTCAAGAAGCTGAAAACCTGGCTCTTAATGTCTTTGCTGTTTTTTCTTTACATCCTGGTATCTGTAGTTCACCATTCATAATGGAAAATAAATCACAAATATCAGATTTAAATGAAAAAATGTATAAATGGATTGTTTACTTGCCTGCCCTGGTTTAGCTTGAGTAGTCCCTTTGGTTTTCACTGTGGTTCTAAATCTATATCTGGACACATCAACAGGGCTGGACTGGGACAGAAAATAGGCCCGGGCATCAAGAATAAAAGTGGCTCCCATCAGCGAAGCAGATGGGCAAAAAACAGTGGTCCATATTTACAAAGCGGGACAGTTTTGATCTTCTGAAGACACAGCAGAAGAACAACATGCCCACCACACATTAAAACAGGCCAAAAAGCAGACAAAAAACACTGACCTGTCAGGCCAGCCCTTCTCCACTGCCAGATTGCCCTATAGGCTAGTTTGACCCTGCACACCAATCAATGCCAGTCAGTCAGAATGGTTCAGCAAAAAGTGTGCGGCTAGGAGAGTGCTGACCTAGCCCACCCTGATTGAAATCAGCCAATAGAGAATTAGTGTCTCTTCCTGCTTGCGAATGTGGGGCGCCAGGGGGATGGCTCATGTGGCATTATTGCTGCACCTTTACTGTAGTAATAGTGACATTCTTGAAATACACTTAAGTAGCACTCACAATTAGCAATACTGCTGCCTGCAGCAGTCCTTTCATGCATCATGTTTGACTGTATGGCCTTTCACAGTCAGGGCAATCATGAAGGCACATTTTTCTTTGAAGAACAGGTGATCTATTAGAGTTCTGGTGCCGAACTGTGGGAAATGCTCAAATTCAGCATTGCAAAGAGGTCTGTGAACTCTGAAAGTAGAAGATGCCAAAGATTGTAGGAAATTGACTTCCAACACTCATTTTAATAGCTGCATTTATTGCCTTTTTATGCTTTGTTTGACATGCTGTATTGCTTTAACAAAGTTTGGTTTCGGAATTTTTACGCTTATACAGCAGCATGCCAAGAAAAAAAATCTCCTTTCCGCTGGGCTGTTTTCAACCTGTCACTTGAAACATCCAGGAGGTTTGTGAAAAGCCGATTTGAAATAACTTTCACTAAACAAACTCGTCCTTAAACTTCCCTCTTCGGCACGGACCAAGGTGTATTAAGGGCATACTAATGTACAAAACACAAGCAAGCGGTGTGATGTTCGTAACACACTTCTTACAACCGACATGTGCCTGTTTTATCATTTCAAAATGCTTCTACAGCTCGCGCTGTTTCATAAATGTTGCTAAAATAGTCCCCTCTTTTTTTTATTAATTTGTTTTTCACTTATCCACTTTATTTTAAAATGTTTCTTTACCCATTTTCACCAGGATTTATAAATTATGGCTTTTTTTTTTATTCAACTGGATTTTCATTTGACACCAGCCACTAAACAAAAGAAGAATGCCATGCCCTAGGCTGGGGCAGGAGGAGACCCAGCAAATGCTGTCCCTGCACAGAGAGGCCCATTATCATTCTGTATGTGATAATTAGGCCGACATACAGAATGATAATGGGCCGATAGTAATCTGTGTCAGGTTGGCGAGGGGGCGCTACAGGCCACTGATCACAGCAGGAGCGCGAGCTGGCCCCTGCAGTGAGTTACAGAACTCTCCGGATGCTTGCAGGGGGGGCAGCGCAGATCACTCTGATGTCCGAAATTACGGACAAAAGGCGTCCGTTAAGGAATTTCTCACGGACAAGAGGCCCAAGTGGCGGCTGGTGACATTTAGAAGTGGTGAGGCGTAACAGTTGGGTACGACTTTTATGTACGCGAGCGGCGCTAGCAAGCTTAATGGACAAATGTGGGGTCGAAGGTGAGTCAATATTAGGGCCTCCTCCCAATTAAAAAAATTGGCAAATGGTGCATTTTAAAGCAAATGACTGTGATAAAGCAGGCGTATAAAGCAGTGGGGACGTATATTCTTGAAATATTAAACACGTTAAAAACTGCCCCATATCTTACTACATTAATATGTTAAACGGTTACTGTAATGTGGAAATTGTACATCGCAACAACTTCAGCACTTTAAAGTGTGTGCTTGCCTTGCCCATTGTCCTGCATTGCATGTGGCATCAACTTTGGAGTTGGATGAAAAAGTGAGGGCTCTCTAAAAGGGAACATGTAAAATGCATTTCTGTGATTCCCATAATGTGCCACCTGCTCGGTATTTTGGTTTATTTCTGAGATGTCATTGCATCCAGATATATAACACAACAACTGACATAAACCTAAAACCGGACAATACAATTGGCTTTGTAAATGGTTGTAACTGTTTAAGATAAATGAGTAACAACGATAGTGTCACTTGTCATGGAAGCCACACACTTCTTCCCTCAGCTATGTGTCAATATACAAAAGGCGCAAAGGGAAACTACTATTTTTGAACCACAGACTGTCAGATATAATATTCATAACAACATTCTGTGACCAAAAAGGTAGGATTTTTGAAGTTTCAATACCACACGTAAGTATATTGTTTCGCCAGAAAATGTTGCATGACCTTTGGCTTGAATATATTAGGGCAGTGCTCCTAGTCTGAAGAAAAGCAATTCATTTTCACCAAGTCACTACAGCTGTGCAGAGATCAGGGGGTCAATACATTTCAACATGATCTAACAAGCAGTGGAAAGGCCTGGTTCCTGCTGTTCCAACACATTCTGGGCTCAGGATGCGTTCACAATAGCATACTGCATGTCATGTCCGAGAATATCCATCAACCTGCATCTCTTTACCAGCTCCCAGCAGTGCTGTGTTAGAAGAATTACACATGCTGCATCGGAGGCCTGTCAGGCAGCAAGCATAGGGTCTAGGGCCTGCTGGGTTAGCACATGGTATTAGCTGAAAGAAATGGTGAATGCAAAACTTGGGAGCAACATCTAATGAGAGAAAGCGAGGACTTCATGTCCCAGAATGCACTGGACTGACATGATTTGCTGATAGAGAGATATTTGGGAACACCAAGCCTTATGGAAAGAACTTCTATTGCTATTCAACTCATACGGTTGCAATACATGTCAAATCATCACAATGCAGACCTGCCAACTTCCCTGTCATGCTTGTGACAACACCATTGTTTCCACCAATAACCGAAGGCAAGCAGGGACTTATAGTTTCATCTTCCGCTTTGCAGGTATGCTCAGTGACCTCATGCAATGTGCCCGCTTGAGAACTATGAATTAAGGGCGGCAATGGTTGATCGTCTACAGCCTCTTGCAGACTTACGGCCAGCTTTGCTACCTTTTTGTTTTAATTAATCTCTCATTGCTGATCTTTAAAAGTGAGTACAGTTTTAGATTTTGATGATGATTTTAATTGCTACTTGTCCTTTTCATACAGCAGGCTGGCTCGAGTTTTCAATAAAGAAATTTAGTAGCCGATCATCGGGATTAAAGGTTGCGTGATGTCATTTCCTGTGTTTTTAGAGCATGAACAGGGTGTGAAATCACTTCAACTATCAATGTATTGTGTGACTTGAAATGACTCCACTTAATAAACTGAGAGCGGGCGCAATGAAGATAGAAGCCTGCCACTCACTTGGTTGCTCCAACATTGCTAGCGCCTTGCAGAACAATATAAAACTGTGCAAAATGGTTTGAGAGATGAATAACAAAGCCAGCGCTCTGTATATCTGGTCAGTTCCATCGGTATTCGGTAAACACCTGGCCTTTCATAGATGTTGGATCCAACAATGTGAGCTCAATGTGTTTAAGCAGGGCCGAGCTACACTGACTGAGGCACCAGGAAGGCACTTTTAAAAGAAAAATGAGCATGCGTACTCACCTTCCAGCCCGGTCACGGCCTTCACTGTTCACCAACTCGGCCGAGCTGCAGCCTCACCCCCCACGACTCTTGAGCCAATCCTTGCGCTGCTCCACTGCCATAAACAGCTGGAGAGCAGCACGAGGATTGGCTCGGTCGGGGGCTGCCAACGCTCCTCTGGAGACTTGGGGGCTCTAGATGGGCTTCTATCATTGCAGGTAGGCAAGGCATCAAGTGCACATGTCGGGACTGGGCAGAGCAAAGCACCGTCCAACCGACATGCGCACTTCCCCCCAAGGGGTCCCAGCGTCGTCACACTCACTCAACACCCACCATTCAAGCGCCACCCCCTCACCCACGTCTGACTCCGCCCACCCGCACCTGACTACATTACAAAACGGCAAAGTTCACCCGGGCCATGCCGCACACTGCTGTGGCTAATAAACGGAAATTTAATTGTTTAATATGGGGCCGGGGCAGAGGGGCAACGCCCCCACGCCCTCATAAAGAAACCGCCGCTGGGCCCAAATAACGGGCGGTCCGTGAAATTTACGGACGGTTGGTCACCCTAAGTGCATTCCTATCTATCCAATCAAATACGGTGTGCAGATCAATGAAACAGGCAAAAATGTCTGCAATGTATGGCGCTAGTTGCTTTTAGTTAGTATTGAGAATGTCCTAATATACCATATTGTGCCATCATTTTTTCTGAAGGCTTTTTGATTCCATTGTATCATTGCCTGTTCCTCTGCCTTTATCTTTAGGTTGTTTAAAAGGAGTTTGGCGTACTGTTTGTTCTCTAAGTCCAGAAGCACTCACTATCATGCAATAATTTGTTGGAAGATGGCGCGGTCCCTTCTTACGAAGAGAGCAGATAATTGAGCCCTCCCAATATGGCAGAATGGTCCTGTAAAGTAACACGCATTTCTTTGCTTATGTCTTGCCTCACAGCACAAAGTTTTGATATGCTCCTCCCATGCAGTAACTGGTGCACTCTTTCCTGTGCTATTTACCCATTGTCTGGTCTGAAGTCCAATCCACGTGAGATTCCACAGGAGCAAAGAAATTAGTTCCCCCCCACCTTTAGACAACAACTCCTGGAGGAGGTATAGTAACTCACTCACAAGACGCTGCTAACCAAAAGTAAGGGGAATAACGCATAGAGTGACCACCACTCTTTCCCCAAAGATGACACCAGGTAGCGTGGTAGTGGGGAGCTGGTTCCACAGAGAAGCTAAACAATAAAGAGATAACAAATAAGACTGGCTTTACTCCTCAAGAACTAAACAGCAGTCAAGAACATTAATGCATGTCACTTCCCAGCATATGCAGTTCACTTACCAGTGAGAGAGTCCCAGGATATTCTGAAATTTCTCAGCGTCCTATGAGCGCATAACCCAGGCCCAACCGATGAAAGACCAGGAAGTGCAGGTAAGGGAATACTGAGAAAAGGAACTACTAAGGGACGATAAACACAACCACTCACTTCCACAACAATTCAAGGTCACGTTGGGTTATTCAAAAAGAGGGAGAGTCCACTAGTTTGTTAAGGGGAGCGGGGTTTCAAAGAATTACTCACCGGGTCCGTAGGGAAAGGAGCGGATCAGCGGCGCTCACGCTTTCACGAAAGCGGGAGAGGAAAAGATGGCGTGGCGCGCTGGCCGGCTCCGTAGGGAGAGGAGCGGATCAGCGGCGCACACGCTTTCACGAAAGCGGGACAGGAAAAGATGGCGTGGCGCGCTGGCCGGCTCCGTAGGGAGAGGAGCGGATCAGCGGCGCACACGCTTTCTCGAAGGCGGGTCGGCAATAGATGGCGTGGCGCGCTGGCCGGCTTCGTGGGGAGAGGAGCGGATCAGCGGCGCACACGCTTTCACGAAGGCAGGTCAGCAATGGAAGGCGTGGCGCGCTGGCCGGCTCCGTGGGGAGAGGAGCGGATCAGCGGGGCACACGCTCGTCAGGGAAGGAACAGAACTTCTAGGGGGTAGCAGAAGTAGATAAGGTAACTCGGGATAGAAGAGTTCAAGCCGGATACCAGGAATCAATCCAGAGAGCAAGTACTCAAGTCTGAGCTCGAAGGGGGCGTGGTCACTAGTTAGGGATAGTAAGTCAAGCATTGGCAACTGGGTGAGACGGCCTCTTATAGCAGTTAGGGGTCGTCACAAAAGAACTCACTCTGTGAACTAACGAGGGAAGTACACATGCATCAAGGTACCGACATTTCTCCTACAAGGTCATCTGCTGCCGAAATCCTAACAGTTCTCCCACCCAAAGGCCTATTCCCGGGCGAGGTTTTGAAGGATGGAGTGCATGGAATCTGCGAATCAAAACAGGGGCATGAATATTTTCAGCTGGTTCCCAGGACCTATCCTCTGGGGCATAGCCTACCCAATCAATGAGATACTGTATTTTACCTCTGTGTTTGCGGGAATCTAAAATCATGTTCACTTCATATTCCTCTTCACCCTCTATGATTATTGGGGGAGGTGGTTTCTCAGGGACTAGAGGGGGTATGTATCTTTTGACTAAGGAGCAATGAAATACAGGGTGTATTTGCATGTCGTCTGGCAACTGCAGGTGTACTGTAACAGGTGTTATTACTCTCTTTACCAGATAAGGACCTATGTATCTAGGTTGTAATTTTTTAGAGCCTCTCAATCTCAGATTTCTAGTTGATAACCACACCTTGTCTCCTACTTGATAAGCAGGTTCAGGACGTCTGTGTTTATCAGCCTGTAGTTTCATGGCTTCCTTGGCTCGTTGTAATTCTTTTTTTGCGTTGTCCCAGTTGGACAAAAGAACTTCGTGATGATCTTTAAGAGCAGGGATACTCTCTAATTCTGAGGGAAGAGAAATAGGCAGGAATTTAGGGTGTTGTGCTAGTGTAAAAAGAAAGGAGACACACCAGTAGAAGAATGTGTGGAATTGTTATAGGCAAATTCAGCCATAGGGAGAGCTCGGGACCAGTCACTTGTGATTGTGGCTAACAGACAACGTAAATACTGTTCTAAAGTCTGGTTCGTTCTTTCGGTTTGACCATCGGTTTGGTGATGATAAGCTGTGGAGAGTCTGTGATCTATACCCAGTGTCTTACACATGCCTTGCCAAAATTTGGACACAAATTGGGCCCTCTGTCTGAAATGATTATCGAAGGAAGACCATGTAATCTGATTACATGTTCTAGAAAAATATGCACTAATTCTTTGGATGAGGGTAAGTTTTTTAGAGGGACAAAATGGGCCATCTTGGTTAACATATCTACTACTACAAAGATGGTGTTGTATCCCTGACTTCTCGGGAGATCTGTAATAAAATCCATGCTAATGGAATGCCAGGGGAAGGGGAACGGCAGTGGTTCTCAATAACCCGGCCGGAGCACAATGTGAGGCTTTTTGTCGAGCACAGGTGGAACACGAATTGACAAAGGCTATAACATCTTTGGCCATTTCTTCCCACCAAAACCATCTCTGACAGATCTTGAGGGTTTTGCTACTCCCTGGATGTCCGGCCAGTGAGCTATTGTGGCACCAGAGCAATAGTTGTTTTTGCAATGCAACAGTTGGTATGTATAATTTGTTTTCGTGATAATACAGCTGGTCTCTGATCTGATTCAGGGGATCGTTTTCCCATTCTTCAGAAGGGATGGTACGGTAGTATTCTTTTAGTTTGTCTATAAACCCCAAGGGAGTGACGTCCCCATGGCATTCTACCCCTATAATCTTTTTGTCAGAAAAAAAAGGGGGATAACATTCAGGAGAGGCAACTTTCTCTGGACCAAGTGGAGAGAGTGCATCTGCCTTGCCATGTTGAGATCCAGGGCGATAGGTGATAACGAAATCATACTCACTAAAGAATGAAACCCAGCTCATTTGACGGGGAGTGAGTGCTCGTGCTGACCGAAAATATTGGAGGTTTCTATGATCAGAATAGATGGTAACTATATGTGGGGATCCTAACAAATAGTGTCTCCACTCCTGGAAGGCAAGCTTGATGGCCAATAGTTCACGTTCTCCAATTGTGTAGTTCTGTTCAGCAGGCAATAGGGTTTTAGAATAGTAAGCAACAGGATGCAAGCGTCCTGTGTTAGTATCTCTCTGCGAGAGAACTCCTCCCACCGCATACTGAGAAGCGTCTGCTTCAACGTAATAAGGTTGCGTATTATCAGCATGTTTGATGACAGGAGCGGTAGTGAATCGTTCCTTTAAAATGCAGAAGGCTCGTTCTGCTTCTTTATTCCATTCAAACTGTACTCCTTTCCGCAGAAGTCGAGTAATGGGTGTTAATAATTCAGAAAAGTGATCTATAAATCTGCGGTAAAAATTGGCAAAGCCTATAAAAGATTGCACCTCTTTTACTGTACAGGGACTAGACCAGTTAACCAAGGCTTCTATCTTTTTGGGGTCCATATGTACGCCTTCAGGAGATATCACAAATCCTAGAAACTCCACTCTGGTGGTATGGAAGGTGCTCTTGTCAAGTTTGGCGAATAATTGGTTTTCCTTCAATGTTTTCAAGATTTTCGTAACGTGGATAATATGATCTTGTTCTGTTTGTGAATAAATCAGGATATCGTCGATATAGACGATCACGAAGACATCAAGGTATTCTCTTAGTATTTCGTTAACAAAAAATTGAAATGCCGCTGGAGCATTACAAAGACCAAACGGCATCACGCAGTACTCAAATAACCCAAATTTGGTACGGAATGCTGTTTTCCATTCATCTCCATGTTTAATACGAATGAGATGGTAGGCTCCTCTAAGATCTATTTTGGTAAAGATCTTAGCTCCTCGTACCTGATCCAAAAGAACTGAAATAAGTGGTAGGGGATATTTATTCTTTATGGTGACTTTGTTAAGGGCGCGATAATCCAAACACGCTCGAAGACCCCCTTCTCGCTTTGGAATAAAAAAGATGGGTGAGGAAACTGGAGATGTGGAGTGACGTATAAACCCTTTTTCCAGCATTTCTTCGATGTATTTCTGCAAGTATTCAGTTTCAGGTGCTGTTAGGGCATAAATACGACTAACTGGCAAGGTTGCTCCGGGTACCAAATCAATGCGACAATCATAGCTTCTGTGCGGAGGTAGGGCAGAGGCTTTAACTTCGTCAAAGACAGTTAGGTATTCCTCATAGTGCGCCGGAAGGTCAGGAACTGTGGACATTATATGTACCGCACAGCAAAGCGAACTGTTCCATTCACTTGCTTCTTGGTAACAGTTTATCATGCAATGATGAGATTTTAGTGTCACTGTTCGAGTCACCCAGTCTATTTGGGGATTGTGGACTTGTAGCCAGGGAACCCCCAGGATAGCACCGAAATTGGGGGTGTCTATTAGATCAAAGACTATAGATTCTGAATGTCCGTTATTACACACCATTACAATCGGGGGAGTTTGATAGGTGATCAATCCAGATGATAACTCAGACCCATCTACTGCTCTCACCGGTTCAGGATGAGGTTTCAATAAGAAAGGGATTCCGACATCTCGGGCCAACTGAATATCAAGAAAATTCCCTGTGGCCCCTGAGTCCAATAATATAGACATGTTCTTTCGACATTGAGGAGATATCACCAAAGTAATGGACAAGGTAAAATGTCTTGGTACTAGGGGAAAGATTTTCTTAGCAACTGAACGAGGTCTGATTGGACACTCACGAGCATAATGTCCTCCTTTCCCGCAATATAAACAGAGATTGTTCTTTCTCCTCTTGTCTTTTTCTTCTGCAGACAGCGGACTCCTCAGTCCTCCAATCTGCATAGGCTCAGCAACGTCTTTAATGTCTTTTGATTCTTTCTTTTCAGGTCTTAACATCATATATCTAGAAGGAGTAAGACGTGATTTTTCCCCTTTCCTTTCATGGAGTCTATGATCCAACTTGACCGTCATATCTATGAAGGCAGAGCAGTCATCGGGAGGATCTACTATTTGAGACAACAAATCTTTAAGTTCATCGTTTAACCCTCGATAAAACAGAGAGGTTCTTTTTTCCTCAGGCCAATGCGTCTCTGCTACCAGCCTATTAAAGTTAGTTATATACGTAAGTAGGTCCTTGGATCCCTGCCTCAGATTGAGAAGAGCATTATCGCTGGCCTGCATAAAGGTATGTTTAGAAAAAAGACTCTTCATCTTATCCTGAAATAGCATAAAGTCATATAATAATGGATCGTTGTTTTCTACCAATGGAACAGCCCAATCTGCAGCATTGCCTGCTAAATAAGATATAACAAAGGCTACTTTAGCAGCGTCATCTGGAAACGATGCCGCCTTACACAGGAACTGTAGCTGACATTGGTTCATGAAGACGCTAAATCTAGCACTGTCTCCGTTGAACCTCTCTGGCATAGCTAGTGGAACTGGGCTGGGAGTATGAACAGTAAAGTGAACAGGAGGTATGTTGCTATCTACCCTTGTGGAGGAATTGGGACTATGGGACGGAACTGAAAAATGCGCAGGCTGAATGTAACTTTTCCGGGTCTTTGGAAGGGTACCAGGGTTCCTAGGGTCTAGTGAATTCTGTGACTTTGATTGTAGTAACTCTGTCTGTAATCTCTGATTTTCAGACCTTAACCTCCCTACCTCCGATTGCAATTCAACTAGAACTGCCGCAAGTTCCTCTACTGAGGGACCTAATAAAGATGAGTGGAGAGAGGGATCTAGAGGGGCGCTAGCCCCGTCAGTATTCATCTTTGCTCAGGTGGAAATAACTCTTGGGCTTGACTTTCTGTCGGGTCTGAAGTCCAATCCACGTGAGATTCCACAGGAGCAAAGAAATTAGTCCCCCCCACCTTTAGACAACAACTCCTGGAGGAGGTATAGTAACTCACTCACAAGACGCTGCTAACCAAAAGTAAGGGGAATAACGCATAGAGTGACCACCACTCTTTCCCCAAAGATGACACCAGGTAGCGTGGTAGTGGGGAGCTGGTTCCACAGAGAAGCTAAACAATAAAGAGATAACAAATAAGACTGGCTTTACTCCTCAAGAACTAAACAGCAGTCAAGAACATTAATGCATGTCACTTCCCAACATATGCAGTTCACTTACCAGTGAGAGAGTCCCAGGATATTCTGAAATTTCTCAGCGTCCTATGAGCGCATAACCCAGGCCCAACCGATGAAAGACCAGGAAGTGCAGGTAAGGGAATACTGAGAAAAGGAACTACTAAGGGACGATAAACACAACCACTCACTTCCACAACCATTCAAGGTCACGTTGGGTTATTCAAAAAGAGGGAGAGTCCACTAGTTTGTTAAGGGGAGCGGGGATTCAAAGAATTACTGACCGGCTCCGTAGGGAAAGGAGCGGATCAGCGGCGCACACGCTTTCACGAAAGCGGGACAGGAAAAGATGGCGTGGCGCGCTGGCCGGCTCCGTAGGGAGAGGAGCGGATCAGCGGCGCACACGCTTCTCGAAGGCGGGTCGGCAATAGATGGCGTGGCGCGCTGGCCGGCTTCGTGGGGAGAGGAGCGGATCAGCGGCGCACACGCTTTCACGAAGGCAGGTCAGCAATGGAAGGCGTGGCGCGCTGGCAGGCTCCGTGGGGAGAGGAGCGGATCAGCGGGGCACACGCTCGTCAGGGAAGGAACAGAACTTCTAGGGGTAGCAGAAGTAGATAAGGTAACTCGGGATAGAAGAGTTCAAGCCGGATACCAGGAATCAATCCAGAGAGCAAGTACTCAAGTCTGAGCTCGAAGGGGCGTGGTCACTAGTTAGGGATAGTAAGTCAAGCATTGGCAACTGGGTGAGACGGCCTCTTATAGCAGTTAGGGGTCGTCACAAAAGAACTCACTCTGTGAACTAACGAGGGAAGTACACATGCATCAAGGTACCGACATTTCTCCTACAAGGTCATCTGCTGCCGAAATCCTAACACCCATGAGCTGTGGATGGAATTTAAATTCACCCAAAACTTTATAGAATCTCTGGGTTTACAAATTGATAGCAGCGTGTGTCTCCCATTCTTTCTCTTTATGAGAACGCTTAGCCTCCCAGATTAATTGTTGATAGACTTTTTTTAATAGCTTTAAAAGCCTCAGGGCCTCATTTATGAGGTTTTGCCGTAGGGCAGCACAGCAGGCCTTCCTGCTGCGCTTCCCTACGGCAAAAGAAAAGGGCAGGAATGCGCTAACTCTATTAGATACGGCGCATTCCTGTCCTCCTCCCCTGCGCCGGCACACAATGGGCTGACCCATGGTGCAAGCGTGCCTGCGTTGCGGGGATGATTATTTTTGTACATGAAGGGAACCCTTTATGTACAAAAATAATCACAAGAGGCTTCTTCCTCTTTCTCTGTGTGCTGCACAATGCAGCACGCATAGAAAAAGGAAAAACGAGGAGAAATAAAGATATTTCTCCTCGTTGCGCCTCCCTTACGCCACCCCTGGGGAGGCGTAAGCTTTTGGCGCTGCCTCAGATTTACAATTTCTCGTAAATCTGGGGCAGTGTCAAAAGGCCATGGATGTTGCTAGGAACGCCCCCTGCAACACCCATTGCACGCCCCTTTAACGCAGAACACTGCGTTAAAGGGACTGATATTTATCAGGCAGTATTAAGCCAAAAAAAGTGGCTTAGTGCTGCCTGATAAATATCATGCAGGCTCCTGCGCCACGGAACGTCACAAAAAGTGACGTTTCGGTGGCAGAACGAGCCTCATAAATGAGGCCCTCTATTTGTGTCCAACTCCATGTTACTATACTTTATATATCACCATTCTTTATTTCATTTTTTTTCTTCAGCTCGACTGAGAACAAAGAGTTTCGATTTTTGCCCATTCTCGGGGGGATTTAGCAAGTTATATCTCTTCTTTTCCAATATGCATGTTGCCTCACTCCATATTGCTGCATGATTGGTATAGCCTTCCTTTTGCATCCTTACCATATTCATGTCAAATACTGATGTCATACTGTTTAGCTAATTCTTCGTTTGTATATTATTTGCCCATTCTTCTAATTTTTTGTCAGATTTTTCAGCCTTTTTAATTTTTGAGATCTATAAATTCTCCAATGTTTATATCAATGTCTTTGCACATTATGCATAAAGCCATTTCCATGCTCTGCACAAAGTGGTCACTATCAAAGGTTTTCACTATTTTGTAATCTTTTATATACTCAAAAGCTTGCAGGCCCGCAAAAGTACAATCAATTGTGCTCTGATCAGTAATTCTTGTGGCGTTGACCGGTTTATCTATTGGAAACCTGCTATTTACACACCTGACACCTATTGTTTGAATGGAAAAGACCTCTTCATGGTAATGGACGGGTACCCCTTCCCTGAGTGCCCAACTGTACTGTTGCTCAATTCTGAATGCTGATTTTTGTTGTTATAGGCAAACATGGATCATGCGTGTGTGCCATGACATAGGCCTGTCTTACGGATTGCGGTCTTGTTGGACCAGGAGGGGTGACAAAGCGCTACCCTCATAGTGGTGGAAGGCTACTGCCTTCACCTGGAGTTAAGCGGCACAAGCACGGTGGTGGCAGCAGCTTACTGTGAAGTGGTCAATAGGAGTCAACAAGTCCTTTTTAGGTCTCGCCTAGCAGCGCACATGCGCTGCTCTGCGAGACTTATTGTTAGGGGGCTTAAAAAAGCTGACCACACGCTCGTGCGTGTGTGGCCTATTGCTTGCGGTTACCCGCACAGGCACCATCTGTTTTGAATTATCGTGCCCAGACGCGTGCGCGATAATTCAAATCAGATGTTGTGGCGCGCGCGCACACACCACTTGCGTGCTTGTTATCTTATGTCGAAATGAGGCAAGCGCCTCTTGTTTCACCTTCCTGCTGCCAAGGACTTTTGTTCACAGACTATGCAGATTTAACCTTTAATGTTCTGTTCCTATTTTTTCTTATTTTTAGAGCTGTGAGGAACAGGGTAATAAATCCTTTTTTGTCTGTCTCCTTTGCGTTTGATGCTTCGGCCCTGCAATCATCTCCCTGCCGTCTGCCTCAGCATCCCTCCCCCCTCCTCCCTCCTCACATCCAGGCAGCTGCCTCCTCCCCCGCCCTTTAGAATCTTATTCTCTGTCTTCATTTCTCCCATGCTGTCTGTCCCGCGTGGCACTTAAAGTATACGCATAATACAAATCACAGGAACCACTGACGGTCTACAGTGGTGAGGCCGGGGACACATAATGCCCCAAACTGATCCCCGAGCACATAGGCCGTACTGTAATCCGTCTTATACTCTGCTTGCTTGGGGCTGCAACATGCGTGCTTTTCATCACGCCAATTTTAGGGAGACACATCGTCCAGCGCACACTGAGTGTCCCAGGGGCGGGGCTGGGGGCAGGGCCTCGTAGTCAAGACTAGAGACCAGAGGTGAGGCCATGTGACACGTCAGTCACCAGTCACTGCCTGTGAACCCCAGGAGTCTAAAACCACCTCTTGCTCACCACCACGGACACACAGTGCTTTACCAGTGGTTGAAAGGAGGCGCTCGAGGAGGAAATTAGGAGTCCCTTCACAACTGAAAATCTGGAGTAACCTGTTGCGCCAGGATCCTCACGGTAGCCTCCCCCATGGCCTCCAACCGGCACACTTTACCCTACATTAATATCCTTCTGCCTTCAGGGCGGTGCTCGCAGGGGTCTGCATGAGGGACTGCTTCAGAACCACACACCGCTATCTGCTCCTCCTGGCTTCCTCCACTGACAGAGGGGGGAGCCAGGCACAGAGGGCCTCTGCGCCTCACACTACTGTGCAAGGCGACGTACGCTAGTGCAGTAACCCCAGCCCTACTGGCGTGTGCGCTTTTGAAGAAAGACGTCAGAGTTTAGAAGGAAACCAATCGCACTGCGTTTGATTATAACCAGGATTGATGCACAAGGTCATAAGGTTTGACGTCATTATTCCTGAAAAACACCAAAGCGTCTGGACTCCAATCAGTAAGGCTGAGCCCCAATTCACCAATAAACAACAAAATGCCAGTACTGATAACCAATTCACCGCTTAATAACAGCACATTGAAATTAAACAATGTAACCACAGGACCTCTGTTCCCATATGTTTTAATCAAAATTTATTTTTCAACATCATCATTTCTATAATTTCATGAATTTAATTCAGAAAGCATAAAAAACATCCTTATCTCCCCACTCGCACTAATTCTTCTTTAAAACAAACCTACATTCACTGCCAATTCACTTTCATACCCATTCTTTCTAATCATTACCAACACTCTTCCAAATCATCCATTAATCACACTCCATACACATACCAGCAGCCTACCACCCCACCCCTCTTCATACCAATACAACACAGTACCCAATTTGGAAATACAATTACAATATAGGCCAAAGACAAATCAATTTAAACAAAAACACAAAATTCTTAATTTGAACATCTTATATACACGCAATTGGCCATCAACAGGTCGACGCGTTTCGAACACCCTTTACTTCCGGGGTTCTCCTCAGGACCGACAAGCTAAATCCGGCCAGTAGGTCAGCCGATCTAAGCTTGCACGACGTTCAGTCACCACTGTTTTTTGTTCGAGCTCTTTTTGCTCCTCTAGGAGTCCTGTCTTCTAATCACTGAACTGCCCCAGAATAGAGTGAAGGAATAGAATGATTTGGTCGTGTCCCGTTTCCTTAAAACACGAGTACTCCACTGCGTGGTATCGTCGCGGGTCACTCTATTCTGGGGCAGTTCAGTGATTAGAAGACAGGACTCCTAGAGGAGCAAAAAGAGCTCGAACAAAAAACAGTGGTGACTGAACGTCGTGCAGTGGTGGTTAGCTGCCATTAAAAAAGAGTTGGTTGTTGTCAGAAGCTTAGATCGGCTGACCTACTGGCCGGATTTGGCTTGTCGGTCCTGAGGAGAACCCCGGAAGTAAAGGGTGTTCGAAACGCGTCGACCTGTTGATGGCCAATTGTGTGTATATAAGATGTTCAAATTAAGAATTTTGTGTTTTTGTTTAAATTGATTTGTCTTTGGCCTATATTGTAATTGTATTTCCAAATTGGGTACTGTGTTGTATTGGTATGAAGAGGGGTGGGGTGGTAGGCTGCTGGTATGTGTATGGAGTGTGATTAATGGATGATTTGGAAGAGTGTTGGTAATGATTAGAAAGAATGGGTATGAAAGTGAATTGGCAGTGAATGTAGGTTTGTTTTAAAGAAGAATTAGTGCGAGTGGGGAGATAAGGATGTTTTTTATGCTTTCTAAATTAAATTCATGAAATTATAGAAATGATGTTGAAAAATAAATTTTGATTAAAACATATGGGAACAGAGGTCCTGTGGTTACATTGTTTAATTTCAATGTGCTGTTATTAAGCGGTGAATTGGTTATCAGTACTGGCATTTTGTTGTTTATTGGTCATTATTCCTAAAGCGCCTCCTTTGACACATGCAAAGCTGTTCGGGGAGCGGCATCTTGGCGCTCAGAGGTGCTTCGATGGACACCATCGTGTGAACACAGGATGAAACTGGCCCGAATACACGTTTGAACGCAGAAGTGTGAAACACGGAAAGAAACAGACATGTTTTATTCTTTTATTACAAGAACGGGGCGAGGCTTCCACGCTCAGTGACACTGTACAGGTTTTACACAAACTGTTCTACTGGAAAGGGCAGTGCTACAGATTACTCATTCCAAGACAGAATCGTGGATTTTTATTGAATAACATTACAACCAGGATATGAAGGATGTGTATACTGTATTATTTAAACACAGCTACTGTTTTCTGCAGCAGGGCGCTCCTTTTTTACCAGCCTATCAGTCTCTACAACACAGCTTAAAAACATTGGCAAAGCCAATATCTCTGGCTAAACACTTATAAGGTCCCAAAGGTGAGACCTATTGGCTATGCCAATGCTTGTTAACCTGTCACTGGAGTGAGGCCTACCAGCTCATTCACCTTTTTTTTTTTTACTCAGACTCTCTTTATTGAATTTTCAACGCGCATACAAATATTGGCTTTGTGGTACAAAGAGCAACCCTCAGAGTGACAATGGTACATTTGAACAGCTTTACATGTACAATATATCTTTAGCCATGGTGCGAGCACCGAGAACCACAAATGAGTGTGTAGTGCAACAGCTGAGCAGTAACATAGCAACAACAATGGAGTGCACCTACAAAAATCATGTAGGGGCATCATGGCACATGTAAGCGTTGTGGGCAGGGTAGGCCCTGCATTCCCGTCAGGTATCTCGTGATTCAAGAGGCGAGTGTTCAAGTGTCACCTGCCCGACCCTCCATAAAGAGAGCTCTTGGGGAACCATGGAACGGGGGCGGGACAATGGTGGGGCTCTGTCTGGCATCACCTTAAGGTATGAACAAGAGGCCAACGGGCCCAACGCTGGATAACAGGAAAGTGAAAAAAAATCAAACCTGTGGAACGACTCTCTAACTGAACGAAAAAGAAAACAGGCGAATGGTATCGCTTCAAGTAGTAGATATGGGGCAAGGAGGGAAGGAGAGAGAGAGAGAGAATCCGGGGAGGGGAAGGCAGAAAGGGGAGCAATGCCGAAAGTGTCATGGGGAATCTCCTCTACATGGAAGCGTAAAGGGCAGGAAAGCCCAAGGTGACTACATGGTGTAATCAGTCGAACAAGTGGAGGGCGCGTAGTCTGGGTGGCTTGAAACAGAGGTGTTCCATCCTAGACGTGCAATCAAGTAGGGGCTGCCAGAGCCGAGTGAATTTCCTGTCCGTGAGGGAGAGTTTGTGTGACAGGTGTTCCATGGGTAGGGTGTGCCATAAGCTTGTAAACCAAGATGCAATGGGGTGCAGTGGGGGTTCCAGGCCAGGGCAATGAGCTGTTTTGCTGCACCCATCATATGCAGGACTAGGTACCAGTCCGTGTGTATCAGGACAAATACCTAGGATGAATCTGCAATAGTCTGCAGGGACCAGGAACCCCAAAGTGTTTTTGATGTGCTCAAGGACTTCTTTCCAGAAGACAGTGAGGTGAGGACATGACCGCCAGATGTGTTGAAAATCTCCCACTTGTGCTCCACACCTCTAACAGGAAGCCGAAGCCGTGGGGAACATAGAGCACAATCGGAGGGGAGTTTGTATGCTCCTGTGTGTTTTGGGGATCTCACACCACAGACGTTTCCACTGTTCCTGTGTAATGCCTGACATGCTGCAAAGTTCCCATTTTGTCTGATACCGATGACTGGGGAGGAGGCGGGACTGCTGTAGGACACTGTATGTTTTGAATATCAGACCTCTGGAGCCTTAAAAGTTGCGAACTGAGGGGCTTATTTACCTGAGCTGCCAGACCTTCACTTTTTTTTTTTACACTTGGTGGTGCAGGCCTCTCATTCCTATCTATGAGGCAACACAAAGCCACCCTGCGTGGATTTTTATGGCCTCATAGATATAGAGTAAGGCAAGGCAGCGCAAGGCGCTGCGTTGCCTTACTCTGCGTCAAGGCGGCGTTCCATGGGCGTTGCAGCGAGTGTTCCCATGCAACACCCATGGATTTTGATGGTGCTCCAGATTTAAAAAATCAAGTAAACCTGGGGCAGCGCCAAAACCTTACCTCTCCCCAGAGTAGGCATAACGAGGAGATATGTTTTCATTTTTTCTTGTTTTTTCCTCTTTCCATATGTGCTGCATTCTGCAACACATATAGAACGAGGAAAACGCCTCCATGAATTGTTTTTGTGCAGGAAAGTGCCCCTTCCTGCACAAAAACAATCCCGCAAACAATGCAGACACCCTTGCATCATGGTGCAAGGGTGCCTGCATTGGCGCTAGGCACCCAATTGTTCGCCGGCAGAAAGAACAGAAATGCACCATATCTCGTAAATATGGTGCATTTCTGCCCTTTCAAATTGGCGTAGGGCAGCGCAGCAAAAAGACTTGCGGCGCTGCCCTATGCCAATTTTTTGTAAATGAGGCCCCAAAGCCTTAAAGGGTGTTAGTGACTCGGTCGCTGATAGGACATTAGGGGGGAAAAGTGCCCAGTGGTATAATTGAAATTATTGGTGTCGGAGTTTATCGGGAATTTGGAAGTCCATCTTGCATTGCTCAAAGGATTTTATCGTCTGTCCTTGAAAGAGGTATCGCAGTATCCGGCATTCACCCTTGTCCCAATTGGGGAAGGAACCTAAGTGGAGTGAGGCGTGAAGTCAGGACTGGGGGCTATTAGGGTGTTAAGGGAAGGAAATGTAGTCAAACTTCCCTCAACAGCCAGCCTGCCCCATATTTCAAGTACCGTCCGGTTTGAGGTCGCTATGTACGTGCAAAGGGGGTGATAACACTTAGGAAGCCAGGCCAAGTCGGAGAGTGGTCTGCAGGCCACCGCCTGGTCCATATGGAACCAATGTTTTTTGCCCTCCCTGACCACCCACTCCGAGATGAAGCCTAGATCGGCTGCCCAGTAGTACTCTAAAAGATTGGGGTATTTCATGCCACACCGATGTCTAGGGAGCATGAGCAAGGTATTAGAGATACGCTGCTGCTTCTCTTTCCAGGTTAGTGATCGGAAATCCCTTTGCATATGTCTAATGTCCTCTGCCGGGATGAGAGTAGGAAGTGCCTGAAAGAGATAGAGTAACCGAGGCAGGACATACATTTTGACCATGTGTAAGGGAGAACCTGACATCGCGCCACTCAAAACCCACCACGTATGGGGGACCGAAGCGCTGTCTCGTGACAAGCAGCCGTGACTGCCACGAATCGAGGAACACCCAAAACCAGCGAGGGTTAACTCATTGCTACCGACACCTCCCCTACAGGAAGAAGGAGGAGTTCCCGAGGAAGGGAACTACTGGGATACCCACCGGGGAGGAGAAAAGATGAAACAGGAAGAGGAAGCGGTGAACGGAGCAGAGACCGAGAGGCAGAGCCAAGAGGAGCTGCAACACACCAGAGACAAAGGAGCAGGAGAGACTCCGTGGAGGAAAAGCGGGGAACCAGAACGCGGCCTCAACGAGGTGACCAAAGAGTGGAGCGAGGACTGGTGGATCCCCCCCAGGAGGTGCAACATCGTCGCCGCAACTCCGGAGTGTTGCGGCCCCGACGGTGAGTGACCCGTAACTGGGCTGCGTCGGGGGACACCGAGGGAGTGGGAGGGAGTCTCAAGGGAGCGGGGCGAATAGTGAGGGGACGGGACGGGAAAGCCCTTAAAGCACCAAGCAATATATTATTTCCTCTCTTTCTTTTTTGTGTGTTGCTGTTGTTTTCCCCCTTGTCGATTCCTTCCTTCCCTTTTGTTTATGCCGTTCGAAGTAGCCTGAGCACAAGAGTACTTTTAGGCACCAAGACAGTGCGCAAGGCACTATTTCTCTTGAAATAAGAAAGTGACAACCAAATATCTTGATACTTGGCCATATCTTCAGGTGCAATTAGATTGTGGAGATACCCTTGTGGGCTTCTGAGTCCGGAGCTCTGCTAACGGACGGGTTATGGTCAGCAAGAGAGGTTGTAAGGGGCTGAAGACAAAGGGAGTGAGGACAAGGGGTCCTGAAATACCTTTTTTTTAATGTTTCATGACCCTACACCCGACCTGAGGTAGAGCCTAAAACCCCAACTTTTCACTCCTGGTGTGGTGAAGGACACTATCCTACCTTTTCAATAGAACAAGATACTCACTGTTCTCTTTCTTCTTTTGACCACCTGAAGATCAGGGACCTGAAATACAAAAGAAGAAAAGCGTGAAGACCCACTATGCCGAGAACGACCAGAGAAGGACTTATAAATCTAGCCTGTGAGTAAAAGGTAAAAATTGATAAGCACATCATGTCTCCTAGCTTCTATTTCCGCCCATCCCTCCCACACCATGTTTTACCACCCCCCCGCCAAGAGACATGCAGTGGCTTCCACTGGTGCAAGGCCTTCAGTATGGCCCTGTGGCAGCATGGTCAGTTAGTCTGGGTCCAAGTCTGCAAGGAGTTAGTGATAGTGAGACCCAGGTATTGGATGGGGTGGATTGCCCATTCGAAGGGAGTGAATCCCTGCTATCCCTGGTAATAACTTTTAGTTATTACCATTTCATGTTTGCTTTGCGGGCGGTCATTGGGGCTGCTCTGCTCTCCGATGAGGGCAGGAGAGGAGTGGTTTGCCCACTACCGAGTGCGCAAAGACTGCTTAGTCGGCCCTCTCGGGCTGCTTAAACCAGTCATGCGCATTTTGCCCTTCTCCATGGAGGCTGCATTGCAGCCTGCATGGAGAACATGCACACCCCTCGAGTCCCTGGCTGGAGCGCCGTGTCACGGCGCTCCAGACCAATCACAACGCTGCATGCAGCATTGTGATTGGCTTAGGGGAGGTAGCGTGGCTGCCTGCTTCCTGTTTCTGTCAGAGGCAGGAGAGCAGGGGCAGTGAAGACACGGGACCGGGCAGAAAGATAGGTTTTAATTTTTTTTTAATTATGACCCCCCCGCCCCCGTGCGAGCCATGCCGGCCGCTACTGACTTCATTGTCTCAATTCAGGAAGGACCTCAAGACCTGGCTCTTCGACTGAACCGCAGATCCCACCCTCCCCAGCACCTTGAGACCCTAACGGGTGATTAGCTGCACTCTATAAGAAGCCTGATTGATTGATTTGGCCATGTTGATCTTGTACCCGGAGGCTACTTCGAACTCTCGCAGGTTCTGCACCACTGCCGGGAGGGTGGTTACTGGTTCCGTCAGGCTCAACAGGAGATCGTCTGCATAGAGCAGAACCTTGTGTTCTCGCCCTCCGAACAGGATACCAGCAATATCCTGAGGCTGGCGAAGGTGGATCACCAACGGTTCCACGACCAGGGCGAAAAGTAAAGGGGACAAGGGGCAGCCCTGCTGGGTACTTCGCTGGAGTGCAATGGATTTGGCGAGTTGGCCATTCACCCAGATGGTGGCAGTCAGCGCAGTGTATGAGGCCATGATTTTGCTAACCATGATCGGACCCAGCCCTATCTTGAAAAGAACGTCATGCAGGAAGGCCCAGCTGACCCTGTTGAATGCCTTCTCTGCATTTAAGGACAGCAGAAGGGAGAGAATGTTATGCTTATGTGCCTTTTCTACCAGGTGAGTGAGGTGCCTGGTGTTGACTGGGCCCGCCAGTGCTGGATGAAGCCCTCTTGGTCTGGATCAAACAGGCAGGAGAGCCTCCAACTGATTAGGCAGCATATTGGCGTAGATCTTGGCATCTGTATTGAATAACGCAATGGGTTGGTAAGAGGAGCAAAGAGTAAAGTCTAGGTCAGGTTTAGGGATCAGTGTAATTTCTGCTGCTGCCATAGTGGGCGTGAGGCTAGTACTGTCAGTGAGAGAATTAAATTGCTGAGCAGGTGGTCCTTCAAGTAGGGGTAAAAAACCTTGTAAAAAGTGACCGTCAGGCCGTCCGGGCCCGGCGTCTTCCTGACCGAGAGCCCCCAAGGGTTTTCTCAAGTACTGCTGCTGTAAATGGTGCCTCCAAGTCCTGGGCTGTCTGCTGGTCTAATAGTGGCTAAGGGCAGTGCCTAAGGTACAAGTGGATAGTGGCCTGGTCTTCCCCCCACTAGAATAGAGTGTCTGGCAGTAGGTCCGAAAGGCCTCCTGTTTATCTGGTTCCCGAATTGCCCATACCGGGGCACCTGTGCATAGTTTGGTAATATGTGAGCGAGTGTATTGATAGTGCAACCTACGGGCCAAGAGTGTGCCAACTTTATCCCTTCCCATCATAGTATTTTTGCTTAAGTGCCAGTAGGGAGCGTTCCACTTTATTAACCCGGTGGTCTCGTAGTTAGCCACGTAGCACTGCCAACTGCCATTTATTGCACCCGTAAGGGTTTCTCTTGTCGATGCCTTCTAAGGAGCGAATGTCTTCAGTGAGATTAGTTTCCAGTGGCGGATCCTCTGCTAAGGCGGAGGAGCATTGCTCCACTGCCTTTATGCAGCAAAAGAAAGGAAAAAATAAAATGATAATAATGCTATGTTATTATCATTTTATTTTGTCCTCCTGCTGCGGCAGGTGGCGTGAGGGGCGGGGCTGAAGAGCAGGGGAAGAGGGTACAACCCTCCTAAGTGCTCAATGACTGTTTAAACGGCCCTCTCGGGCCGCCCAAAGCAGTCATGCGCACTTCCCCTGTTCTCCATGCAGGCTGCATTACAGCCTGCATGGAGAACATGCCCACCCCTCCAGCCCCTGGCTGATCGCCGTGTCACGGCGCGCAGACCAACCACAACGCTGCATTGCAGCGTTGTGATTAGCTACGGGGAGTGTGGGAGCCCTGGCGCTTCCTGCTTCCTGTTTCCCCAAAGAAGGAGGAGGACGCGGGAGAGGCTGCGACAGCCGGCGACCTGGCCGGCCGGGAGGTAAGTGGTTTTTTTTTTTTACCTGATTTCCCCTGCCCGCCCCGACCCACTGCAGGTGGGGGTAGCAGCCGCGAATGTTAATTTCAAATAAGTGCACCTCATGTGAAATAGCTGTAGCAATGGAGGAGATGACGTCCTGCATGGTCACCTTGAAGCCGTCCCAAAGCATGTGGAGAGTGGTGTCCGGCAGGGCATTGAGTTCAAAGTACTCATGTATTGCGTCCGATATAGTGGCTTTATCCACCGGGGCGCACAGCTGCTGGGGGGGAGAGGTGCTAGCAGGGTGGCGCATGATGGGGGCCTCCTGAAGGGACTGAACAAGTTCTATGTGGGGGTATATCTGTGTCGATTCAAGGCCTCACAAAAGGGAATGCGTAAGGAACACATAATAGATGCAGGAGTAGGATAAATGGACATGAGAATAGAAAGAATAGTCCTGGATTTTGGGGTGTAGATAACGTTAGGCATCCACTAAGTCGGCATCAGTGAGTTCTCTCCTAAGTTGGCCTGACATAGCCCCCATGTACTGAAAATGCATAGTGTTCCTATCAAGAGGAGGGTCCCATACTAAATTGAAGTACCCTCCTTCAATAACCTCCTTTATGAACAGGCTGAGCTGGTCCTTAAGTACTGTCTCTTGGGCCTGGTTCGGGATGCGTAAAGGTTGATGAAAGTCAAGGTGGAATGCCCTCTTTCTACAATCATCATCAGAAAATGCCCTCCCGGGTCCCTGACTATACGTAGCAGCTAAGTAAAAAAGCCTGTTTTAAAGAGGATAGCCGCCCCCATCGTTTAGACTCTGTATAAGCCTAGTGCTGGCAAGGAGTTCGCGGATGGATCATGCGGTGGCAGTCCTCCCTGAGTAAGCGTGTCTCTTGTAAAGAAATAATATTGGGATCCAGGGCTGTCTTTACCACTGGTGGCGCCCAGTGCGACAATCACTTTTGGCGCCCCCACGACCCTTGACTGCCTCCTCGATTCTCTCACTACCACCAGTGCCCCTCATCTCTCCTATCATAAGATATTGCTAAGCACAGCGCCCCCTGAGATCACAGCGCCCCCTCCACAGGTCAGCGCCCAGTGCGGCCGCACCAGTCGCACTGCCCTAAAGCCGGCCCTGTTGGGATCCTGCTGAAGGAGATAGCGCCATATCTGCTAAAGCTTACTGAGGTAGTTGAGCCCTCGCACGTTCATGGCCAGGAGTTTAGTACTAGTCAGGGTCCCCATTACCTACCCAGTGCAAGTGTATTGATGCAGTAGTGGCACTTATTCTAATGGAGCACGCGGTCAGGCCCGAGGAGCAGACGTCACCCCGGCCCAAGTACCACAACCTCCAGTTGAACATCTAGGAGAGTATGCAAAGCAAACAAAAGCTGGAAAAAAACAAGAGTGCCAACAGGGCCTAACATGGTGAGCTTCTCCATCAGCGAACAGATGAGAAGTCCATTAATCTCTGAAAAGGTGTCACTATGGATGGAGTAAAGCCCCTTAGTGGGGGAGGGGATACCGGAATAGAGGCCCGAAATTCAGGAACAGTGACGTAAGACTGAAAAACACAATCAGTCGCTCAGAGCGAGTTACAATGAATTACAAACTAGAAAGTCCTGCTACGAGGTCAGGGCACTGCTGAGGAAAGAATAAAATTAACATGATAATATGTTCCAACATCAGAGGCCGGACCGGTGCATGGAGTGCTAGGGATGATCAAACAATTATATTGAGGGGCAGGGAGACCTCCTGCTTCATGTTTTACAGGTGCGTTATGATGTCCTCTTTTGCTCTGCGGGGGGCCGTTGCTTTTCTGGTCTCGTCCACGTCTACCAACTGTACTCCAGGTTGGAGTGCCAGCCGTCCTGTTCCCCTGGTGGGAGGGGACCCCACTGTCAAGCCCAGTATGTGTTTGGCTTCAGTTAGGGATCTCACCAGTAGTTGTTTTGCTTTCCACTGGAAAAGAAGCCCAAATGGATGGCTCCACTAGTATTTGAGCCCTTGTTCCCGCAACTTCTCTGTGACTGGCTTTAAGTTTCTCCGCTTTTTGAGTGGCAGAGGTGAAAGGTTCTGGAAGATTTGTGGTGTGGGGCCGTGGAAAACCAGATTTGCCTTTCCCTTAGCTGCCTGCAGGATGGCCTCTTTTTCTGGGAAAAGATGGACTCTGGTTAAAATGTCAGGGGTATTATCTGGGTAGCCACCATGGCCGTAATGAGATGGGGTCTATCCAGGTGCAGGGTCTGTTCTTCCGAGCCTCCCCAGATGGCCTGATGCAAGTCTCTTGTGAAAGCCATGATATCATCCTCCTCTGCTCCCCTGGGAATTCCCCGGATGCGGATTTTATTTCTGCGGCTGCGGTTCCCCAAGTCCTCCTGCTTGGCCTGAAGTTCAATCTGTTGGTCCTACAAGACAGCAATATGGCACCAAAGCACCTCCTGGTCCTCTGTGCGAGAGTCCATGGTGCGCTCGAGGTCGTCCACCCTAGTACCTACTTCCGTAATGTCTCTGCGAAGATCCTGGATGCAGCTCTTAAAATCCATTTTAAGGGAGCTAATTTTTAGTTTAATATCGTTCAAGAACTTATTTATATAGTCCCGGGTGATAGGCTGGGCAGTAGACGCTCCTGGGGCTTGTGAAGATGATTCACCCTTGCTGTTCATGACCGCCTGGGAGGGCTTGGACCACAGAGAAACAAGAGAGCTATCTCCGGAGGATTTGCCCCTCTGCATAGCAGTGTGAGGGAGTTAAGCAAGTGTCATTTATGGGGGATGGGGCTGTGTTGCCACCCAAGTCTAGCTGCCCCCAGTTCGGCAAAGCCCCACACCAGGTGTGTAGATCGCCGTCCCTTGAAACTCAGCTGCTGAGGCCTGGAGGCCAGGTGGGGCGAATTCTGTACCCGAGAGGGAATGCAGGATGCTAATGTGTAGCCCTCAGGATGCACCACAAGGCGTCTTCATTTTTGGCGATTTGCAGATTTATGTAGTGCTGTATTCCTGTGAACTGGGTGGGACACACTGGAGGAGGGGGAGTGAGGCTCCCCCGTACACCTCAAAGGGTCCTCTTTGATTCAGTGAGAGATCACAAGGTAAGGGGCTGGCACATCTCAGGAAGGAGATGGGGCTGATAAGGGAATCATAACGAGTAGGTCTGGGAGACCAGGATTAACCTTGTGATGTACATATCACTGTGGCTGACATCCAGGTTTAAACTGTAGTCAATTCCATGGCCTGTGTTATAGGACTATCAGCTTCAGAGTATTTCCTGCTGTGACAGAGTGCCTTTCAAGAAGAAGATGAAAAGGAGAAGTATGGACTTCAAAAGAAGCGGAACCTGCTTGCCAAAACTAGTGTGCCCTGTGAAGAAGAGGAGAGCCTTGGAGGGAACATGGTCCAGTTGGGAGCCCAACTGAGTGGACTCCCGGTGCGAGGTGACAGCTGCTGCACTGATCGTGTCGTTGCTCATGTGCGGATTCGTCTGCAATACCCCGTATGCCAGAAGAGGGTCGCAGTGAAGATAGCCAATAGCAGAGTGCCGTGCAGGACAACAAAACCTTGTGTGGCGCTGCTTGCGGAGACCCCATATGCCAGGATGGGCCACCATGAAAGTTGTTGCCGGATACTGATGGTCAAAGCCTGTTATGGAGCCTAGCAGTGAACCTGTATGCCAAGGCGGGCCGCTGTGATACGGGCTGCAGTATGGTGAGGGCGATGTCTTGGCCAATAGTTTTGCGGCACCCCCGTATGCCAGGAGGGGTTGCGGATATCAAGATTTTTGTAAGGATCGGGCCATCGCCAGAGAGCTGTAAAGTCATGTGACTCATAGGTTAGAAGGAAGCATTGAGGATTATACTTGAATTGCCCCCATGAACTGAGTAGGATGCCGTGGATGCATCGCCACCTCACATCAGAATCCAATTCCCATCCCTCGTTGGGAAGCGCAGAACTTACCATACAGGAGGAGTACCCAAGCTCCTCCGATCACTGCTGGAGCCGTCCATGTAAGCTCAGAGGAGAGCACACATGCAGGGTGCTGCCTCCCCTTCCGTGTGCAGCCACCTCTCCGAACAGGACTGGAGCATTGTGGGTGCCAGCAGACATGGCATCCGCTGAGATGCTGCACACTTCCTCGCTACTGGAGCGGGGATGACTGGTTACAGGGCCTATCCGGCCCTGGAAGACTCGCCCCTTGGGCTATGTGGTGCCAAGACGGAGTGGACTCTTTAGTTAAGGCCTACTAGTGAGCATTCTCTGGATGCAGCCACCAGTGAATGGCAAATAGCCCCGTCTCTATTATGAATTGCGGGTGGGACAGGAATTTGCCAATGAAACACTAGGGCCCCAACCTCAAGGGGAAATGTATTATTGTTAATATATGTCGTAACATTGTTTTGAATGCATAGACTTAGGAATAAAATATGTCCTTTTTATTATAAAAATAAGTATTGGACTTGACATTGATTTATTGACACTGCTGTGCGAGTCGTGTTGATTAACCAGTGTTTACACTTCACTCACGGGAAGCATTTGCCTGCTCATCCACAGCTACCACTGAGAGTCAAGTGCAGAAGGGGTCCTTGGGCACCGTTGCTCAGGATCCAAAATTGGTCGGGTACCAGGACATCAGTAGTCAAAGGCCTCAGTCACCACGGTTGGGCCCAGTAACTCCTGTGGCCCAGTGGCCTTCTGACAGGGCTTTAAACACCTATGTTATGAAGAAAAGTCATGACATTTCTTCTTTGTTTTTAGCTTTAGATTGAATCTTGAGTGGTGATTTCTTCATTACATGCACTGTTATCTAATAGATTCATGTTAAAATCCCTAGTTATTGTTTTTTCTTCTCCTATGCTAGTCTTGTTTAATTTTTCCAGCTGGTCTTTAATTTCTAATAGTGCTTGTTTTTTAAATTGTGGGCTTGGATTGACATAAACATTTGTTATGACGTCTGACGCATGCCTTGAAACTTGTTTTCTAAACCTAATAGGAGTTGCTTGTAAATGTGGATGATTTACTAAGATTAGTTTTACTTTAAGATCTAATGATATTGCTATAAAGGTGGCCAAGCCACAGCTGGGCATCCTCTTTTTTCTATTCTTTGAGATGGAGTTTGAATTGACTAAAAGCCATTGACTGATAAAGGCTCTGAGGACCAAGTTTCCTAGCAGCAGAAAATATCACGTTTTGATGAGTGGAATTGCAGAGTTAATATTATTTATCCTTTAAGGACTACCCACATTCCAGGAGCTAAAGGATAACGGTTTTTAATGGGTCTTTATTTCATGGGAGCGCCACTTTAGTTGCTTTCTGCTAGGTAAACATTTTCATGATGTAGATCTGTTAAATATTTGGGAGAAGGAATTGACCTCTAGTTCATTCAAACTAATTGATATACTAATAGAAAATTCAGACAGAAAAGTTCAAAAACTCCAAGCTGAAATAGCGCAGTTAGAAAGTGAAATCTTAGCTTTAAATCTACCAGAAGCTACGACTAAAAATTACGAGATTTTGAAGGGAATATTGTCAAACCATCAGAATGATGTAAAGCAAAGAAAAGCGCGCAAACTTAAGCGAGATGAGGCAGATTATAATAGCGCTAGAATTTTCACATTCTCAAAGAAGTATGATTACCTGATACATATCCTGGGTAATAAAACCATTGGGTAATACGTATGAAAACCCTGACCATGCGTTTTTAAACACTGCTTTATTGAATCAACGGATTGTTTTCCTCCAAAATCCTACAAGATTTTAGGAGGATCTATTGTGAACTAATTTGGAATTTATCAGCCCTGAGGAAGTCGTAAAGGGGAACAGTCCCGCTGCGACGAAACGCGTTGGCTAAAAGAGAATAAAGAACACAAAGAGGAACAAGAATTAAAGCATTTTTTCATTTCTTAAAAATAACTGCTAACTGTAATTTGATTGTCTTGTCGTGTGACTTGAATTTGGTGAAATTGTTGATTCAATCTTTGGATTGATTAGTTTAGGGGAAGCGGGTGCTTTCTCCTCCTTTCAAGAGCACCGCACTAATTTGACCATTTGTTACTAAATTGTGTATTCCATGTACAGCGCCTGAGTCTCATGCACCCACGACAGTAAAACAAACGGAGAACAGGCAATTGAGAGTAAGAACAAGATGAGCTTCTTCATTCCTTCACGCAGAGGTAGGACGGTTATCTAGAACCAACGGTCAGAAACTCACATACAACCTTCTCAACATTCTAAGCCCTACTAAGTGGCAGTAAAGGAGGAAGGTGAGGATCATGGCAGCAATAAACACACATAAATATGGATAAATGGAATATACAAGCCTTTTACCCTGATTTCAGAAGGAAGATCTGCCCACACCCAGCTTGTAATTGTGACTTGTCACTCAATGTTAAAAGGATGGGGTATAATAACTTTGGAGGCTTCTCCACACTCACACCCCAATTTGCAAAGTCGTCCTTATATGAATAAATCAGGTCGACGAGCTCATGTTTACGCCAAGTAACAGCTGTCTCGTAAATTCTGTTAGAGGTTGAAGTTATGACACCAACTTTGTAAATATCTTCTGAGTTTATAAGACTTAATGCTGAAATGGCTTTAAAGCGTTCTAACAGGCTCTCTCTATTGAGGATGTCAAAGTGACCTTTGGACCATAAATTGTATGAAGTAGAACACCCAGTTCAATGTGGCTTTATTGCTGTCATTGCCTTTTTGCAAACTTATGTTTTCCTCATTTCCTTTTTCTAATATCCTTCCCCAGTGACAGTTCCTCCTTTAGGGCGGAGGAGAGTCGCCCTGCCTGCTATGAGAGCAGCAGCTGCAGCAAATGTAAATTTAATAAAATGGTCAATGGACATCACCATTTTAGTGAAGTGCACCGTGTCTCGACTCGGGGGCTGGCCATTCCTGCTCCTTACTGGCAGCAGTAATTACTCGCCTAAAGTGAGCATTTCAGATTGGTCAGCTGTCTTGCGACGGCCTGCCCGACATGCACACTTTAGACCGTACCAATATGAGCTGTATAACAGCCGAGCGGACTGCAGGCACAGGATCCTAGACTGAAAGCCTAGTTAGCCTGCTCCGACCAATCATGGCGCTACTCTCATGCTGAAAACGGCATGAGAGCAGCTACAGGATTGGTTAGGTTTGCTGGTTCTTCACATCCGAGTCAAGCTCTGTGGTTTCTGGGAACAGCGGAGTGCCTTACTTCTCTGAAGCCACCAACCGGATGTTGGTCCTGAGACTCTGGGGTCTTCCCTGCACACGTGAAACCGACGTTGGTAAGTACTTTGGTTTTTATTTATTTAAACAAGACAAATTTTTTTCAACTGTTAGTTAAACAAATTTGACGGGGGTATAGGACTATAAAGTTGTTCCTGTTAGCTGTGAGCCTCGAGACCTGCTGCTGCTGATTCACTCCACCGCTTTCAAATGTCACTGGCTGCCACTGTACTGTGCCCTCCATATGGAATTTGGTATTATTATTCTGTCTCCTGTTGCGGGTGATCAAAGGCAAATGCCTCTCTTTTCTAGCCCACTCCCTTTGGAACTCTCTCCCTTTATCCTCACGGTCTTAAACCAAGAATGTCTTCTTCAGGAAAGATCTAAAGACCCGGCTTGTTACCAAGCATCTTTCTGCCTTTAATTGTACATTCTAGTTTCTTTTAGTATGCACCCCATAGCGCCAAGAAACCACTAGTGAACGTGTGGTTACTAAGTTAAATTAGTATAACATAACTACACATACATATTTACAAAGCCTGTCTGCACAGAGCATTCCTTTCGCATAAACATCAGGCACGCTATGTATCAACGAACAGCGGGGCATATTATCAAGGGCCTTATCTCCGCTTTTTTGGCTTTAAAAGCCAAAAAAGCGGAGATAATGTTTTCGCCCTATTAACAAGAGGGTGATAACATGCATTAGCGCATGTTAGCACCCTTTTACCCGACGCCTCCCTCTGCATCTCTAATGAGATGCAAAGTGGGCGTCACTGGGCAGAACATCCTTATAAATATCGCTGATGTGCACATCGCGATATTTACAAGGAGGCCCAGGCATTTTTGCAGACATTAGTTTTTGGCGAAAACCGCGGTTTTCGCCAAAAACTAACGTCTGCAAAAATGCTGACTTACCTATACTTTGTATTGGAGGTGGATTATGCTGATACGACCACAGGGTCGTATCAGCAAGCAGTATCGCCGTTTTCCATGGAACATCGCTGGAAAACCAGCGATGTTCCATGGAAAACAAGCTATCGCAGGAATAATTATCGCCATTGCGCTATGCGTTGTTAATACAGCGCTAGCATGGCGATAATTATCTGCGGTAGCCGGCGATAACAATTCTCACGCTGAGAACGGCCAGCGATAATTATCGCTGGCCGTTGATAATATGCCCCAGCGTGTTTTACCATGAATGATGCATGAGCGAACTACCATCTAATGTGAAAAATTACTTTCATACTATAATAATGTATTTTTTGAAGAGGGTTTCAAACTCAACGTCTGCCATTTCTAACAAGTATAACAGTGCACAAAAGGGTCATTTGTGAAATTGATTTACTTATACGGACAAGACTGATTTGCGATCCTCTTGATAAAATGTCACTTTAAGTGTCGCACTCGTCATTAAGATTTCACTCAATCTCCCTGATAACATAGAAATGTCACACATAAACTCAGTGAAAACTTGGTAGCTATGTAAACTCTGATTATGAAAGTAGATCACGAATTATTTGCTCTGTATAGTTCATACGTCGTACAAATATTTTCTGGTTTGGTAATGAAGCGCCCACTCCTGTATGTGCCCATCCATTTGACAACCTTAAGGGTCCTCCTCTTACGTCCCTACTCGGTCAAGCTGGCGTGGGCAGGGCTGCACCACTCCCTCTGACAGGTAGAGGGCGGCCTCCGAGCCTTGGCTCCTCCCGCCAGTGAAGACTGAAGAGCGACGCGGAAACCTCATCAAAAGTCACCGGAAAAACAAGAGTGAGGCGGCTGCGGCTTCCCAAAAGACGGGGTGAACTCACCCGAGCGCTCTTCTGCTGCAGGTCGGACACACGCCCAGCTCCCTGCATGTCGAGGGGGTGGAGGTAAACAACCGGGCGTGCGTGCCGTCTGCCTACCGGTCGCCCGCTCACACCATGCTGCTGTTGGTCGCTGCCTTCACCGTGGCCTTCGTGCTGCTGCTCTACATGGTGTCCCCGCTCATCAGCCCCAAGCCGCTGAAGCTGGCCGGGGCGCACGTAGTGGTAAGTGCCTCGAGTCCGCTGCCTTCTCGCCGCGAGTGAGGTAGGGGTGATCCTGCTTATACTCAAAGCGGTTGGGGGATCCTCAGGCTGCCCTTGTCACCGATTCAGCTTCTGAGGTCACGGGGAGCCCTGCAGTGGGTGAGTGGTAGCGGCGCGAGCACCCCCGAATAGCATTAATGCCGGTTGCGCAAATTGCCGTGCTTTTACCACGCTTTCTGATTGGCGTCCACACCAGGGTTGACTCACAACTCAAAGTCTGCGCAGTTCCAAAAAAGTGCTTCAAACAACTTTCAAAATTGTTTGTAGCGCTGTGTCAGTCTGTGAGGCAGTCGTGTCTGAACTTTTTTACCTCCACTGTGCACGCCTTTCAAAATCTTTTTTCAGTGACATAAAGACATGCTTGTTGCTTTCTGTCCGACTAGACGTGGAAGCGGTTTGCAGATGGGTAGCGTGCTCTTACGCAGGATGCTGTCAAAGACGTGACTTTGTCTGCTTAGGTCGTGTTGTTTTGCAGTTGTATTTGATTTGTAAGCAGTCTCAGTCCGTGTGTTATGGCATAATTTACACAGGTTATCACAAACTGTAATTCCATTTGTTATCCGTCATGTTCTGAAGTGGTTATGTCACGCAGGTCATTGCTGTCGTATAGTAGTTGCCACCTCACATGTCATTACGGACACTGTGTCTCCAGACTCCTGCGATAAAGTTTACACCTACAAATCTTTGATTTCGGGTCTGTTAGTCTTACTAGTTCAGTTGAAGCAAAACAAGCCTACAACACCCGCAATGCATTTGCTATCACAGGACTGAATACACTGTCTGTATTTTCCTATTTGGACAGACTCCCCAGGATACTGTGGCATAGATTTGCAAAATTTGCTGCACAAAAATTGAAATTTTGCTGCATTATAGCAGCATTTTATTTTGCGCCGATTTGCTCACAAAATCTTTGTATATATATTTCTGGATGATTAGTTCATTACTGCCCTCTTTAAGATACCCCTTCCTTTGCTAACTTAAGATCGATAGATCCTTCATTTCTTTAGGATCCACCTCTCCCTGCACTCTCTTGACTTTCATCAGCCTAGTTTTAGCTATACTATATAGCATCTCCAAAGCGCCTTGCTGAGTTAAGATGGATAGATTGCTCTTTGTAGTGCTAATAACTACCTCCCAAAGAGTGCTTCCTGACTAAAGATAAATCTTTCTTGCAAGTAGTACTAGAAAACACTTGTCAATAGCCCTCCCTGTCTTTGGATGGTTACATCTTTTCCACACTAGGAAGTGTTCTCTTGGATACATCAATCCTTGTAGCGCTATGAGCCATCTTTTTAGGAGAGCCTCATGACTTTAGGTGGGTGTAACGGTCTTTTCAACTCTGGGATGCATCTCCCTAAAGCGCCTCCTAGCACTGGATGGTTAGCTCTTTGCTGTTCTAGCTTAGGAGGCACACTTCCTGACTTTAAATGAATGCAGGAGCTTTGCAGCGTCTTCTGACATTGGATAAATCGCTCCAGCGGTGACTCGTCCGCAAAGGCGGAGGAGTATCGCCCCACTGCTTTAAGAGCAGTGCAAAGAAAAAATAAAATAACGGAACGTTATCATTTTATTTTTAATATTGAGCTTGCAGTTGCACTGCAGCCAGGTTAGATTGGGGCAGGGGGTTCTGGGCTCCCATGACCCAGATGGAGGAGTGGTTGCTGTACCTTAAGTGCGCCAGACGGTTTGGCCGGCCAAATCGTCATGCGCACTATGCATGTTCTCCACCGGCTGTATTGCACAGCCTGGTTGGAGAAATCATACACAGCCTCCCATTCCCTCTCTGAGTGCTGAATCGCAGCGCTCAGACCAATCACAACGCTGCTGCAACGCAGCGTTGTGATTGGCTAGGGGGGTCTGGGAGCCTGTGTTCTTCCTGTTTCCTGCGTTGGAGGAGAGGCGGCGGCTGGTGATCAGCAGGCAAGTCTTCTCCTCTTCCTTCCTTTTTTTTTTTTTAATGGGTAGCTTAAATGAAAAATAAAATTTAAAAAGTTGTTACTCAGTGGGAAATGCACTGTAGTACATTATGAAACCTTTATTAGTTAATGCACTGCAGAGGTCTGTGTGTAACCAGAGAGCCACAGAATTAAATTTGGTTGGCGCAGTGAAGAATAGTGACGTGTACTTTTAGTGCTACAAGGTCACAGCCTGTGACAGAAAGCACTGTGAATGTGTAAGTTGTTATTTTATTTTTGCATTACACACATAAGATAGACTGCTACAAACTGCAAATAGTTTTAGGATAAAATAGAGCTTCCAAAAATGTAAATTTTAGTAATACCGGAGCATAAGTGATGCATTTTTTTTTTTTTTTGCATAACTGTCCCTTCAACACCTCCCAAAGGGTACTAAGCGCTGTGTAAATTATGATTAAAAGCATGCACTTCACAGCCCAGTTGTTAACTCTTCCTACTACCACTCAAAACAAAACCAAATCTTTGCCATCACAAAGCAATTAAGGCCAGAATCGCTCCCAAGCACCCTTTACATTTGCAGATTAACTCATAACGCACAATTGCATTTCATTCAGGCAACCTGGCATGAAGGATTGTTTTACCTATCTGCCCAGCCTCTTCCTTTCACAGCACAGGAGACACACATAACTTCAGCTGAAGCATTTTAAACACCGTAATGTAGTGTTTCAGTTTCCACAAGGAAGCGCACATGTTTTAGATTCCAGGCAGAAGTGAGGCCTGGAAATGCGCAATCCCCTTCCCAGGACTCCATGGCCCCCCTGGGGGTCGCGCCCCACAGATTGAAGACCTCTGCTCTAGATAGATGGTTCTTCGCAGTGCTAGGCAGAAACTCTCCTCCCCCTGAGATTAGACGAATGGCTCTTCAAAGCGATAGCCACCGGATGCACAACGGTGCTCAATGCTGCGGTTTGCACCCCTTCAGCGACAGAATGTCCAATCACACACCTCATTGACACAGCAGTGTGTGCTGCGTGTAATTGGCCACAGATAATCGATTGGACACTTTGTTTTACAGATAAGATTTGGGGGGGTTAGTTTTCAGTAACCTGCCAATCAATCTCTGTCCAGCAGACCCTCCTAAAGTCTGACCCCTCAGTCCTACAATTAAAAAACAGGCTCCGAGAAGGACCACAGCTGTCCAAGGCCAGGCCCTTTATGCTGCACTGGGCCCTGGCCTCAGATATGAGCACGTTCTACCGAGCCTGGGCTTGGCCCCACCCACCGATCTTAACACCGTCCTATACTCAAAATACACGCGCCATACCGTCCGCCCAAAAGTTGACCCCATCAGTATCCCATAATACTTACACCTCTGACTCCCACACAATAATGTGACAGGAAGAAGCAGGCAGCTATTACGGCTGTACGGTGCCACATAGTGACAAGTGCGCATACAGCCAATAAAATATCACCATTCTTTTTTTGTTGCCTGCTGAAGACCCCTTTTTTTTTTTGTGTGCTTCCAAAATGATAAATATTGCTGTTATCGTGGTAGTCAGCTGGTTTTGCTCTTATTTCGCGAATCGCTGGAGGGTCTGACTGTTACGACAGTAATTGTTACAGGAAACTAGAAGTTCTTCTTGTAGAATAATAGTTTGAGAGATGTAATGTGGCATTTGTTTTTAAATGCAGGAAAAGCTGGACATGGTATGACCGCCTCACCACAATAGTGTTTTCTCAACTTTCAGTAAGTGTTTTCAAATGGTGCTGTGTCCTTCTTTTTTTATTTTTTTTTATACCCAAGCGATGGGACGGTTGTTGAAGATCACGCTTACAATTGTTCATGCAGGACAGTAATTCTTACTTCTAAGTATCTTTCTTCTCACTGCAGATCTTGCTGTTCTGATGGATCCCCTGTCCTTCTACTGCCTCCACCCCGCTTCCCCAAATGACCTTTGTAGGAAGGTGGAATCTGACTGCATGGTTGCCCCCACTTTTTTCCTGGTGTTTTGCTGGTTTTCGACTTAGGCTGGGGTCCTGAATAGCAGGATCCCAGCCAAACTATCTGCTTTCCCCTTTAAATTGATTGCATGTACTTTAGGTACACTCCAGATTGGATTCTGGGGTACCCTTATGAGTCCCTAGTATATGGTATACTAGGTACCCAGGGCATAGGTACCCCAGAGGCCTCCCAGGGGCTGCAGCATGCATTATGCCACCCCTGAGAGGCCATTCAAAATGACACAACAGGTCTGCTACTGCAGCCTGTGTAAGGTGGTGCATGCACCCCTTCCTTAGATATAGGTTCACTATATCTATCCTAATCACTGCACGTATAAGCCTATCAGTCACCCCTATGGCAGGCCTTATCAATCCTGAAGGCAGGGTGCTGGGTTTTATGTGAGAGGGTGCCCATGCATGAGCAGAACCCCTCTGCAGCCTTCGGAACCACTATTCCGGGGTTGCCTGTGATGCAGCCAACCATATACTCTTAAGTGCATTATAACCTCGCGGTAAATGCTAACTTTAAAGCGGCTGCAAGTAATTATGTCGTGTTTGGTGTCGAACACCTTGGAATCCTACCTCCACACCAGTAACTGGTGTGGGAGGTATGATTCCTCCCTCCTAGAGGGAGAAATATGACGGCATCGGTACACCCGGTACCAGCTTCACAGAGCCCTGGCATCACAAAATGGATGCTGCCAGCCACAGACACGAGTCTGCCCTCCTGCTGCTGGACGAACCTCTGGCAGGGGAAGGCTTGACAATAGGTTTCCTGTCACAGGGAAGTGTGACCACCTCCCAGACAGGCTTTAGTGTATTGGGGCTGGGTGGGTGCACTCCAAGAGTGCTTTGATGTCTGCACTGGGGGCACATTTGGTGTCCCTGTGCATAGTCCAGCTCAAACCGGTTGCAGGGGCACTCAGCCCCTGCTCTGGCGCGAAACTGGACAAAGGACATGAGTGTAGCCACCCCTCTGTCCTGACCCTCCCATAGGTGGGTCCCCAGAGTTTGTCCCACCCCTTCCTTGGGTATAAAGTAGGAACCCTGACTACAGGACTTTAGATATTACCTGGACTAAACTCTGCTACAGAAACCAAGTAACCTTCGACGATCTACGCTTTGCTGGACGACTGAAGAATCTCCCTTGGAGTAAAGGAGTTACTCCCCTGCAACGCAGGCACCTCAAAGCATCTGACCGGTTTGCATCTACGCAGCTCCCGACGGACTCCGAAGATTTTGCAACACAGGAGGTGGGTACCCAAGCTTCCCCGAGGCTGACTAGTGCTCTCAGCAAACCTGAGACCCGCAGCCCTCGTGGGCACCGTGCAACCCGAACCCCTGGACACCGTGCACATTTGCAGCAGCATATGCTTTTAGGCGATCCCTGAGGCTTTGCTTTGGGCTACTTGTAGTCCAAGCCCCGAGCAGTGTTTCCAGCGAAGATTACTGGCCTACACTCCACGAGTGTTCCGTGGGCTGGTATTGTGTGATTCCTCTCGAGGTCCCTTCGCGATCCCTGGTCCGTTGACCTGTGGGTCCCTGAGAAGGCAACTTTACCTTTCAGTGGGCTTCCCTGGTTGCTCCAGACGTGCCCTGACTCTCCATCGCTTGGGGAGTCCCCAGGACCTTGCTGGTCCTCACAGAAGCATCATTACTCTGACCGCGTGGGTTGCAGTTGCCAAGGCTTGTTGGTCTCCAATCCGGAAACTGACCCCTCAGCACTCGACATCCTTCATGGGACAGCTCGCCTGCGGATCCTGGTCGTCGACGTCTCCTGGTCCCTGAGGCTGCAGAGTCAAGCTTCACCTCAACGCACCCGACATCGGTGGGCATTTGATTGCTCCGCTCCTGGTCACGTGAAGTGACCCAGACTTTGTCCCCTCTGCTTTCAGGTTCTTCTCCTCTCCGATCCAGGCTTGGGTCACACCGGACACTTTTCTTCTCCACGGCAGCAGCACTTCTTCGCATCACGCCATTGAAAACGACAAGGGTTTCCGACACCACTTAACCCCTATGCACCCGGCTTCCCTTGGCTAGGTAACATCGGTACCTCGGTACTCACAAGGGTGCTGGCCTTAGAACCTTCTAAGTTTAACTGGGTTTGCTTGAAGTCCTCTCCGAAGTGTCCTTAAACTCTAAATTTCCAACCGCGACTTTCCCATAGAGTTGTACGGAGCTCGCGTCTGTGTTCCCACACTGCACCCGTCCTCCGTGGGTCCCCTGTGTCACTACCTTGGGTGGTTCCTTGGGGTCCCAGCGATTCTACGTGCTCTAGGCACTGTGTCTAGTCAAGTCGTGGTTGTTATACCACTTTCTTAATATATGGTTTGGTCTCCCCCTGGAGCCCACTGTGTATTGTGCTATTTACTGTCGTTCTAGTACTGTAATATTGTGTGCCTTGTTCTCTAATCTCAAAAAGAGGTTAGTAGAGAGTGTTTAGTAATAAATACATATATTTTATATATACCTTGTGTGGTTCTCCTTTCACTTGGTCATTCAAGAGGTTATATACTGGTAAAACAAGCTACTTTACATTCCTTCAAGACTTAGCTTGAAGGCTGCTCTCCTCAGCTACCACTAGGATAGCTTTCTATAAAGGTTGTCTTTAACCTAATCATCAATAAGGGTCGTTTGGACTGGTGCAAGGTGCCCACTTTAATTAGTGGATAGCATATACCAGGCCAACTTCTCACAACCATGATCTCCATTTTTTCTCCCACTCTTTCCTGGCTGCCTGCAGCCTTTGCTTTCTCCTCGGCAATGCACTTGTCCTCTCCACCACCTACACTTCTTCGTTGATCCAAACAACAACACAATGGACATTGTGGAAAAAACATAATTTATTGATAACAGTACCAAGTATTAGGGAGTTTCTTCAGTGTGTTGGTCATGCTTTTTGTAAACGTTTCTGCTTACTTCAAAATCGTACTAATTCACTTTTGGTAACTGCTAACATCAAATTTTAGGCAGCACATTCTCCTGAATGACAGTAGCATGTAAATCCTCAGTTTCCCAGCAAAAAAAAAAAAAATAGACCTCAGGGAACTTTTACATTTTTTTTTTCTTCTTGATTTGATTCTAAGCGTTTGCCAACTTATAACTCAGATCTGTACGTCTCCTTATCTGCTGCCCCACTTCATCACTTGCACAAGATCGCAGTATGCAAACACAAGGAGATGATGGACGGAGATCTGAAACTTTTCAGACACTCACCCCCAGTCACCGATCTGGGTTGAATCCATCATAGTTCGTTAGCTCACTTCACCTCCCCAGTTCAGTCCCAGCTATATGCAAATCAGTCTTGACCCTGTTCCTCATGGGAACAGTCCAGCCCGAACTACCAAGCCAGGTCTTTCCTGGATCAGAAACAAGCATCCTGGGACCGGTTTCGGGGTAACACCGATTGCAGTATGCATCATTGCTCAGAAGGGTGCTTGCTTCCTTGAATTTTAATTAGGCTGTGATCAGTCTCTGGGCACCCTCTGTGCCCCCTCACCTCTTTTGCCCATCCCTCACAGCAAACCTTGGTTCACTACAGTGCAATGGTACCTGGGCAGAAGCACAGTATGGGCCTTTGGGCACCCTGAGAGTGAAACCTGTTCGGCCTGCCATTTCAGCCCCTGAATCAGGTGCCGTGCTGGGATGCACTGCGCAGGAGAAGCTCATTAGACCTCCCTGGGTTGGATCTGCTGAGGGATCAGGCTTTGGCGCCTTTGTTGTGGTGAATGCACCCAGGAGAGGGGTGATTGTGCATAGGCGGGTGGGCCTTTATTCTTCCTGCTCACAAGAGGGACCGCTGCTGGTCACACCTTTGGAGGTGTTGGTGCCCAACCACTCCAGCGGGCCCTCATCCATGGGCACGACGAGCTGCACAGGTGAGAGTACAGTACAGAGGAGGCGGGAGTGAAGCACCAGGGGAACCAGCATCTACTGTCCCTCGTGCAGGAGAGGAGGCCCAGTGCCGCGGGCATGCTCTACCCATCACAGGGCAGGAGAGGGCCCGCTGCCCACCAGAGGGTTGCTGACACTCACAGGAGAGTGGGGGGCTGTCATCTGCTGTCGACCTTCACACAGGGAGTTTTAGCTTCCCTCTCATCGGGGGTGACTGCTGTCCATCACAGGTGGATGTGTGCTACTCGTAACACCGTCCTTTACTCAAAATACCCCCCCACCTCCCTACCGTCAGCCCAAACCTTTAACCCACCGGTATCCCATAATACTTACACCTCTGAGACCCCCCCCCCCCCCACCCCCTGTGGTTATCCGACCGGAAGAAGAAGGCACCTATTACAGCTGTACGGCACCACTTAGCGACATGTGCGTGCCCAATCAATAAAAGCCACCATTTTGTTTGCTGCCTGCTGGAGACCTTTTTTGCGGTCAAAATGATAAATATTGCGCTAGTCAGCTGATTTCGTGCTTACTTTGCGAATCCCGGAATGCTGGACGGTCTATTTGGAAGTAGTCCGTCTAATGTGTAGTGGGCATGCAGGCTTCTGATCATGCTAGCACTCATGTCTACATTCACACAAAGGAAATGTCTGTATCCATAGCATGGATGGTAATTCATTAGTTAGCTGGTGGCTATCTATGGAAAGCACTTAATTAAATTTTACTAATAGCCCTTTGCGGTTGGGTAAGTCAGTGTTCTGTCATAATCTATTACGTTTTTATATTGTCTGATTCCCAAAAGGTATGGGTTCATATAGCTTTTTAAGAAGAAACCTAAAGAATAACACCCCCCTGATATTTTGTTCTCAAAATCAGGATAGGGAGCACTGCCTTTGAGTATTAAGTGTAACTGACATACTCAACTTTTTGAATAATCGTTATTACATGTGGTAAATTTAAGACCCATTAAGATACCTGCTACGTTACAATTATGTGTTGGTGATATGAATGACTGCTGAGGTCTGCTGCTACTGGTAACTACTACCAGGAGATAAAAATATAATCTGTGGTCCACACATAGTGATGAATTTAGAAGGTAAATTCCTTTTGGCTTAAAAAAAACATTACAACGGATAGTAAAGCATGTGGGACGCGAAATTGCTAATTTCAGGAACATCTAGTTAATCAACAAGAGAGGGAGGGAAGAAAAGATAGGAGCCACTCTCGGTCCCCCAGATTTCAATACAAAAAAACGAAAGAGTGAAGCCAACAGAAGAAGAGCCAGCCAGAGGAGTCGCTCAGATTTTTTTAAGAAGAACCCTCACTTACCAACCTAGTTGGTGACATGCTTCATCATTGAGTTCCCACCAGAGAGGCCGAGTGCCTCCCTGGTGTGCTACAACGCCTGACTACAGCGGAGCAGGTTCTTTTGTGTAATGTGAGTGTAAAAGGTGATGGTGAAGAAAATTTATTTAAAATGCCTTGACTTTATCCAGAGCAAAAAGTTTATTATTGGAAAATCAGGCACAATTAAAAACAATGTGATGGATGTTTGGGCTGGATAAAAATGGCCAGCTACATCCAGTGTGACAATAGGAGATTGGTCAACATGTTTCTGAAAGCCAAAATGGTTAACTTTTCTACGTGGTCCAGTTAAAGGGAGAGCCCAGGTGCTGAACGGGTGCCTGGCTTTGGCGTACGTGTGACTACAAGCCACTGCGACCCATGGTGTAAGGCTATCCTACACTACAAAACCATTTTGGCTTTCAGAAATTCTGAGGGCCGTACAAACTCAAAATTGTAAGTTGCACCATTCACTTTCTTCTTCTTTTTTTTTTTTTTTTTTTTTTTAATATTTTTTTTTATATATACCACAGGTTGGGGTGCGCCTTAGCGTGCGCATACCGCCGTGGTATTTGGTCCTGACGAATGCCTCGCTAAGGGCATCTGGAGGCAGAAACATGTTGACCAATCTCCTATTGTCACACTGGATGTAGCTGGCCATTTTTATCCAGCCCAAACATCCATCACATTGTTTTTAATTGTGCCTGATTTTCCACTAATAACATTTTTGCTCTGGATAAAATCAAGGCATTTCTAATTAATTTTTCTTCACCATCACCTTTTACACTCACATTACACAAAAGAACCTGCTCCGCTGTAGTCAGGCTTTGTAGCACTCTCTGGTGGGAACCCAATGATGAAGAATGTCACCAACTAGGTTGGTGAGTGAGGGTTCTTCTTTAAATAAATCTGAGTGACTCCTCTGGCTGGCTCTTCTGCTGTTGGCTTCACTCTTTCGTTGTTTTGTATTAATTTCAGGAACAAGCCAAGGCCACATCCATGGCAAAAAACACTTCCAACGTCAACTGAGTGTGCAGTGATCACGTTGAAACACAATTTAGCATTCAGAGAGTTGTGAGTTGTACCATTTGTAAGACCAGCTGAAGTCCAATATGTTGCCAGTGGGGTGAATTTTTTTCCTGTAATGGAACTTGTAGGAGATCATTCCACATCAAATATATGGCAAGCACACTTCTTCCATTTGCCAAATAGTTGACACATCTACGACCTACTAGATGCACAAACCAGTGGTAGAATCCTTCGGTTTCAACTTTATGCTCCATTTTTATATACTCATAAATTGAATACGATTTAGTCACTCAGCAGAGAATAATACAACTGTACCTGTATCACGTCGTCATAAGAATAACCACAAGGTGTTAAACTTCAGGGATGTGGAATTCCTATATCCAGACACACAGGACATATTGTTTGGGGTCAAGGGCAACAAGTTTTCATGTGTATTTTGTCCGTGAGACAAGTAGGCCCAACCCCCTGCAGCACAAACCCTTTGGCTGCCAGTTTGCAGTAACACATTATGGATCAGGGAAGGGCACTGTCTGCAGTTAAGGGAACATTTTTGTCCATATGTTAATTTTGTTCAAACTTGTATTATGGTTCATTAATTGAAAGCCTTTATTATTAGGGTGAGCGCCCTAAGTAAATGTTGTAAGCTCTGACTGCACTACTGACAGTGGTTCCAGTATAAAAATGTGTACACACGTTTTCAAAGTTTAGCAATATGTATAATGTATACATGTATAATGCTCCCAGAATGCTCTCTGACTTGATGCAAATATTTGCAGAAGCTTGAAAGCAAGATTGATGATTCTTTGCTTTCAAAATAAAATGTTCATAAAAAAGCAGGAAAAAAAATATTTAGCTAAACTACTGTAAAATTTCAGGTAGCGTTTCCTTGCAGCATCATTTAGTAACTTGTGTTGATGCGTACTAGTATTTCCCCAAAATATTCATAATGGAAAATCAGTGTAACCAGTTTTAATAAGGTTATGGGAAACAAAAATAAACAAGCAAAGGCAGTAGGTCTGAAATTGGTGGTCATCTTTTTAGCTTTGTCAATGTGTGAATTGTTTTGGCATGGTTTTTGTAAAACCTTATTGATGTGGGAGCTGCCGGGCCCTCACCATTATAAAAAACATTGGCAAAAGCAAAAATAGTTTTTGGTCTCAAAAAGCACACACTGCCATAGTAGTTACTGGCACTGAACAAAACTACTCGTTCCGATTTATAGACTGGCACACCTTTCGGTGATTGATTCCTGGCTCCTCTCCCCACAATCAGATTCTGCATGAATGGCATAGTTACGTCTGCAGCTCTGAGGCCTCAGTGAAATGGTGATTTATAACATTTACTCATTGCTATTCTGGGCACCTTGCCACACCAGAGTAAACTCTGGACTAACAATATGTTTGGAAAGGGTCCGTGGGACCTTGAACGGTAATACTGCATTTGATAGAGAAGTTGTGGTAATGATACCATTTTAAAAATGCTAGGAGAACCCATCTAAGCTATGGCAAACCATGAAAAAAAGCATAAAAGTCCATGCCAGTGGGGTAGGGGGGGGTGGTCGGCCCAGTGTTCTCCTCCTTCTCTCTTGCTCTCTACGGCTTGAGGGTGTTTTTTACATTCTTATTTTTTAATTTTTTAAAGAATTTTACCAGTGCTGTGTGTTTCCAACCGCCAAGGTGCAGCCACCAACACCTGGTGTGCATGGCTTTTTAATTTTTTTATATTCTAGTGAGTTGCTGTCACTTGATATCCATGTTACTTTTCCCTGGTTGGCCCATATACGTAAGTGGCTTTTTGATTTAGGTCTGAGCAGATTTTGGACAAATCAGAGTCTGCTGACGCCTGATTCAAAGCGCGATATTAAGACCATTTATTGGAATTTTATCTGGCACAAAGTCACTTTAAATAGTACATCAGGAAGGCTTACAACACAATTTCTAATGTTTAAAACGACTCCTTGCTTTGAGTCGTTTTTGGATGAAATTGAACCCCAACTGGCAAAGACATTATATCTGAAATTTAGATATGAAACACTTCAGATAAAGGCTTTTACATCAAAATGGGAAACGCCACAGGATGGGGATAAGAATTGCAAGTGTAAAACAGTCAACAGGAAACTGACACGATTCATTGAAGAGAACGCCGTCCTCGACCCGTCCCAATCCGGATTCCGAAGCAACCACAGCACAGAGACCGCCCTACTCGCCGCCACAGATGACATCCGCACCCTTCGGGACCAAGGCCACTCCGCAGCCCTCATCCTACTCGACCTATCAGCGGCCTTCGACACCGTCTCCCACCGCACACCAGTCGCCAGACTACACGACGCAGGCATACAAGGAACAGCCCTGGACTGGATCCGATCATTCCTTACCGGAAGAAGCCAAAGGATCAGACTCCCACCCTTCCTCTCCGACCCCACGAAAATCTCCTGCGGAGTCCCACAGGGTTCATCACTGAGCCCCACCCTCTTCAACATCTACATGGCCCCCCTCACAGCCATCGTCCGACTACACGGCCTCAACATCGTATCCTACGCCGACGACACCCAGCTCATCCTCTCCCTCACCAAAGACCCCACCACTGCCAAACTCAACTTCCAGAAAGGAATGCAAGACGTCGCAGTCTGGATGACCAACAGCTGCCTGAAGCTCAACGCCGAGAAGACCGAAGTCCTCGTCCTCGGTACCACCCCTTCTGCATGGGACAGCACCTGGTGGCCGACCGCCCTCGGAAGCCCACCTACCACCACAGACCACACCAAGAACCTCGGCATCGTACTCGACTCACCATGAACCGATGGGTCAATGCCGTCACCTCCAGCTGCTTCAACACCTTCCGCATCCTCCGCAAGACCTTCAGGTGGATCCCCCCCTGAGTCAAGGAAGACAGTCACCCACGCACTCATCACCAGCAGACTGGACTATGCAAACGCATTCTACGCCGGCATCAACAAGTCCCTACTCCGCAAACTCCAGACAATACAGAACACCGCTGCCAGACTCGTCCTCGCCATCCCTCGACACGAACACATCAGCCAACACCTACGAAGTCTCCACTGGCTCCCCGTGGAGAGAAGTTACTTTCAAAATCCTCACTCACGCCTACAAATGCCTACACAACAACGGACCCAAATACCTCAACGACAGAATCAACTTCCACGTACCCAAAAGAAACCTCCGATCTTCCAACCTCGCACTGGCCGAAACCCCACGCATCCACAGAGCCAGAGCAGGCGGAAGATCCTTCTCTCACATTGCAGCCAAGACCTGGAACGAGCTACTGGCAGACATCAGACGCGCCCCCTCCCTGAACACCTTCAGGAAGACCCTCAAGACCTGGCTCTTCGGCTAAACAGATCTGCGAACCCCCCCCTCAGCGCCTTGAGACCCTCACGGGTGAGTAGCGCGCTTACAATTCCCTGATTGATTGATGTTATACCAATTAGGAGCAAAGGAGGATATCACACGTCTTATTCTTCTGCCCAGCGTATGTAAATGCCAGAAGTAAATGGATAAAACCATTAGGCAGAAGCTTAAATGTTAGAAAATATAATGAGATGCTGCGAATATTAAAAACTGATAACTCTAAACTCATTGTATTCGGCGTTAGCAGATTTTTACTGGCCACCAACTTTGCAAGGAAAAAGAAAGGGCTGAAATTTAAATAAAAAAACATAGGGGCTGACCTTTCCATCAGTGTATTATGTATTCGGGTACAAGGATGTAAACTATAAAATGCCAACGTCTGGAGCAGAATTGATTGTAGTTTTAACTAGAATGTATTCATTGATATCATTGAATTATTCTTAGCATCTTTATTAATTGCGTTTTTAAAGAAGTCCCTATTAATTTGCATTTTGCACTTTTTGACACAATCTACAACAAGCATTGGCATAGCCAATAGGTCTCGCCTTTGGGACCTTATAAGTATTTAGTTATGCAGCACAATATCCTTACTGCAACAACATTAACTGTTGCATGGCTAAAAACTTATAAGGTCCCAAAAACGAGACCTATTGGCTATGCCAATGCTTGTGTATGATGTAAGTCCATATGGAACCACTGCTTTTCTTTTCTTTCAGGATGGCATCTGCACCATCACTTTCGTAAGCCCCTCCCAACACTTTAATAATTGTGCCCTGCTCTGAAGTCAGTGTTGACCAGTTTCTTCAAAACATCAATATTCAGGCTATTTCAGTAACTGAGTGGCACAGCACGAATAACTGGGGGTACTTTGGATAGCCAAATACAGTGAAGGTGGATTTATGTGCACTCACCTTGAAGGTAATATCAGATGAAAGGGGCACAAAACCGTAGGCACCGTTTTAAGGACACTGCCCAGGTATAAATGATATCATTCATAATACCAGAAATGCTCCATCATGTACAGCCTCTGTGAAACAGCTGAAGTGGGTAGCTGGGCATCCTGTATAAGAAAACTGAAAAGAAACATTTCCAGATGCCCCAAGCCAAACACAACACGCATTAGCAAAGCCATAGAAAAACACAGCCTGGGATAAAAGTCAAGTAGAAATTCTGAATTAAGAAAATCAATAACAAACAAATGGACATGTTTCAGCTAGTTTGGAGAAGCAACTAATCAGGAAATTAATATGAACGAGAGGGAAAAAAAACAAAAAAACACCTGTGCCAATTCTGATCCTGCTCACAGATACTGTTTTGCAATTTGGGTGTCTACCTTTCTAGATACAAGGACACTGCCTTCCTGTGCACTTGTAAAATATATAGAAACATGATCCCCGATGGGGAACCACAGCGTTTAACAACATTTCAAAAACATTCCAAAGTAATAAATTAAAAAAAACCTCAACTTTCATTGTTCAGCACAGAATAACTTAAAATGTGATGACCTGGCAATGGCATTCAGCCAAGGACACTCGCTGTACTCTCCCAATATTAACTCTGCAACAAATTGTACATGGCCACCCGCCATATTGCTACTCTCTATGCTGCTTCCTGCTCATGGTGTCGTGAGTTTTGTTTGCTGTTGTATCTCCTTCTCATCCTTTTGCTGCAGAGATTGTTTTCATTCACTCCCTTTGTGAAAAAGCAATGCACACATTTGGAGAGTTCGTCAGATAAGAAAAGTTGGAACGTTTTTAAAAACTAGATAACATAAAGTCAAAAACATGTGCCAGGAGCTCATAGATTAGCATAATTTCCATTTTGTTTCAATTAGAGTTCCATATGTGGCCTATATGTTCTAAAGTGGCAGAGGTCCAGAAGCTTCTCTTTCAGAGTATATTCAAATTAAAACTAGGACTTCCCAAAAACCCATTGGCTTCTTTACAGTGAAGGAGCATGGCCCCACACTTAAGTGTCAAGTGTTTTTTCTCCACTACAAAAGTCTGTAACTCCATATGGTTTGGAAGTCTCCCTGCTTTAATACCTAAAATAAATTTAAAAAACTGAATAGCTGCCGAAATATTAAGACATTGGATTTCATGACGCCCCCTCCATAAAAAGAGATGCTGGAGTTCCCACTGGGCCGTTTGGGGCTCAAACTATTCAAGCCAAATATTTTAATTTATCATTCTGATATTTTATGTAATCTTTCTTCTTTGGTGGTGTTTTGTGTAAATGCAGCTTTGAATGCCGAAAGATATTAAATAAATTATCAATGCTACCCAGAAAACAAAGCAAAAAGTGGATGCGTGCTCTTTAAAATAACATCTGTAGAAGACCTCTATTACAAAAGTAATAGCATCATATTTACTATGCTTCTTGTGTGTGTGTGTGTGTACTAGAAACTGAAGGCACCACCGAATAAGGCCTTCATATCAGATATGGCCAAGAGTTAATCAGAGAATCACAGCACCACTCTGTCAAATTGTAGGAATTTAATAATTAAAAAAAAAAAAAAAAAGAAACACAAGGCCCAGCTCTACAGCATGTTCTGAATGATGACAAAGCAGACTGCAGAAGATAAAATCAAGGAAAAAAAGTTGGGGGGAGGGGCGTTCTGAGTACACGATGTAAGCCCATCAGCTATAACAATGCAGTGTCACACCACACTCAAATGACAGCCCCAACCTCTTCCTCCAAAAAGGCCGAGCTGATAAGATTTGCCAGCTGTGATTCAGCAATGGAGAGGGTTAACAAAACAGCAGGCCACACTGTCTTTGTTTAGATTAGACAGTAGTAAGCCCCGCTTCAAAGCAACTTGCCGGAGCTCAAAACACCTCCAAACTATTGCGCTCGGGAGTTTCCTTGGACATCTGCAGTTGGCGTGGAGGTTGGCCGGTGTTTGGTTAGTTGAAGTGCTGCATGTACCAGGCAATGATCAGAACAAGTGCTAGTCAGACCAGCTCACACAAGTAAAACAAACCACGGCAAAAATGATTGTGCCCTGTAATCTATAATAATAAAAACAAAAATAAATGAGAATAAACAGTTCGCCACTGTATGTAGTATATATATATATATAGAGACCCATTAGGTGCTTTTAAAAGACCCCTCACACACCAACCTGGTTGGTGTCATGCTTCATCATTGGGGTCCCAACCGGGCGGCCGAGCGCCCCCCGGTTGTGCTACGACGCCTGACTACAGCGGAGCAGGTGTGGTGCTTGAATGTGATGTGAGGTGATATTGTTACAATTAAAAAATATCTCTGAGAATCCTTGCCATTAACTTTTAATGTTGGTGGCTCAGGATATATAAGGAGCTAAAATGTGTGATGCAACTAATCTGAAGTTTTATCGTTTAGTTGTCTGTGTGGCGGTCTACATGTTTCAGCCCGTAAAAATTAGTCAGAGGGCTTTCTTCAGGACCAAGTGAGTGCAAGGTGAGTGGCAGTGAGTGAAAGATGCCACGTGAATAAATGTCCTGTACCTACACACGCGCTAAGGTGTGTGGACAAAAAAGTGTCAGTGTACTTACTGGCACTTGGAAAAAATTCCTGTAGGGAAAAAGAGGACAAGATGAAACATATAATATCGCAACATAAAATGCAATCTTAGTGGCTAGATGTTGTAGTCATTGCCCATATGACTACTACAGTGAACTATGGCCCACGCTAAAGGCTAAAATGCAAGAACTGTTATGCATGCAGTAGCAAACTTTGGTGGTCAATTAAGTTAACCGTGCGCATTGAGTAACGCTGAACAAAGAACGCCACATTGGCTGTGCGTGACCCACGGAACCCTGTGGGTGATTGAGCTAACATCCTATGTAGCTCATAAGTATTGCGGTGCATAAAATACGCACTACGTCGCTTAGCGTGTTGTTGTTATTGTTGCTATAGCTAATATACGGATGATATACATGAAAATGACAAAGTGGGAAAAAAAAAATTTAAAATTAAAAATTAAAACATGCACAAAAGTGGAAGAATAGTTTAGTCTTATTTGAGAATTCTCAGGTATCGAGGCTCTGGGGGCTTAGGAACTCTATCTTAAGTCCAATCTGTGGAGAAATAGTTAGCCATAATGAGCCTGAAGGACTCGGTAGGCTTAGGTCAATTGCAATATTGGAGCACGTATGGTCTTACTTGGCAGGAGAGAGGAGTCCGCTGCCAAACCTATACTGGTCCCCTGTGGCCCCGGCTGGTGGTCTGTCTCTGTGGGGGACCTGGTTAAATAGTAAGGTTTTTAAACCCGGTACGTGCAGACGTGCATGTCCTGGTTAGAACATGACTCAGCATGGGTGATTCACTGCGCATGCGCGCGCTTGTGGATGAAATGAAGTGAAACTAGGCGTCCGAATCGGCGGCCATCTTGGAATGTAGTGCAAAGATATTACTGTATTATGAGAAGTAAAGTAGTTGTCTTACTGAGCTGCTCCATATCTCTGTAAAGAACCTGATAGGTAAGGTTTTTTGACCGAGTACGTGCATACATGTCCCAGGTTGGAGCATGACTTGGCATCGCTAACTCATTGTGCATACGCGCGTGCGTGAAATTAGGCATCTAAAGTCGGCGGCCATCTTGGAGTGTTATATACTCCACTATGTGGCCTGATAGTGCTGATTTGAAATATTTTGGCAATGGAAAAAGGTACAGTTATTATCTTCCTAAGCTGTTCCAGGGAATATTATCATTGTGCCCTGTCTTGTGAGAAGAAAGGCGATAAATCCATCTCTGTTCTTTCTGTAATAGTTGTTGCTGGATATTGGGCATGTTGGAATCCAATGCCTCTATGATCACCCAGTGCATGTCATTCGTTGTATGTCCTACCTCAAGGAAATGATTAGTCAGTTTAGTGGTGTTCCTTTTACATCTTATGGTGCTGCGATGTTCGCAGATTCTAGTTTTAACTTTCCTGCTTGTCATCCCAATGTAGATCAAATTGCAAGGGCACATAATGCGGTATATTGCATGTGCCGTATTGCAATTGGTATGGTGTCGTAATACCCATGTCTTGCCTGGTTCCAGTTGGAGGTTTTTTGTGGTTGTAGTGAGGTGACATACACTACAGTTGCCGCATGGGAAATGGCCGGTAACTTTGGGGAGACCCCATGCATTCAGGACGGTGTTGTCTTGCTTACGTTCTAAAGTTGGTCTAGTAGAAACCAACGCGTCCTTTATTGATTTTGCTTTTTTGTGTGATATTAGTGGGGGGGTCCCACTTGAGGTTACCAGTCTTCAGGATTTTTCCAGTGTTTTTTTATGATGTTAGAGGCCTGGTTAAACGTGGTAACACATGTAAGTGGTATCTGTCCAGCTTCACGTGGTTGGGCCTCAATGAGTCCTTCCCGATTTTGATTTCTAGCTCTTTTCTTGGCCTTTTCGGTGATTAGTTTGGGATAACCACGAAGTTGGAGTTTGTTACTCAGATCCTTGGCTTGATCTTTGAAGTCTGTCACATTGCTGCAGTTTCTCCTTAGTCGTAAAAACTGGCCATACGGGAGATTTTCTTTCAGGCTCCTGGGATGAAAACTTGAAAAGTGCAAGAGTGAATTACGTGCGGCTGGTTTAAAATGTGTTTTACTCTTTAGTAAACCTGCTTCAGCTTCGATGTCCAGGTCTAGAAATGTGGTTTTGTGGTGATCATAGCTGTAGGTGAATTTGAGATTCTGATCACATGTGTTAAGCCATTGGCAGAAGGTATCGAGAGATTCTGCTGGTCCTACCCAAATGAGTAGGATATCATCTATGTAACGTTTGTAAAAGGTGATTTGAGGAATGCGAGACACATTGTTGGTGAAGATGTATGTGGTCTCAAAATGGTGTACATAGAGGCCCGCTATACTGGGGGCAAAAACGCTTCCCATCGAAGTGCCGTATTTTTGTAGGTATAATTGGCCTTCAAATTCGAAGAAATTATCTTTTAGCGCAGGTTTAGCACAGTCCCATATGAATTTTTTGGATGTTTGGAATTGCCAATCTGTATTGTCCAGTGCTATTTCTAGAACTCTGAGGGTATCATCTTGTGGGAGACTAGTGTAAAGGCTCTCCACATCAAGGCTTACTAGGAATGAGGTCTCGGGGTCGTAGGCCATGTTATTCAATAGTCTGAGAAGGTCCTTTGTATCTTTTAGGTAGGTGTTGGTGGCTTTTACGATTGGTTGAAGAAAATAGTCACAGTATCTGGATAGAGGCTCCAGTAAGGAGCCAATGCCGGAGACAATAGGTCGCCCTGGCGGTGGATGCTTGTTTTTGTGTATTTTAGGCACTATATAAAAATACGGTATTTTGCCTGTTGTACTTGTGAGAAATTTCGCTTCTCCATGTGTAATGCATTCCGATGTTTCTGCTTCTTCTATCAGTGTGTGGATGCGTCTTCTTAGATCCTCGCTGGGATCTTCACTGATTTTTTTTTTCGTAGTTTTTGGTGTCATTAAGAAGTCTGGCACATTCCTGTCGGTAGTCTATTGTGTTCATGATGACCGTACCGCCACCCTTGTCAGCGGGTTTTATAACGATCGGTTGGATCTGAGTGATTGTATGGCTGCACGCTCTGCTGTGCTACTGTTCTGGAAAAATGTGTTCCTCCTTGAGCTCATCAATATCTTTAAAGACGGCTTGTTCGTATACTGCTATCTCAGGAGGAATAGTGTTCGGGGGCGGCATGAAGGTGGATTTGACTCTTAGCGAAGTGTCCCCTTGTTGTTCCGTGGTGGTTTGAGGAGGTGTTTTTTGAAAGAAGGCTTTTAATCTAAGCTTCCTAAAGAATGCTGCTAACTCGCAGTGAAGCTGGAATTTATCCAGTCTGGCTGTGGGTACAAAACCGAGACCTTTCTCTAGGACCGTATGTTCGGTCGAAGTTAGAATGTGAGCCGAGAGATTGGTGACCAGGCTTATTTCGTGTTACATAGATGATATCCTACTCATTTGGGTAGGACCAGCAGAATCTCTCGATACCTTCTGCCAATGGCTTAACACATGTGATCAGAATCTCAAATTCACCTACAGCTATGATCACCACAAAACCACATTTCTAGACCTTGACATCGAAGCTGAAGCAGGTTTACTAAAGAGTAAAACACATTTTAAACCAACCGCACGTAATTCACTCTTGCACTTTTCAAGTTTTCATCCCAGGAGCCTGAAAGAAAATCTCCCGTATGGCCAGTTTTTACGACCAAGGAGAAACTGCAGCAATGTGACAGACTTCAAAGATCAAGCCAAGGATCTGAGTAACAAACTCCAACTTCGTGGTTATCCCAAACTAATCACCGAAAAGGCCAAGAAAAGAGCTAGAAATCAAAATCGGGAAGGACTCATTGAGGCCCAACCACGTGAAGCTGGACAGATACCACTTACATGTGTTACCACGTTTAACCAGGCCTCTAACAAGGTCTCTAACATCATAAAAAAACACTGGAAAATCCTGAAGACTGGTAACCTCAAGTGGGTCCCCCCACTAATATCACACAAAAAAGCAAAATCAATAAAGGACGCGTTGGTTTCTACTAGACCAACTTTAGAACGTAAGCAAGACAACACCGTCCTGAATGCATGGGGTCTCCCCAAAGTTACCGGCCATTTCCCATGCGGCAACTGTAGTGTATGTCACCTCACTACAACCACAAAAACCTCCAACTGGAACCAGGCAAGACATGGGTATTGCGACACCATACCAATTGCAATACGGCACATGCAATATACCGCATTATGTGCCCTTGCAATTTGATCTACATTGGGATGACAAGCAGGAAAGTTAAAACTAGAATCTGCGAACATCGCAGCACCATAAGATGTAAAAGGAACACCACTAAACTGACTAATCATTTCCTTGAGGTAGGACGCAACGAATGACATGCACTGGGTGATCATAGAGGCATTGGATTCCAGCATGCCCAATATCCAGCAACAACTATTACAGAAAGAACAGAGATGGATTTATCGCCTTTCTTCTCACAAGACAGGGCTCAATGATAATATTCCCTGGAACAGCTTAGGAAGATAATAACTGTACCTTTTGCCATTGCCAAAATATTTCAAATCAGCACTATCAGGCCACATAGTGGAGTATATAACACTCCAAGATGGCCGCCGACTTTAGATGCCTAATTTCACGCACGCGCGTATGCACAATGAGTTAGCGATGCCAAGTCATGCTCCTACCTGGGACATGTATGCACGTACTCGGTCAAAAAACCTTGCCTATCAGGTTCTTTACAGAGATATGGAGCAGCTCAGTAAGACAACTACTTTACTTCTCATAATACAGTAATATCTTTGCACTACATTCCAAGATGGCCGCCGATTCGGACGCCTAGTTTCACTTCATTTCATCTCATCCACAAGCGCGCGCATGCGCGGTGAATCACCCATGCTGAGTCATGTTCTAACCAGGACATGCACGTCTGCACGTACCGGGTTTAAAAACCTTACTATTTAACCAGGTCCCCCACAGAGGTAGACCACCAGCCGGGGCCACAGGGGACCAGTATAGGTTTGGCAGCGGACTCCTCTCTCCTTCCAAGTAAGACCATACATGCTCCAATATTGCAATTGACCTAAGCCTACCGAGTCCTTCAGGCTCATTATGGCTAACTATTTCTCCACAGATTGGACTTAAGATAGAGTTCCTAAGCCCCCAGAGCCTCGATACCTGAGAATTCTCAAATAAGACTAACTATTCTTCCACTCTTGTGCACGTTTTAATTCTAATTTTTAATTTTAATTTAATTTAAAAAAAAAAAATTTCACTTTGTCATTTTCATGTATATCATCCGTATATTAGCTATAGCAACAATAACAACAACACGCTAAGCGACGTAGTGCGTATTTTATGCACCGCAATACTTATGAGCTACATAGGATGTTAGCTCAATCACCCACAGGGTTCCGTGGGTCACGCACAGCCAATGTGGCGTTCTTTGTTCAGCGTTACTCAATGCGCACGGTTAACTTAATTGACCACCAAAGTTTGCTACTGCATGCATTACAGTTCTTGCATTTTAGCCTTTAGCGTGGGCCATAGTTCACTGTAGTAGTCATATGGGCAATGACTACAACATCTAGCCACTAAGATTGCATTTTATGTTGCGATATATGTTTCGTCTTGTCCTCTTTTTCCCTACAGGAATTTTTTCCAAGTGCCAGTAAGTACACTGACACTTTTTTGTCCACACACCTTAGCGCGTGTGTAGGTACAGCACATTTATTCACGTGGCATCTTTCACTCACTGCCACTCACCTTGCACTCACTTGGTCCAGAAGAAAGCCCTCTGACTAATTTTTACGGGCTGAAACATGTAGACCGCCACACATAGACAACTAAACGATAAAACTTCAGATTAGTTGCATCACACATTTTAGCTCCTTATATATCCTGAGCCGCCAACATTAAAAGTTAATGGCAAGGATTCTCAGAGATATTTTTTAATTGTAACAATATCACCTCACATCACATTCAAGCACCACACCTGCTCCGCTGTAGTCAGGCGTCGTAGCATAACCGGGGGGCGCTCGGCCGCCCGGTTGGGACCCCAATGATGAAGCATGACACCAACCAGGTTGGTGTGTGAGGGGTCTTTTAAAAGCACCTAATGGGTCTCTATATATATACTACATACAGTGACTACTCATTTTATACTTAGTGGGTTCGTCCACATTGTTTAAGATTAATACTTATTTGGGGAACAGGACGCAACCCATGCCCAATTCCTCGCTGTCCACATTGTTTACTTTGAATAAACAGTTCGCACCACAAAGAATGGTAGGAAAAACAAAAAATGACCAGGCGTGCTGAGAACATAGTTTTGGGCGAGAATATGAAGTGTACTTAAAGTAGCTGTGGCCATAGGAATTAATTTCTTAGACACTAAAATAAAAGTAGCCCGGGCTTGTGCGCAAAAGCAAGGATCCTTGTGGCATTTTATGTAACAGATGCAGGCTTTCTTTAAAGAGTAAATACAGAACGAACGAGTAAATGTCAAATGCTGGATTTGGTTAAATGTTAACCAGTTAAAGGGGGGGGGGGGGGCGTGCCTACCAAATACACGGCTTTGCAGTTCATTTGTACTCAAGTGGCAAGCCTGTGACTGGAAGCAAACCGAAACACTAGGGCAAAATATTTCAAATTAGCTTCCGGGTCAGTTTTAATTAACTAAAGAGAACTTAGATGACGGACACTACTGCCGGATTCCCATAAAAACAAACGATTAGGTTCTACCGTTTCAAGGACACAGGCGCGTGCAGACCTGGAGCATCTGCGTGCAAATGTCCCCTATGTTCCTTCAAAAGAATTAAAAATTACACCACAGGCCGCCTTGATAATCTAGTGAGCGTGAATCTCAGACCTGCTTCGCGGCAGGATGGAGATATGGAATATATGCAAGTGTGTAAACAATCCTGAGCAATCTCATCAGCAGTGAGCCTGTTTGAGTTTTCTATAACCGTACATGAGATTTGAAACAACACTGGCGAATGGGACCTTGGCCTATGGAATAAAAGTTGCCTCATTTGGAGAAGTTCATGTCAGGCAAGCATATCTAACCTTAACGATGCCAAGTGGAGCCTGTGTAATAGGGCTGCAGAATGTAGCTCGTCCGTTCTGATCATTGCGCCCCACGGCCACGCCGTGTTGTTGTAATGATGGAAGATTAGCTCACGCCCAGGGGCGGGACGGCAGGGAGGAGCAAGCTGCCGGGCTGCCTAATTAAAGAATGGAAGTGGTACGGCCGCTAAAGTTAAAGCGCGCCGTGCTTGTAAATATTAAATAAATAAAAGACATTAAAAGGCGCGTGTTTAAAACAAGAAGTGCAGGAGTAGGCAGCTGGAGCAGCTGATGCCGGCGCGGCTCCCTGTACAGGCTGGAAGACCTCAGCCTACAGAGGACAACAAGGAGCGAGGGGCGCGAACCAGGCGCCATGGGAAAACAAGCAATGGCCGCGCAGGTAATCGCGAGGGAAGCCATATGGCGCCTTATCGCGCGTGCACGCAAGCTGGTCGCCAGCAAAAGCCACTGCTGTTTGCACGTCCAAAACCCGCTTACTAAAACTCTCGCCAGAGCAGCGCATGCGCTGGCTCAGGCGAGACCTAAAAAATGTAAATAGGAAACCAAGACTCCGTGACAAAATGAATTGTAGATCCTAATTTGTGTAATTAAAATGTACCCTCATAAAATGAGGATAGTGCTAAATGTAAATAAGAGGAATAATGTACTGTATGTGTTTTTATAAATGTTTTATAATATTTAAATACTGCTTTGATGATTCTATGAATCGAATAAAGATCTTTTGAACTTTGAACTATATTCTGAGTACCGTGGTCCCACATGGAATGGGGCTTGGGTGTCTGCTCTAGATCCTGTCTAGTACCACAGCACCGGCAACAAAATCAGTTTGTTTTCTATTTTAATTACTGGGTTTCCCTATGGACTCTTCCCAACCCACATGGGCCTGGGGGTTAGGGCGTGCTTACCCTGCCCCCTAATGGGCCCTTTTCAATTTTTTTCAGCACCCTGCGACTGAGTCCCCCCAGTCCTGTAATAGCAGGCACAGCATTTCTCCGATGATTGGGCCAGTACATCAAATGTTCTGTACCGTGGGACTGGGACCTGGTGCTACAATTCTGAAATTGCCGATGGTAAAATAAGCTGCTTTGACCAATCGGGCCAGAGTATGTTTTGAATTTTGATATTGTGCCGCAATACCAACTGTCCAGACATCTCTTCTCTAACTTTTGTTGCCCCAGATTGATTGATCAGCATGAAACTTTCCATGAAGGAACCAAAGTGGGCAGACTTAATTATTTTAGTTTTTTCATAACTGTATTTATTAAGTTTTATGTGTCAAACAGACATTTTCCAGAGCTGTAGGCCGACGGAGGACAGGACGTTGGCCGATGAGATAAGCAGTCCACAATTTTTCTGCTAGGTGGCAGTGGGTAAGCATTGTTGAGCTTGCCTTTCAGGATTCTTGTACTGAAGAGGCACAAGCATTATCAGTGGAACGGATGAATTTTCTTTTTAGGTTTCTTGCAGATTCCTCAAACTGCCAAAGATATTAAAAATTATCTTCTATATGGAAACTCTGACCTCATTAGAACTACACAGTGGTAGCTTCCACTGTGAGATATATTGGGCGTCTGCTGAACAGTGCACCATTGCTCTTCTTCTAGGTGCTGCATTCTATCCTCCAACCTCCCACCCCTATCTCTGCCTGCTCTCTTCTGCCCTTAACACACTCGCACTTAACCCCCTCTATCTGTTTGCGACAGTGAACAGAGAAAAGCTTTTAAGTAGACCAAAAACAAACTGATTGACTCTATCAGTGTTTTGTGGCTTGCAGAATAGTTTAATGTTCTATAATTTTAGTACTCCTAGCGAGAATCTGCAGAAATTTAGTGTATGAGAGAGCCAGCTTAGTACTTTGTCTGGAGAAAACATAGTTCAAAGTAGTGTAGCCAAGTCTAAATGCTATGCAGTTGTTTTTATTTGTTGCCACTAGATCTGTGTACAGCAATAAACCCTCTTGGAAAACGTGTTTGGGTGGTTTCCTCTCTCGGGTGCGAGTTTCCATACCTCTCTTGGCAGCACCCCAATTAACTCATTTGCTTCTGCATCTTCGAAGGCTCCTAGGCTTCCTCAGGACAAAAAGTTCCGGGGCAGGAAGCTTCTATTCCCAGAAGGGAAACGATTAAAAGCAACAGTGTGCCATTTCAGGAATATTTCTGCAATTTCTGGATCCCATCCAAGGGGGCAGAGATTCAAACTGGAGGAAGAAACGTGTATTCCTTTAACAGGTTAGTAAGTAATAGATGTGCTGCAGGAAGCAGCCTTCTACTTTGGTTCCATTCTGCTTCTAAGGAGCCAGTGGGATCAGCAAGGGGGTTTTAAAGTGGTCCTTGAAATTCACTTGCAGTTGAGGTGACCTTAGTGCAGTGGTCTTCAGACTGCAAACCATGTGTCTCTGAGGGGCACGTCCAGGATGCGAGTGCCACAACAATGGAACTTGCTTGTGGTTTCCAGCTTGTATTCTGTAGCCTATATCCTTCATTGTTTTGCTAAAGCTTGTTGTGCTGTTGCTAATGGCAGTTGAGCTTATTCTGCCAGGAAGCCTACTAGTTTACATTATGAGAAACGCAATGCGTTCTGGCCAACTGGCATCCTAATCGGACTGTAGGTGCAGCTTAATGTCGAAATCAATTTGTAATACTTTGTTGCTATCTGTTGACTTTTCTGGCTAATATGTAGAAACACAGATTATATTATGATATTGTGGAATAATTTATGCCACTTTTCTCATGTGCATTGGGTTATAGTTAGGATGTAGCTTTAAAGAAGGGAACTGGATCCCTAAAGAATGGGAGTTTGAGGCTTCTTATATGGGGGTATGGTGGGAACTTTGAAGAGGGGGTATTGGAAGGGGCTTTCGAGACAAACTAGAAATTATTCGTTTTTTTTTTCTTTGACCCAACCTTTTTTATTATGCTGCTTGAATATTGGAATAATAACATAGTATGTAAGCAAATAAGCATTATTACTGGGGGGGGCAGCGGCTGAGTTGTCGTTGGCCTAAAAGAGTCATTGGCTCTGCTGCAACAGCCTGATGTGGGGCGTTCGTACATTGATGGTGTTGGCCTATGGTTCTTTAGAGTGTAGGCTCCAACTGTCTCTGTAATAATACGTCCAGGGGATTGTTCATAACCTTATCTTGGAAGCAAGGATAGGTCACAGATTTGTGAATGCCTGAGAACATTGTACATAACCACTGGATTGCTCCCTTAGACCTGTGATCACGTATTGTATTTTCTTTTCAAATTTTTTTTTATTGATTTTTGTGTTTACAGAGAAACGAAGCTGCATTATGAGTATCAATCACCTGTCCATGCAGTAGTACACCAGCATTATTACAAGCAAATATGATGCAGTCAAAACCATCAACAGATGAGTAACCATAACAGTCCAGCAAGGGAGGGGAGTTTTCTAGCAAGGTGTGGTAATGCGAGGGCAACGTGTCCCAATTCAGGTAGCAAAGACTGATATCACGTGGTAGGGTGTTACAGCAGCACTAGACATCCCTTTGTATGCTCTGGGGGGGATGGGAGAAAAAACGGGGTGCATGAATCAGACAAGGTTGCAGAGTCCATTAAGAGGTTGTGTTCAAACGGACCCCCCCAGGGAGTCCAAACCAGCAGGCTCACATTGGGCCAGATTGCACAAAGAGATCACTGTTGAACAGGCCAGGAGGCCCAGCTGCGGGATGGCCAGATTGTAAACGGGCGTGGTCTTGGTGCATCTATGATTTCTTACTGTATGTTGTGAATAGTAGCTACATTCTAGCAAATTTGTAGACCGTATATTGGACTACAGCGCAAAGCTTATTCATTGCGTAAATGGCCCAGGTCTTACTCAAATGATTGGTGAGAGTAGTAATTTGAAGAGGGATCGGATCTCTCTACAGACAGTCATAATGTGAACGAATCCACACCAAACATGAAGTATACCCTTCTCCCTGCAGTCCTTCCAGAACAAGTCTGTCCTTCCAGAACAAGTCTGCCCTCCAAAACCCACTCCCCCGAACATCGCTTTTAATCTGTCCTGGGGAGGTACCAGCGGAGCAATATTTTGTAAGTGTTTTCTCAGTATTGATCTCAGACTGATGCTTTGATTGCTCAATGCCAAATCTCTGTCCAGGAGGCCTCTGGGATCAGTCTCTTTAATTCACGTTCCCAATTGTACATATGTGTTTGGATTGGGACTTGAACTGTTGAACACTTTTACAGAGCAATGAAATGCCTTTATGAATAGAGATTCTAGTGGGGTAGGTGTTTTAGTGAGGTTCTCTTTTCTCTTTCTTTTGGAGGCCCAGTGCCTCAGTTGAGTGAGTCTAAATTTGACATGGGCAGTGAGGTTAAAGCACTGGCGAATTTCCTCTGGAGTGAGCATTTCGCATCTTCAAAGAGATCACCCCCAACCTAGGCAGAGCTTGGGAGTTCTAGGTGCAGAATGTGGGATCTGTCATTGCTGGTGGGAAGTCTGGGTTACGAATAATTATCATGTGAAGGATATGGTATAGAAACATTTAAACGCACGGAAGTGTGTGCTTAATCTTACTTGCGGTGTTTTAAAAAAAAACGGTGGTGATTAGAAAAAAGGAATACCTTCTCATGTTTGTAGGAAGGACAGTGTTCAAAAAATTGTAAAATACCCCTCACACACTGAAACCTGATTCAGTGTCATGCTTCATCATTGGGGTCTTCCCGCCCCTCTACGGGACGGTGCGTGCTACTACCTACGTGGACGCGGGAGCACTTACTTTAGTGATTAGTGTATATGTGTAGTGGGTGGGATCGTGAAATATAAATATGTGATGGTTTAAAAATTCCCTGGCTAGTGGAAAAGAATACACTTTATTAGCTTTTCTAGCTGAGAATGGGGAAAAAAAGGGGGGGGGAAAAAGTAGATGGTGTACTATAATGGGTATAACAATATAGAGAGAGGGGTCCTTCTCTACCAAAGGGATGGGACACCAGAAATAACACTATTTCAAAAAACAAACTCCCTTTGGGATTCTTTAAAGCATACACATCCACACTCCTTTCATACCTGTTCATACAAATCACCAAAGGTTGAATAGAAACCAAACGATTACCATATAATATGTTTTTATTTGATCAAATCCTTTTACAAATTTTTTTTACAAAGAAAACACTTTTATATGCAATTGTTAAAAAAAACATCATTATATATATATATATCAAATGTTAAAAACAATTCATCTAAAAAACATGGGAGAATTTCACAAATACAATATCCTAAACCAAATAGGTCAGAAGTCGCACAACAAGTGAAAAGAGACAGATGTTAAAGTCACTGATTTAATACTCTAAACACTTCTTTTGCTCCCGATGGAGCCGGTGTCACTTGGGCGACTTCTGAAATACAGAGCGACGCGTTTCGGTGATATAATGTAGTAAACCACCTTCTTCAGGCTTACAAATCTATTATGGTGTCTCCCAACACAGTCATCCACTATAATAAGTGGAATATCGGAGGAATCTAAGTTCTCCACATTGGAGTCTTCTCTCACATAAGCCTCCAAATAGCAATCTGGGTTTTCAGACTCCCTTCCACATATATTCTTCTGTTTTTCTTACAGAGGGATCAAAGCCATCTATTTGTAGGGATATGGGCCAATCTTTCATTCGAGGTAGGACTCCCTTCCACATATATTCTTCTGTTTTTCTCTCATTCGAGGTAGGAATAACAAACTGGTCAAAGCTGCCAATTCGGGACTAAAGAGTCTCCTGGCAGGCTCCAAACTCACTCGTAGTCAACAATCGTTGTTGACTACGAGTGAGTTTGGAGCCTGCCAGGAGACTCTTTAGTCCCGAGTTGGCGGTTTGACCAGTTTGTTATTCCTACCTCGAATGAGAGACTAGTGACTGGGGTATTGCTGAAAATAAGAATTTATGGATTTTGAGGCCACAGCTCCAGTGACTGTATGAAAACAAGCCCCCAATATAAGGATTATAGGGAAGATTGGCCCATATCCCTACAAATAGATGGCTTTGATCCCTCTGTAAGAAAAACAGAAGAATATATGTGGAAGGGAGTCTGAAAACCCAGATTGCTATTTGGAGGCTTATGTGAGAGAAGACTCCAATGGGGAGAACTTGGATTCCTCCGATATTCCACTTATTATAGTGGAATTGGCAGCTTTGACCAGTTTGTTATTCCTACCTCGAATGAGAGACTAGTGACTGGGGTATTGCTGAAAATAAGAATTTATGGATTTTGAGGCCACAGCTCCAGTGACTGTATGAAAACAAGCCCCCAATATAAGGATTATAGGGAAGATTGGCCCATATCCCTACAAATAGATGGCTTTGATCCCTCTGTAAGAAAAACAGAAGAATATATGTGGAAGGGAGTCTGAAAACCCAGATTGCTATTTGGAGGCTTATGTGAGAAGACTCCAATGGGGAGAACTTAGATTCCTCCGATATTCCACTTATTATAGTGGATGACTGTGTTGGGAGACACCATAATAGATTTGTAAGCCTGAAGAAGGTGGTTTACTACATTATGCCACCGAAACGCGTCGCTCTGTATTTCAGAAGTCGCCCAAGTGACACCGGCTCCATCGGGAGCAAAAGAAGTGTTTATAGTATTAAATCAGTGACTTTAACATCTGTCTCTTTTCACTTGTTGTGCGACTTCTGACCTATTTGGTTTAGGATATTGTATTTGTGAAATTCTCCCATGTTTTTTAGATGAATTGTTTTTAACATTTGATATATATAATATGTTTTTTTTAACAATTGCATATAAAAGTGTTTTCTCTGTAAATTTTTTTTAAAAAGGATTTGGTCAAATAAAAACATATTATATGGTAATCGTTTGGTTTCTATTCAACCTTTGGTGATTTGTATGAACAGGTATGAAAGGAGTGTGGATGTGTATGCTTTAAAGAATCCCAAAGGGAGTTTGTTTTTTGAAATAGTACTATAATGGGTCACATAAAAGAGGCAGAGAAGGAAGTTCATATTCAGGCTCGTAGTTCGACTCATCCTGAAGATTTCGAGCTTTCCCCAGCAATCTAAGCCTTTGAAAAGGGTATGCAGCGAGGGGATATTGGTACTGTATAGGTGTCTGATCTGAGATGGGAGATGAATGCCTGAAGTATTTGATCAGGTTCTCAGTCCAGGTGAAGCTGGCGACTGATACCTCTTGATTGGTTCTCTGCAGGGGGTCTGCCACCCTCATTTCCTAGGATTTAAAAAAAAAAAAAAAAAGTTTTTTAGCTGATCTGGAAACCTGGGACTGCCGAAAACCAAGACCATTCTAACTGGAGGGCAGGCAAGATGAATCTGGGTCTGTAATGAAGCCTAAAATGTAATCAAATATTGCCAATTTGTGTTAGACTAAACCTACTAAAATTCCCCTGATGTCTGTGTTGCGTGTTATGTGTTGAGCCAGTGGCTCCATGAAGAGTTGCGAACATTAGGAGTGATAGGGGCAACCTTGGCATGTGCCTCTAGAGATGGGGATGGGACTTGAGTGTTCCCCATTATTCTTGATTCTTGTGGAGGTTTTGACATAGAGGGTCTGGATGAGTGTCTTCATTCTCCACCCCTATGGCAGTACAACTTGATATGGCTTTGTAAGGTTGTGATGGATGGGCTTTGAAGACTGGAGCTATAATTGCACCAGGAAAACATAGCACACCTGGATATGTAACAAACAAATTAAAGATTCCAGTCTGCTGAGGCAGATTCCTTTTTAGGTCTCGCATAGGCAGCGCATGCGCTGCCTCTCCGAGGCATCAAGTAATCCGTATGTTGGGTGAAAGTCCGCCTATTGCCCCGTTCTTTCTCCTGCTGCTTGCCATTTGTTGAATGTTAGCACAGCTCCTGTTAGCTGGCTCTCGATCTGTAACTGACTTCCGTTTAGTCCGGAAGCAGCGGCGCCTAACTACTGTTTTTGTTCGCCAGATCGCACTCTTTTTTTTTTTTTTTTTTTTTTTTTTTTGTCTCGGCATTCTTGCTTGATGTAAACATGGCAGCGCCTCAAGGCGCATGCGCGAGGCTGCAGCAGGAGCCGGTGTGCGCGAGGGGCGGGCAGCGCATGCTGCTTGTTTCCCTTTTGAATTGACAAAGTGCAGTTGCTCTGTACTGAGGGGTCTGTCCCGATGCGCGCATGCACTTTCAGATTACATTCCATTTCTATCATGGCCGTGGCGCCCGAGTGCTTGTGAGGCGCGCGCACAGAATTGCAGGAACTTTACTTGTGTCCTGCGGTGCACAGGACGGACTAAGGTGGGGTCCAGGACAGAAACCGTGCAACGGACTGCAGGAGCCTTAAGGTAAGGAAGGACTTATAGTTTTGTGACAAGCGAAGGGGGAGGCTTTAGCTGTTGATCTAATGCCACGTACACCGAAATACGGCATCCGGGGAGAGACTGGGTCCCAACACTGGATCTGTACCCCACAGCACAGATCCGACACGTCACACAACCATGCTCTGTAAACACGCAGTTTGAGCCGGGCATCGCGCTTTCCAGGTTATTTGCTCAGCTTATTTCCGTTTGTGCAGCACGTCTCGCCTGGCAGCCCGTTGCAGATCCTGTTTCAGTAGGATGAAGGGGTGTCTCATTGGCAATTTTCTTCTCCTTAATAATCAAGTAGCTGGAATATGGAGAAATAATTTCGGAAGTGCCCGTTCGGATTTATGGTGTCTGCCTCGAGCTCACAGTGTTATTTAAGCAATTCGGATCTTTGAACGTGCTTACTCTTTACTAGTTCACAAATCTTATTAGCCTGTAGCATGAATTAAAACAACAGACGATAGCATTATTATAGTGGCCCTTTTAGGTTGATGTTTAGTAATTTAATCTTAATTTTTCCCCGCGAATCATAAACAAATTTCAACGTTGTTCCGGTTTAATACGGCGCGGGCCATAATTGGCTGTACAATTTTAACTCTTTATACCGCTTACCAACCTGTTAACAGTTTCTGAATAAATAATAGTCGAATCACCAACCAATTTTTAGCCTGGATACGTTTGTTTAATGTTTGCATATTTTCACTCTGTTGGCGTAACCCCACAAGTCTAATACAAGAGGGATTTAAATAACGACATGTATAACAAATATAAAATTCTCTTATCCGTCTTTTTCTAAATCGGAATACTTTATTTAGGAATGACTTGTTAAATCTTTCTGTCTGGATGTGTGAAAAGCACTTGACGGAGCTATATTTGGTACTTTTTAGGCTATTCATTATACTAGTGAAACCTAATGTATTTTTGTGCGCCCAACGGAAGAACAAACTAGTGAAGTGATTGTACTTTGACTCTGGACTAAGAATGTACCTTTCTCTGACAGTCGCGTTTTCTGTCTGTGGGGACGAATCTCTGTGACTGAATAAAAAGAGGTCATTGAAGTGCACCATGTGCTCTCCTCCTCCCTCATTAGACTGTTCCCTGCACTGCAGTGAGTGCCACCCTCACATCAAGCACATAGTTCACTTCTCAGCACATCAGTAAATGGCGGCCCTCGTATCCAACAGATTTATAGTGCACACGCCCCTTCTGTAGTGAGTGTCCTGTCGCAAAGTGCACACTTTACCCCATGTTACAATGCACATTACCGACATTTGAAGTAAACTATTATCCCACCCCACCATACAGTCCACCCCAATTTCTTATCATATTTTTCCTGTTCCGTCTTGTTACCACTGTCTACACAATTTAAGTTCGTTATTTTTATTTTTCAGGATTCCTAGTCTTTCCTGCCTTGCTATTCCCCATGTTTTTTATTTCTTTTGCTATTTTACTGCCTCTTATGCCTTAGTTGCAGTGGGTGTCCAGACACTCTGCTATGGGAGCTGGGCATTATTTGTGTTGGCTATGGGAAGGCTAGAGGTTTCCAGCTTTACTGCAGAGCCAAGGGCAGCAGCTCGTGTGGTGTACAGTACAGCTTAGAATGTGCAGTTTTACAGTAGGGCGCAGCTTCTTCAATATCACAGTCGGACAGTGCTTAATTTCTAAAAACAACTTCCTGGGCCCTCGTCAGGAGGCCACTCAGATTGCACCACCTATTGCCCCTGCCAGTGCTGCCAATAAAAGCACCAGCACAACTGAGTGAAGAACAGCTGCTGTTTGTGCGTTTTATTAACAACTCCTGTTTCTTCCATTGAGATGAAATACTGCTGGTGCACGGGTCCCTTCATTTTGTGACAAACGATGTCTGCTTTAAGGTGAAGTTGCTGTTCACTATTCTAAGGTGCTTTCATCTGCGCCAGTCGGGGTGTTGGCTCTTTGACCTGAATATATCTGAAGCGCCCTTTCTGTTGGTATAGTTTAAGCTATTATTATTGTAAATAACAATGCCTTGTATTTATGTTTTATAACCCAAAACATAAACAAAAGGCAGTGTCATTTACAATGCCAATAGCATAAACTTGTGTAAATGTGAGACCTATTGCATTGCAAATGCTTGTTTTAATTAAAAACACTTTAGCAAGTGTTGGCTTTGAAAAGTTCCTATGATCTGGAAATGTTGCCTCCCTGTCTCCCTGAAAGAATTTTAAATAAGTCTTAAACCCCTACTGGTACTTGGAAAGCAACAGACCTAAGTGTCCATTTCACTCATGCCAATATGACCTATTCAGCTATTGTCATGTTGAGTGCATGCAGCGGAAATCTACAGATATGTAATGTTTATATATACATTATATGAAAGTTCAGTTGTGTAAACTGCATTGTCGGGTGCAGGTGCTAGGAGTCAACTTCCCCTTTAGCAATCATGCTGGAGGCGAACACCAAACATTTTTTTTCCAGAAGAAATGGCCACTCTCGTAGGATTTGTTGAATAATGGAACGTTTGAATGTTTGCCATGCAATCAATAAATCTGGCTGAGTGTGCGCTGTCCCTGGTGTGAGAAACCCATGCAATTTGCTGTAGTGTAATAACGTGTGTAAGAAGATGCCTCTTTTGTCACCCACCAGTTTTTCGACTGATGATGCTGTGGTTTTTCAACTCTGTGTGCAGTGAGGCCTGCTAACCAGACCTCCGTGCCAGTGCCTTGACCCTAAAAGTATATGTCGAATTGGCTATACCCAATTGGAAATGGCTAACTTACCTGTAAGTTCCCAGTAAATGGTACCCTGGGCTTGTAAATTTGAGGGGCCCCAGGGCCTGCAGCACTGATTGTGCCACCAGGGGAGGTCCCACAAATAAAACAAGTCACCCAGTCCATCACTGCAGACTGGTAGAACAGTTGTGCACTGCTAGCCCAACTTTGCCATTGAAAGCAATGACCATGCCACCACTCTCCCCGGACATATGTGTAGGTCTCCTCTCTGGCAGGCCTACCGAGCCCTAAAGGCAGGGTGCAACTTATGACACAGGCAGGACATGTACTTTCCATGACACTAAAACACGTGAAACAACCATTTTTTTACTGTGGAAAGACTTGGTCGCCCATTTGGCGAGTGCAGGGTTACATGCTGACCCCCTCAACTGTGCCAACTCCTGAACAGTGCGACCAAAGTGGGCACTCCAAAGTATCAAACAACTCTGTTACATTAAGCCCAGCTTGTAACTCAAGTCGAAATTAATGTAACTTGTTGCAGTACGCAGCTTTAGCAAAGCTGCCACATTGTTGCCTTTAAAACTCTTGTACCTTCCCTGGCACACATGGAGCCTAGTCCACAAGACCGCATTCTGCTCTCCTGGAGAGAAGTGCTAACGACTCCCAGGAGGAGAACAATGAGGAATTGCAGGGCAGAAAGGTGTTGCCTCCCTCCTGCAGGACGCTACTTAGCTGTTAGCCCCAAAAGGCAGGCTTCAAACGTGAAGCCGCCTTTGAAGAGCAGATGTGGGACACTAGGGGGAAGCGCTACCCCATGGTTGTGGTAAACAGGCTGGCACGGAGAGCAGAGGGAAAACAAGTTGCCAAACCGTTTTTCCCAGGGGCGTGTAGCCCTGAGTTAGCCATACCCCAGGGGTTAGCTAATGAGGTCTATACGCTAGTAAAGGGGTCTTACCATCTTGTGATTGCCAGATGCCACACGCCACAGAAAGTGATCACCAGGTGGGAGGGAACCTGGAAGCTCATTGGTTACCAACTGCATCCTGCCTGAGGGCATTTTCCGAGCATAAAGGAGGAACCCCATAGCACCCAGACTTCAGATCTCAACCAACTCTGAAGGAGCACTGCCCTGCTCCACTGAGAGACCAGCAAAGAGAAGCTGCACCAACCAGGACTGCACTTGTGCCTAGCGAAGAAAGGGACTGTTCCTGCCGTGTCCTGCTCAAAGAGAAGCCTTCTCCAGAGCTCATTCAAGCCAAGAGAACGCCAAGGGCCAGTTGACTGGCCTCCTCTTTGCAGCTCAGTGGCACAACAGCTGAAGAAGCCTGCTGGGGCAAGTTGGTAGCCTAAAGTCTTCAAGTCGTTACGCTGCCACCGTGCATCACCGAGGACCAAGACCCGACGTATAGAGCTGCACCCGAGTTTGCTGAACCCGGGAGTGCTGTCAGAGAGTTGCTGAGACCCTCAGGAGGAAAGTTATCGACCCAGGAAGGATTGGCCTGTGACCGTGACAGTGGGCGACTGGTAGTCCAGTGTTGACTGGATGTCTGCCAGACGGAGAGGACTTCGTGGGATGTCGACTCTGTAAACCGGAATCCCCTCACCATCTTCATGGGCTGAGGAATGCCTGCAAGAAGTCCCCGGTCTACCATGTCGCATCCACAGCATCCTTAGAGCATCTTCAGCATCCTTCGTTCCTTGCATCAGGACCACTCCATAGGAATCCAGTGCAGATCAGATGCCTCGAAGTGCTGCTACACCTGTGACGGTAACGGTTCTTGGGGACCTTGCTGGTCCCCCTGACTAGCTCCTTACCAGAGTTGGCCGCCCCAATTATTTCTAACTGACCGCAGTGACACTTACCTAAGTTTCCTTAAACTTTTCGAAGTGTCCAATTTGTTGATTTTTGTCAAGGCTTGTTCACAGTTGAGTGAAATTGCACTGATTTAGTATTGCTTGAAAAATCTATATCTCCGAAACCCTCCGCTGGATCTTTTTTGTTATAGTGTATACATTTTTATAAAAATAGTCTATTTTTATAAATTGGTGTTTGATTTCTTAAGTGGCGTGGCGATGTTTTCTGCAATTTTTTTTTTTTTTTTTTTAATGCTTTACACTTGTTTCTCTGTGCAAGACTTGCTGCTCAGTGCCACAGATACCCAGGATTGAGCTGAGGGTTTGACAGACGAAACCTAAGGGTTCTAAGGTAAGTGTATTACATGGTGAGGTTGCACTACCACACCATGTCATACACCCCATTTCCTCAATGCGAAATTATAACATAATTATTCAAAATGCATCTCACTCAAAAGATGAACTGAACTGTTCAGGTAAAAATTCAACTCGAAAATGAAATTTTGAGTTGATTTCCTGTTGCTGAAGTTCAAAACTCTGGTGTTCAGATTTGTAGTTTCACACTCAAAAAATCCTCGTTCAGTCCAGCTGGGTAAAAAAATTAAAATGCTGCTTGCGTAATAATCCCAAACGTTACATCTAGCTTTAAAATTTCTCCCCAAATGTATGCATTGCTGCATAATTGTGTGTTTTCAGTAATTTTGGGTAAAATTTGTTATGCAAAATTACCTCAGCTTAAATCAAATTTCACCCAGGCATACTTTAAATGTTTTTGCTGGTTTCATCTTCATCTGGAAGGAATGGGCATTGGTTGTCAGCGCAAGTGCTCCAGATGCATGACCGTGCGTTAGTGGTATGCAGTGAGAATGTTTCCTTCTATTGAACGCCAGAGCATAGTCTTTTGTCTTGCATATTTGCCAGTCTCTTACGCTGGGAGCTCTTGTTTTCAAGAACGCATTCACAGCTCTTCTACTGATGAAACCTTACCTGGATCCAATGTAGCCTAGCACTGCCTGTCCCAATGCATAACTTCCTACCAAGAGCCAAGTCTTTGGTTTGTTTGTGGCCTTTCAGTTGTGATTGCAGGTGCATTAGGTTTCTTTTTGGACACTAACCAGTGAGGACTCAGTTCCATGTTGGGGGTTGAAGGCGTTTTGCCTGCTATCGATAAAAATCAGGCAAATATTTCACAATGTGTAAATGAATGTGCCAGTTTTTAAAGACTTGCTCTAGGTGATCATCACAATTGATCATCTGATTATACGGGCCCTGCATGGTGGAATTATGCTTATTGTGGGCCTAAGGAAATTTCATGAGGTCTCTAAAGCTAGGAGCGAGCAACTCTCATTATGGGTTGAATAACAGTTCCAATTTATATCACACGTGTTCTACAGTGCTTTTTGATTCAAGTCCCCTTTATGTAAACAAAAGAATTATTTGGTCTATGTTGAAACGGGTCCTAAGATCCTCTGTTAATGGGTTACTTTCCTTCCATTCCTTTTTGCTGGGGATTGGTGGCAGAGAGAGGATCTGTTTTTTTCCAGTAAGAGGGCAGGTTCTTCAGTTAGAGGGCACAGTTATGGAACACTCCACTGAGCACTCTTAAGCTGAAAGCCCAATTTAAGACCTTTTAAGAACCTACTGCACCCATTGGAGGAGGAGGAAAAAGACTTCTCTGTATCATCAATCATCCCCCAACAATGAATGAAACTTTGGCGACCAAACTGACATTGAAGTCAGTGAAGGAGTACCTCTTCAGAGGTTTTCCCATTGTTAGGAGAGCCCCACTATGGAGCCTGCCGCACTATATGGATGTGGGCATACCTCCTTTCATTTCATCCTCAACTTGTTTTAGGATTGTAGACACAGCGGTGCCCGGTGGATGGACAGACCAACTTTCTCACTTCATTCTTTGTTTTTTAGAAATGTGAGAAGGCCTCAAGCTCAATTCTTTTCTTAAATCATTCCTTTTCAGCACTGAAAATGTGTACTTGAAATACTGTACTATATATGTATCTTTTCACTTTACTCAAAAAGTATGGAAATTGATCGGTTTCAAAGGTAAAATTCAGAAATACAATTGTTCTTTTCGTTTGAGTTTCGCGATGCATTTAACATGTTTACTAGACGAGAAAGAATAGTTTTCAGCCACGTTTTATATTTTTTTCTTTCACTTCGAGTGATACATTTCATTTGTTTTCTGCAGGTGACTGGCGGTTCCAGTGGCATTGGGAAATGTATAGCAATGGAATGCTATAAACAAGGTGCATTTATAACTCTTGTTGCTCGAGACGAGGTAAAAATAATCACTTAATACTATTCCTAGGTCTATTTCATTGGGTAATTGTGTGTTTTGCCACAGGAAAGTGCAACGTGTCATTGGAAGGGTCTGCCATTGCTTACCAACACCCCACTTTACTGGTCTTCCCACCTTGCACCAACAACCTCTCTTAATCGCCATAACACTTATATCCCCCGTAAAGTAAAGTATCCCCGAATCGGAAGGGCATTTCATTCTCACAGGCCCTTGAACACCAACATTATTCTCCTGTGAGTTCTGGAGTGTTTCACATAAACTGAGTAATCTGTCTATAATTCGTCTCCCATTCATCATGCTTCTCAATTTATGTGCTGGATATTGATTTCTCGCTACCAACAAGTTTCTCATATGAAGTGTCCTGCAACATGCATATGGAAGTTGTGCTGCAAAATAGAAAAAAAGGCACTTTAAAAAAAAAAAAAGTAGTTGTTTAGTGTGGTTATTAACATGCGTGAGTATTGTTTGTGCAATTATTTTACATGAGTGAGCATAACATTTTAGAATATCATTGGTATCGGACACCGTTCTGGTGACTGCAGAACAGACGGGATACTAGGCCTCATCTGGTGTCCTGGGGCCCGTCCTACCATGGCTCTACAATGTGGGTCTACTACAACCCTTTCTTCACTTTACTCTCAAGGTAGCGGTGCGAGCATTCACAGGATTCTCAGGCTGCTCTTCAGACACCGCCTTTGTGTAGAGTAATGCTTGTAGCAGGAAGCTCGGGGGCCGTCATAAAACTGAGGTACCCACAACACTGGAACAGTAAGGTTTCTGCACCGGGGTGTTCTCAGCCCAACAGAAGGAGCAATCTGGGGCAGACTAAAGGGCAGGCGAGCGCTAGAACAGTGTTTCCCAAACTGTGGGTCGCTTGCTGATTCTCCCCGATTTCCCCCCCCTCTTTCCTGCGCCCTTCTTTTTTTTTTTTTTTTTTTTTTTGGTGGGTGGCGAAAGTCTTGGCTTTATTCTAATACAACATATTGACCACTGACAAATTTCTACATCTTCTACAAGAACATTCCCACAGTACGATTTGTATCGTGGGAATGTTCTCGACAAAGATGGAAAGATGTGAAAATAGATCTGTGGTTAATCTGCTGTAACAACATGATTTAAATAGGACCATGCCACGTACACACATCACTGGGAACACGAGCGCGCCTATCCGCTGGTATCCTGTTGTATTAACTTTGTTTAAAAAAAAAAAAAAAAAGGGTATTATGGCCATTAGTTCTGGGGAGGAGTGAGTTACAAATCCAGCACACGCTTTAAATGTGACTGACTGCACCAGCCCTACTGTCCTTCCAGCCGTAATGGCTTGCAAGTAAAGACAAATTGTCTATGTAGCCTAGCCGCCCCTCTGTCCCTGAAGAGAGGTGTTTGCAACTGGCAAGACAAAGACCCTGCAGGCTGCAACCCCAACCTGAGGCTGAGACTATTGATCGGCAGAAACAGAAAAACAGATGCTGCAAATTTGTCAAGGTCGGGAATATCCGTCTACCCTCTCTTGAAGTTCCATTTCAGCTTCTGCTCAAACAGGGGTCAGAAGCAAACTATACCTGTAAAGCTAGGTGAGTCGTGAGAGTTTGTCATTCTAAAAATTAGCTTGTGTTCTAAATAGTTCGGCAAGCCCTGATCTCGAAACTTCCTTACCTCACACAACAGAACTGCAGTCCTACCCTTTGCCCCTGCCATCATCCAAATGGCAGGGGGCCGGTAGACTAATCAACAGGCCCTTGCTAGCAAAAAGCCTCCTGGAGTTTCAAATGGGGGTCCTGTCTTCATCATCCCCACTTCAGTGTCTCTTCTCTCTAGCCACAGGAATGTGGGCAATACCTTGACTATTGTAAGAACAGTCCTCGCCCTCCATTTTATGCTATACTTATGACCGCTCTGTATTTGGTGATGGCTGACGAGGTGCATGCCTATGGCAGAAGTTCTGGTGGTCATCCTAAGCACTGCCACTTTGTGAAGAACTTTGTAATTCTGCCTTTTAGACTAAACATTTTATTTTTCTACTAGTTCTTCAATATGCAGAAGGAGAAAATGTACAGTGGTCTCTTTTGTTTTTACCATAGAAGTTCTGCACACAGAATGTTTGTATTTTTTAAGCATCTATTTCAGATTTTTTTTTTTTTTTTGATAAACAATTTTATTATTTTGAAAAGCAAATCAGCATTAGACACGGAAAATGATGAATCATTAGCATTTACAGGAGCATAACATCTCATGAGTCCCGACCTCTGAAGGTATACACAGACATAGTAACCGGGCAGAGTATTTTAATCATTCCACGGTACCCAGCCATTTTCCCCACACCCTCCGGTACTTCTTGGGGCAGCCTCGTGCCGCATACAGGGTTTTTTCATGGGTCGTGCACCAGTCTACCCCCTTCCGCCACTTCCCGGGGCCAGGTGGATCCGGACATTTCTACGCCGCCGCTATGTCACGTTTAGCTACAATCATGGCTGTGTTAAAAAACAGCTTTTCGTTTCTGGACCCATCCAGCCCGTCTGTGATCCCCAGGAGGGAGTGACGTGGGTCATGGGGAACCACCCAACCCAGGACTTCTGTGAGCTCCTCCTTGATATCACCCCAGAATCCCGCCAAGCGGGGGCATGACCAGACCATATGGAAAAAGTCGGCTGGGGTATGGCCACACCTCGCACAGGATGCGTCCGGGCACAAGCCCGCCCGGTGAAGGCGCAATAGGGTGATATATGCAGCGTGCAGGTAGTATAGTTGGATCAGTCTGAGTTTGGCGGACGCAGTGACCGTCTTGGGCGCCATGAGGGCGTCACGCCAGTCCTCCTCATCAAGGGGACCCACCCACTCCTCCCATTGGTCTCTTAACTCGTCCAGTTGGGGGTGTTGTTGACCAAAGTTCGGTAAATGCGGGAGATACCCCCTTTGCCCAGGTCACCCAGCATAGTCTGCCTCAGGAGGGCTAGATTCAGGGAGCCTAGTGTCGTCGGTGATATGCGCGTTGAGGGCATGCCGCAACTGTAAGTATTTGTAGAATTGGGATGGGTCTAGGGAGTATCGGGTCTGGAGGTCTTGAAATGAGCGCATGTGGCCGCTAGCCCAGACATCCCCAAGTTGTGAGATTCCAATAAGGTCCCATGATCTAAACCCTTGCAGCCCAGTAACCTCTTGGAGCCAAGTACCCTGCCAGAGGGGTGTACATTGGGTCAGCTTGCGCCTCCAGCGAGTGTGACGCAGTGAGGCCCGCCAGGCCAACAGCACAGAACGCGTCACGTCCGGTAGCTGAGATGGAATGGACCCCCCCCCCATACATCAGTGATTGGATTTTGGGTAGGCCTAGTTCGCTCAGCTCGAGTCGGTAAGCCGGGTCGGACCAACCCCCGTTGAACCAGTCGTGGAGAACTAGGAGACGCGCAGCCAAGAAATAGAGAGAGAGGTGCGTCATCCCCATCCCCCCGTCAAAGGAGGGGATCTGACATAGGGTCAGGGCCAAGCGAGACTGTCCAACTCTCGAAACCAGGCCCTAGGAAAGCAGAAGGGGGCGTTCTGGAGGACGTATAGAAATCTGGGGAGGATCATCATTTTGAACAAGGCGACCCTCCCCAGGGGTTTCGGAGGCAGCGTCTTCCACTTTTGAAGATCCGCTTTAGCCTTCTTCACCAATGGGGTGACGTTGAGAGACCAGCCCAGTTCAGGAAGAAGGGTGACCCATATCCCCAAGTATTTGAACGATTGACGCCGAAGCGGTATGGTGGACTGCCAATCGTAGCAGTCCCTGGATAGGTGCAGTGGGACCAGTACCGACTTCCCCAGGTTCAGCCGAAGACCGGATGCTTGCCTGAAGGACTGCAGGATCTGGAGGCAGTGCGGTCCCGATAAGGCGGGTTCGGCCAAGAAGAGCAGGACATCGTCCGCGTATAAGGCGATCTTGTCCGCCTCTGTGTGGGGCCATTCCCACCCACGAATCCGACCATCGGCCCGCACCAGGGAGGCCAGGGGCTCCATCGCTAAGGCGAAGAGCAGGGGCGAAAGGGGGCAACCCTGCCTTGTACCCCTAGTAATGGGGAAGGCCTCTGACAACACACCATTGACCAACACGCGTGCCCGTGGCTGGGCATAGAGGACGCGGACCATCGCCCTAAAGTGGGGTCCAAACCCCATCTCTGCCAACACGTCCATTAGGTACGCTCAGTCCACCGAGTCGAAGGCCTTTTCAAAGTCTATGAGAAGGAGTGCTAGGTATGGAGTGAGCAAATGTCGATGAGCTAGGGCCAGCTGTAACCTCCTAAGACAGTGACTGGTACCTCGCATGGGCATGAAGCCGCACTGGTCCGAGTTAACCAGCAGGGACAGATAGGGCTTCAGTCGTTGGGCGAGAATGGTGGCGTACAGCTTGATCTCCGTGTTGATGAGGGAGATGGGACGATAGTCCGCGCAGTGACTGGAGGGTGGCTGAGATTTCGGTAGGACCACGATGGTGGCGATGTCCGTCTCGGGTGGGAAGGAACCCTTCTCCAACGCTTCTTCGAATAAGTCGGCCAGACTGGGCACAAGACTTTCGCGATACAGCGCGTAGTATTCTTGGGGAAGGCCGTCTGGGCCTGGTGTCTTGCCCGACGAGGTGAGGGAGATTGCTTCATCGATTTCCTCCCGAGAAATGGGGCGATCCAGGCCTTTCTGGGCAGCTGAACCCATCCGAGGGAGACGTACTTCGCCCTGCTCGAGGAGGGCGGAGAGCGACAGGCCCGGGGCTCGCGCTGCGTAGAGTCGTTGGTAGTAACGGGCGAAGGTGCGGGCCATCGCCAGTGGGGCGTTGTGTACCGCTCCGTCCTCGTCCACCACCTCCGGGATAATGCGGTTCTCCCTGGGGTATGTGGCTAATCTATGCAGGATCGTGCCATTTTTGTCTCCCCAGCCATAGACTCTTGCTACGGAAGATCTCCAAAGGAGCTTAGCAGCATGTAGGGATAGCTGTTTGATCTCTGCCCGAAGGTAAGTGAGTTGTCGGGCATGGAAAGTGTCGTCGGGCATGGGAGGGGACTGCTCAAGACTGAGCGCCTGCGCCTCCCGTGAGGTGATTTCCCGCAGTTGCGCCTGTCTCTGGCTTTTGAGCTGGCCCTTTGCGACACCCCGAATGGTAGCCTTACCCGCCTCCCACAGGGTACCCGGAGAAGCCACGACCCTTCATTAGTGAGAAAATACTGCTTGAGCTCCGTCCCCACCACCTTTTTGAATTCCTTATCTTGGAGGAACCACGCGTTCATTCTCCATGTTTGGCGGGCCGAGGGGGGAGGGGAGCCCCCGTACTAAGAAGCACCGGGGAGTGGTCAGAAATCCCCCTGGGAAGGATGCGGACATCCAGAATCGCAGAGCAGTCGGTCGAGGGGACAAAAATCGCATCTCTACGCGCCTGTGTATGGTGCGCCGCAGAGGTGTGGGTGAATTGGGCGGTGCAGGGGTGCCAGGTATGCCAAGCATCACATAGGCCCAGAGACACGGCCCAGTTCCATAGCTGCTTCGCCTGCGCCAGTCTAGTGGTAGAGGGAGGGCCTGTCGTGTCAAGGGTCGGGGAGGAAACCGCATTAAAATCGCCGCCAATGATGGTGGGGCCCAAGGGCAGGGCAGTCAACAGGGCCGCAGTGTGCTTAAGGGTGGTTGCGAGCATCGAGGGCGGGGGAGTAAATGGACATAAGATGAAGAGGAGAACCAGCCAGTGAACTGCAGAGGGTCACTGACAAGCCCTGAGGGTCGTGAGTGACCTGTGTAAGCACTAACGGCAGGGTGCGTTTCAGAAGGATAGCCACCCCACGGGAACCCCTAGAGAAGCCAGAGTGCCATACTTGATCATACCCATAGCGTGCTAGGAAGGAACAGCAGGTACCCAGCAGGTGCGTTTCTTGAAGTAGGAGGACGTCTGCGTTAAGGCGTTGCGCATATCGCAGGACTGCCGTGCGTTTAAGCCGGTCTAGGAGACCATTAACATTCCCGATAAGACGTGAAGGGACGTCCTAGGGACAGTTGTATCAGTCATGGCGGGTAGTACGTGGATCTGGTTCGCATAACCTTGCAGGGAGTCTGGAGTGCGCGCGGGAGCCCGCATCTGTGTGGGTGAGCGCAAGTAATGAGAGCGTATTTGGCCCCTGAAGAATAACCGCGAGGTGATCCGTGATAGCTGAAACAACAAAACAACAAAAACGACATAGGGAAAAAACAATCCCAAACCTCCCCCCCTCCCCCTCCCTATACTTCGAGAACGGAAGCATCTGTCGGCCCCCCCATTGTAACGGTAACCAAACTAAAATGCTCGGGTTGGGTGCGTGGAGGACCCCTCCATACAGACGGATATGTAATGGTTCGGCAGAAAAACAAGATAAGTGAGCATGAAAGTCTACCATTGTTCAAGGCCCCCACCGGGGGAGATTCCCGCCCCCATAGCCGGTAGGTATACGGCCTTGCTCAATAAGGCCTCAGAGGGTGGGGGTACGGGAAAGGTCCGAGTCTATTCTGGGCGAGCCCCCCTGGGCCGGTGATGAGGATACTCCAGGTAGAGCGTCTGCAGACCGGTTCCTGATGCGGGGCGGAGAGCCCGACTGGCTGGAGGAGTCTCGGAGTCCGTGGGCTGCCACGCTCTAAGATCTGGATGCCGCGACCTGGGACCGGCGCCCTCTACGAGACTGCTTGCGCCGCCGGCCCCAGCGACTGTGGCCCCTTGGGTTGGGAGCCCGTGGGTTTTGGAGACAGATCGCGCCTCTGGCGGAGGGGACGTTCCTCCGTCAGCCATGTCCATGCTTCCTGGGGCGAGTCGAAGAAGTGAGTTTTGCTCTGAAAGATGACGCAGAGGCGTGCAGGGAATTGAAGTTTGTATTGTAGGCCCAGAGCACGCAGTTTCTTTTTCATGTCTGTGTAGGAGCGTCTGAGTTCTTGCACCTCCCTAGTATAATCCGGGAATACCATCACGGTGTGGTTTTGGAATTTGAGGGGTCCGTTGGCACGTGCCGCCCGCAGGATGGCGTCCCGGTCTTTGAAGTTGAGGAATTTCAATATGATAGGGTGAGGCTGGGCTCCAGGGGAGGCCTAGGTGCGAGGGATCGGTGAGCTCTCTCAACCACGAACCATGTCGAGAGAGCGTCCTTAGGCATCCATGATGTAAACTTGGCCTCGACAAAGGTAGTAACCTGGTTCGTCTCGACCCCCTCGGGAAAGCCCACCAGGCGGAGGTTGTTACGGCGTGCGCGGTTTTCAGCGTCCTCTGCACGCCAGTGGAGTTCCTTGGTGTGAGAGCGGAGGTGTGCTACCTGCTCCTTCAGTTGTGAGATGTCGTACTCCGCACTGGATAAGTGAGATTCAGCCTCCGTAAGTCGTGCAGTGGCGTTACGGAGGTCTTGTCGGAGGAGGGATATGTCCACTTTGATCTCCCCATCTTCCCCTCGACGGACGTCTGCGAGGCACTGATGGCTTGGAGAATGGTGTTTAAATCCCTGTCCTGGGGGGGAGGGGCCCCCGCTGCCTGCCCAGGGGGTTTCTGGTCAGAGGTGGTGAACCGGTCCATCTTCGTCTGCGTGGGGGCTGGTGTGGACTTAGGGGCCTTATCTCTCCCCATGATTGATGACCGATCCTTCCGGTACAAAGAGTCCAAGGACCAGGCAGGGGAGACCGGGGACCGTGGAAGCCCTATACGAAAGCCAGGAACCCCGACCAGAGCCAGAGGTCGCCAGGTAGTATCGCAGGGTCCGTGTAGGGGGCAGGCAGCAGGAGGGTCAAGCCCGCCGGTGGTCCAGAGCATCCCGCAGTGCAATCCGCAGGGGCCAGGGACGGTGGCAAGGATGGCGGTGGGAGCTGTCACCCCGGAGTGCGTCCGCGACAGGCACGGGCAGGGGCGGCGTGGGGCCCCCTGAAGGAAAGGGTGGAGGGACCAACAGTCCAGCAGTCTTTAGCAGGGGCCCTGGAAAAGGACTGGCCCAGCCCCAAGTACCCGGACTGCCAGGTGAGTAGCCGTGAGATGGGACGCCCCTGCACCACTCGTGGGTCGCAATGGCAGCGCTGAGATCCGCAGCGGCGGGAAGGCGCAGACAGGCCGGGCAGTCCAGAAGCTGTATATGCAGGAAGTTGTTGTATCCAGGGGTCGCCTGCCGCACCACCCCACACCGCCACCCGATCTGGTGGCCGAAGACACCCGCCTCCACAGACCAGGAGCTGGGACCCAGGGACACGGCCCGTCTCCAGCCCAGCGGATGTTGCGGGCCGCCCGATCCCTCACGTAGTGGCGGAGGCGGGGGAGGCCCCAGCAGCTCACCTACCCGGGGGGCCCAGCCAAACCACAGCCACGTCTCCCCCGGGTCTGTCAGCCCTCGTGACAGCACCAGAGTCGTCGGGCGAGGAGGCGCCCCACCGCACCATGCCTGAAAGGGAGAGGGGGGGGGGGTGGCGCGCGCCTTCCTGAATTGTTTCAGAAGAGATCTGACGCAAGGAATTCGGAAGGGAATTTCATAACTTGGATGCCCCAAGCATAAAAGATCTGCCACCCAGTCGGGATTTCTTCACTCGTGGAGTGCAAAGTAATTTCTGGGTGTTGGATCTCAGAGCACGTGTCTGCGTGTAAACACCCAGTCTCTGTTTCAGATACGAAGGGCACGTACCATCAAAAACCCGGAAGGCAAGGGTCAAGGTCTTGAATTTAATTCTCTTGACTACCGGAAGCCAATGTAATTCTCTAATATGCGGAGAGATGTGTTGCCGGAAAGGAACACGTTTGATTAATCTCGCAGCCGCATTTTGGACCATTTGGAGTTTCCTAACAAGGTAAGCCGGTAAACCAATGTAAAGGCCATTCGCGTAGTCCAGGCGGGCAGTTACTGTGGCGTGGACTACGATCCGATGGCAGCTCTCAGGCAGCAGGTGTATAAACTTACGCAGATTTCTCAAACTACTAAAGCAGGCGGATGTAACCTGCTGAATTTGGGCAGAGAAGGATAGATCAGCCTGCCATTTTACTCCCAGATTTTTGGCGCATCCCGCTGGCGCGTGGCGAGCCCATTTCCACAGGCCACCACAGGTCTGCAGCCGGAGGCTGGGTTTTGCCAGAGAACAACACTTCAGTTTTGTCAGCATTCAATTTAAGTTTGTTGTTATTCATCCAGCCTGCAATATCTTTTAAGCAGCCTTTAAAGCTCTTAAAAGAGTCTTCGGACTGATCCTTAAAAGGGAAAACCAACTGGGTGTCATCGGCGTAAGAAATTGCCTTAACTCCCCAGTTGGCTATCAGAGTAAATAGTGGGGCCAGATATATATTGAACAGCAGTGGGCTTGGGGCCGACCCCTGTGGCACCCCGCACCATAAATGCTTGCGGGTGGACTGATACGGTTGTAGGGCCACCCTTTGCGTGCGCAAGTGGAGGAAAGACTTCAGCCAAGCCAGGGCTGTGCCATTAACCCCGCTGTCCAGGAGCCATTGAGTCCGTATAGAATGGTCAACAGTATCGAATGCAGCTGAGAGATCCAGGAGCACCAGCATGGCTGATGCCCCTGAGTCCAATGCCATTCTAATTGAGTCTGCTACCTCTAATAATAGTGGAATGCCTTTTTCAATTGAGCTTACAGGTATATAAGGTGAGTGCGAGGACACAGGGAGGTCATTCTTACAGTAACTTGTTACAGTCGATCTTCTTCCAAATGAATGCACCCTGTACTGGTGGTACACCAAGCCATGCCCCAAAAAGTACATTTAGATTAAAGGCTGTGTTAATGGTGCTGAAGGTTTCTCACATTCTTTGCCTTCCTTTGCAATGTTCCTGGTGTTTGGGTCCCCCCCCCAAATTTGAGTTTTGCTAGGATTTCACAAAAATATGCCTGAGACAGAGTGCCTTATTGACTAGACACATGGCAAAAAGGAGTGTGCCTCCACTTCATCCCAGCAGACACCTAAGAGAATCCGTGTAGTTAGCTGGCAGTTGTCTTTATGTTGATTTTCTGTACCCCTAGCAACATTCCTGCTTTAGCATTTAGTACTGGATGTTTCCGCCCCTCCCCCACCAGCCTTTCCTATTTCAGGCAGTACAGAATATTAGCCTGGCAAGAGCAGATATGAACAGAAGGATTTCTGCCCAGAGTACATAAGTGACAGTCTTTTGTTTTGGGTGTGCTCCCTTCTTTTGGCCTGCTTGGTAACGACCAATACAGGAGTACTATGTAATGATTGGAGCACTGCAGAAATGCATGTGTAGCGCACCTGCTGATTGGGCAACTGTTTTTTGTTCCTGTTGCCCAGGAATTGGAATAAAATGAGGCATCCCCCCTTCCTTGAATTCAGCATTTCCTTTGAGAAGAATCTGTAGGACCTGCCAGAATTTGGACTAAACCAGGGGAGGGCCCTGTGTTGCCTTTGCAAAGAGAGCCTCCGTTGTAGCCCTAAATAGATTGGAATAGGACTCATCCTGACCAGACATTCCAGACCTGATGCCCAGGTGCTTTGCTGCTATGATGACCTGCCCACCTTTCAAGAAGAGGTACTTTTGCCACGGCAAGAAAAGCTACCAATAGCTGCTCCACTGACTAGATGCATCATTTTGATCTCAAGATGAAGAGATATTTTGGTTAAAATTTGTTTGTTACAGCAATTCACTTAGTCTCAAAAAGCGAGATTTGCGGGGCGTTAATATTGCTAGCAATTATATTTCAGCCCTGAAGCGTAACATTTTATTTACCATTCACCCCTTCCCTTCCCCGCCTTCCACCCACCCTCCTCCCTGAGTACCCACAGCTATACATAAACACAAGACAAAATTAACAAAACTATACATCATTTAGGTAAGGCCTCTTGGTCTCGCGCAGGTGCTGGGGCCGTCAAGCGAAGTAATCTCAAGTAGCGTGGGCAGGTCAGTTCCCTGAATTCCTGAGATAGTAAGGTTATGTAAGGTAGCCACAGGGTTCAGTATGCGTCATTTTGAGCTGACTGGGTAAGGCTTAACTTTTCAATGCCCAGAACTTGCCAGAGGCAGTGAAGCCACCCCAGGTGTGTGGGTGTTTTTTTCGTGCCCCACAGTGCCGGAATGGTCTGGGTTGCTGCCCCCAATGCTATACTGATATGTCGTCACCTACGTGACGTGAGGGGAAACGTGAGGGCGTTGGGAAGACCTAAGATGGTGTAGGTCAGAAACTGCGGAATTTGAGTCTGAAAATGGGTGCCGATGTTTAACACGGTTTCCCAGAATAAGCTCAGCTTAGGACCGTCCCATAGAATGTGAATAAGAGTGCCTTCAGCCCTACCATGTTGCCAGCATTCATCGCTGCGGGCCAAGTTACCCCTATGGAGTCCAACTGGTGTCAGATGCCAATAAGTGGCGATTTTTGTGGCTGTTTCTTCACCGAGTTTATTATGTGCTGAGTCGTTCTCTATAGTATATATCTTGCCATTCTTTATTGGTTAGCTGCCTCCCCAGTTCAGCTTCCCAACAGAGTTGTGCGGGGGATCTATGCTCAGTTATTGAAGGGAGCAACAATCCATAGAGTTCCGAAACTAGGTGCTTGTCGTTTTAGTGAGAAGCCATTTTCAAACTTAGTCAATGGTCTTTGAGCCCCCTTTGTAACTGAGGAATGCATAACCCAGTGTCTGACCTGTAGGTAATGAAACATTCAGCTTCGGGAATGGCAAAATTCTTCTGTAAATTATCAAAAGGAATGGGGCATTCCTGATCAAAAAAGTGCCCACTAGCACGGCCACCAGTCTCCTGCCAGATTCAGCAGGAAGGTCCCAGGCTTGGGGCAAACGCTGGATTACCCACCACTGTAACCCGAACATCATCAGCGTATAAGCTTATAAGATGTCCCAATCCCCCCCCCCGCCCCCCATGAAGAAATTTTTGAGAACATGTGAGCCAGCTCATCTGTGCCCCAAGGACTGGCTTCCAACAATCTCCTGTGTCGCCCCTGAGAGCGAGAGAGAGAGAGAACCTATTTGAGGACACCAGCCTCTAAACGTTTTAGTGTTAAAGAACACTGTTCCTTTGATCTTAAACGGCACACTCCACCTCTTGCTGGATACTAGGGCAATTTTCTTATCTCACCCCAATAGAGGGAATATTGGGACCTGTTTCATTTTGGTTGTGTTTTCAAAGTAGGGTTATGTCACGTTCCAAAACCTCATCCCCTAAAGTAGATTGGCAACTCGGTAATGAGTGACAGTGGCAGTCTTTTGTGACAAGCTGCAGCATGAAATTTATTTACTATCTTTAAGTCGAGTAGTTCAGTCGGGGCAGACTGATGTCACTACTACTACTTCCAGTTCATCTGATATTACCTTGTTACTATTTTACACAACCATTAACTCACGAGCCTGTAATTTAGCTGTAAAATACCCTTCCCACATCACCCTGGCATAGCCTTTGTTGTCTCTAGTCCCCAAAATTCCTGTTAATGCAGCCGTTCTCCTTTTCACTTCTCCGTAGAAGTATTAGTAGAGGTAGGTAATGGCTAAATGGCAGGTTAAAAAAGACAAGGGCTTGACTGGAAAAGAAAAGATATGGTGCAAGTACAGTTTCATTGACTAAGAGAATGCATGGTTATTGTATAAAGACCTTGAGACCAGTATTACAAAGACCCTTAGGTCCAGCCCGTAGACTAGATAGCGATTTTATAAAGCGCATGGCTGCCCGAAGGCTTCCCAGCGCTGGGAGGTCAAGCTGCGGCGGGGCGCTATGCCTGTTAGGTTACTGGGGAAATAGCCATGTCTTCAGCTTTTTCCTAAAACCAGATTCCTCATCTAGCAGTCTTCATTCGCGGGGCAGAGCATTCCAAAACTTACGGACAAGATATGTAAAAGATCTGCCACCCCATCTTGCTCTCTTAATTCTTGTAGTTCTAAGAGAACGTTCATGGGACGATCTTAGACTTCTAGTTGGGACATGTGGCAGGACCAGTCCTCTGATTTTAGGAGAACCTCTGTTGTTTGTTTTGTGTGTCAATGGGCCTTGAATGTGATCCTAGCATCAACGGGCAGCCAATGAAGCTGTTTCAAGTGCTTCCTTACTGATTCGTGGTTTGGAGTTTTACAAATAAGCCTAGCTGCTTTGTTCTGCATGGTTTGGAGTCGCTTTATGACCTATTTCGGAGAACCTAGGTAAAGGGAGTTAACATAATCTAGGTGGGAGACCACCATGTATTGGATTACCATTTTCCTTAAATGCTCCGGAATGAGCTCCAGGACCTTCCGGGTCATTCTAAGCAGTCCAAAACAAGTGCCCACCAGCTTTTTTGCTTGTTCATCTATTGTCAGTGCTCTGTCCATCCATATTCCCAAGTTCTTAATAGAAGAATTGGGGACTGGAGAGTTGCCCATTCTACTTGTCCAACTAGGCAGAGGCCTGGGGACAGCATTGTTCCCTAGAATCATCAGCTCTGTCTTATCTCCATTTTTAGTTTCAGGCAGCAGTTGGTCATCCATTTAGCCACTTTTTCCAAAGAATGTGCCAGTTGCTGTCAGGAGACCTCCAGCTGCGTGTCTGCATAGGAAACTATGGACAGGCCGAACTCCTGGACAATTTCTGCCAGTGGCCGCATCTGAATATTAAATAGAGTAGGGCTAAGTGATGAGCCCTGTGGCCCTCCACATACCGATGACATGCTGTCAGAAAAACACATAGATTCCATGACTTGGAAGGATCTACCTTTTAAAAAGGACGTGATCCACTCTAGGGCTTTTTCCTGGATCCCCCACCTCCCTGAGCCTGTTTAACAGGATGACGTGATCTACAGTATCAAAAGCGGCGCTCAGACCCAAGAGAAACTGCGGCTGAGCTACCTTGGTCAAGTGTGCTTTTGAGCACCTCTGTAACCACCAGGAGGGCGGATTCCGTACTATGCTGAGCTCGAAAGCCCATCTGTGTAGGGTGAAGACAATGATTGTCTTCCAAAAAAACAGACAACACCTGGTTTACATATTTTTAGAGGAGTTTTCCTATAAAAGGTAGGAATGAGATAAGACAGTAATTATTGAGGAAATGTCTGGTTTAGATGTGGTTTCTTAAGCAGCGGTCTGATGATTGCATGTTTCCAAATTTTTGGGACAATGCCCGCACCCCAGCCGCCATATGAAGACGTGGACGGCTAAGAACTAGAGCGCCAACCTCAGGCAGCTCTCCCGCTCTCTGATAGGAAGGGATAATACTACCTCTATATGGTTGCGGTTTGTTACAGCCCATAAGGATATGCTTCCCCTAACATTAACAAAAGAGCATCTTAAACTCTTAGAAGTAGTTTGCTTTATGTACTAATTGGGATCATGTCATACCCCCAGAAGGTGATGTGCATAAGTTTCTTTTGCACTGTTCCATATTTTTACAGCTGTAGTCATCCCTCTTCTGAATAAAGATCTATTTATTTTTAAAGAAAGCTGTTGATATATTCTTCATCTGTTTTCTATGTTGGGTATTCCCCCTTTGGAATATATATATGTTCATTTATTTAAGGTACATTTTAAATGCAAATTCACAATTAAAAGTTGTTAAATTATTTGTTTTATTGCAAGGTGATAAATGAGCTTGCTTGAATATTTTAGTGCTTATTTTGGCATTGCTTGATATTTTGATTTTCTAGTTCTTATTCCTAAGCAATCAAGTTTTCCTAGAATCTGAAATCTTGATTTCTCTGGTATTGTTTTTAAACAGTAAACATAATTTCACAGAATATAAGTAGGTTAAAGGCTAGAGTAGCTTTATTATATATTGTTTAATAAACAATCTTCAAAGCATTATTAGACAAAGATTAGCTTCGATCCAGGGACTTTAGGCTGAGGGTCACGCAAACTAGAGATGGGTGTAAGCAGCTCTTCTTGCTGAATCTTACAGAGAAGGTACAAAGTCTTCCTGCAGGCTAATCTCCCTACCTGATGACAATACAGCCTCGGTGGTGCAGAGACCGTAACAGTTCCCTTACTGAAGACTGCTGCTGTTATTCTAGAAGAAGGTATGTGGGTGTGAGAGGCCATTTAAGAAACCCGTAGTAGGCCCTTTTGGTGATAAGATCAGCTTGTTAGATACAGGAATGGAGAGGTTGGGGTTCTCGATGTAAAGAAACCCTAAAATAGTGTCCTAATATTACAATATTTTCTGTTTTACCTATTAACAATCGTTGTCACCATCTTGTTTGTTTTTATAGTAACTACTATGTTCGCAGCATGTGTTTCTGTACCTACACATGCTCTGCATACTCTGTCATCTAGTAGTTGGACTTGGACTGTTGCAACTTATTTTTCTTCAAAAAGGTCTTCCGAGTCACAAGGTATTGATGACTCTTCCTCTGGTAGTGAACATGCATGGGCCCCAACTCCATATTTAGATTGTTTTTCTCCACGTGGGGTTTGGATGTATATCGACATTGCTCCTGAAGGTATCATGGTCCCAGGACCTGTTGTTTCCTTCCCATCACTAAGAAGAGTTCTACTCTGGCGTTTTGTTCAGTTTTTTCTCTTCTTCGTCAACCTGCTTCGGATAGCATCGTCGAAGACTTTACTTGCGGGTTCCTGCACCTCTTTTATTGACTCCAGAGAATGAAGAGGCATAGAGGGTGATGGAAGAAACGCCCTTCAAGAGATGCCGTCTTTGCCACTCTAAGCCCTGTGCCGACCTCCACGCTGTCTGCAATTTGTGCCTCTCCCCAGAGCAGGACGAAATCTGCTGCGACTACTGCTCAGTTTTTAGGAGCAGGAAGACCATTAGGCAGCAGAGAAGCAGGTGCTGGGCCCACAGCAAAATGTACCACTCATCGTCTGAGATGCTGGACATCTTCGGTGAAGGAGACCTGCTCGGTGCCAAAGAGAATGCTCATCAGCCCAGCCCAGAAGTCTACCCGATCTGATTCCTGGGAGCCAGAAGAGGAGGATGTCCAAGAGGAAGAACAGTCACTAGAAGAAACCCTGTCTATCTCAGTCGACCGTGGACCTCCCACCAAGCTCACTCTGAGACGCGCAAGTATGATCAATACCCAGACCTCTCGAGCTCCAGTCGCTCCAAGGCCAGGTGTCTGGCCCGAGGCTGGATTCAGCCAAAAGTTTGGCTCCCAGACCACCCACACCGAACTCGAAAGAAAGGCTCGTCTTCTAGAAGCTCGATGACCGGTAGTGACGAATCATTATCACTGCACAGACCCGATCACTGCCACCAGAATGATTCTCCTTGAGGACACTTAACAACCGTACACTACTATATAGCCAGTGCTTGCCCAGTGGACAAATGACTTGGTAGATTGCACAAAGGACACGGCTATTAGCCCTCCTTCTTCATCTCCACCACCACCACCACCACCACCTCCTCTCTCACCTGTTGTGATTTCTCGGAGGTCACCGGGGTCTTATTCCGATACAGGCTGCCCTAGTCACTACTCTCTAGGAGAGGAATTTTGGGTGCCCCTCTAATCACAACCTACAGACTATACTTGGGAGTTCTATGAGATGGAGCCCCAAGGGGCCTCTGACCTGGAGCACTTCCCTTTTAGGGCTTCCCCACCAGACAACACCACCACATTCCACTGTGTTATCCAGCATGCAGTTGCATACCACACAGTAGATATGCACTTAACCCCAGAGAACAATGACTTCCTGGTGGAGACGCTATCCAGAACCAAGCATTCCATTCGGTTTCTCCATATGCTAATTGGTGTGGTTAAGTCTTCCCCTGAAATTTTCAGGGAGCCTGTGAAATCGCAGGTGGTAACATCCGTTCAAAGGTGCACCATCTGATTCTTTCAGTATCGGAGACCATGTTCTCCCGGACTCCATTATTTATTTATTTTTTTAACAAATTTTATTGAAGTTTTCAAGCCTGTACAAAACACACACCATGCGAGTTTTCATATTAAGATACATACAATCCGAGAGAGTAATGGGACCATCACGTAAAAAGTGACCATTTGAAGTATGCTGTGCATGGTAGCGACTCACCCTCCCACCCTCTAATTCAAGAATAAGGGAGGGCTAAAAGACCTAATTCTACATTGTGTGTCAATCGCACTGCACTTATTTAAGTCATTGTCAAAATTTAACTCTATTCTAACCTCCCAGAACTTCCCGTCCCTCCCCCCCCAGGCATGTTACTTCCAGTACTCCGTACACATTACAGCGTAGGGCTATTATGCTGTACCTTCCCCAATATAGCAAAGTTAACGGAGCAGTGGGTAATGCACAGCAGTTGCAAAGTTATGTTGCGTAATACCATTAGAATCCCCATATTAGGGCAAACTCTGGGGTAATCTACCTGGTCCCCTGCTTCAGTGGCGGGTGTCCCGGGATCTTCATCACTATCGCTGTCTGGGATCTTGAGGAGCACCACTGTTTCCCATGCCTTTGCTGCGTCTAGTGCCTTCTCGCTTCCCGCCCTCTTCGCCAGCTGCATCCGAACTATTCTGTTGCACTCTGCCCATTTAATGAATTCTTTCTTCCATCGATCTATGTTGGGGCCCCTCTGCGCTTTCCAATGCTTGGTGATCTCAGTTTATCTAGCAGGAGACACATGTCTATGAACTTGCTAGTGATTTTTATTTTTGGCCGTGTGAGGAAACGAATGCAATATACACGGCCGATTCCAATTCTCTGTTAGTAATTGTATTAAGTAAAGCCACCACTTCGGGCCAGTATGTGTCTAATTGCGGGCATCCCCATAACATGTGGCGGAAATCTGCTCCTTCCCTACGGCAGCGCGGACAAGTATCTGAGCCAGTATCAAACTATTTATTAAGTTTCACTGGGGTAAGGTAGGCTCTATGTAGGATGAAAAAGTGCACTATTGGAAGCGGGCGTTTCTGGTGCTTTTCCACGCCCGTTCTACGATTTCAGCCCAGGTTTTTTCCGGAATCTCCACTCTCACATCTTCCTCCCACCTATGTCGTAATATAGTCAGTGGTAACAGCATCTACTGCGTCATCCGCCTATACAGGCATGTAACCGCTTTAAAGGTTCCTGCCGCTGTTACCAGATATTGACATCCTAATGACGTTTTCGGTTCAGTAAGGCCCTCCTTCCAATGCTTACGGATAGCCGCAGTAAGTGCAGCATGTAATAAAAAGTCCCCCCCTAATAAGTCATATCGCTCCTGCAAATCGTTAAAGGGAAACATATAGCCATCGTCCTACAAATCCCCGACGTTAGTCAGGCCTTTCTCTTTCCAACGCACCAGCCCTCTCCAAGCACCCCCATTAAGTAACACCTTTCACATGGACAGTGGGATATCCGGCGCATAGGGTACGTCAATCCTCTCTCTTTTCAAGCTCCTTCTCCAACACTGTCTCGCTGTTCTGAGGTCTCCCAGGAGGTCATTGGCGCGAATAGGGAGGTCCAATACAACCCGAGGGAGCACTCCCAGCTCCGGGGCTCGGTCCCTCTGCTCCCCTGTCCCCCTTATCCTTGTCGCTATGTTGTGTGAGCCATTGCAATTGGGCTGCTAGGTAATAAGTCTCAAAATCGGGTACTGCCCATCCCCCCTCTGACCGGGGTCGCATCAGAACTGCCAATGCTACTCGCCGTCTGCCGGTGCTCCATAGAAAACCCGTGACCATGGATTTAAGTTGTTTAAAATATCGTGCCGGGATCCAGACCGTCAAGGTCCCGAAATAGTACAATAGTCTCGGGAGGGCCACCATTTTAAGTAAGGCCACTCATCCAGCCACTGACAGCGGGAGCGTCCCCCAAAAATCAAAACTACCTTTTAGAGCTCTAATTGCTCTACCAATGTTGCCCTCCAACAGATCTCCCTGTGCATGATATATCCTCGTGCCTAAATATGTCGGACATCTGTACTCCCAGTTCACCCCAGCTGTATTTTGTGGGCAGACTGTCTCCCCCTTGGTCGGGAATAAACAGGACTTCGCCCAGTTTATCCGAAGCCCTGCCACTGTGCCAAGATCATGGAGCAGTTCCTTTGCTCCTTGAAGTGCGTCACTTGAATTCGCCAGGAACATTAGCAGGTCGTCAGCATACAGGGCAATATGGTGAATATGTCCGTGTATGTGCAGGCCCGAGTAATGCCGTCCTGTCCTGGCTTTGGCCGCCAGTGGTTCCACCGTCCGAGCAAACCAGAGGGGGGGAGAACAGGCAGCCCTGTCTCGTACCGCGAGTGACGTCGCAGGTGTCGGATATCAGCCCACCTGTTTTGACCCTTGCTGTGGAATGCTTATATAAGAGGGCCGTCCACTGTATAAACTTATCCCCAAGCCCGAATTTATACAGGACATGGAACAAGTAGGGCCATTCGAGGCTATCGAAGGCTTTTTCGATGTCAATTGCAAAAACTGTGGCCGTGTCCTTCGAGTACGAATCAGCCTCCAAAATCTGCAATAAGCGGCGAACATTTACAGCTGTGTTCCTGGTCAGGATGAACCCGGATTGGTCTTTATGCACTAAGGTCGACATATAAGGGAGGAGTCGGGTGGCTAGAATACGGCTCAAGATCTTATAATCCGTATTAAGCATGGATAGAGGGCGGTATGCAGATCTATCCCAAGGCGGTTTCTCAGGTTTAAGGAGCGGGATAATGACTGCTTCCTGTGTCGTTGCGGGAAGTTGGCCTATCCGCTTCGCATCATTATATAGTGTAACTAATCTAGGCGCCAACTGGTCGGTATATGTTAGGTAAAATTCTATCGGGAGCCCATCTGTCCCTGGCGTCTTGTTCCGTGTCATGTGCTTAATAGCCCCTCTCACCTCCCCAATCTCAATATCCCACCCTAGTGCTTCCGCCTGCTCTCTGTCCAAAACGCGGCAGCCTGACTGCTTGTGTGAAATTATTTAAGTTGTTCTCCGTCAGGGTCGATTTACTTTTATATTGGTCCGTATATGTTCTTCTGGACTCCATGATGGTTTCCAATGTCTGAAATAGACCAGCAGCCAATTCCGCAGGTGACTCTACCCTCCTTCTTTAAAGGAGCACAAGAGCATTGATACGGCTGGCAAAAGAGTGGCAGTTGGTGCTGCCACTCACTGGTGCATTGCCAATTTCGTGGACCTCCTGTCTCATTAAGACAGGACTTAATGGGAAGAAATTAAGGCTTTGATCCAACATACCCAAAGGATTTCTTTCGTGGTGAGAGTAAATCGCCACAAATCAGTGGGTTCTGTCTATCGTTTAGCACTGCTACTTCCATGGAGCTCAACTCAACCCTCCCAAATATCCCACCCAGCACACATACACCCTCAGCCCAGAACACCTTGCCATACACCCTCAGCCCAGAACACCTTGCCATACACCAAAAACAGGTCAAGGCGCTCCTTGTCAAAGGGGCCAGTACACCTTCTACACTAGGCAAAGGCGTCTGCTCCCATCCTTTTTGGGTATGAGGATGTAGAGGCTCACACTCAAGCCAATCCTCAAACTCCGGCCTATTAACAAATGCATCCTTTCTGAACATTTCCACATGGTCACCTTACAGGATGTCATCCCGCTGCTGTGTTGCCCTTTGGAGTCACCATAGCCCCAAGGGTCTTCACCAAATTCCTAGCGGTGGTAGCCACCCACCTGAAAGGGAGGGGGGAGGGAGGGAGGCTGGCTTGTGTCTTCCCCTACTTAGACGACTGGCTGATCAAGAGTATGAGCAAACAGGAGTGCCTAGCCCACACCCAAGCTGCCATCTCCCTGCTTCACAGCTTGAAGTTTACAGTCTACATCACCAAATCCACCTTTAGCCACTTCAGGACCAACCCTTCCTGGGGTGAGTCCTAAACGCAGTCTCGAAGCCTAACCAAGCAATGAATGATAGCAGCACTTCAACAGCTGCTGCCTCTTTTCCAGCCACTTTGTCCTTTTACAGCTTGAACAGTGATGCTCCTCCTAGGCAGGATGGCCTCATGTGTAGCCATAGTCCCTCTTGCAAAGCTCCATATGTGTCTACTCTAAGAATGCCTATAGTATGCACAGTGGGCAACAGCAGATATTCACTGGGAAGATCTAGTGTTTATAGAGGCTAGCACCCATCTCTGTCTTCAGTGGTGGAACAGTAATACCCTGTTGCAAGGCAAGCCCTTTTCTGACCCAGTTCCGCAAGTGACCATCACCTCCGATTCATCACTTGCCGAGTGGGTGCTGCATCTAAACGACTTGATAGTCCAACCATCTGGAACCTTTAGCCATACACCTAGTCCTCAAAGTGTTTGTCCAAGATATTCAGGACAAAGTAGCCCTGGTGCGGATGAACAATAAGACTGCCATATTTTATCTGCAAAAGCGAGGCAGCACACTCTTCTCAACTGTCAGCACCAGTGCTGCAAATTTAGCATTGGGAGATTCACCACCGGGTACATCTCATAGCGGAGTACATTCAAGGGGCAGACAATGACTGCAGACTTTTCTTGATTAGAGTGTGAGCTTGACCCTAACATGGTCTCCTAATTGCTTTTTATTTTGCCAGTGGATGTTAAACAAAAATCAATTTGGAGGCGTGCATGCAAGATGTACACATTATGTGGGCCCTTAATTAAAATCACCAATACCACCCCCAGTACGTCCACCACTATCACATGTACCAATGCTACTAACATAAATACTATGCCACCACCACCGCTACCAATACCACCTAATATTCCACCACTAATATTACCACCACAAACTACCGTCGCCAGACAACTGCTAATGCCACCAGTGGTGGTAACAGCACTACGGCACCACAGTACCAATGCCATTATCACCACCACCACTACCAGTATCCTCACCATTATCACACTACCAATACTACCACCAAAACAGTCACCACCCATTCCACTCCGCTGCACTACTACCATCACCACTGCTTCCAGACCTTGGTAAAGCCAGTAAGTCTACCTTTAATGTGCTATCACTTGGAATCCTCATTCCTGTATCCTTGTGCTTTCACGTTTTGCGCTTTAATTCCAGACCTATTGGCTTTGTCAGTGCTTGTTCTTTGAGCAAATACAATAAATTTGGTTCACATTGGATCATAGGTAGATTCCACAACTTAAGGTTCCTGTCCATATTCTCCGCACTCTGCTTATCCTTAGCTTCCTGATCATTAAGGGTGTGACACACCAGTTACTTTTAAAATTGACATTTATATGTTGAGGTTGTAATTGTCACTTGTTATGAAAAGTCCCAATGGCAATATTCCCGCGTACAAATGGCTATTATACAGAACATATTGGTTGCAGTACAAGTTGTTTCATTGGGAGGTGATGATAGTTGGGATGGATCACACAGCCAGGGGCTTGTGTGTTGACAACAGTGTGAGTGTGATGATGGAGAACGAAGAGTATATGTGTAAATTCCATTGGAAGCCAACAACCTCCTTCTGGGCAAGATCTTGCACCTCTAGTTGTTCCCAACCACAGATTTAATCTAACTATGCATATTTTTCCACCACTCCCTTCCCTACTTGTGTTTCGCAGTCCTGTGAGTGTTTTCAACTCTAGTTCATGTGTAGTATTCAGGTCTAATTGACATAGGACAAAATGAGTCTTAATTTTACAATGTGTATACAAATCCGAAAGCTGGCTTGTATGACTTTTTTTAAAATATCTTTTTTGATCTTTTGGAACTGGGCACTTAATCCTGATTTTGTTTTCTTTATTGTTGTTGGTCAGAATTTACCACCTTTAGACAGCTATTTTTTTGTTGCCTTAACACACAGTTTTGTAACCTATTTTATTGGTGTTTGTGCTGCTGTTGCAGTAGTTTTGGAAGTACAGGGTAGCCATTCGAAAGCATGCAGAGAGGTACTACTTGGCACCCTACTTGATCACAATTTGCCTGACAAAATCATATTTTCCCGAGTAATGTATTTAAAATGAGCAGGCAACATTGGTATACATATTTTTAGTTTTTCATGTGTGTATGTATGTGTGTGCTAAAAAAAACACAAAGATTACAGGGATGTTATAGTTGGACTCAGATTTTACACACACAAAACCATAGAATTTCAACAGTTATGAGCTAACTATAACTTACGCCCCCACAGTGCACTACTTATGACCTCCGATATTACACCACTCATGACATGGTCAGTGAAATCACTGAAGACCTCATCAAGTGACCGCACTGATGACCTCATCCAATGAGTGTTTCGTAAAAGTCTGACTTAAAGATATATACTAAGCTACTGCACAACTTAAATTGCTAATCTTTCTCTACTTCTGAGTGATACTATTTCTAAGATATGTCATCTCATCTATAATGTTTTACACGTATGCACTATTAGTAAACTAGCCTCTACACTGACTTTACTCTACAGTGATGGCTGAGTATAGTTCTGTTTTATAGCATACTTACCAGTTTTCTTAGACCTTTCTCCTTGTGATGAATGACTGACTGTATTAGTAGATTGCAATAAATTCAGCTGTTTGCTAAGACATTTCTCTAGGGTGATGGCTCCGTGTAGTAGACATTTACAACAGACTGACCTCTGTTCTCACACTTTCTCCAGGATGAAGAATAATTTTACTAGTGGTTGGTGAGAAAGTGGCCCGCACGCTAATTCCTCTCTAGTGATTGTATGTTGTAGAGATTTGTGTAAATCTGACATTTGCACTTAACCTCTTTCCAGGTTCACTAATAGTATTGTTGTGGTTTGCAATAGGTTATCCTATACAGTTAGAAGTTTTACTTTTATCATTAGTGTTTAGAGTAGTGGTTCAGAAGAGACGGGACTGTCTGCCGAGAACTGTCTCTTAGGTTGTAAGTGAGTGTAGTAGTTAAGGTTACAGGGAGCTCGAAGTCTCTCACATGTTTCTTGTTGTTTTTAATAAGTTTAAATTGTATTTTATGTAGTATATTGAAGTTTACTTTGTTGGATGATGTCATCAGAGATGTCATCAGTGATGTCACTGACCATATCATGAGTGATGTAATATGTGAGGTTATAAGCAGTGCATTGCGGTGGCGTAAGTTACAGTTAGTCAGGTAACTATATCTGCTAAGTTTCTATTTTGTGTGTGTAAAATCTGAGCCTAACTATACCGTCCCAGTAACCTTTGGTTCTTTCAGTGAATTTCTATGTTTTTGTAGTGGTGTGTTTAACTATAACTCTCATGTAACTTTTTTTTAATTTATTTTTTTGTGAATTTGTACAGTTGTCTTAAGCCTATTTCCCATCTCTGTTATGTTTGTAATCTTTTGTTTTTTGACTGGATTTGTACATTTTATTTTCAAAAGAAGATATATTAATAATGCACACCGAACTATAACATTTAGTTTAACCATAAATGATGTGATGGGTGGGTTTGCGAGTGGTTCTGTGGGTCTCTGAGTGGGTGATTGTGTGTGTGTGTGACTGTGTGGGTCTGTGAGTGGCTGTATGGGTGTGTGTTTTTTTTCTGTGTGGGTGTGTGAGCGGTTTTGTGGATGTGTGTCTGTGGGTTTGTGAGTAGCTGTACGGGTTGGGTGACTGGGTGTGAGTGGCTGTATGGGTGTATGAGTGGGTGTGAGTCGTTTTTAGGGTGTGTGAGTGGTTTTGTGTAGTGATTTTGTGGGTCTGAGTGGCAGTATGTGTCTGAGTGGGTGTGGTATCATGTGGGGGATGTGAGTGGCTATATGGGTCTGTGACTGGGTGTGTGAGTCTCTTGGTCTGGAAGTGGGTGTGTGAGTGGCTGTGTGGGTCTGAGTCGGCGTGTGAGTCACTGTATTGGTCTGGGATGTGTTGTGTGAGTGGTGTTGTAGGGGTGTGAGTGTCCGTATGAGTCTGTGGGTGTGTGGGTCATAGTGGGTAAATGTGTGTTTATCTGTATGGATCTGTGAGTGGGGTGTGAGGGGCTGTATGGGTCTGTGTGTGTGTGTGTGTGTGTGTGTGTGTGTGTGTGTGTGTGTGTGTGTGTGTGTGTCTGTGGGTGTGTCTGTGGGTGGGTGAGTAGCTGTATGGGTTGGTGACTGGGTGTGTGAGTGGCTGTGTGTGTCTGTGTGGGTATGTGAGTGTCTGTTTTTTTATGATCAATCGATCGGCCATGTGTGTGTGGTTTTTTTGTGTGTTTTTTTTTGCATATGATCTGTACTACATTTGTGCGGTGGGTGACCTCTGTATGTGTGATGTTTGTGATTTGTATAAATGTGTGCTATCTGTTGTGTAAGTTGTGCAGTGATTTGTTGTGTAATATATTTTGTGTGCAATTTGTGGTGTCTGGAGTATTCCACTACCTTAGGTCAGCCAATGAAGGAAGGCAGCAGTCCCAAGCCTCCTGGGACCTCTGAGGCAGAATTGCAGGTAAGGGTTTGTGTTTTTTTTTTTTTTTTTTTTTTTTTTTAAATTAATGTTTGGTGCATGTATGTATGAATGTTTGGTAATGAGTGTTGTGAATGGATGTGTTTGTGTGTGTGAATGCATAGCGGTGTGTGCGTGTGTTCCGTCCACCCCCCTCTTAAACGTACAGGCCGCCACTGCCAGACTGAGTCAGCTTTTATATATTCTCCCATTACATTAGCAGCGAGTCGTTCCCCCAGCTTATATATTCCAGATTCTTGCATGGCACTGTGAGAGTCGGGGAGATTCTGTGTTCTTCCACCAAGCTACAATAGTGAGTTTCACTACCCCTAGATATTATCGAATTAAAGTTAGTTCTGACTGCCTAATACCTGTATATACAGGTGCTCTAAATCCCAATATTACTACACCAGTAACTTTTGGTATAGGATAATCCACAATTCCCTTGATCACAACCAGTATGTCGTTTCTGACAGTGATAAGTATAGGGTAGCTCCACCAAATGTGTAAATGTCACATCTGTGATTGTAACCCCGCCGGCAGTTAGGACTAGCTTCTAGAAACTTGGTGAAGCCTATGCTGTACCATATATACATTCGTTATTATTTAACCTGGCTGTTTCCCACTCGGAGCATTTGTATCTATCTAGAGGGTTCTCCATTTCTTCTTAATGATATCCCTGTTCAGAATTTGCTCCCATTTATTATGTTTAACCCCTGTGAAGAGACATTATATTCCAGTAGGACTGTGTATAGTACAGGCGAGATCTCATCAGTAAATAGGAGTGAAGGGAAGAGGCTTTCAAAGGTGGTCCTCTCTGTTGTGGCTTCTTTGAGATGGATCACCTAATGATGCACTTGTGCATTGAGTAGGCACTCGGATTCATCTAACATGTACTCCAATTTGCATTGCATAAAAGATTTAATCGTGCCCTTTTTAAGATGTCAGAAATGATTCTGCAATTGGTTCTTTCCCACTATCAAATAGACCACAATTGAGTGCTGGATAATAATCCGGGTTGAAGTGGACTGGAGTATATGGGGACGGAAATGAAGTAAGCCTTTGTTTAGTTGCTACCCTTTCAGGTTGTCAGAGTCATTTGTACCGACGTGCTAAGAGGGGCGCTAGGTGGCTTATTCCATCCTCAGCCATTTAATATCGCAAAGGGACCTCTGCATCACTGCATTTTTCATATGAAGCCAAATTGTATCTGATTTGAGCCATTCAATTATTACCCTCAACCGTGGAGCCTTGTAGAGTATGGAAGAAAACTGCTAACACCAGTCCCCCCTGCGGCTTACTACGTTGTAGGAGTTTTTTTGGGATAATAGTCCTTGTCTTTCCATAAAAAGCGAGAGATGGACTTTTAAAGGTTTCCAGGAAATGTGATTCAACCATCACTGGTAGAAGCAGAAGAAGGAACAGAACCCTGAGGAGTACATTCAATTAGCCTTTTACTTTTAGTTCTGGAGTGACATTGTTCACTATTCCCCATACTCACTGAAAAATATCATACTCCAGAACTAGGTATCTTTAATTCTCATCAGTAGTAAAACCCTGAATGGGTGTAGGAATAGATGTGCGGATTAATCACCTGACACCAATGTCAGAAGGATCCCCTCTAAGTAAGAAAATTACCTGGAATAGCTTCCTTTATTGGGATTGGATCCTCATGCGCACACTTCCTATAATACATTTTATGTTGCGTTATACTATGTTAAGTATATTTGTGTAACGCGCATCTCACTCAAGAGGTTATCCTGGCCCTGAGGCAGGAGCTCTGTGGACCGAGCCAGGGTTGGGGCTAGGTGAAGATCCAGGCCTTCAGCTGCTTGCAGAATTCTAGAAATAAGAAAGAGGCTCTGATGTGCAGGGCAGGTCGTTCCAGCCTTTAGGAGCGAGGAAGGAGAAGGCACAAACACTGGATCTGATTCTGCATATACGGGTGAGTGTGCGAGGAGGAGTCCGGCTGAGTGGTTGGTAGGTTTGTGAAAGTTTATGCTGTTGTTGAGGTACATGAGGCCAATGTTTTGTAAGACTTTGTAAGTGTGCGTAAGTAGTTTGAAGCGTGCTCGTTTGTGGATTGGGAGCCAGTGGAACTCTTTAAAGTACAGGTTGATGTGAATGTGGGGAGGGCGGTTGAGGGCGAGTCTGGCCGCAGAAATTTGTGTGCCCTGAAATCTTCTGGTCACTTGAGCGTTGATTCCAGTGTAGAGTGCAATGCCGTAGTCCAGCTTGATGGTGATAACAGCTTGGGTTCTGCAAGCATTGGCGGGGAGCCATTTGAAGATATTCCTGAACATTTTGAGTGTGTGGAAGCAGGAGTGACACCTCCATGAGAGCGGAGGAGCATCGCCCCGCCAACTAAAATGCCCCAGAAATGCTAAATAAAATGGTAATAAAGTTAATTTATTTTTTTATCCAACCGTCCAGAACCGAGGGTCAGGATGGAGCGGGGCTTGCTGAGTGGCAGCAGCAGGGAGGAGGGTTAGCTGCCTGGGCACTTCAGTTTAAAGTGCACCTGTCCCTTTGGCCAGCTGTCTTGCGACAGCCAGCCAGACATGCATACTTTGAAAGCTCTAACCCAGCTGTCTTAAGACAGCTGGGTTAGAGCAAGTGCAGGCCGCCAGTGCCCTCAGGTGTGCCGAGAGGCCGCTCCCTCCAATCCTGGCTCTTCTCTCATGCTGGTTAACAGCATGAGAGCAACGCCAGAATTGGTTAAGGCAGTTGGCTGGGGCACACGCTGAACAGCAGCAGCAGCAGGACGTGCAGCGAGGAGGAGGAGGTGTCGAATGTAAGTGGATTTTTATTTTATTTTTACCCACCACCCATTTGCCCGCCTACCACTCCCCATAGATATCGGCTGCCACTGCATAAGCTTCGTGTTGTCTTTATTCTGTTTTTAATACCTGTTACGTGCCAAGCATGTGATGAATAACAATAATTAATATCTTGGTTTTATATGGAGTTTCAACCGCACTTGTCCTTTCATGTGCTAAGAATGGTATGTAGTGTGCTGTGCTTTCAGTGGCACTTGTTAGCTGAGATGCATGTGTTGTGGGTAGTCCGTGCGATCTGTGATGACTTTTACCCGTATAAGTTTCTTACAATGTAAGTTATGTGAGTTACAGATCTGCCAACTCACACAGTGCCACACGATATCGGCTCCCGTCACCCGGTGAGGAGCCGATATCACATGGTGGCAGGGAAAACGAGCATTGGAAATGCAATAGGTCTCGCATTTGCTTATGTTAGAGCTGTTGGCGTTGTAAATGGCGTTGTAAATGACAATGTCTTTTATCCATGTGTTATGGATTGTATGTGGTGTGTAGTGAAGTTCCCGGTTTCAGATTTACTTGTAGAGCTGTGCAGTGTTTGAAATAATAGTTCCACCCTTGAAGCCTACTGATTTCTGTAATTAATTGATAATCCGACACACCGTGGACACAAAGCTACCCAATGTCGGCACAAAAAATGCACATATCGACCTTTTAGGGCCAGTCCTTCTGGCAGTGTCCTGTTTCCAGTGGGGCTGGTCCGAGGCTGGTTGCACACCGCACCACGAGAGAGACACCGCTGCCATTTTAAATATCCCGGTTTCAGGCCAGAAGTGCCTGCTTCATTTAAACACTGAACGGCGCCTTTGGGTGGACCCCGTCTTCTCGAAGGAAGCTTGCGTGCCATAGCAGCGAGGGCAAGCTATTGCAAGAGCTCCCCTGCACACGGTCCTGAGTGTGCATGACACAGGTAAACAAACTGAAATGGCGCCACCTGCTACCATCACACCTAGACACACGTCACAGTGGCTCGTGTGGTCCCCCTCACTACGACTGTACGGATAATCCTGCCTTTCCCTAACTCTTGGCGATCGTCGCCGTGTGGAAAGCATGCCGAGGGCAGCACGGTGTCATGGACAGCAGCTGAGAGTGAGCGTGCAGGAGAGTGGGCAGACAGCTCTAGCTCGAGCCTGCCACTGCACAGCAAGGAATGTGCTCGCAGCCTGACTGATCAGGCAAAAGAAGCTCTTCTCGACCAGCCAGTCTGGGGGAAATGTAACCGGCGGGGGTAGATGAGGCGAGTAGGCGAGCTGCTCGCTGTGGGAGAGGGATGGGGAGACACATGTGAAGAGGCGCACTGCACATGCACACGTGTTCCGCCGTACACCACAGGTTTACTGGATATGACCTGATGAGAAGAGCTGTGCATCGCACGCTTACTGCACAAGCCCACGTGTGAACAACAGTGCACCGCAGGCTCGATGCCCATATATACACAACCCCACAGAGGTGCACCGCGAGCTAACAGCGCATGCACACATGCGCCACGGCTGTGCACAGCGGACTCATTGTACTACACTTCCCACATGTGTGCACCGCAAATTCGATGCCCACATATAAATATCACACATCGGTGCACCGCGATTGAACAGCGCATGTACACATACGCACGGCTGTGCACAGAGGACTCTATATACTACTTATGCCCCACGCTGCACATACAAGTACAAACATATATGTGCATCCCAATTAATTGGGGCCTGGAGCAGCGTTCTGCCCCGCGTAAAGCGCTTCAAAGCCTCGTCGGGAGTAGTAAGCGCTATATAAGTACCATTACAAGATAATACAGTGCAATACATATTACACAGCTGTACAGGCTAATTGTATTACACACGAATGCACATGCCACAGCGATACACCCCTTGCTCGCTGGTCATATATATAAAACAGGACTGAGCACGGCTGATTTGAGGTACCGTCCTCCGCACGGGGTTCTTTGTTACAATATATGATTCATTCATCTGAAAATCACTCACCCATCTGACAGAGGAGGAAGAGCTGCAAGCCGCTGAGGAGGCAGCGCCGGATTAGCATGTTCAGCTCGTCCTCGATTTCTCGCCTCTGCCAACAGCTGTGCTTCCCAAAATTCAGCCGGTACCCCTTCCTCCGACCGCGGCTCGTCCTGCGCCAGACGCTGCACCGGGCGACGAAAGGCGCGTTTTCGGCAGCGCAGCTTGAAAGCAGGCCGGCCCGCACCTCTAAGCCACACCCGCTGCCTCCATAGCTCAGCCCCATTCACTTTTAGCCTTTTTGGCATGCCCGCTGGCCACGCCCCCTTCACGCACACCCACCCCTTCCCAACCTGTCCTGTATAGCGTGCCACGCCCCCTTACCATGCCACTGGGGCTCTCTGCAAAGACATTCCTTCAAAGCACACGAAACACCTATGTCGCCTAGCATGTCCTGCACGGTTGCGCTCCCTATGATGTAGCTAAAGCTCGATGCACCCGCTCTTCGCGTGCCTCATGTAGCCACGCCCTCACCTAAGGCACCCCTGCAAAGACACTAGCAGCCAGCCACTATTAAAGTGAAAGCACGCATTGCGCGCTCTGTATACAAATAACGCCCGCCATTGTCCCGTGAATGCTGGGGGGGCGGGGGTGGAGGGGGGGGGGTGTTGGCCACTATTAAAGTGAAAGTGCGCATTGCGCGCTCCGCATGGAAGTAGCGCCCGCCATTGTCCAGTGAGTGCTGTGTGGGCGCGCTGCAAATTCAAGCGCCGCCATTCTCCCACATTCTTTAGTAAAGAAAATAGTGCTCGCACACTAATTAAAGCATCCCGTGTAACGCCGCCAGTAAAAGATCCAGTCCGGGTGGGCAGGGCCAAAAGGAGACAGGGCGGTAACCAGGAGGGACTAAGAGCCTCCTTTACAATGAGAAGCCACCGTTTACCATGCACTATGACGCAAGCCAGTAGGAATCATGGGCGGGGCTTCAAGTCCCCTTCTAAAAGTGTATCGATCACAATAAGCCTCGCAGAGCGAGGAGCGCATGCGCGCTCCAGCGCTAGGTCTGCGAGACCTAAAAAACCCACTGTAAACAGTGGATTTTCAGCCCACTTTCATAGGCTTTGAACTGCCGACATCCATTAAGGGGGGTAAAAACACCCAAGAACATCGGCACCAGCCTCTGCGAGTTTTTTTTCTTTTTCTTTGGAGGAGGGTGTTTGGGGCCCGGCTGGGATAAAAGTGCCATGTAGGTACCTCTCGGCACGAGGTCCCGTCTCCTCCTCACATGGTGAATATTTTGTTTGAGTTGGCAGGTCTGAAGTTGTCTGGATTTATCTGTAGCGTGTCATGGTAGGTGTGTGGTCTGTATTGTGACATGTATGTGTGCGAAATTTGGATTGTGCTGTCTGAATTGTGTGTTACCTGTAGTGTTTGATATGTATTTTGTGTGCTTTCTACAAAATGCGAAGTGCGCGCTCTCAGCTGTGATGGTGGCGTGTGAGGTAGGTGACTTCCTTGTTCGGGGACACATACCGTAACCGTACATGATCCGTGAGGTGTGGTGCCTGTGTGTTTGTGATCTGTGTTGTGTGGATTGTTCTACAGCGTGTGACGGGCATGTGTGTGATCTGTACTGCCTATGTAAGCAGGGCAGAGTTGACCGTCTGGGTGGGTTTACTGCCCCCAGCCTGTTGGTGTTAGTGCGGGGTGGTATTTGAAGTGCTAAGGCAGCACATTAAAGCTGTCAAAGTGCCTTGTTTAGATTTTAACTTGCAGCCCCCTGTGCCCGGTTCCTCCAGGGATGCAGGTCTTCTGGTTTTGTTCATGTTGTCTGCAGTTAGGTTTTACACTAGGTTAGCTACGTTTTCAAGTTGCATTCTGTGGTTACTAGTATATCAGTAGTTAAACAGAATTAATGTTTTTGTGTTGTATGGCAGCATGAATAGAACGTACTGCTGTATACAATTACATGGTAAAGACCAAAGTGGCGAGGTTGAGCTGAGTTGTTGGCTGGTATTGGCAGCAAGAGAAGCCGTTTGTCTGGTCTGACCTGCTCGCTAAGATCAGACAGTCACCTCTGGAGAGGGCACTGCCGACATGCCTGCTTCCTGTGCCAGAAGCAGTCCTCGCTTGTAAAAATCAAATGAGAATTCTTGAGCTCAACCAAAATGGCGTGCGAGAACTCAGAATTCACGTACAGAGGGAACACGTGCCAGTCCCAGCCTTGTGCCAAAGTGTTTGGAAGTGTTCCAAACACAAAGCCCCATCCCCCCACACAAGCACACACATACACACAGCCTCTCACTTATTCACATGAAGCCTCTCTCTCTCTCACAAACACACACCAGGTACATCTACAAGTAGCACTCTGTTTCACACAGAGACTCTCACACCAGGCTGACGCCTACCCCCATACATACAGGCTCTATTTGTCATGATATACACCTGTAAGTAGAAATTTCTCATATTCTCATACATGGGCACAGAACCTCTCTCTCACACACAGGAGGTATACTTAAAAGTAGCAGCACTTTCTCTCCCACGAGCACACAGCCTCTTTGATGCACGTGGAGACACACAAATGAGTAGGAGACTCACATTGTCCCACTTGCTGCTGCCTCTTTCTCACACATGGACACCCTCTCTTTCACACAGGTGATGTATATAAGTAGCACTGGCTCGCAGTCTCACCCATGCATATGCAGCCTCTCTATCTCACACATACCCTCTTTCATGCACAAATGTAGCAGCAGTTTCCCCTTAGGGGCGTAAATACAATTGGTGCATTTGGTGCTGTGGCACCAGGGCCCAGAGCCCTTAGGGGTCTAGTGAACTATAATAATTGCTATATTTTACCACCCCAGCAGCAGTTAAAGGGGTCATTTTTAGGTCTTGCCGAGACATGTTGTATTCAGAATATGGGCTTTAAGCTCCGCCCAGCGCTTCTGGTTGGTTGGTTGGCCTGCCTTTTGGAAATTCCTTTACTGTGGTTGGTCAATGGTGTCCATCTGTCCCACCTTTGGGTGCTTGGTTCCCTCCCACGGGACATCACCGATTTTGTTTCTTTTGGTTGGCCGTCTCTGGCCATCTGTTGCCTCCTCTCTCGTAGACGCACCCCCTTCCTCCCATTTTTGCTCCTGTCCTTCCTGGTTTTCGCCGCACAACTTTTTTTTCTGTTGATTGACTTTTGTGGCAATGGCGGCACGCCACGCTTTTGCTTTAAACATTTGAAGCTAAAGTGCGGCGTGCCGCCATTGCTACAAAAGTCAATCAATAAAAAAACAAAGGCAAGCGGACGCCACTTTTCTTCTCCATTTGCAAAGCCAGTAGCTCTACATTTAACTAATGTGAGACCTATTGCATTCCAAATGCTTGTTCTTGTTTGCGCCATTGTCCATGGTATCCTTGCTACACTACTGTTCTCCCTCAGATAAGTTCAGGGCCTCCCGCGAATGAATGAACAGAATTTATAAATAAATGAATGCGTGAACAGAATTTATAAAGCGCACAAAGGACCATGGGCGTCTAAGCGCTGTAGTGTTGCCAATCCACATAGTGAACTGATGGAGTACTTCAAATTATACTGGCCTATTTTATAGAGAAAATGGCCAGGTTTTTAAGGCTTTTCTAAAAGGGAGATACATCTTCAGGGATGTAAGATGGCGTGGAAGAGTATTCCAGAGCCTTATCACAGCAACTAATAAAGCTTTGCCTCCCCATTTCTTCTTCCGGACTCTCAAGATTATTATTCAATTTTGGTGTGCTAAGGGGAGATTTTGCACTCTAACACAGTGTATTTATAAGTAGCCCTCTCTCATTGTCCCTCACACACTGGATGCAGTCGCCGGCTGAAGCCCTCACCCAGAACTGAGACGTCCTCGCTGTTCTCGCACCCACTCCTGGACCCCCCGTGCTCCAGCCTGAAGCTCCCACTGAGGGGGAACTATCGGAGGCACCTGCATAAGATGGATTTTTGTTGAAACCGGCGTCCCACGTGGTCCTCCGCGAAGCACTGACTAGTGTCAACGAGAGGCCTCCACGGGAACCGCAGTTTCATTTCCACAGAGCAGGCAGAGTGTAAAGCTGAAAAGCTGCTTTTCCGCTTTCAAAACAGCAAAATCTATTTTTTCATAACAATCAGTTTTTCGCCTGAACACGTCCTACGCAGGGCATTTAATCACTCTCAAGGCATAAAGGAAGCGTATTCACCTGTTCCTGCTTTCTCGCTACTACTGTGGTGTGAACAGCAGGGGTGGCGTCCTGTCTATTAGCATGTCTAACAGAGGCCTCCCTATCCCCAATATAATTATGAATCCATCACCGAGGGGGGGGGGGGGAGCGCCTGAGCACGTCCTACGCAGGGCATTTAATCACTCTCGGCAGAAAGGAAGCGTATTCACCTGTTCCTGCTTTCTCGCTACTACTGTGGTGTGAACAGCAGGGGTGGCGTCCTGTCTATTAGCGTGTCTAACAGATGCCTCCCTATCCCCAATATAATTATGAATCCATCACCGAGGGGCATATACAAAACAAGCGCGGGAGCCCGCTCTTGTTTTTATTTTTTTTATTATTTTACCATGGATTTGCGGATCCTCTGCAAAATTGCAGTAAAATAAAAAATAAAAATAAACACGTTTTTTGGCCCCTGGCAGGGACCCTGTGGGACCCTTCCACCAGGCCTAGGGTGTCAGGGCAATCCTACCCTGCCTCCTTTTGTTTTGTTTTTTGAAGCCTTTTTTTTGGGACTTGAGGAGTCTGAGACCCAAGATGGTTGCCAACACTTCCTGGCTGAAGTGTTGGCAGCCAATCGGATCTCACCATGAGATCTGTCAGATCCACTGAGGATTTGCGTCCCTAGATATCTATAAATCTTTTTTCTTTAACTCCAAACTACTGAACGGATTTACACCAAATTACAAAAAGTACTCTTTCTGCACCAAGAGCTAGCTTTCGACCAAATTTGGTGTAACGTTCAGCAGTTCAAGCTATAGTCTTGTTCAAAATCCCTATGGGAAATTGCATGGGGAAAACGTGTTTTGGGACCACCCTGTATTCTCAGCCCCCACTTGACGGATCACCCTGAAACTTTCCAAACAGCAGCTGAATTGACCAGGTCACTAGTTTTGAAAAATTATTGAATATTCCTTAAACGGAACCTGTTATTAGCTAAAGAAAAAACACTTTGTCCATTGAAACTAGGTCCTACCTGTAACTATCTATTGGTGACTGCCAGTAGGATGGATGGGTATGGGTATGTGTATGTGTGTATGTATGTGTATATATATATATATATATATCTCTCTCCTCCAAACTCAGGTTACAGCCGCCGCTGCTCCAAACCAGAGGGTGCGTCGTCGTAAATGGACCACCCAAGCACGGTCCAATAATAATTGCCACTACCTCGAACACCAAGGAATGACGACGCCGTGTACTGGCCAAATTTCATTTATTCAGTCAGCTGATAGGACGCGTTTCGCCTGACCAGCAGGCTTGATCACCAACAATTTTTTTCTTTCCATATCAACCATTTTTAAATAGCGTGCTCGTGACAAGTCACATGACGTGACTACCAAAAAAGTGCATTAAAAGAAAGAAAGACTGGTAGTTTTTGCTCCTTTTCCCAAAATCACATCTCATTACAATTTAAATTTTAAAATTATTGACAGTGTACATTTGAATTAACAACGAGGATTGTACAAAAATAATAAATACATTCTTTCTGAAGGCCGCTTCCAAAAATAATCGGAAGACAGACTACGAACGAGAGAACATTCAGTACGCTATTCTCTTCAGGCGTGTTACTACTGAATAAGATGGAATTCAATTCAAAGATATCATATTGTATAAGTATCCCATTTAGTCTTAATAGCGAAACCTTACCTTCACTCTATTATTGAGTTGAAGGAAAAACCACTCAGTTGAATGCTAGGAAACTTTTTTCAGACTACAAAGTAAAAATTCTACCCTAATGGGTCTGTTCACAAATGCATACACCTCAAACATGTAATTGTTCGTGCTGTGATAAAAGGCAAAAAAGTATATATATATATATATATATATATATATATATATATATATATATATATATTCACTGAAAAAACCATAGGTTTTAGGGACAGTTATAGTTAGTTGGACATTTCACTCGTACAAAACCATAGAAATTCCCCTGTTATAGTTAGTTCAGCTAACTATAACTCGCGCCCCCATAAGCACTGCTGATGACGTCACATATTACATCACTCATGACATGGTCAGTGACATCACTGATGACATCTCAAATGACATCACTGATGACATCACTGATGACACCATCCAGTGACTGTGTGTTTCTGTAAAGTTTAAATATGTTTAATATATATAGGGAAAGGCGTATTGAAGAATGAGTGGGTGTATAAGTGTCTGAATGGATGATTTAGTACGTGCGTGACTGACTCTACAAGTGAGTGATTAAACGTATCTTACTGAATGCATGGGTTAGTGACTAAACTGTGTGAATGTCTGTATCCGTCTGTTTGTTGGTGTGTAAGTGGATGCATGGATTTGCGAATAGCTACATGAGTGTCTATATGGGTTATTGATTGGTTCTCTGAGTATCTGTATGGCTGCCTGAGTGTTTGTGTGGGTGGGGTGTGTGTGACTCTGTACATAGATGTGTGAGTGGGTGATTCACTGGGTGCATGATTTCAAGAGTGCATCTGTGATGGACTGCTTGGGTGGGTGAGTGTGTGTATGGGTGTGTTAGTGAGTGAATGTATATCTCAGTGGTACATGTGCGAGTAACTACATATGTAAAAGGCAGTATATATGTGTGTAAGAGTATTTAAATGGCTATAAGTGAGAGTGTGTGATTGTGAGTGGCTGCATGGATGCGTGTGTGCTTGTATCAGTTATTGTATAAGAGCGTAAGAATGTGCTAGTATTTGTATGAGTAAGTGAGCTGGTGTGTGTATAACTGTATAGGTGAGTAAATGGGTGTGTGATTAATTTTTTGCATGACTGAATAGGTGTGTGAGTACCTCTATGGATGAGTGGCGGTGTGTGAGTGTTTATATAGGTGTATGAGTGCATATGATAGTCCTGTACTGAGTGACTGTAAGTATGAGTGACTGTACGGGTGAGTGAGTAGATGTGTGTGTGTGTAGACCTAAGAATTAGTGAGTGGGTATGTAGTTATTGGTATTGGAGTGTGTATGGTTTTGAGAATGGCAGTCTGTAATTTAGAGTGGGTGTATCAAAAGTTATATTAGGGTGTGAGAAGATGCATGAAATTATCACATGGATGATGTCATCAGTGATGTCATTTGAGATGTCATCAGTGATGTCATCAGTGATGTCACTGACCATGTCATGAGTGATGTAATATGTGACGTCATCAGCAGTGCATTGCGGGGCGCGAGTTATAGTTAGCTGAACTAACTATAACAGGGGAATTTCTATGGTTTTGTACGAGTGAAATGTCCAACTAACTATAACTGTCCCTAAAACCTATGGTTTTTTCAGTGAATTTCAAAGGTTTTTTAAATGCTAATTTCTAACTATAACGTGTCTGAAACCTATGGTTTTTTCAGTGAATTTCAAAGGTTTTTTAAATGCTAATTTCTAACTATAACGTGCCTGAAACCTATGATTTTTTAAGTGAATTTCAAAGGTTTTTTAAATGCTAGTTTCTAACTATGCCTACAGAGGTAGGACATGTGAAGAAAGAAGAAAAAACGCACAGAAAGAAGCAAAAGAAATGCAGAAAGAAGCAACAGAAGTCCACAAAGACGAAGAAAAGTGCAGGAAGAAGCAAAAGATGTGCAGAAAGAACCAACAGAGGAGCAGAAAGAGGCCTTGTTGCAAAATTATCCTGTGCCCACAACTTTTTCAGACGGGTACTGGTGGTAACTGACTCTGACTAACCAGAGTCAGTGCTATGCTAAAAGACACTTAGAATACAGTGAAAACACCTACATACACTAGGGAACACTATGCGTTGGGGTACCCCTGTGATTAGCATGACCTCCTCTGTAAGTCCCTAGTACATAATAGGGCAGGGGGATTAAAACTACCTCTTAAACGCGCTACAGGGCGCGTTTGCACAGTGGTGAAGGGAGGGGGGCCTGAGGTGACATGTGTGCAAAGCGCGCCCCGTGGCGCGTTTTTAAGTTGCGGGATTAAGTCCCCTTGAATCCTGAGGGTCCCTGGGGCCCAACTAGCCCCCAGGTACCTACAGTTAGGACCACAGAGCTGAGTTGCAGAGAGGCGTTCCGAGGCCACGCACCTTTTTTCACCTCTCTGCAACGCAACTCTGTTGTGCTTACTGAAGGTACCTGGTGGGCTAGTTGGCCCCAGGGTCCCTCAGGATTCAAGGGGAATTAATTCGCCAACTTAAAACGCACCACAGGGCGTGTTTGCGCACATGTCACCTGAGGCCCCGCCCCCTCCCTTCACCACTGTGCAAACGCGCCCCGTGGCGCGTTTTAAGTTGGGGGATTAGGTCATCTTGAATCCTGAGGGTCCCTGGGGCCCAACTAGCCCACCAGGTACTTCCAGTAAGCACCACAGGCCTGCGTTGCAACGCCTGTAACAAATTGTGCAGTTGTGTTTAGGTAGTGAAGGGGGTCGTGCTGGGGGTAGTGTTTTAGGGTTTAGGGTAGTGCAGTGGTGTTTGTGTAGTGTAGGGGGTCATGCTGGGGGTAGATTTAGGGTTTAGGGTAGTGCAGTGGTGTTTGGATAGTGTAGGGAGTCGTGCTGGGGGAGTGTTTTAGGGTTTAGGGTAGTGCAGTGGTGTTTGGGTAGTGTAGGGGTTGTGCTGGGGGTAGTGTTTTAGGGTTTAGGGTAGTGCAGTGGTGTTTGGGTAGTGTAGGGGGTCGTGCTGGGTGTAGTGGTTTAGGGTTTAGGGTAGTGCAGTGGTGTTTGGGTAGTGTAGGGGGTACTGCTGGGGGTAGTGTTTAGGGTTTAGGGTAGTGCAATGGTGTTTGTGTAGTGTAGGGGTACTGCTGGGGGTAGTGTTTTAGGGTTTAGGGTAGTGCAGTGGTGTTTGGGTAGTGTAGGGGGTACTGCTGGGGGTATTGTTTTAGGGTTTAGGGTAGTGCAGTCGTGTTTGGGTAGTGTAAGGGTTCGTGCTGGGGGTAGTTTTTTAGGGTTTAGGGTAGTGCAGTGGTGTTTGTGTAGTGTAGGGGGTAGTGTTTTAGGGTAGTGCAGTGGTGTTTGTGTAGTGTAGGGGGTCGTGCTGGGGTAGTGTTTTAGGGTTTAGGGTAGTGCAGTGGTGTTTGTGTAGTGTAGGAGGTCGTGTTTTAGGGTTTAGGGTAGTGCAGTGGTGTTCGGGCAGTGTAGGGGGTCGTGCTGGGGGTGGTGTTTCAGGGTTTAGGGCAGTGCAGTGGTGTTCGGGCAGTGTAGGGGGTCTTGCTGGGGGTGGTGTTACAGGGTTTAGGGCAGTGGTGTTTGGGTAGTGTAGGGGGTCATGTTGGGGGTAGTGTTTCAGGGTTTAGGGCAGTGCAGTGGTGTTTGGGTAGTGTAGGGGGTCATGCTGGGGGGAGTGTTTTAGGGTTTAGGGCAGTGCAGTGGTATTCGGGTAGTGTAGGGGGTCGTGCTGGGGGGAGTGTTTTAGGGTTTAGGGCAGTGCAGTGGTGTTCGGGTAGTGTAGGGGGTCGTGCTGGGGGGGAGTGTTTGAGGGTTTAGGGCAGTGCAGTTGTGTTCGGGTAGTGTAGGGGGTCGTGCTGGGGGGAGTATTTTAGGGTTTAGGGTAGTGCAGTGGTGTTCGGGTAGTGTAGGGGGTCGTGCTGGGGGTTGTGTTTCAGGGTTTAGGGCAGTGCAGTGGTGTTCGGGCAGTGTAGGGGGTCGTGCTGGGGCTGGTGTTTCAGGGTTTAAGGCAGTGCAGTGGTATTTGGGCAGTGTAGGGGGTCTTGCTGGGGGTGGTGTTTCAGGGTTTAGTGCAGTGGTGTTCGGGCAGTGTAGGGGGTCTTGCTGGGGGTGGTGTTTCAGGGTTTAGGGCAGTGGTGTTCGGGCAGTGTAGGGGGTCGTGCTGGGGGTGGTGTTTCAGGGTTTGGGGCAGTGCAGTAGTGTTCGGGCAGTGTAGGGGTCGTGCAGGGGTTGGTGTTTCAGGGTTTAGAGCAGTGCAGTTGTGTTCGGGCAATATAGGGGGTCGTGCTGGGGGTGGTGTTTCAGGGTTTAGGGCAGTGCAGTGGTGTTCGGGCAGTGTAGGGGGTCTTGCTAGGGGTGCTGTTTCAGGGTTTAGGGCAGTGGTGTTTGGGCAGTGTAGGGGGTCTTGCTGGGGGTGATGTTTCAGGGTTTAGGGCAGTGCAGTGCTGTTCGTGCAGTGTAGGGGGTCGTGCTGGGGATGGTGTTTCATGGTTTAGGGCAGTGCAGTAGTGTTCAGGCAGTGTAGGGGGTCGTGCTGGGGCTGATGTTTCAGGGTTTAGGGCAGTGCAGTGGTGCTCGGGCAGTGTAGGGGGTCGTGCTGGGGGTGGGGTTTCAGGGTTTAGGGCAGTGGTGTTCGGGCAGTGTAGGGGGTCTTGCTGGGGGTGATGTTTTAGGGTTTAGGGCAGTGCAGTGGTGTTCGGGCAGTGTAGGGGGTCTTGCTGGGGGCAGTGTTTCAGGGTTTAGGGCAGAGCAATGGTGTTCAGGCAGTGTAGGGGGTTGTGCTGGAGGTGGTGTTTCAGGGTTTAGGGCAGTGCAGTGGTGTTCGGGCAGTGTAGGGGGTCTTGCTGGGGGTGGTGTTTCAGGGTTTAGGGCAGTGGTGTTCAGGCAGTGTAGGGGGTCATGCTGGGGTGGTGTTTCAGGGTTTAGGGCAGTGCAGTGGTGTTCGGGCAGGGTAGGGGGTCGTGCAGGGGCTGGTGTTTCAGGGTTTAGGGCAGTGCAGTGGTGTTCGGGCAGTGTAGGGGGTCGTGCTGGGGGTGGTGTTTCAGGGTTTAGGGCAGTGCAGTGGTGTTCGGGCAGTGTAGGGGGTTGTGCTGGGGGTGGTGTTTCAGGGTTTAGAGCAGTGCAGTGGTGTTCGGGCAGTGTAGGGGGTCGTGCAGGGGGTGGTGAGTCAGGGTTTAGGGCAGTGCAGTGGTGTTCGGGCAGTGTAGGGGGTCATGCTGGGGGTGATGTTTCAGGGTTTAGGGTAGTGCAGTGGTGTTCGGGCAGTGTAGGGGGTCTTGCTGGGGGTGGTGTTTCAGGGTTTGGGGCAGTGCAGTAGTGTTCGGGCAGTGTAGGGGGTCGTGCAGGGGTTGGTGTTTCAGGGTTTAGAGCAGTGCAGTTGTGTTCGGGCAATATAGGGGGTCGTGCTGGGGGTGGTGTTTCAGGGTTTAGGGCAGTGCAGTGGTGTTCGGGCAGTGTAGGGGGTCTTGCTAGGGGTGCTGTTTCAGGGTTTAGGGCAGTGGTGTTTGGGCAGTGTAGGGGGTCGTGCTGGGGGTGGGGTTTCTGGGTTTAGGGTAGTGCAGTGGTGTTCGGGCAGTGTAGGGGGTCGTGCTGGGGCTGGTGTTTCAGGGTTTAGGGCAGTGCAGTGGTGTTCGGGCAGTGTAGGGGGTCATGCTGGGGGTGGTGTTTCAGGGTTTAGGGCAGTGCAGTGGTGTTCGGGCAGTGTAGGGGGTCGTGCTGGGGGTGGTGTTTCAGGGTTTAGGGCAGTGGTGTTCGGGCAGTGTAGGGGGTCTTGCTGGGGGTGATGTTTCAGGGTTTAGGGCAGTGCAGTGGTGTTCGGGCAGTGTAGGGGGTCTTGCTGGGGGCAGTGTTTCAGGGTTTAGGGCAGAGCAATGGTGTTCAGGCAGTGTAGGGGGTTGTGCTGGAGGTGGTGTTTCAGGGTTTAGGGCAGTGCAGTGGTGTTCGGGCAGTGTAGGGGGTCTTGCTGGGGGTGGTGTTTCAGGGTTTAGGGCAGTGGTGTTCAGGCAGTGTAGGGGGTCATGCTGGGGTGGTGTTTCAGGGTTTAGGGCAGTGCAGTGGTGTTCGGGCAGGGTAGGGGGTCGTGCAGGGGCTGGTGTTTCAGGGTTTAGGGCAGTGCAGTGGTGTTCGGGCAGTGTAGGGGGTCGTGCTGGGGGTGGTGTTTCAGGGTTTAGGGCAGTGCAGTGGTGTTCGGGCAGTGTAGGGGGTTGTGCTGGGGGTGGTGTTTCAGGGTTTAGAGCAGTGCAGTGGTGTTCGGGCAGTGTAGGGGGTCGTGCAGGGGGTGGTGAGTCAGGGTTTAGGGCAGTGCAGTGGTGTTCGGGCAGTGTAGGGGGTCATGCTGGGGGTAGTGTTTTAGGGTTTAGGGCAGTGCAGTGGTGTTCGGGCAGTGTAGGGGGTCGTGCAGGGGGTGGTGTTTCAGGGTTTAGGGCAGTGCAGTGGTGTTCGGGCAGTGTAGGGGTCGTGCTGGGGGTGGTGTTTCAGGGTTTAGGGCAGTGCAGTGGTGTTCGGGCAGTGTAGGGTGTCGTGCTGGGGGTGGTGTTTCAGGGTTTAGGGCAGTGCAGTGGTGTTCGGGCAGTGTATGTGGTCTTGCTGGGGGTGGTGTTTCAGGGTTTAGGGCAGTGGTGTTCGGGCAGTGTAGGGGGTCTTGCTGGGGGTGGTGTTTCAGGGTTTAGGGCAGTGCAATGGTGTTCGCGCAGTGTAGGGGGTCTTGCTGGGGCTGGTGTTTCAGCGTTTAGGGCAGTGCAGTGGTGTTCGGGCAGTGTAGGGGGTCTTGCTGGGGCTGGTGTTTCAGGGTTTAGGGCAGTGCAGTGGTGTTCAGGCAGTGTAGGGGGTCTTGCTGGGGCTGGTGTTTCAGGGTTTAGGGTAGTGCAGTGGTGTTCGGGCAGTGTAGGGGGTCGTGCTGGGGCTGGTGTTTCAGGGTTTAGGGCAGTGCAGTGGTGTTCAGGCAGTGTAGGGGTCTTGCTGGGGCTGGTGTTTCAGGGTTTAGGGTAGTGCAGTGGTGTTCGGGCAGTGTAGGGGGTCGTGCTGGGGCTGGTGTTTGAGGGTTTAGGGCAGTGCAGTGGTGTTCGGGCAGTGTAGGGGGTCGTGCTGGGGCTGGTGTTTCAGGGTTTAGGGCAGTGCAGTGGTTTTCAGGCAGTGTAGGCGGTCGTGCTGGGGGTAGTGTTTCAGGGTTTAGGGCAGTGCAGTGGTGTTCGGGCAGTGTAGGGGGTCGTGCTGGGGCTGGTGTTTCAGGGTTTTGGGCAGAGCAGTGGTGTTCGGGCAGTGTAGGGGGTCGTGCTGGGGGTGGTGTTTCAGGGTTTAGGGCAGTGCAGTGTTGTTCGGGCAGTGTAGGGGGTCTTGCTGGGGGTGGTGTTTCAGGGTTTAGGGCAGTGGTGTTCGGGCAGTGTAGGGGGTCTTGCTGGGGGTGATGTTTCAGGGTTTAGGGCAGTGCAGTGTTGTTCGGGCAGTGTAGGGGGTCTTGCTGGGGGTAGTGTTTCAGGGTTTAGGGCAGTGCAGTGGTGTTCGTGCAGTGTAGGGGGTCGTGCTGGGAATGGTGTTTCAGGGTTTAGGGCAGTGCAGTAGTGTTCGGGCAGTGTAGGGGGTCGTGCAGGGGGTGGTGTTTCAGGGTTTAGGGCAGTGCAGTGGTGTTCGGGCAGTGTAGGGGGTCGTGCTGGGGGTGTTGTTTCAGGGTTTAGGGCAGTGCAGTGGTGTTCGGGCAGTGTAGTGGGTCGTGCAGGGGTGGTGTTTCAGGGTTTAGGGCAGTGCAGTGGTGTTCGGGCAATGTAGGGGGTCGTGCTGGGGCTGGTGTTTCAGGGTTTAGGGCAGTGCAGTGGTGTTCGGGCAGTGTAGGGGGTCTTGCTGGGCGTGGTGTTTCAGGGTTTAGGGCACTGGTGTTCGGGCAGTGTTGGGGGTCTTGCTGGGGGTGATGTTTCAGGGTTTAGGGCAGTGCAGTGGTGTTCGGGCAGTGTAGGGGATCTTGCTGGGGGTAGTGTTTCAGGGTTTAGGGCAGTGCAGTGGTGTTCGTGTAGGGGGTCGTGCAGGGGGTGGTGTTTCAGGGTTTAGGGCAGTGCAGTGGTGTTCGGGCAGTGTAGGGTTTCGTGCTGGGGGTGGTGTTTCAGGGTTTAGGGCAGTGCAGTGGTGTTCGGGCAGTGTAGGGGGTCGTGCACAGGGTGGTGTTTCAGGGTTTAGGGCAGTGCAGTGGTGTTCAGGCAGTGTAGGGGGTTGTGCTGGGGCTGGTGTTTCAGGGTTTAGGGCAGTGCAGTGGTGTTCGGGCAGTGTAGGGGGTCGTGGTGGGGCTGGTGTTTCACGTTTTAGGGCAGTGCAGTCGTGTTCGGGCAGTGTAGGGGGTCGTGCTGGGGCTCGTGTTTCAGGGTTTAGGGCAGTGCAGTGGTGCTCGGGCAGTGTAGGGGGTCGTGCTGGGGGTGGTGTTTCTGGGTTTAGGGTAGTGCAGTGGTGTTCGGGCAGTGTAGGGGGTCGTGCTGTGGCTGGTGTTTCAGGGTTTAGGGCAGTGCAGTGGTGTTCGGGCAGTGTAGGGGGTCGTGCTGGGGCTGGTGTTTCAGGGTTTTGGGCAGAGCAGTGGTGTTCGGGCAGTGTAGGGGGTCGTGCTGGGGGTGGTGTTTCAGGGTTTAGGGCAGTGCAGTGGTGTTCGGGCAGTGTAGGAGGTCGAGCTGGGGTTGGTGTTTCGGGGTTTAGTGCAGTGGTGTTCGGGCAGTGTAGGGGGTGATGTTTCAGGGTTTAGGGCAGTGGAGTGGTGTTCGGGCAGTGTAGGGGGTCGTGCTGTGGCTGGTGTTTCAGGGTTTAGGGCAGTGCAGTGGTATTCGGGCAGTGTAGGGGGTCGTGAAGGGGGTGGTGTTTCAGGGTTTAGGGCAGTGCAGTGGTGTTCGGGCAGTGTAGGGGGTCGGGCTGGGGGTGGTGTTTCAGGGTTTAGGGCAGTGCAGTGGTGTTCGAACAGTGTAGGGGTCGTGCAGGGGCTGGTGTTTCAATGTTTAGGGCAGTGCAGTGGTGTTCGGGCAGTGTAGGGGGTCGTGCTGGGGGTAGTGTTTTAGGGTTTAGGGTAGTGCAGTGGTGTTTGTGTAGTGTAGGGGGTCATGTTTTAGGGTAGTGCAGTGGTGTTTGGGTAGTGTAGGGGGTCGTGCTGGGGGTATTGTTTTAGGATTTAGGTTAGTGCAGTGGTGTTTGGGGTAGTGTAGGGGATCGTGCTGGGGGTAGTGTTTTAGGGTTTAGGGTAGTGCAGTGGTGTTTGTGTAGTGTAGGGGGTCGTGCTGGGGGTAGTGTTTTAGGGTTTAGGGTAGTGCAGTGGTGCTTGTGTAGTGTAGGGGTCGTGCCGGGGTAGTGTTTTAGGGTTTAGGGTAGTGCAGTGGTGTTTGTGTAGTGTAGGGGGTCATGTTTTAGGGTAGTGCAGTGGTGTTTGGGTAGTGTAGGGGGTCGTGCTGGGGGTAGTGTTTTAGGATTTAGGTTAGTGCAGTGGTGTTTGGGTAGTGTAGGGGTCGTGCTGGGGGTAGTGGTTTAGGGTAGTGCAGTGGTGTTTGTGTAGTGTAGGGGTCATGTTTTAAGATGCAACGCTCCAATACCTGACCAGTCTGCACTACATAAAACTGCAAAAAAACTAAAAATAAAAAGTGTTTTGCACACTTTTGTCATTGGGCTATATGTGGGCTACATCTGGGTAATATTTGTGCTACATTTGGGCTCTTTTTTTCTCTGGTGGCCATCTTGGAAGACTTCTTTGTTATGAAGTTTCCTAATTTCCTCATTTACTGCAGTCTCCTCAGTAGAAAATGCTTTCAGTTTTTTACTTTGATTCCATCAAGAAGGCATTCAGATGTGTCTCACATTTGCCATAAATTCAGAATGTTAGCACTCTAGTTGCTCATTAGATCACTGTAGTAAAGCTACTACTCACCAGGGAGTTAACTGGAAGTCTGCTGCTGGTATTGAAAGTGATTGTTTCAGTCTGCATGTCAGAATTTTCTAATGAAATAGAAGAGGATTTGAGATCTCACTTAAAACATGTCCTAATTTTTCTTTCTACAGCACTACCCATAATTTCTATGACAAAATGAACCCCATCATTTTGTTCCTTTTTAAATTAAATGTTTTAAGTGTTACCAGTTTATTCCAATCAAGATGGCTTCAGGTGTGCCATACTTTTGTCATAAGTAAGGCTGTTAGCACTCTAGTTGTTCTTTAGAACACTCTGGGAAGCTGCAGTAGAACACAAAGGCATCAACTGACAGGCTGCTCCTGTTGAAATATAACAGGAAGATATTTGAGATCTCACTTGAAACATGTCCTAATTTTTCTTTCTATAGCACTAACCATAATTTCTATGACAAAATGAACCCCATCATTTTGTTCCTTTTTAAATTAAATGTTTTAAGTGTTACCAGTTTATTCCAATAAAGATGGCTTCAGGTGTGCCATAATTTTGTCATAAGTAAGGCTGTTAGCACTCTAGTTGTTCTTTAGAACACTCTGGGAAGCTGCAGTAGAACACAAAGGAATCAACTGACAGTCTCTGCTCTTGTTGGATGTACATGTTTTACTGAGAATGTCAGACTTCCTTCTCACATGACTGAGAAAGATAATGTGAATTTACAGAAAATATGCTCTCATTTTAGCTTCTGGAGCACCTTCCAAAACTCTATGGGACAAGCATGTGAAAATAGTTTTTTCTCAAACATGATTCATGATATCCCAGCAGAAGGTTTTTCACAGGGTAAAATCACCTTAGAACACACCACAATTCCTGAAATTAGTATGGTACCATCAACAAATGAATTCTAATGTAACTAAAGTCTGTTATCACCCTTTATAGTTCTCCTTTTGGTAACCCTCCAAATTTTTGATTCACTACAATGCATTTCAATGGGGTACTATCATTTATATTGGTCCCAAGATGGCTGCCAGCAATTCCAGGATGAAGTGCTGACAGCCAATCAGATCTCACGATGACATGTGTGGTTAGGCTCCGCCCAGATATATATGTGATTTTACTTTTGATTTTCTCAGCAACTACTGAACGGATTTACACCATTTAACAAAAAGGGTTCTTTCTGAACCAAGAACTACCTCTTTGCCAAATTTGGTGTAATTCCGTTCAGCAGTTCGGGCTGTAGCCGTGTCTAAAGTTTCCTATGGAAAATTGCATGGGGAAAACATGTTTTGGGACCCCCCTTTTTTCTCGGCCCCCACTTGCCCAATCACCCCAAAACATTTAGGATAGGAGCGGACCGGAGCGGGCGATAAGTTTTGAAAATTTCGCGAAGATTCGTCAACCGGCGCCAAAGTTATTGGAAATAGAATGTTGTGAATTTCCTATGGAAAATAGGTCCTAACTATAACTATCTACTGGCGACCGCCAGTAGATAATATAATATATATAATATATAATATATGATCCCGCCCTAGTGGGCAATACTCATTTTTGCAATATCTACCTTCTTCCAAATAAACGTGCTAAAAACCCTGTGACGAAATTAATAATGACAAAAACAGTTAAAAACAGATCCAGAGAGGTTGCATATTTTGTTTCCATAATGAAATCAATGAAACCTGAAGAGAGTTTTACAAATGTGTGATCAAATCCTCTTCAATATTTAATCCTGTCGGAATACGAGTGTTTAATTCCAAAATGTAACATGACTCAAGTTTTCTAAGCTTTTTTTCGCGATTTCCACCACGCACATTAGGTGGAATACAGTCAATTACAAAATATGTTAAACCTTGTACATTTTTCTCATGATGAGACTCAAAATGTCGTGCTACTGGATAAGCTCCATCTCCATTACGTATTGCTCTGAGATGTTGCAATATCCTTTTATGTACCGGATGGATTGTGCTGCCCACGTATCTCATGCCACAAGGGCATTGGAGGACGTAGACTGCATAATCCGTCTTACAGGAGAAATACCCTTTGATCTTTTTCTCTCTTTTGGAGAGGCCCAATGTGTATGACACGGTGTTTTTGCAATCAATCAATCAAGCATTTGTATAGCGCGCTACTCACCCGGAGGGTCTCGAGGCGCTACATGCCTTGCATTTGGTACACTTAATAAAACCTTCTTTTCGTTTTAGCCATGTTGAAGGGTGGCTACCTTGCTGCTTCTTGGATATCATGTTGCTGACTAGCATTTGTTTAAAGGAGCGTGCTTTTCTAAACGTTATTGCCGGTTTTTTCTGAACTAATTTTCCCAATAACGGATCATTACGAATCAAATGCCAATGCTTAGCTACAATGCTCCTAACCTTCCCATGCTGGCAATTTAAAGGAGGTGATCATTCTAACTTGATTATCTAGCTTTTTCTCTCCTTTGATTTTATTCTGACTAGTATTGAAGAGAATATCCTGTCTAGATCTCTTTTTGCTTTACAGATGGCAGCATGAACAATGCCCTCTGTATAGCCTCTGGCTCTAAACCGAGTTCTCAGTGAGTTTAATTCACTGTCTAAAACTTCCTTTTCACTACAATTGCGAATCGTCCTCAGACATTCTCCATAAGGGATACTAATTATCAAGTTATAGGGGTGGAAACTAGTTGCATGAAGCAACGTGTTTCCCGCTGTAGGTTTCCTGTAGAGCATAGTATGCAGCTTAGAATCTTTGGCATAAATGGTTAAATCCAAGAAGTTTACAGAAGTGTCACTAATAGTGCTGGTGAATTTCAGATTTAAATCATTCACCTGCAGTTTTTTGATAAAGGTTTTTACTGATTCCTCAGTCCCCTTCCAAACGACGAAAAGATCGTCGATGAAACGGCTCCAATGTAGCACATTTTCCTCCCATTCTGTCTGATAGGAGACGCGGACCACCTGCTCCTCCCACCAGCCCATATGCAAATTAGCGTAGCTGGGGGCGAAGCAGGTGCCCATCGCCGTCCCACAGATCTGATGAAACGGCTCATCGTTAAAGAGAAAATAGTTACTTTTCAAACACACTGAGACCATAGAAAGCAACATCTGTGTATGTGCCCATAGTTTGATCGGTCGGGTACTCAGGAAATGCTTGATGGCCTTTAAGCCATCTTCATGCCTAATACTGGTGTATAGCGTGGTGACATCACTTGTTACCAACAGCAGATCTTCTTCCCAGGGGAGGTCGTAGATTTTTTTCAAAAAATCTCCCGTATCCTGAATATAGGAGGGGAGCATCTTTACAAAAGGACATAAAAATGAATCTATAAATTTAGAGGTATTTTGAAAGCTCCACCAATGGCGGAGATAATAGGACGTCCTGGGGGTTTTCAAGGCTCTTATGGACTTTCGGTATAAGATAGAATACTGGTACCACAGGATTGTCAACTTTTAAAAATAAGAGTTCCTCGTGTGTGATTAAACATTGATTATACCATTCTTGTAATTGTCCATTATACAACCTAAAACTAGTATGCATAATTATTTCAGTAATCTTAGCATAATTACTGCGATTGTTCAATTGCTTGTAGGCTTCATTCAAATAATCAGTCTTATCCCAAAGAACGACATTTCCACCCTTATCGGCATTACGCACAATACAATTGCCCTTAGATGTCAATTTAGTAACCAAAGCAGAATACTCCTTTTCATGCTGTGAGAAAACTTTATGCTTGACACTTGTGCATTTTTCCAAATTTTTTAAATCATTAATTACTAACTCATTGAAAACATCAACTGAGTCTCTGGTAGTCATTGGTATAAATCTGGAAGCTGGTCTAAAATTCGTGGGAGCATTGCCACTGATGTCCACTTCTTGTTCTCTGGCAATTTCAAGGGCTTGACTGGTAGAAATTTGAATATCCTCATTCCGGCCAGTTGAAACCATGTCAGTAGTATTGGCCATGATCAGAGTATGGGGCTTGTGTCACTTAAATTTTCCATTCGCCTCAAGTCTAATAAAAGATCCATATCTGATACTGAAAGATTGTCCAACTGACTGTCAATCGCAGGTACATTTCTTACTTCAGCTGTTCTTCGTTGTTGGTTCAAGGCAAAGTGTTTTTTTAACTTCAATGTTCTCACGAATTTAAAAACATCCACTCGTGTTTGCACATAGTCGAATTCTGCTGGAGGGCAATACGAAAGACCAAGTTTAAGGATATTTTGTTTCCTTGTCCGAAAGTGAAATGGCGGTCAAATTTATTACTGTTGATTCATTATCTGGTGTTATGTCAATATTTATTTGTTCTTTTTCGTACTGGTAGCGTTGGCATTGTTTAAACCCCTTGCGCCTCTGTTGCCTTTTCCTCTTTGTGGTCCTTCGTAGCTCACTGGTGGTCTTGGGCGGAGATTGAATCTTCTGTCTTGCTCTAAAAAACCAAACTCCTCAGTAATAGAGGGTGCTACTGGGACACCTTGTCTATTTTGACCTTCTTCTAAATCGGTATCAACTTCAGAGCTTTGGATGCTACTTAATTCAGATTGTGCATCAGATCTCATTTGGCCTTTAGGGTTCATTCTCTGTCTTCTCAGATTTTCGAATTTTTTGGCAAAGGTGTAAATTTGCCCTCGTTCATAGTCATTTTTATCTCGTGAAAACTTTTGTGCCTTTCTTTCCCTGATTGTTGTTTCCAGTTTTTTAAGGCGATCTTTCATTTCTTTCATGAACTTCTCAATGGGTTCTTGGTTGGTTTCTTTGTCGAGCATCTCTATAATTTGGGCAATTTCCTCCAATTTTCTGTCGATCGATATCCGCGTATTTTACCAATATTGCAAGCATTCTGCGGGATGACTCTTGATTGTTTTCAGCCCACTCGCAGAGCATATTGGGATTAGGATCTTCGTATGTAGGCGCCACCATGATACGGAGTCCTCGTGGTATTCGTTTCACCTCCAAATATCGCTGGAGGGATTTCGACTCCCACCATTTGGATAACTCACTACGTTTTAATTTTTCTAGGCGCCTTAAACGCGCTGTGACATCTGAGATTTTATCGTTACTTGCAGCCATTCCTATTTTCTTCACGAAAACACTGGTGTCATTGAAAATGGAAAGCGCAGCTTCCCTCTTTCCTTTACTTCAGCAGCTGACATTATCAAAACAAATTGTGGCTTGTCGCCTCAGCCAGAAACCGCCAGACTCTACTCAGCACACTGCTAGTAGAATTTAATTCTTCCTGACTGGCTTCCCTCTTCCCGCACTTGCGTCCAAGGTGTCTCCTACCTGGCAAACTCTGGCGTGCTCCGTGGGCCCTCCGACTCACCGGGGTCCGCCGCGGATTACCAAGCGCGTCTCCTTAAATAGGAAGAGTGCAGTCCTGCTTCTCCTCAATTCGCACTGCGGGGGGGCGGCGGTCTTCAACCTCTCTCCTCCAAACTCAGGTTACAGCCGCCGCTGCTCCAAACCAGAGGGTGCGTCGTCGTAAATGGACCACCCAAGCACGGTCCAATAATAATTGCCACTACCTCGAACACCAAGGAATGACGACGCCGTGTACTGGCCAAATTTCATTTATTCAGTCAGCTGATAGGACGCGTTTCGCCTGACCAGCAGGCTTGATCACTCAACAATTTTTTTCTTTCCATATCAACCATTTTTAAATAGCGTGCTCGTGACAAGTCACATGACGTGACTACCAAAAAAGTGCATTAAAAGAAAGAAAGACTGGTAGTTTTTGCTCCTTTTCCCAAAATCACATCTCATTACAATTTAAATTTTAAAATTATTGACAGTGTACATTTGAATTAACAACGAGGATTGTACAAAAATAATAAATACATTCTTTCTGAAGGCCGCTTCCAAAAATAATCGGAAGACAGACTACAAACGAGAAAACATTCAGTACGCTATTCTCTTCAGGCGTGTTACTACTGAATAAGATGGAATTCAATTCAAAGATATCATATTGTATAAGTATCCCATTTAGTCTTAATAGCGAAACCTTACCTTCACTCTATTATTGAGTTGAAGGAAAAAACACTCAGTTGAATGCTAGGAAACTTTTTTCAGACTACAAAGTACAAATTCTACCCTAATGGGTCTGTTCACAAATGCATACACCTCAAACATGTAATTGTTCGTGCTGTGATAAAAGGCAAAAAAGTTTTTTATATATATATAATATGATAATCCCGCCCTAGTGGGCAATACTCATTTTTGCAATATCTACCTTCTTCCAAATAAACGTGCTAAAAACCCTGTGACGAAATTAATAATGACAAAAACAGTTAAAAACAGATCCAGAGAGGTTGCATATTTTGTTTCCATAATGAAATCAATGAAACCTGAAGAGAGTTTTACAAATGTGTGATCAAATCCTCTTCAATATTTAATCCTGTCGGAATACGAGTGTTTAATTCCAAAATGTAACATGACTCAAGTTTTCTAAGCTTTTTTCGCGATTTCCACCACGCACATTAGGTGGAATACAGTCAATTACAAAATATGTTAAACCTTGTACATTTTTCTCATGATGAGACTCAAAATGTCGTGCTACTGGATAAGCTCCATCTCCATTACGTATTGCTCTGAGATGTTGCAATATCCTTTTATAGTACCGGATGGATTGTGCTGCCCACGTATCTCATGCCACAAGGGCATTGGAGGACGTAGACTTCATAATCCGTCTTACAGGAGAAATACCCTTTGATCTTTTTCTCTCTTTTGGAGAGGCCCAATGTGTATGACACGGTGTTTTTGCCATGACTACATGCCTTGCATTTGGTACACTTAATAAAACCTTCTTTTCGTTTTAGCCATGTTGAAGGGTGGCTACCTTGCTGCTTCTTGGATATCATGTTGCTGACTAGCATTTGTTTAAAGGAGCGTGCTTTTCTAAACGTTATTGCCGGTTTTTTCTGAACTAATTTTCCCAATAACGGATCATTACGAATCAAATGCCAATGCTTCGCTACAATGCTCCTAACCTTCCCATGCTGGCGATTAAAGGAGGTGATCATTCTAACTTGATTATCTAGTTTTTCCTTCAACTCAATAATAGAGTGAAGGTAAGGTTTCGCTATTAAGACTAAATGGGATACTTATACAATATGATATCTTTGAATTGAATTCCATCTTATTCAGTAGTAACACGCCTGAAGAGAATAGCGTACTGAATGTTTTCTCGTTCGTAGTCTGTCTTCCGATTATTTTTGGAAGCGGCCTTCAGAAAGAACGTATTTATTATTTTTGTACAATCCTCGTTGTTAATTCAAATGTACACTGTCAATAATTTTAAAATTTAAATTGTAATGAAATATGTGATTTTGGGAAAAGGAGCAAAAACTACCAGTCTTTCTTTCTTTTAATGCACTTTTTTGGTAGTCACGTCATGTGACTTGTCACGAGCACGCTATTTAAAAATGGTTGATATGGAAAGAAAAAATTGTTGGTGATCAAGCCTGCTGGTCAGGTGAAACACAACCTATCAGCTGACTGAATAAATGAAATTTGGCCAGTACACGGCGTCGTCATTCCTTGGTGTTCGAGGTAGTGGCAATATATATATATATATTTAATTGGTGGTGGGGGGAAATGAACTATGCTTCCCCTTTAAATGGACACGTTGTTAGCACACTTTGGACCCAGTAGAAGGCGAAGCCGAAACGCGTAGGTCATCGTTCTGTATGCACCCTGCACTTAGCTTGTGAAGGCTTCGTATGAAGAGGCTCTTTGTCATATTTTATTAAAGCCCTTTGAAGTCAGTTCCTGTAAGTGCTGTGCTTCATTTTGCCCTGGTAAACGTGTGGAAAGCTGAGCCCGAGTGGAGGGCAACCATTTGGAGCAAATGTGCAATATATATATATATATATATATATATATATATATATATATATATATATATATATATATATATATATATATATATATATATATATATATATATATATATATTATGGTTTTGAAATCTTATCATATGCTGATGATACTCAGATCATTGTCACCCTGTTTCAGAATGCGGCTGCGACCGCAGCTTCTCTGAGGGCATTCTTGTCCGAGGTGGTCCTCTAGATGGACCTCGATTGCCTGAAATTAAATGCGGGCAAGACTGAGATCCTTATTTTTGGGGGATCTTTCTGGACTCCTGACTTGTGGCAACCATCACTCGGTTCCCCTCCAGTGCTGAAGCCCAAGGCCCAGAATCTGGGTCTCCTGTTAAACACGAGACTGACTTTAGACAACCAGATCACTGCCTTAGCAGGCAAATGCTTCGAGATGTTGAAATCCCTTAAAAAGATCATTGGACTTTTGCCTGAAGCCTCAAGGAAAACAGTAAGCCAGGCTCTTATCTCTCGGCTGGATTACTGTAACATCTTGTATCTGGGTGTCTATCAAGCCTGTCTTGTGAGACTCCAACGGGTACAGAATTCTGTGGTCCGATTACTGCTGAACCTTCCCAGACGGGCTTCGTTGGGCTCAGCCTTGCAGAAATTGCACTGACTCCTGATTAAGAAGCGTGCATCTTTTAAGGCTCTTTGTTATTGTTGCAGGGCCTTAAATAAATCTGGTGCCAGATATCTCCATCAGTTTATTAAACTGTACCTTCCTTCAAGGTGTTTGAGGTCTTCAGGAGCTGTGCTGGCAGAGGTTTCTACTGTCAGTAAAATTCGAACTAGAGGTTGTTTTGTGTTTCTTGCCTCCAAGCTGTGGAACTCTCTTCCACAAGCTAAAACTGAACTTGTGTTTAGGAAAGAGCTTGAACATGGCTTTTTAGATAGCTTTTTCTTTCTTTTTAGGCCTTGTTCGTTTTGGCAGCTTGTTCACATTAGCCCTGGGACACTTTAGTGGAAGTAGCCATGCGCTTTATAAATTTTGTTTATTTAAAAAAAAAATATATATATATATATTCACTAGGTTGTTCTGGTTAGGTCAGCTGTTCCATAGGAAGAGTGTTTTTTTTGTGTTGCTAATAACTTTGGCACCGTTTGATGAATCCCCATGTAACTTTCCAAAAACAATTTACTTTTTGACTAGTTTGTGCAAGGAAAGTTTCAGGGTGATCTGTCATTTGGGGACCGAGGGGGTGGTCCCAAAACACACAATCCCCATCCATTTCCCATAGACTCTTTAAGCAGGGCTACAACCGAAATTGCTGAATGCAATTGCACCAAATTTGGCAGGAAGCTAGATCTTGGTCCGCAGATTGTGCTTTTTGTAATTTGGTGTAAATCTGTTCAGTAATTTTTGAGAATTTAAGGTTCCAAAATAATGATTGTCTGTGAGTGACTCTCGCAGGAGCCCCAATTTTAAAAATAGAGCATTCTGATTGGCCCAGGGATCTATATTTCCCTTGGGCCATCCCACGGGTCATCAGACTCCCATGGGAGAGAGCGCTCTGATTGGCTGCCAGCAACATGAGAAAAATGTTGCTGGCAGCCATTACAGGACTCTGGGGCTTCGTCCCCTGTCCTGAACATGTTACAAAAATGTATATATTAATGGCCCGAGGAGCCCATTACCCAGGGTTGGTTCACTAGCTATGTCCTGGGGAGCCCACCCTTGGACATAACTTTTACCCTGACCTCACCGGTGTGGGCAGGGAAACCTGTTTGCTGTCACTAGGGGGGAGAATTTTTTTAATTTCCCGCAAAGTGATAGCAAACACCAAGTCATTTTAAAAATGCTCCTGCCTGCTGCGAGATGACTTTTGATCTGTTTCTCTGCCCGTGCTGATGTGGGCAGGGAAACAGATCAAAATATTGCTCCCGCCCACAGGGAGCAGCATTAGTAGCTGCCCTCTGCGGGTAGGAGCAAAGCTGCCTCCTGCAGCATGCGGGGAGCTGGCTGGTGCCGCGGGACAGTCCCCAGCGAGAGTATGATGGGTGCCCTGTGTGGGCACAAGGACACCTGCCTTTAAGAAATTAGGGCTTTTAGGGATGTTGTCCCCAGGGCCGATAACTGCTTGGCTAGGGGGGCTGTGCAGCCCCCTCCCTCTTTTTAAGAGAAATGTACTGTCCTGGAGGATGGGGTCCCCAGGGCCTAATAAGGCGCAGGGATGGGGGCCATGCGGCACACTCCACTTTTAACATGGGGCCTGGGGTCCCCAGGACCAAAAGAGGCGAGGGGGGTCCAAACGCCATGGGTATAGATTCCCCAGGGCCTAAATGTGGTTCAGGGAGGAGGGCCACTTGGCCCCCTCCCCCTTTAAAAAGTATAAGGCCCGGGGGGGGAGGGGCACTTAAAAAACAACATTGGGCTTAATTAGGTGGGGGTGGGGGGGGGCAGTCCATGCAGCTCCCCTCCCCTTGGAAAAAAAAGGCCCTGGGATGGGGTTCCCAGGCCAGGACCTTCGACCAACCCCCTGCCACACACAGCTGAAGGCAGTGTGGGTTTGGCTGCCTTTAGAGGGGTTGGGAACAGGCCTTGTGGCCAACCACCCACTGCGGGCGGCCGAAGGGCGTGCACAGCGCGGGGTTGGCTGCATGCGGGTTTTGGATTGACATATGTTAATTAAATATTAGTTTACGTAAAAAACGAAACAACCTGAAATTCACTGAAAAACCAAAGGTTAAACTAACGTTAGTGACAACCTTAACTTTTTTAACTTAAAAACACACATTCAACGGTTATAGTTGGCAGAGCTAACTATAACTTGCGTCCCCGCCATGCACTGCTTATGATCTCACATATTACATCACTCGACATGTTGTATGACATCACTGATGACATCATCTAAGCTTTTTTGTACACATTGCTCTATAAACGGGTATAGATTTGGAGCTCTGAAAGTAAGTACAAAATAGCTCAGAAGAATGAGTCATCATTAATGCTCTCACAGAAACAACTCCCTTAGCTGTAGAAAGCATGGGTGTGCCACATTGACCCTATACCAATCGCTTCACGGGTGGCGTGCTTCACATTAACAACCACCAACAACAGCTATATGAGAAACCCTCATTGAGCACGGTGTTTAATCTTCATACAACTGTTAGTGTGTTCCAAAACAAATGCCCTACTACGGATAGCTTTAATCTGTTTCAAAACCCTGACAATCACCCAACCTACATTGAGAAATGAAGTTGATATGAGTAGAGAAGTGGGTACTGTAAACAGTATTCACTCTATGGAGAGAGTTTACCCTTTACCACACTAATTGCAGACAGTGAAACTCTCTGAGAAATACTCTGCAGAGTATTAAAAAGTATCTGCTAAGAACAGTGTTCACTCTATGCAACACTTGGCAAAAAAGACACTATTCACTTAAAATAACCAACGACTGAAGGTGCTAAAGATTATACTACGTGCAGCCTTCTTACAGTGGTGAAAACTTTCCAGATAGCCCTTATTCTGAAGCAAAACAAGCATATTTACATAGCTTAATACCTGATGCGCACAGTCTTCTATGTTACGTAGAAATTGTCATGCTGAGACGATGAAGGAGATATATTGCAGAGAGAGAGCAAGAAGTTCTTCTGCCCAACTACCTATTCGCTCCTCCAAATGAGCTAATTGAGAGGCTCTGTAGATGTTCGACGTAGGCTCTGGTGACCTGTTTGTCCAAATCTGACCTACTTGTTTTTGGAGAAGAAGAGCGAATGATGATAGTGCTTTGTAAACTGCAATAAGTTCCTTCCATTTGGAAGAAGTGTTCTGTACTTTCTTGGACCCCAAACCCTGGACTCATCATTTCTCCACTGTGGTGCCCTATCCTAGGCTGCTTGCTTCTATTGTCACCGTTATTGGATGAGGAGGAAACAACGGAATTTCCTCTGACTAGAAGAGAAGGATCCAGCCTCTGCTGCAGTTCCTGGACACAGACGGAGAAATGTAATTTGTCTTTTCGTTCACAGTGGGACAGATGATTCCCCATATGATATAAATGTAAACAAAACCCATGGAACTAACGAGAAGCAGCCTGGGACGAGGAAGGCGGACGAGGAAAGTAATGTCTTTTTTTAGCATTCCCCTTTGTTCTTTCAAATAGTCTTAATGTTAGCCCAGTAGAAGTGGTGCTCGCATTTGCCTTTTAAAAGACAATTCCCTACCCTCTCACCCACTGAGATTTCACAAGTCTGCCAAGTGGTACTAAAACTTAAAACCATAGAGCACTATGAGCACACCCTTCGATGTTAACAATCCATTAGAGTACTGGATAAGTCAAATAATTATTATTGTCCAATATCACATGTATTTCTCAGCAACTGATGTTTAATTATAACAATCCGACTAGCATACAGAGTCCACAAAAGTTCATTTCGATGATTTTATTCTTTTACTGCATATATCCAGCATTAAATCTGCCAACACGTGTTTCAGTATACTGCAGACTTTTTCAAGGTAGTATGTAAAATCTGTCGTTGTACGAGCTTTAATTCCGCTTGTGGTTAACTTCTATTGAAAGTGCACACGCATCCACAAACTTATAATATCAGATGTCTGTATGAAAGTTGACGCTGAAATAATTGTATAAGAACTTCGTTATGGCCCAAACAGCGATCAATCATCGGTCTTACGATCCCTGTAGGTAGCATACTCGAGAACACTCCTCTATTCGAGTCACAGTGTTAGCAATATCGAGTGGTAACCTTGATAAGTTCCACTATCGTAGAGATAGAGACCGCCGAAATGCGTCCTCCACCTCTTCGACTTCGCTAAAACGAGACGGCGTTTTTTTACGCGCTTTTAGCGAAGTCGAAGAGGTGGAGGACGCATTTCGGCGGTCTCTACGATAGTGGAACTTATCAAGGTTACCACTCGATATTGCTAACACTATTGACTCCGAATAGAGGGAGTGTTCTTCGGAGTATGCACCTTTTTTTAGGGTCGTATAAGACCGATATTGATTGCTGTTTGGGCCATAACAGAAGTTCTTATACAATTATTTCAGCGTCAACTTTCATACGGACACATCTGATATTATAAGTTTGTGGATGCGTGTGCATTTTTCAATAAGAAGTTAACCACAAGCGGAATTAGAACTCGTACAACGACAGATTTTCGTACTAACTGCCTTGAAAAAGTCTACGGGTAGACGAAACACGTGTTGGCATATTGGCAGATTTAATGCTGGATATATGCAGTAAAAGAATAAAATCATCGAAATGAACTTTTGACTTTTGTGGACTCTGTATGCTGTCGGATTGTTATAATTAAACATCAGTTGCTGAGGAAGTATACATGTGATATTGGACAATAATAATTATTTGACTTATCCAGTACTCTAATGGATTGTTAACATCGAAGGGTGTGCTCATAGTGCTCTATGGTTTTAGGTTTATACACATTTGTTTGCAATTGTGTAATTAGCATCTTTCGGTAGTAGGTGCAATTGAGCCAAGCTAGCACCCCAAAAACAATTAGCAAGTTAAAAAATATTTGTTCACACTTTAATACATGGTAAGGTGTTATACTTGTTTCATCTTCTTGATTGTGCGGTTTTTCTCATTGATTGGGAACCATTACTACCAACCATGGTACTAAAACTTGTTGCCATCGGCCATTCATGGCTATTTAGCCAACTGCATGTTTCAGTGAGGGGCTTGTAGTTTTACTTTGAACACTTACTTTGTGAACTCAAAACACCAGCATGCTAAGTGCTATTGGCTAAAATGCTGGAACTGGGCAAAAGTGTTGTACATAACACGCAGTCACTTGTCATCTGTGTTTTAAAATTTTGAAACTGTCGGTGAGCAAAGTGTTTTTACTGATATCTCCATACCACAAGATTAAAAATGTGATGGTAGAGGTATGAATACTCTTTTCTTTCAACATGTTTTAGTGCTCCAAAATTGCCCCCCGTCACTTTTGGAGCACCAAAACATGTTTGAAGAAAACACCTTAGTACTATAGGTATCTCACATCTATTGTGTAGCAGTTTCTGGTCCATAGGGCCTGTTATGCAAGTGCATTCAAAACATAATTCGTTTTTTATAAGCTGTATAACCGCAGTGGAAAACCACCTTTTTTGTGGAATGGGTATGCCTTGGGCAGAAATAGTGTAAGCTTTCCTCCTTCAGAGGACAGGTACAGTGAGAGCAGTAGCAACTCAAGCTTCCTCCATTCCAGGACTTGTACAGATTGCGCAGTAGCAGTGCAAGCTTTCCTTCCTTCATAGAATGGGTACAGCATGGCAGTAGCAAAGCAAATCTTCCCTCTCTGGCAGAAGGTGCCGTCTTCCATTACTTGCAGAACAGATCCAGCAGGGCAGACTAGTACAAGCTTTCATCACTCCCAGATCATGCACAGTTAAGGCAAGAGTGCCATGTCCGTTATAGAGATCTCTGGAGCGGGTGCGTAGTCATGGAGAGGAATGTATAGGTTGATGAGCTACTGAATATGCAAATTGTTATACCAGCATCCCAGACCTGCTGCTGCTACATTCCGAACACGTGCTGTTTGTATTGATTCTTTGGTTTTCCACATGTTGAGAAGTTGAAGTTACCTAGAAGTTCATAGTTATTTGGATCAACCACATCTTAAGTAACTGCTCTAGACAGGCGCGCACACACCAAACCTCTAAGAAAAGGTTTTGAATGCATGCGCATCTTCTGCTCTGCAGTTCCAGCCACTGCGCTTCACCTCAGTGCCGTCCTGCTCCAACAAGACTTGGTTTGCAGCAGAAATGTTTTGAGACCACTCTGAAACTGGATGTGCGCCACGTCTTCTTCTCTGGCCGTGAGCCGGTGTAGTTAACCAGCGAGCATACCTTGTGTACCTTTGTCCTTGTAACTAACTCAATAGTGGTGACCTAGAGTGTTGTGCACTATTCACGCGCACCCCTAGTAGTAAAAATCGCAAGACCCTCAAGCGAGCTCAAAAGTCAGTGTGCTGACCGAAGGCTTTAAATGTGATTGAGTAATGTTTTATTGCTTCCCATAAGTATCTACATGCCAGGAGGCTTGTGTCAAATTACACTGGTAATTATGTAATAGCACACTAATATCTGTAGTGGAATGTGCTAGATAACTTTGGCAGGATTGTGACGGTAGGCTTATTGGCCAGTGGTTTAGATGAAGCTGGGAATTTGCTGGAGCACCGTGATTCCCAACTTATCTGCATGTGTGTTTGTGAAATTTCTATGATAGTCGTATGGCGTTAATGCAGGCAGAAAAGTAGTATGCTGAGAACACCAGTCCAGTTCTTAGTTTGCCTTCAGAGACCTTTTGGTTCTGTGTTTATGGAGACATCAGCATCCCAAGAATGCAGCTAATCACATCTAACATGGGATATCTTAAGGTGAGATGTCTGGTTGTCCCATGTCAGTTCCCAGCCTACTATGCACCCTGTGGCTTAGATACACATTTCTGTGTAACAGTGAAAGTTTCAATCCAAAGCACAGGAGGATGTTTTTACACCATACATACTCGAAGTAGCTCATCCACTCCCATTAGTTATGTCTTCTGGTGTGTGTTTTTGTTTTTCCATTCAGAAACGCAAGTGACGTCACACTTTATTTCTCCATTCTATATATAGTGCGGGAGATTCATGTGTTGAGTTTCTGAAACCGAATAAAAACATGTTTGTTCATTGTATTATAGATGTACCTTGAAAGACCATTGTGTCCCATTTTACTTCGTTGATCAGCAATGTTCTTTAGTCAAATCATGTATTCTTTTAGATTGAAACTTCACAATTTTTGTTTGTTAATACATCTGTTCTTAATTTCATAGACAATTGTTTAAAAGTGTGATAAACAGACGCTTCGGTGTTCAGAGGAGAAGAAACATTTCCCAGCTCTTTATTAAGGGTTTTCACTAACAAATGGGTCTAAGCCTTATCAATTTTAGTGAAGTATTTTCGCTTTTAAAGCAACATTTATAACGTTATTGCATACATTTAGTGTAAAGCTCTAGGAAACGTTTGCAAGCAGTTGCTCTTTTTTCCTTTTAATTGCAACTTCTTTAAATTTGTATAGTGAGGACACGAATATCTGTGGCTTGACATCTGAGACTCTGCATTAAAATTTCCGCTGTCTGGTGAAATACGGACTATTTGAATATATGTGAAAAGGAAGGGCACCGCATCCAAGGGGAAAGTACACTGACCTCTGACACATTTTTTTTTGCTTCAAGAGCGCTTCAGACCTGACAGTGTTTGTACAAACCAGAACTTGATATAAAAACACCAAAAGTTCACCGGACTAAAACCCCCTGCATCAGTTTCGCGTGCACTGTGTACACAAAGTGATGAATGGAATGCATGAATTAATCTCAGCCACTGGTAAATTGCTCAGGTCGCCGCATCCCATTTCATCGTTGTTTTGCACACCCAGTTTGGACCCAGCCATAAGCAAACCAATCTTGACCTTGCTCCTAGCCCGAACAGGTCCCCACTGAACCGGAACACAAGCAACACATGCCTAGTTTTGCCCTAGTTAGGGCTCATCAGCCAGGTATAGCTTGGTTCCAGTGACAGCGTACAGGGGGCACGTTAGATACACAAAGGGTCACAACTCAAAATATGTTAAACAGCAATTCATGATTGTTTAGCCAAATACACGCTTCTATGAAAAAAGTAATATTTATATATGAACTCAAAAGAAAATACGACTTTCACATACAGTACACACAGGCCCCTGAGGTCAGGCTCTAGTGTTTTGTAGGTGGGCACCTGAATCCCAACCCCCTCTCGCTAACCATAGTGGTTATTCCCCATTCACTATAGGTGACATTCAGGCTAAACCCCACTAGTAGTCAGTCTCAGGAGTCCGACACTTTAATAAAGTCAAAGGTCCTGCGGAGGCTACGGCCAGGGGGATGGCGGTAGGGGGATCCTCTGATCCTCCTATGCTGGTTAGTAACTTGGGATCCTCCTCACAGGTGTGAGGGGGAGGTTGCAACGTACCCGAGGCTGGTCCTCAGTTGGAGCTTGGGCCTGCTCGGTAAATACAGCGGCGGCCTCCTCACAATGATGGTCCCGACAAGACCACGCTTCTTCCCTTACCCTAGTGGTCCTCCCGGCATACAGGAGGTCACTGTCCTCACTCTACACGGGCGACAGCTCAGCAACAATCTTCACCGTAGCCCTACCTGGCATACAAGGCCACCGACTTACAACATGCACTCTGTCGATGACCCGATTGGTGTAGCAGCCGCCTCCTCACACCAGCGATCCAATAGACTAGATCCCCCAGTGGACTTCGCTCCCTCCAGCGCCTCTTCCTCACAGGGCACACTGGTCTTGACAAGCAGACAGGCACAGGTGCTCCAGTCTAAGTGGTCTTTAAGTCCCTGGGTGATGTCCTCTCACCCAGCTGGGAGACTGAGAGGCATTGGCCATCAGTCCTGGTCACATGCCGAAGTCTTGCAGAGCACCTCCTCCTCGCGCAGTCTGACTGGCTGCTTGATAGTTGAGAATTTTGAGGGCATTTAACTCCCAAACTTCTAGTCCATTTTAAGACCTCAAATCTGATTTATTGCTGAGTCTTTGAAGTTTGGGAGGGGGGCAGTTGGTTCCTTTTGAAGTGCTCTCTACTCTGCCTCCAGAAAGCAGTCTGTCCCAACAGGAGTCACTCCAAATCTGACACAACACAGGCCAGGGTAGTGACTAAAGAGTCGCACCTTGATATCAGCCACAGTGATGTGTATCAAAAGGTTACCGTAGGCTGCCCTACTCTTTATGATTCTCCTATCGGCCCTGTCTCCTTCCTGAAATGCCAAGCCCCTTCCCAATGACCTCTCTGAATCAATGAGCACCCTTTTAAAGTGTACTGAAGAGCCTGGGGCTCTCCCTTCCTCCAGCGTGTCCCATTCAGCTCTCAGGAATTCAGCAATACACAAATCTGCCTCTTAATATACCTCCAGTTAGTCCTGGGTCTCACTAAATGGACCCCGAATCTTCCATGTAGTGTGCCTTTCACAGGCACACATACACCCAGCACATGCATATGACATACATGCACACTGCACCACATCCTTCATTTATTGTATGATTCAGAGGCACACGTACACCCAGCACATGTATAACACACATGCACGGCGCAGCTCTACACACCAAACTGATGTAGGCCAAGAGTGGATTAAGCACACAGCAGCAGAACTTTAAACGAGTGAGCCTGTAGTCCTCACTCCAGTGACCCACGTAAAATAAATACCTGTTCACTTGTAACGAACACTGCACAGTAAGCTGCCATCAATGCGCTCGTCCTGCCAAACTGGCAAAGGCACCACTTTGAGGGTAGCGTTTTCGGCGCCTCTCCGGTCCTAAACTGCCCCAATCTTTGAGGCAGGCCTGTTATGGCGCACACGCATCGCCAATGTTTGCCCATGACAACAAAAATCCGCATCAGGGATCTCATCTAGACATCGTTATAGTTGGGGCACTCAGGACAGGGGTACACGCCCATCACTATGCGAGGGACTTCCGTCCCGACACTCATAATTTCTCCCTCCAGTGCCGAATAATTCTAGTGACCCTGAAGTTAGACACTTCATTTAATGACCACATAAATAGAACGCTGCTTTATCCTGATTTCCATTCTCTTGAAAGTTGAGTGATGCGCAGCGAAGCTAGAATTGTTGCTTTTAACATAGGCATGGTTGGATGGCTGTGTCGACTCAGGATTTCTGGTGTTAATGCCATTGTTAAATGTGGTCGGCATTGTAGTGACAGAATCTCAAACCTCGTTTTAGTGGTAAATGGCGCATTTCATGACGCTACGTGTATTCAGTAGTCTGGGGTTTAACTGGATTCGTGCAACTCCATTACTGGTACAGTTTTTTGGGACTTTGAAATGTGTTGGTTTTGTACGGTGAACTCTGCTCTAGTGAAGGGGAGGTTGCCACTGTAATTATGTGAGGTACAAGCACGAAAGGCTTGCTGACGATGTTTTTTCTGCTTCTGTTATCACAGAATAAGCTGCTGCAGGCCAAGAAAGAAATAGAAAAGTGTGCCATTAACGACATGCAGGTAAGAACAACGCCGCACCTTATTGTGTTAGCGCTCTTAAATTATTCTAATATCCTCCTACATTTTAACAATGCTGCCATCTTGTGGTCGTCGGCCAGATTTTTTCCTCTGAAACTATTACTGATACCGGCGTACTGCTTCAGGATGGATGCATCTCGTCTAGTGAGCTGCCCCATATTTGTGCTGAATCATATACGCCGCTTCCTAAGATTAAAAAAAGCCCCCCCAAAAAAATCAAAGTTGCAAATGTTTCGGAACACAGCACAGTTCGCTCCCTTTTCTTTCACACAAGAAAACTGCCTACAAGCTTTCAATTCCAGTCACGACATAACCTTGGTCGCGAAGGTGAGACTGCTTTCATTCAAGAAGAGGGTATCCTTTGTGGACCCCCCCCACCCAGCATCACTAGAAAACATTGACTACTTAGAGCGGGCTCACGTGATTGTCAAGGTCATTGAAGTAAAAAAAAAAAAAAAAACACATAAAGGGCTGAAAACATTAAAGGACAGGGCAGCACAGTTTTCCGAGCTCTGCACAGGACATTAGTCTCAAGTCTCAACGCGGAGTATTATGCAACTTGCCTTTTGGCTAGATTCTGTGCGTTATGGGAGGTGGTGGCCCTGCCGCTTTCCAGCCTCCCAGAATAAACATCTGAAGCGTTCACTGATCTACTCTAAATGAAGTGGACTCTGGAAACAAGCAAGGCAGACTGGGCTGGAAACAGTGGTTTCTGTAAAGTATGATCCACACGTTAGCTGTAGAATTAAGTTCTTTATTCAAGGTAGAAACGCCACCCACGAAATGAGCAGCTGTCCACCAACAGGTAAAGAAAGCAACTGACGATTCCCCCAATATTCCAAATGGAATGAAACCCACGTAAAACAGTGCAGCTCGAGCTAACCCACGTAATACAAGGCAGCTCGAACTAAAGAACACAGCACGAGCTAGAAACCCACAACACTACACACCTTCCCCCCCCAAATACACAAAAAAAAACAATCAAGAAATATAATCAGACATCCATGAAGGTTTCTTTGTAACTCTCTCATAGCTGCCAAGGTTTCAGATTCCTATGTGTGACATTTTCATAATTTCAGTGTAATTATGAGTGACATTTCAATGACTGAGTGACACTTTCTCACGAGCGAAATCAAGCAATGAAGATGAGAGACACATATAAATATCAGAACTTACACCCATTTGAGCAACAAGAAACTCCAGGAACATCTTAAAACTGCTGCAAAGCACCAGAAATGTTCTCTCTGTCCATGTGGGACCCGGCCCAACAGGAAGGATGTGTGAGAGCCCAACATGAACAAGTTACACACAGAGGCATCTCATCTGGGTAAGTGTCACACTCTCAGCTGATTCGCGCGCAGACAGGCTGCCGAGCACCATTTTGCATTATCCAGTCACAGGCTGAGGCCGGCGCAGTAATCTCCCATACAACATAGCCGACAGATTATGATTGTCAGAAACCTGCTTTAAATTACCCCCGGCGTTTTTGAGAAATAAACCGCAAACGAGGAGACAGAAACACACACCTGGTCACAGCTCTAACCACGGCCGTCAGCCAGTTGCCCATTAGCTATTCTCATTCTTTTAGCACTAAAGTCACAAGGACAGTGACATTGCATACTCTACTGTCCTGTTTTGAACATGCTGTAGATTACAGGCTGTTCATTAAGACATCACATGCCATTAACTGCAGACTACATATGTATACATTTGTAAAAGGTGGAGGGAGAGGGAAGAGAAGGAAGAAGAGAAACGGGAGGTGGGAGAGAGAGAGAGGGAAGGAGGGAGACAATGGGAGTAGGGAGAGGGGGTGAGAAGGGAGGAGGTAGACAAAAGGAGGAGAGAGTTGAGAGAGGGAAAGAGATAGAAAAAGAAAGGGTATAGGTGAGATTGGAGGAGAGAGAGAGAGATGGGCAAAAAGCTGAAATGGAAGTGGAAAAGCAAATGTGAGGCACTTGACATGGCTATTGCAGAAAGTAAATGTAGCCAGAGGTGCGCTGATCAGCTTGGTTGATTTACAGATAAGATCTCGGTTATGGGATGGAAAACTAATGTGCTCTGCTGTGAATAACTGTACTGTTGCCTGGAAGCTGGGCGAGCACCCTGCACCTTCCGATAAGTAGTGTCTGTGGACCCCCAAATGTGGGTCATGCAAAAGTGTTCCATCTTTGCTGAAGGAACCCTGTCTTTATGGGCCCCACAGGTTCCGATGTGCATCCTAAACTAAATGGTTCTGAACATTGAGGGTGCCATGGAGTGGTGAGCAGAAATGGTTCAGGTGCAACAAGCAATCCTTTATATGTTTGCTTTGTGCTCTACATTTAAAGAGACAGTTGGCAGTGAGTTTCAGACTCCTCTCCTCCGAGCCGGTGGAAATTGCTCTAGCACTGAGCTCATTCCCAGCTTCTGACAGAAAGATCCACGGTTACCAGACCACAGAATGTTGATTCTTTCGGAAAGCAGGCTGCATGCATTAAAAAAAAATCCTTCGCAGCCCTGTGGGGGTGACTGGGTAGTAGCAGGGTGACAGGTGAGCGATGTGCAGGCACCAGTGGGCACGTCGCCCTTGGTAGACACTCGCCCTCAGACTGCACCCTGTGTCTCTGTTTCTCCGATTATTATATTTTTGAGCGTGAGGCGGAGGGGCCGGGAGGCTTCCAGGCTGAGAGTTCTAGGCCTGTGAGAGGCAGCCCTGGGACCAAAGTGCAGCCTGATCGGCTCTGTGCCTGCAGAGCAAAACTGGGGGGGGGATCACGGGAGGGGTGCTCGGGTACGGGTCAGAAGGTACAGCTCACTGAGTCATGGGAATGAAGGTTAGTAATTAGGGAAAGTCTTCAGGGAGGAAGACAGCGAGCAGGTACAGGTCAGCTCACTGAGCCTCCCCCTGGGCATGGCAGTTTTAGTGATTAGGGAAAGTCTTCAGGGGAGAATCCAGCTGGGCCGGTATGAATGCACGTGTGACATTTTCAGCCGTGGAGCAGAGTAAAATTAGATTATTTATATAATAAAGGGTGTCGATCGACATTAGATCATGCAGCCACGCCACAACACTACAGAACTTCTGAGCTTCAGTAAGTTCTGTACATGACTGGCACCCACTGACTGCAGGCAGCTGCCGATCGCGCGCTGCCCGAAGGAATTTTTTAATCTCACACAGTGTTCTGGCTGCATTTCACCACTTTCTCACTTACTTCTCTGCCAGTAATTCTTGCGGCGACTCTGCTCTGCGTGGTAGGCTCAGGCGGCAGGCCTCGAGCCACCATGCAATTACCGTTTGCCGCCTGCCTACTCAGTCCTCCGGGCCAGGCCTGTCGGGTCCAGTGACAGTTCTGACACTGCTGCTGCAACGGTCCCTCCAGTATGGCCCTCTTTGCAATTTTAAATCACCGCGGGCGGCTGGGGCTCAAATATTTACTGCAGCTCTGACTGAGAAGCTGAGCCACGTGGCCGCCGGCAGTGCCCACAGACAGCGCTGCTGCGCCATGATGTCCCTCAAGTTAACTCTCAATCAGCAGGACAGGATGTCCCGTGCTCTGTGATCCAGTGGCTGGAACTGAAAACATGAGTCTGCTCTCCATCCAGTGACAGAAGTCTGTCCTGAGCGACCGCTGCAAACGGTCACTGGCTCCGTGACGTGATGCCCGGCAATGATTGAATGCCATGCGGGTGATTTTTGACGGCCCGGGACGAGCAGAACTTAAGGCAGTTCTGCGAGCACCATGATTGCGGAGTCTGTGAGTACTGTGGGGCCTCTGAATGACGCGTGTGAGTCCCGCGTTGAGGTGACGATCACGATGGACTGTACTGCATACCCCCCCACCCCCACAGATGAGATGAGAGAGAGAGAGAGAGAGAGGGCTCAGCCCTCCTGAGTCTTGGCAAAACAAAAACGCCACCAATGACCACAGGCACACGACACCGGCGCCGCGTACCGTAATCACACCAGATCACACACGACACTGACTGAGTCTCAGACACACACCTGGCAGGCCGCAGTACTGAGCTGCGACGTGATGACTTTGAGTGAGCAGGCTGCCTCTCAGAAACTACAGAATCATGTCAAGATGACAGTGTGACGAGCGTTAGAACAGAAGTACTTAAGTGTACTTACTGTGAGAACTTGTGTGCTGGCTGCCTCGGCCTGCCTCTCGGGCCCGCGCCGCACGACATGATGCCTGCAGTGCTGCAGCAGGTGTGCAGCGCCAGTCTCCCCGCACACGCTACGCAGCTGCGCGCCCGATGATGAATGCACTTCATCATTTCGACATGACTCACACTCTGTCAATGTGGTCAACGCCGCGACTGCAGTTTTGCAACATTGTATTGATTATTTCCGGCAAGCACGGGCTCAGCAGCATGATCCGATGTGTCAATTACTGCCCCTGGAGTCTCGGAAGCGGAGAGCAGTGTGCACTACGCAGAGCAGCCAGCCCAGCACCCCCCCCCCGCGCACGGCACACAGGTCAGAGGCACCACACCACAGCCAGGCAGCGCGCGCTAGCAGCAGGGTTAATTTAGGCAACTTTCAGTGCGTCAGCAGAGAGTGGGCAAATGCGTGACAATGCATTTCAGTGCGGTGATGCGGAACACCACACTGAAATGCGTTAGCGTCACGCCTGCTGCGTGACACTTGGCAGGACTGCTCTCTTACCTAAAGAAGCAGATACATCACAATTAACCTCAGTAGGAACAATGTTGAAAGATGTAGACTCCTCGGGAGGAGGACAAGAAGGGGAAACATCTTGAGGAATGGCTAATTCTCCCCAGGAAGAGTCCACGTCATCCAAACAGTTGCCCTTTACAGGAGAGGAAGAGTCGAGATATATATCTCTGTTACTTTTAAGAACAGCAATACGTTTAAGGTTCCAAACTTTACCATCGTTTAACATGACGGCATTTTTCAACACTTTAGTAACTTCGAAGGGACCGAAAAACTGACTAATACCCTTTTTCACTTTACAAGGTTTCTTAACTTTAACTAAAGTACCAATTGAAATATCAGTAATGTTCTTCGAACCTCTTTTGCAATCAAAGGAACACTTATACTTGTTATGAGTATTCTGAATGTTTTGTTTAACATCCAAATCTAGGTTGGAAGAAGTGCTCGGAGCCAACCATGAGGGGTTGATTTTGGTCCTAGCCAATCTGCCTCTCATAATTTCGAAAGGTGTACACCCAGTCACGTCATTAAAAGTGGTACGATAAGTCCAAACAGTTTTGAGAACCTGCCACTCCCACTTACTATCCTCAGTAGCAACAGACTGTATGGCACCCTTGAGCACCCTATTAAAGCGCTCAATCATGCCATTGCCACTAGGATTGTAAAGAGAAGTTGTGCGATGTTTAATGCCTAATCTTTAAAAAAAAAACAAAAAAACTGAGCTTTGTGAGAAAGAAACTGGACACCATTGTCAGTAATCACCTGGATAGGTAAACCCTCCTCAGTAAAAATAGAGTCCAAACAAAACCGTTTCAGTGTCAATTTTGTCAACAACTTTGATGGTAGGCCACCTTGAAAATACATCAATGGCAGAAATAATGTACTTAGACTCTTGTCCTATGGGGCCCATGATGTCAATAGCAATGGTTTCCCAGGGACCATTAGGTATACAAGGAGTAGACCTATTAGGCCGTAAAGTTTTGAGAGACTTGTCAGCATTGGCACAAATTACACAATTCCTAACAATACGTTCCACAAAAATATCGAGACCAGGCCACCAGAAACCATTGTTAACAGTCTGTTTAGTCTTAACAATGCCACAATGTCCCTCATGGCATAATTTAACAATGGGATCTCTAAGCTTGACGGGAGGAATGGCTTTATCTCCCCTCCAAAGAATACCCTCAGCAGAGGAAAGCTCATTGCGAACTTCCCAGAAACACCTTAAATCCGGACTCAAAAGACTCTTACATGGCCACCCATTGCTGATGGAGGTTAAAACTCTCTGTACCACTAAATCCTCAGAATATGAATCCAACCAGACTTGCTTACTGAAACAAGGAATACCCTCATCATGGACTAAAGCAATGTGGTAGTCATCCCAAGAATTGGTAGAAATCTCTTTAATTCTCAAAGGCATCCTAGATAAAAAATCAGCTGAAACATTGTCTTTACCTGGAACATAAAAAATCTTGTAAACAAAATCTTGAAGACGCATAGACATTCTGGCAATGCGTGCAGACGCCTTAATCATGCCATCAGTAGTGAGAAGATTAACTAAAGGTTTGTGATCACTTCTGATGTGACACTGTTTACCCCCGACAAAGGCTCTGAAATGTTCCAAGGCCCAAACAGCCAAGGTTTCCCTCTCAATAACAGAAAACTTTTCTTCAGCTGAAGTAAGGGATCTTGAAGCATAGGCAATGATGGCCTCACCACCATCACCTTGTTTCTGGGACAAAACTGCGCCCAAACCCTTGGAGCTGGCATCTGTAGTGAGAATACTCAAAAGATTGGGGTCAAAACCTGATAGGGTAGTGGCATCCGCAATGGCTGACTTGACATCTTTGAATTCTTTCACAATCAGAACACCAAAAGAATTTGGATTTGTTTTTTAGAAGTTGTCTGATCTGAAAAACCCTGCATGAAAAGTTTTTAATGTGCTTAGCGTAAAATTCAGTGAGACCTAAAAAAGAACTAACATCATCTTTACTTTTAGGAGCCGGCGCCGAAAGAATGGCTTCAACTAGCTCAGGCTTGGGTTTTACACCATCAGAACATAGAACATGACCAAGATAAGAGACAGAGGTTTCAGCAAACTTGCATTTAGAAAAATTAACAGTGAGACCCCTGGATTCTAAAATTTCCAAAACCTAGTAGAGAATGGTGTCGTGTTCAGCTTTATCTTTACCATACAAAAGAATATCATCTTGAAAGCACTGTACATTATCGAGATGACCAAACAAAGAGTGCATTAAGCGCTGAAAAACTGCAGCGGCGGACGCAAGTCCAAAAGGCATTCTTTTGTACTGGTAACACCCTACAGGAGTGATACAAGCTGTCAACATTTTGCAGTCATCATGTAAAACAATTTGGTGATAAGCTGCTGATAGATCAATGGATGAGAAAAACTTAGCACCTTTGACAGATGAAAGCATCTCAGAGATGCGAGGCAACGGAAACTGGTCAACTAGAATGTTATTATTAAGATGTCTTAAATCAATGCATAAACGAATATTGCCATTAGCACGTCTGACAATAACAACAGGCAAAACCCACTCCGAGGATTCAATTTTTTCGATAATATCCTCAGAGACCAAATGGTTTAATTCTTTCTGAACATCACTCCTGACCATAATAGGGATATTCCTAGCTTTAAAAACTTTAGGACAAACATCATTTTTGAGAACAATCTTATGAACAAAATCAGTTAACTTGCCAATCTTCTCATTGAAAACACTTGGGAACTTTTTAAGCATGTCTTTGTTAGTAATTTCACTATCGGCAAGGACCATAACAGGTTCAGGGCTGTTAGGGTCTAAAAGAATGCCAAGTTCACCTTGGTCGAACCACCCCAACACAGAAGGACCTTTTTTAGAGACATATAACTTACCAAGGCTCTCACGGTTCTTGAACCTGAAAACTAAATTCCTGAAACCTAATAAATCAATTCTCTCCACAGAATACACTTCAGGAGAAATGTCAGGTTCTTCCAGGTCAGCACCAAGTTTAGTAGAAAATAATGTATTCCAAACATTTTCGTTAACTATGTAATAAGGAGATCCAGAATCAGCATAGATTTGAATATTAACACCACCAATAGTCATATCACAAATGTTTTTGTTTTTTTTGGAAACACTATAAACGTTCTCAACCTCTTTGTCCTTAATATTGAGAACAAATCTTTCATTTACAATAGAATTACTCTCATCATCACTGTATTCACCATCTTCAACACACTTGACCTTAGGTTTGGGTTTTCTATTGCAGCCCTTCGAAAAATGGCCAATTAACCCACATGAGGAACATTTCTGCTTAAGAGCAGGACAAAATTTGTTGTTAGCAAGATGTGAAGGACTACCACACCTGTAGCATTTAAAATTTTCTTTAGTGCGAGCATTATCTTTTTCTTTAGTACTATCTAACCGGTTAAGATCCGATTTACTAGGGTTTTTACAGGACGAGGACTAGGGTTAACCTTACTAACGATTTCAACCTGTTTAGATGCAGAAGCACCTTGAATTACTTTGGCACTTCTACTGGACATTTCAGCTTTTCTTACTAAAGCTAAAATATGTTGTAGGCTAGAGTCTCCATTAACCCATAGTCTTTCTTGAATAGATGAATCATTGACATGCATAACAACTTGATCTCTAATAAAATCCTCTTGAAGGGAACCAAATTGACAATCAAGCAATAAAGTTCTTAAGGCAGCAATATAGTCATCAACACTTTCGTTGGGCTCTTGTTTTCTATGGAAGAACTTGTATCTGGTAATGCCGATAGACATTTTTCACCTAAAGTGTGTATCAAAATCGGCAATAGCACAGTCAAAAACGTTAGTGTCTCCATCACCACCAATAGCTTTAGACATTTGACTGAAAGCTTTCAAACCTTCAGGACCGATGCAATGCAAGAAAATCCTTTTCTTTGTTCAGGAGACATTTTACCTTGATCATCCAAAGTTTCGATATAATTGATGAAGAAAGGTTTCCATTCAACCCATTTCATACATGGGACTCCTCCAGCCGGCCAGAATGATTGTGGAGCATTAAGCGAGAAATTTTGTGCACACATGGTGAAAATGGAGAAGAGTGAATGAAGACTGTTCAGAATATTATCGGAATGAAATGCGGCAAAAACGTTACTTTACTTCACCCTCAAAGTCTAATGAACCGAAAAAGGAGTGCACAATAAAATCAAATTGGACGATAAAAAAAAATGATGCCCCCAGGATGAAACACTCAGTACTTTGAAATGTGAGAAGTGCGAACAAAAAGCAAAAATGAAGAATAATAAGCAAAAAAAACGAGCTTACTGTGCAGCGATCGTTCACGGAGAACCACTCACGAAGAAACTCCAACTGAATGTTTGTAGAAACTGCAGAAAAAGAAGAAAAAAAAATGGAGTCACGTAACGCGACGCGTGACATGTGCAAGGAGGACTGAGCGGAAACTGCACGGTGAAATCACTACGTTGGTCGTAAGCGACCTACGACGTAAATCAAGATGGACGCGTTGGTTGTAACCAGGGTTACAACGTTTGACGTCTGACGTCAACCGCAGGTTGGGAAGAAGCGAAGGCGATGCTGACGTCACGACAATGGAGACAGGAAAGGCTACGCTGGACTCCGAGTTGGCAGAAATAGTGTGAAAATGCCTAACTCACGATTGCAGACTGCCAGAAGACTGAGTAAGCCACTGCCGGAATCAGCGGACGAAGGACTTGAACAGGAGATCCAGATGACCGTAACAAGAAGAGCAGCAGAAAGCAGGTATCCGGAACTGTGGGGTCCGTCGGGTGGTGTGGAACTCGTCGCCAACTTTGTAAAGTATGATCCACACGTTAGCTGTAGAATTAAGTTCTTTATTCAAGGTAGAAACACCACCCACGAAATGAGCAGCTGTCCACCAACAGGTAAAGAAAGCAACTAACAATTCCCCCAATATTCCAAATGGAATGAAACCCACGTAAAACAGTGCAGCTCGAGCCAACCCACGTAATACAAGGCAGCTCGAACTAAGGAACACAGCACGAGCTAGAAACCCACAACACTACAGTTTCCATTAACTGATTAAAGGTCTCGCGTGGTTCTGTGCAAGGATTAGTGAAAGAGGGCCACAGTTTTATCGGGCGGTGTGCTACCTCAAAATAATATGCTCGTTGGCAGTTGGTGCCTTTGCTAGGAAAAAGCTATCTACTTCAGTGGACAATTCGCCATCTTGGAATTGTTTCAGACTTAAGTCCCATTTCAAGGCCTGAGCGGAATTGATTCTCGTTCAACCATATTTTAGACTTTTGTGGTTGGAGCCGGCTTACTGATGCTTTCGCATTTTAGTCATGTTAGAAATGCATGCACATTAGAGTCTTCTCGGCTGCATTTTATATCACACGGGAGTAGGCCTTCTCTTGTCCTTTTCCCCCCTCTGTCTTTGTCCCCTCTCCAGTCCCTGTTGTCCCGCTACACCTCACACTGCTCCTCTCTCTCGTGGCTGTGCCCCATTCAGACCTTTCACCCCAAGAGGTGTAGCCTCTTGGCCACCTCTGCTCCACTCCCTAATTGTGTCCTGTTTTGCTCCCTACTGTATCCAGCTGGTTCTCCATCCCTTTTACCTATTATGCCCTCTGCCTGTGTCCTTTCGTATCCGCCCACCCCATTGTCCTTATGGCCACTCACAAGTCTCCCCTCATTGTGCTCACACCGCTGTTGCTCTCTTCATCACTCATTATCAAAGTCCTATTGAACCTCGCCCCAAAGGTGCTTAGTCCACTGCCCTCTGCTTGCGCCCTGTTCACCCCCATGCTCCTAACATCTTGTGCCCCGTTAATCACCCTCTGTGCTGTGTTATTCTGTTCAGTCTGCATCCTTTATCTCCGTTTATCCTGATGCTTTCCTCCAAGTGCCCTGTGATTCTCCCGCTTACAGTGGGAGTTACTACACCTTTCATGATCTCATTCGCCTATCCACATAAAAAGAAGCGCACCAAAGGTGGTGCCCAATTGTAAGTTATTGGGAGTATTAGTTATCAGGGGAGGATCGGGGGGAGGAGGGGGACTGAGAACACACCTGAATTAACACAATCCTTGTCAGGGTGAACCGCAAAAGTCACTAAATAAACCTCTGCTTAACCCTGGTCACAAAGTTGTCAGGGCAGTCAGGCTAAACTTAAAGGCAATGTGTGAAGTATTTATTCAGTACCAAAACAGAAATAAACTCGAAATGCAAAACAATAATGATCCCAGAACAAATTGGAAAAATAGAGTATATTAAACAAAATGATACCAAAATGACAAAAATCCAGTTAGAGTACCCAGAGTTATGAATTTTGAAAGGTTTAAGTAAAAATAGCAACAGGAAGCACAAAATGCCAATGATAGTCAATGGTTGTTTAAGAATAGGACCTAGACCCAATTTGATGCTGACCGTGAGGGTTGTGCAGGTCAGATACACTAACCAGGTTTGTACTGGTCAATATTACCTTCTGACGTTAGTCCATTTAGTCCCAATCCACCACGGGAGTACACTTCCCAAGCTCTCAAGGACCTCCCAAGGACCTCGGGGGAGGAACTTAAGGTGGCAGGTAAAGACCACAGCAAGGTCGTGTCTAGGTCCAGTTGCCACTGGTCAGCTGGCAGTTGGAGAAAAAGGCCTCTGGTAGCTTGTTGTGTCTCTGTAGCTTTAACAGGCGGTCAGCCTTATGACCCTTAGGGTCCACTTTTTTTGTTCTGCGTACAAGTGGGAGAGATGGTCCAGTCTTCAGGGCTCTCAAGTCACAGACAGCAGGCAGTCCTTCAGTTCTTTTCAGGTCCAGAGTGTGTTCTGAAGTGGATGCCTGGAGGTGCCACCTTTATGCATGGCACCAGCTAGTGGGTCGGAATGACCCATGGTTACGCCCTAACCAATGAGTGGTTAAACCTACCCACTTTAAGAATTTTCAAGATGGTAGGAGTCTTCGGCTCTACTAAACTTGGGCTCTGAGAGTGTGTGTGTGGTGTGGGAATAGTAGTGCCCTCCCAAATTTAACACCAAAATCCAGTTTGAGGCCATCCTTGTATCCAGCAGAAGCTCAGAAATAACATTCTGGAAAGACAAATGCTGGCCTTTCAACAGCCAGACAATGTATATAAGAGAGCTGTTTTGGGATTCTCCTCACCCCTTTGAAGTGCGCACCAAGTGTTATATGTAAACCTCCAGCAGAACTGTCACTGTAATGTCAAAATGCGTCCCACTATGATTGGAACCGGACTGACTAGTTAGACAAGAGAGGAGGCAGGCCTAGGTGTTGGCTGCATCTACCTATGACAGGAGAGTCCTACTTTGAAATGTAGCCAGTCCTGGAGCACAGCCCTCAGGCCATCCTGTCGAGGGAAGGAAAGCACCTCCCCACACCCAAGCCCCTTTCCTCTGTTTGGGAGCAATACACATACACCCCAGGGTAGCCATTAAGTATTGTATGACACTGGCAGTAAAGCCTTTCAGGTTTAGGCAGGAAAATGACAACTTTCTAAAGGTGTTATTTCCAAAATAGTAATATAAAATCCGACTTTTAACATAAAGTTGGATTTTAAATTACTATTAAAATGAGTTTTCGAAATATTTCTCTTGCTGTTCTCAAACTGAATTTAGCCCTTGTTAAATGTAATAGGAAACCAGTGTTAGTCTGTGGGAGGTCAACTATGCCACATTGAAAAACTGTTGTATTCCGCTTTAGGTGTCCGTATATAGGCTTTCCTGAAACATGTCCTTATATAGGCACAATTCGCATTGCCCTTATATAGGCATAAAATCCCAGTCCTTATTTAGGCATTAGCCATGCACTCCAAATACAGGCATGGTCACCGACATCCGTCCAACCTAACGTCACAACGAGTTCTTAGAAACCAGACCCTTAAGCTCTTGGGAGTTCCCCTAGCACAGGATTATTGATTTCTCCAAGAACTCATCTATTATGCATGAACCGCTATTCCTTAAGGCTTCATTCCTGACGTCTTCCTCTGTCCGACTTCACGTCAATGCTAACATTCCAAGGCACCTACCAGGTATAAATATACCTTCCCTTGCCCAAGCAAGTTAGGAGGAGACCTCGACTTTAGAGGAGCCCGTGTCCCGGCCTGACGCACTGAGAAGAGACGCTGTCATCCCTGCTCGCAGAGAATCCAGCTTCCAGTGTTCTGACTCCCTTCGCGGGGTGTTAGAGTTCCAGATCCGGAAAGAGATTCCCACCTCTCTCATTCTCAAGGTATGGCGCTGACTAGAACCTAGAGGGACTCTTGGCATACCAGACTCTTGGCATACTAGACTATAGCATACCATACTATAGAATACTTCACCTACTTCTTACCTTGCACTACACTTCGGTTAGGTACACTGGGGTAGAACTAGCTTAGAGAAGCATCTCATGAGTACTCGCATTTTTAGCTTATGTTATTTATGTATATGAATATATGTGTCATAGCTAAAAGATAATGCTAGCGCAGTATTATTTCTTTCTACTGCTTACGCTGTACATTATATATCTTGCATACTGTCTTGTGATCATAACAGCTCATATCTCTTACACGAGAAACAAGACTGTTCAATAAATCCTTTTATTGAAACGCCAGTCTATTCTTTCTGTGTAACTCTGAAGAAACTAAGCATGCACGATTAGCTGAGTGAAACTGTTATCTACTGTTTCCACGATTCTGAGAGCGTTCCGATTCTAAAGGGAAACAAAGTTGTCATGTTTATGCGGTTGCCAGAAACTACTCCCTTCTTGTTCACAATGAGTTTCTAGTGGCCTCTGAGTTAGCTGGCACAAAGTAATTGAGTTTAATATACTCAATAGGGACATACTGACCTCAGTCCTATGTCAAACCTATGGGGTATATTATTCCAATGCGCAGAGCCTATTAGGGAAATAGGAACTACACTACAAACTGGCGATGTTTCACTGACAGGACATGTAAAACATTTAATATACATGTCCTACTATTTAGGATTGTAACTTTTTATTCATTTCAGAAAAGGGAGTTGAGAACAACAGCTGTCGCCTACATCCATTGGCCGGCGAGGAATAGGCAGTGATATATTGATACGGTTTACATCAACCTGCACCTACATCCATAGGCCGGTGCGGTATTCTTGCAATCAGACAGGAATAAGGGAACGAAAGGGGGAGGGGAAGAATAGGAGGGAGACATGGTCCAAACACATATATAAAACCATATACATAGAAAGAAAAAAAAAAAGTGTGCTCAGGTTGCCTAGATGCGGATTCACGCTTTCGTTTCCCTTGGGTCAGCTGGGGGTGTGGGAGGTAAAATCTGCAGTATGCGCAAGTATATTGGGCAGGTTAATTGCTTACATTCTCCTGAAAGGTGTGTAATACAGGGCCCCCAATGTTTCTCAAATTTGGGTAGTGTATGGTTAACCGTAGCTGTTAATTTCTCCATCCCTAGTAAGTCCCACAATTTATAGAGCCAGTCTGCATGGGTCGGGATCACATCCGTGCCCCATTTGGACAGCAGGACTTGCTTCACAGCGCCAGGGTAATAGCTTTACCCCGTTCGGAATGTAAAGGATATATTAAGGCATTGGGCAACCCCAACAGGACGTAGCTCGGAAAGCGGGGTATTTCGGTGTTGAACATTGTGTCAATATCAGTCAGGACTTCCTTCCAATACCTGTGGAGTTTGGGGCAATGGCATAGGGGGGTAAGCGTGCCTGAGTGAGCGCAGTGCCTCCAGCATTCGTCCGGCCTCCCCCTCTGAGCCAAATGAGCCGGGGTATAGTACCAATAGTGTGCTAATTTTAAGAGAGTTTCCTTGCCCGCGGCACTTGTGGCGGAGGTGCGTGCTCGGTGCAGAATGTCTAACCACTCATTGTCCGAAAAACTGCGTTCACACTCCTGCTCCCATCTCTTGCGAGCCGGGGTGCACAGCGTCATAGGCAAGGTATTGAGAAAGGAGTAAATATCAGACAAAAGGCGAGCGTCATCCTTACGAGTGAAAAGCCAGCGCTCAAACAACGTTAGCTTCCTGCTAACATGGGGCCTAACCGCAGGCAGAGACACCCAGTGCCGGACTGCTAGGTAATGCCAATGTTCCGAGTCCGGGAGCCCAAAGTCACGTTGGAGGTCCTTAAAATCCAATAGGCCTTGCACATCAAATAGGTCTCCAGCCCGTTTGCATTGTGCTTCCTGCCAGGGTGTGAACGCCTTCTCTGACATCGCCAGAGGGAAATCCGGATTCCCCATGATCGGCGTGAATGGCGAGATGCATGTGGAGAGTTGGTAAGAGGAGCACACCTTGTCCCAGACCCCAACAGTTGCCCTAACCACCGGGGAAATATATACACCCGGCGGTCGGTATTTTCGCTGTAACCACGGGATCTTCCAGATATGGATGCCGGCTACTGCCTGGTCCAGGAAGCACCAGTGTTTTTCGGTCATCAGACGCTGTGATTCAACTATATATCACAGCTGAGCGGCCTGATAGTATTTCTTCAAGTTTGGAATTCCCAGTCCCCACTTGGCCAGCGGCAGGTACGTGCGCCCCTTCGCCATCTGAGTCCGCTTACCCGCCCATATGAAGGTCTCCAGCGCATCCTGCAAGTTCCGCAAGATAGCAGGGGATGGCGGCATCGGCATCACCTGCATCAAATATAGAATTTTCGGTAACGGGGTCATTTTCACGGCTGCGATGCGGCCCACCCAGGAGAGTGGACCCCCCGCCAGGATTGAATGAGGGATTTCATGGCCCGCAACAGAGCCTCGTAGTTATGGGTGATCGAACCTTCTATTGTGGGCAGTATTTGAATGCCCAAGTATTGAATACCCTGTTGCGACCATTGAAAGGGGAATGTGGCTTCCAAGTAGACTTGCTCCGCTCGTGGTATAGTGATGTTCAGAGCTTGTGTCTTAGCTGTGTTCACTTTGAAGCCTGAAACGTCCCCAAACCGAGCCAATTCTTCTAGGAGGGGAGGTAAGGAGCCACGCGGATTAGTAATAGTCAGTAAGACGTCGTCTACGTAAAGGGCTATTTTGTGGGATTGGCCCCCACCCATACGCCCTCTATCTGCGGATGGCGGCGAATGCATTCCGCCAGGGGCTCCATGTAGAGCGCAAAAAGAAGGGGCGAAAGAGGGCAGCCCTGACGCGTCCCCCTTGCCACCGGGAATATCTGGAATTGTGTGTTATTTACCCGCACCCGCGCTTTGGGATCCGCATAACTCGCCCCAGCCCAACGTTGAAACTTGGGTCCGAAGCCCACCGCGTTCAGCACCCCATGGAGGAAGGGCCAATGAACGCAGTCGAAGGCCTTTTCGGCATCAATAGACAGAAACAATGTCGGGACCCGGGACCTCTGAGTCTTGTCCAATAGATGGAAGAGCTGCTTAGTGTTGTCACTACAGGTGCGACCGGGTATAAAGCCAGACTGGTCAGGCTCGGCATATGCCTGCCCAGTCGTCTCGCTAAGATCCCGGTGAATATCTTAGCATCGACATTCAAAAGAGAAATGGGGCGGTAGGAAGCACAAAGTTGGGAGTCCTTCCCGGGCTTTGGTGACACCGATGTCCTACTATTTTTAAATACCACCTACCCTGCCCTATGGGCTTTTAAGGCCTACGTTCGTTATATGTATTAGAAAGGAAGGCTTAGGCCTGGCAAATGGTTTATTTTGCCAGGTCGAAATGATTGTTTCAAACTGTTCCCTTAGACTGCAATGGCAGGCCGGGTACATGTTTTACAGGGCTACTTTAGTGGATGGCACTGAGTGATGTAGCCCACTAGTAGCTTTTAACTTACTGGCCCTAGGTACAAGTGGTACTGTAAATTTAAAGGTGCCAATCATGTGTATGCCAATTTTACCATGTTTAAAAGGGAGGGCACAAGCACTTTACATCTGGTTAGCAGGGGTAAAGTGCTATGGCCAACAAGAAATGGGTTCAGCAACAAAATGCAAAAATCTGAGGAGACCCTGAAGAAAGGGCACATTTCCAACACATACTTACATTTGCTCTTGCTTTTATCTTTGCATTCTTTAAACGTTTTCATTTTTTTTAGCTAACCTAGTGTGTTTAATATGTTTTTTTGGTTTTAGAAATGCAGAGCCCCTATAGTAATTTTTCTGTGTCAATAAGAATCCTATTTTCCAGTGAAAAGCATTAAAAGTAATGGCTTTTTATACATATTCTTAGTACACCTGGCTGCTAGAAAGCAGCTGTACGCTTCTATTAAAATTATATAGTTATTATTATTTTAATATTTACTGCAAGCATATGGCAGCCATGTTTAGCCGTCTGGATGTTTAAATTTTTTCTTTTCAGTTTTGTAAAATATGCTTGGAATTTAAAAAAAAAAAAAAAAAGTATAAAAGCACTGGCAAAGCCAATAGGCGTGGCCTTGGCAAGCTGGTGTGCCGGGTATTTTTTTAATGGTAAACCAATATCTCAGAAATAAATAGCAACCTAAAAGTTGCAGCCATATGCTTGCAATACAAGTTTTACATTAAAAAAAGTATACTGATGTACCATTCGTTATTATAATTATTTGTGAAGGAGACCAGAATAAATCACCACCCAGCACTCAAATTGCAGGCATCTACAATGTTGTACTATCACTTAACACTTTATAACTTTCAACATGAAGCAGGAAGTAAATCCGCATCTAATAGACACCCAGATTACAGGCAAAATAAATGGCAGTCATTTATAGTTTAATATAATAAAATAAAGCACACTTGTAACCAGATTTGTCACTGAAGATACCTTTTAGGTAGATGTGAACAATATACAGAGGCTTTGAGCAGACACTCAGTGAATAGAGGAAAAGGTAAATCGGGCTGATTCATTGCCCCATGCTTTGTGACCAATAACAATTTAACAGACCAATGGCTGAAACCTGCTGACTGAAAGCCCCTTTAAGTATGATTTTTCTTTTTTGAAAAACAATAGTCTCGCGAGACAGCTAAAGCTATGTTAAATACCACATCAAAAAATTACTCCTCACACCATCTTGTCAAGGCTAAACTTATTGGATTTACCAGCTTTTGTTTCCAGTATGTTCTGGTAAATACTCTTGAGCAACTCTCCTCTCCAGCCATGTTCCAGCAGTTAGGCAGTAATTAATTTGTAAAACAATATGTGCTGGGGCCCAAACTTTTGATCAGAAGCCCACGGCCGGCGCTACAAATATCAGGGTTGCTGAGTACCAAGCATGCATTATCTTGATTTCACCTCTGCTTTCTTCCTTTGTTTCTGTTTTTCTGTCTTTCTCTTCCTTTCGCCCTTTTGTGTTTTTGTCTCTTGCTGTGGGTGAAAGTCTGATGAGGAAAATTAAGCGCAGGTTACCAAAAATGAGGGCCGGTGGGCCCCACTGGCTCAAATTAAGCACTGGGTTTAGTGTGGCTGCACCCGTCTGTTCCAGTGAACTGGGTTTACTTCTTGACAAGTGGGGTTTCTGCAGACTCTTGAGATTTCCTGACAATTCCTGATCTCTCCTTTGTGTTCTAGAGATGGTACAAGGTGAGTTTGGCTGGGAATTGAACGCTTAACCAGATGTGTGATTCATTGAGATAAAGATTTATATCCTGGTGTCTCGGGTTTCCTATCTTTAAACGTTATGAAACGGGCCAAGAATTATACTAAAAAAGTGTGCATGACCGCCGCTTGCCATAACTGGTTAGTTGGGGTGGTGGGGAGGAGGCGTAGTTATATGCGTATATGCTCTCTACTGTGTTAGAGCGAATTCCCTCATGTTGCAAATTAAACTAATTTAACTGAAAAGTGCAAGTTTCAATGGTGAATAACACCTTTAATAAACACAAAATTTGTATTGGGTAATCCTATTTAGGCATTAAAAGCACACACGTGCATGAACATGCTGTATTGACTTAAGTTAGCCTAACTAGTGGTGCCATATTAAATGGCGACTTTACACGTTGGGGATAAGAGGCCTGTTTTTGCGTTTAAACTATTTTGTTCAAGATGTTTTTCACTTTCTAGTGCAGATGCTGTAATTTTCCAGCAGCCTTCTGTTAGCTAGTGAAAATGAATCCATGGCTACAAAAATGGGCTTTGTCTTTCTTGACATGATTAGAGCTTCCTTTACTGGATTTGAAGTGGACACATGGAAGCAGTCTCAGTGGACTTAGTGCACAAATGAAGCTCGGTCGTAGGCTACTGACCTGTCAAAATGTGAAAGGAAAATCACAAAGCGAACAAGCCATTGCAATTCCTCATTGTATTCTATGTGGATGACTAACTAGCAGATGTAAGCAACCATACCAGTGGTTCCCAATCTGTGCGCCGTGGCACCCCATTGCCCCTGGATTCAGCTGGATGTGTCCAGCTTCAGTTTGATCGCACATGAACAGCAAACAGATGCATTCACTGCATGGCCCGAGGGTGCACAAATATTGTGAAAAGAGAGCAGACATATCTTTACATTGCACGCACTATTCCCCTACCTTGCTCCCAGTTATTTTCAGGGATTAAAATGGAAGCACTACCGAGGCCGGGAAACAAACAAACAAACACTCCGTCGTCAAGGGAGCTGTAGATCAAAAACGTTTGGGAACCACTGGAATAGGCATTTGTTATGTATTGGACAACTGATAAGTGAGGCTCTCATCAGGAGGAGGAAATGTCAGGAAACGCAACTCATGGGAAGAACTGTCTGGACCACAAGACTTGTTCAAAGTAACAAACCAAGGACTTGATTCCATAGCTCATTGTGAAGACCTGAAAAACTGGAGAGTATACCTGCTCCCAGAGTTTACTAGAGACTAATTGGATCGCCGGAGCCTTTAATGTTTTTAGTAGAATATTAGTGTGTGTTCCTTAGATTAGAGAGCCTCTTTCTTTCAGAGAGCTTCCGATTCACTCAGACTAGTTACAGAGAGCTTGCTGCTGAACCTAGGCGGCAGACTTTAGAGATGCCTACTGACTAAGAGCTGAGAATATTTTTCAGCTTCTGCTAATTTCCTCTTCTTGGGTGTTAAGGCTTCAAGCCTATGCTTTTTATTATTCTCTTATCATAGCGCTTCGTTTGGGTTTCTGAAACGGACACCTTATCTTGCTTGCTGAAATTAAATGCCATTTATATATAATCTTTATTAAATTTAGATTTGGGATTTTAATTTATGGAACACACTTGCATTTTCTCTCTATTTGTATTTCTTGCTAATGTTGTGTTTTATGTCATTTTGAAATATCAATTTATGGATTATTTGAATCTGTAACATTGATGACTAAATGTAATACTTACTAAATGAATAGTTTGATTTGAAGTAATTTGTTAATTAAAACCTTTTACACTCCCACCAAATCTTTGGCGATTCATGTGAAACCCCAATTGGACTGTTCATGGTAATTGATGTAAATGATTGCGCCTTATCTCTCTTTGTCAACTAACAAAGGTCCATATGACCAATGGCGGGAGTCATTTAATTATTATACTCTATGATTGAGATACAAGAATCACAGCTCCGACAAGTAGTAGCAGAGTGACGGTTAATTTCGCAGGAAAAAAGGAGCCAAATTAAAATGTCTCTAGTTCGAAATTGTCCATGTCCCTAAAGTCCATGGCCCAACTTTGAATATTGAAGCAGTTCAGTGGTTCCGAAGGCGTTTGCAGTGGAGGAGGTGTGAGTATCAATAGGGTTGTGTGTAACAATGGTCTATGTTGAGCTTACGTTGGTGTGTTGAAGTTGTATGTCTCACGTACTGGTAATATTTATGGTTTGATTGTGTAAATGTGCATACATGTTTGATGCTGAGTAGTTCGTTATCGGACTCGACGCACTCCAATATTCTGGTACAGATAAGAAATATTGTATTTGTCTGAAAAGGGTTTGTGATGTCGGTTCATGAGGTACCATTCACCGCACAGTTGGGATAGGGACCATAACAGATTGTTGTGATTCTACTAATAGTGACTGGTGTTTCTAGAACCTATTGCGCAAAGGGGAAACTAGATCAGTCATGGTGATTTCAGCTGGTCGAGATTTTGTGTGTGTGTGTGTTGAAAAGTGCTATTTTGGTTAGCACTTGTGCGAACAAACTACTTTCAATTCTTTTGTGGAGCAGACATGGGTTATTTGTTTATTGTGCTTGCTTAAAAGTTGTGACATTTTTTCGTACAAAAAAATTATAAAGGAGGGTAAACTGCTGCAAGGAGTGAGTTGCGTTTCAGAGAACCGCGCTGCGATATGTCAACTGGTGTGAAGTGTCGTGCTGGGATTGGCTGGTGAGTCAGGTGGTGCGGTGTGATGGGTCCATGAAGGAAAGGATTGTGCTGATATTGGGTGTGAACATTGATCTGTGTTGAATTGTGATTTGAACAAAACATTGAAAATAATTGGATCGAATTGCTCATTTTATTGTTGAATTGTTGTAATCATGAATTTTTCAGATCCCTTAGGATTTAATGAGAGGTGATGTGCAAGTTCCTGTCCGTTAAGGCTTCACCGGAAGGTACGCCAGGTCATTTTATGGCGACAGGCATAGGGCTTCATATGTTTGTGGCTTCGTCAATGGCACAAGATCACCGAAAAGGAGGGAGCATTAAAATTTCCACAATATGGCACATTTGATTAAAAGGTTATTGAAAACTTAAGGAGAATATTATATGATATGAAACAAGCTCCTAGACGTACAAAGTGTGAAGCTTTAAATGCTTGTGAGCATGCAGCTCATACCAAAGAGAGAAATGTATAGAAAGGTATCCGATTACAGCAAAAAAAGCAGTGCATAATTACACCGATGCCAAATGGGATAAAGAACCGCATAGATGTGTGTAGTTGAGGGAACTAGAATGTACCCTTCGTTGACAACAGAAAAGCCTAAAAAGGGATCGGAGAATGAAAAAATAACTGATGTGTGGGAATCAGCCATAGCAGTTTTCTGTAGGAAAAACCATAAATTAGTCCCTACATATGGGTACTCAGTCCCTAAACTTATTTCTTTTTATATTTTTAGTCCTCACGAACCAACTCCAAACTAGACTTTCAGAAAGATTCTTTATCTTTTCTAAAGGATACATATAGGAAAACATAAACAACAAAACGATCATCACTAATTCATGATTCCTTCCTACCCATACATTCATAAATCGGTTGCTAAAAACACAACAATTCGAAGCAATCCATATGGGAGGTAGTCCAATACACACAGGAGGGGATTACTTAAACCTCCGCACAGTCCCAAAGTGTGTATCTGGGTGTATTGCGTGAAAATATTGATCAGTCGGACTCCTACAATTCGTGAGGTCGACGCGTTTCGGCCCTCTGTCGGGCCTCATCAGGACATGGGCAAAAGGAAAAAAGCCTACAAAATAATATACTGACAGAAGTGTCAACACTGAACACTTGCATTGCTAACAACTGACACAAAATCTCCTGTGCATATAAAGATACAAACACTTGAATAAAAAGCACTCGGAAATACAAAATGGCCTTTTAGTTAAGAACAAAACAGAACCTCATAACTACAACACCTTGGTGGGCTATGAGAAGAAGAACAAACCACCAACCTGTGTGGGGCTAATATAATTGCTACCATCGAGTGAAGGAGCACCAGTGATAAATATGTGAATTAGTAAAACCAGATCCGTGTAAAAAATGCAATTGCGTAGTGCTCAAGTACCCACTGCGAGAAGGACATACTTACACCAGTATGTGCAAAAACGCAGTCGAAGCCGCCGGAGGGACCAGACAATCGCCTCTCAAGGCGAGGGGAAAAGCCTCGGCCAACTCAGCCGGGCTCGACGTATCAACCATGAACTAATCTAGTAGAAAAGAATACAAAAAGCTAACTCAATAAACTGGTCAAGCACCGGCCTTAGAGTGCCAAGTCAATTATATCACTCAAGGGCCATGAAACCAGATATTCATCTTACAAACGTAGATAGTAGAAGAATTCCTCCCTCCGCAGGCACACGCTCACGCAGGGGAGTCAAAAGGAAGCTCCGGGTTGTGATTGAAGGAAGCGCGCTCAACGCTTCAACTCCGACAAGTGATGTAATCACGTGGCAGCTGGGGGATAGATGGACAGCCTCTTTAAAGGAACAGCGCCCCTGCGTCTAGAGATATGTCGAGTCCGGCCGAGTTTTCAGGCCGGACTTTCAGGGAAAGACATCAGACTCATTAAAGATGTAGAACCTGTCCAGATCATGATTAGACTAAATGTTGAATTTCAAAGAACGCCACCATACAATCTCGCACCGAGAGGCTGGACTCACTCTGGTGATTGAATCAATGTTACAGCATGGAATTTTGAGAGGAATAGTCAGAAGTCCTTGCAATTTATCAATCATGGGCTTACAGAAGCCGAATGGCAAATTAAGAATCGTGCAGGACTTACAAAAAATTAATAGTATAGTCCTATCTTGTCCCATGGTACCGCATACAGCTACAATATTATTTTGGATTCCAGGGGATACTGCGTGGTTCACTGTAGTGAACCTCTGCAAGGCCTTCCATTGTTTTGAAACTTGAAAGGGAAAAGAAATTGACTGTCCATATGCAGAGTTTTGGCATTGTGCCGCATCCCTCAAAGGTATACTGAAAGCCCATCTATCTTTTATCCGATATTGACTTTACAAATGCCTTGCAATTCGGCTCTTGTATAGTACATTGACGACCTGCTTGTGGCAACAAGTACATAAGAAGACAGCAAACCAGATACGATTATCCTGGTAAATCATTCGGTTGAGACTGAACATAGTGTCCTTGAGTAAGTTGCAATACTGTCAGAGGTTCTGTATTTTAGGACATCTCACTGAAAAAGGAATAAGGAAGGTGTCACAAGAGAATTACTGCAATTTTGAAAATGAATCCACCTAAAACGCAGGGAGAAATCAGAATGTGTTTTTGAAATGGTGTGCTACTTTAGACAGTGGATACTAAATTTTACCCTAGTTGCCAAGCCTTTACTGAGGCTGACGCACAAAGATGTGCCTGATCTGCTTCCATGAGACAATTGCTTAAAAGTGTCCCTACAGCAGAGAGAAAGTCTGTCGTGGCCTGGCTCTGGGAGTGCCGTATTGCAGTAAAACCTTCAGTATGTTTTTCAGCGAGAGGGAGGGCTGCGTTCTCTCTGTGCTTACTCGTATGCATCTAGACTCTTGAAAACCTGTGGCATATATTTCAACTCCTCTTGACCCTGTTGGCGCAGGAATGCCTTAAAGCGGTTGCGGTGGTTGGTGTCAGTATTGATAAAAGCAAGAGTATAGTAATGGGACATCCTCTTACAGTGATAGTCCCTCATTTGGTGGAAATGTTGCTCACACGAACAAAAACGCAACATATGACAAATGGCAGACTCAAAATATGAAAAATTGATTCTGGCATCAGAGAATATCACTTTGAAAAGATGTCAGACTATTAATCCAGCTACATTGTTACCATTGCCTGAAAATGAAATTGATGGGGGAAGAGGTTGAGCATGACTGTTTCGATGTCACAGATTTATGGACCAAGCCAAGACCTGATATTAAGGTTGAATCCCTTGATTAGCCCGACTATGTAATATTTGTTGACTGCTAATGCCTAAGAGCTGAGAGAAATTGGATAACCGCTTATGCTTTGAGTTGTTACCTGTGCTCAAGGCGGCAGAACTAGTTGCTCTTACCAGAGCATGTTATCTTTCAGAGCAATTGTGGGTGACAATATTTACTGATAGTCAATATGGCTTTGGTGTGGTCCATGATTTTAAATGTTATGGTCACAGAGGAGATTCATGACTTAGTCTGGATCTCCTATATGGAATGGAAAATGTGATGAGACTGTTGGAAGCATTACAATTGCTGCGAGAAATTGCTGTTGTTAATAATGAGACCCCTATAATGCTGTGTGTGGCATTACAAGTGAAACGGAGGTTGCGCTGTAGTTGGCGATCAGAAGCTTCAGGAAAAGTCGAGCAACTTAATTTCATACTGAAATCTCATTTGGCCAAAGTATGCGCATCCAATTCTCTAAAATGACAGATGCCTCGCCCTTGTATTGATGAGTCTCTGAGAAAAACAGGATTGTCATCAGATGAAATACTCATGGCACATGCCAGGTGACTGCCTGCAAATGCGTTTGTAAATATCATAGATGGCATGATTCTCGACTACTGCAAGGGGTTGGCTGATGTGGTACATTCTGTCTCTAACCAGGTTGGAGCTGCTACTGCCTTCCCAAGTCAAGAGCGGTTAGACAACCGTAGACCTGGTGATTGGGTTCTAATAAAAAAAAATGTTAAAAAATCCTATTTGTAGCCAAGGTGTAAGGGGCACGATCAGGTGATACTGATCACAAACACTGCCGTGTAGTGTTGTGGAATAACAAACTGGATTCATTTCTCTCCTACCCAGAGAGTGAGATGCCCACTTGACGAGGTTGTGACATTTGAATTAGGTCTGACCTACTGTGTCCGTATGTCCTGAAGGACCAGAGTGGATGACATCCATCAGATCTCATCTGTCCAGGTCCCCGAAATCTCGCAGAGTGATGTTGAAGCATCCTCTGAGGATGAAGAGCTCAGATCTGAATGATGCGATGCTGCAGAAACATCACAGGTGTAACCAAATGATTCCAGTGAAGGAATAAGTGCGAGAAGTGAGTGAGTGACTTTAAAGAGGAGAGGAATGGCCAAAGAGCAGGAGACCATTAAAATTGTTGAATTCATACCACAAACCATCGTCTAAAACAAAATCTATGTATAAGGGATATGTAAGAAGATCAACAGATGCCTAGGAGATCTAAGCGAGCAAGAGTACCTTGTTGTGAGTATTCAGCACCTAAAGGGACTTCTTATACAGACAGTGTGCCTAATTTGACAGCCTATGATCAGAATTAACTGGGAGCAGAACCACTTGAACCTCCATGAGATGCCACATTATCACAGTACATGATGGAAACTTGTGAAATAAATTCAGAATTAAGCTAGACTCATTTGCTGTCTGATTCAGTTTAACAATAATTGATTCTTCAAACTATGAACTGTGTCTGATCCAAACTATTGAATAGACTGTGTGGGTCACCTGATAAATGAACATAACCATTATTGCTTAACAAAAATAAAACAAATAAAAAGAATAGAGATAGAAATGCGTAGATCCACTCCTGCACCTACATCACCTGCACCTAAAGTAGATGAGAGAAAATTAAAGGCAACACTTATAGAAGTTTCTGAGGAGGGTTTCACATCAAACGTTTATTCTAGAGTAATTCAAGAATACACACACGCTTTAGATGCTAAGGATTGTTTGTGCTCATTTACCTGCTTCAGCTACAGAGGATTTGACCTACCATCAGATTCAACTTGCATACACAGCTACATATAGTATATTGCTTAGTTTATTTTATAGTCCAAATCATTTTGAATATTTTTTTCCAATTGTTGCTTCATCCTTTTCTGAATCTTCTCTTCACAAAAGAATGAATCCTCACCTACAGGCTAAGGAGATAGAAACAGCTTGTTTTTTCTTCAGATCGACTACAAGGCTAGACACTGCTAAAGCATGTGAACTAAATTTGACATGCTCAACGAAACCATTGGAAAATAAATTCATCCAAGCTTTAGAGTGGCAGTCTGCAAACGTTTGTGTAGTGATTGTAGTCACTTACCAACACTAGTAGTTGTGCATTCCCTAACAGCGGACTTGGCAGCATCTCAATATTCCCTGTCACTGAGTATTACCAAAAACACCAGGGGCATTCCAGTTCTCCTCAGAATTGAAATAATCTGAGTTAGTAAGAAGATCTTCTATAAAAAAGTGTCTCTAGAATGAGAAGTGCTGGCGAGAGGGTTCTAGTTCCTGGCTGAAGCGCAACAAATGGAAACTAGGTCCCGGAGTCGGAAAGGTAAAGTTTTATTCTAGTAGTGGCAGAGAAAGTATAGAGAGTGTCTGCTTTTTAAACCGGCACCAGGAGCTGCAGGATACGTGGGAGACCTCCTGCATGCATCCCACTTGTGCCACTTTAGGAGGGGGTGATCTAGAGTCTGATCCACAACTTTTAACATATTTAAATCTGACCTTTTTCGCTTAGAAAAAATATTTTGATCCAATTTTTTTTAATCTACGCTAGAGGTCAATCAGTCTTCTCCAAAATTCCCCCTTTTCGGCTTTCAAGATATGTAATTCAGCACTGTGTTTGAGCAGTCACTTATGGTTTCTTGCCACTGTACAATTCGTTGCCACCGAGGAGGATGGTGAAACACTCCCTTATTCCACACGCAAAACTTGTGTGAATCACCACAAAACCATGCCCATTTCCAGTCCACTCTCGCCGCAAATAAATTCTGCTTTTAAGTCAGAATTATTAAGACATCCCTAACACCTCCGAAAACCCTGTTTCAAGAATAACCATATTCATGTTCTGTTTTATATAGTGATTTTGGGCTCACTTACATGTACTTTCAAGTTCCTGGCAGTTACCTTTCCGTGAAATTGTACATGTGTGTTTTTCTGAACAATAATGTTGTGTCTCCTTGTATAATTGTGCCAATTTACCGTTCATGGGGGTCTTCTGCCTTGACACTAATTGTATTGGATACCAAAGTACCTTCCTGAATTGATCCTCCAAATATCAGAGCCCCACCCTACATCACAAAGCATCTTCAGTTTCTTCTGAAACTGCAGAAAGCGAATACTTCACCAGGATATTGTGCAAAGTTTGATGATTAGATGAGAAGGATTCTAAGGAAGTTTGCGCTTTCAGATTATAATTTGGTAGGTGAAGTTGCCTAAATTGCTCTTGATACTCTATACTATGTGTGACTGTCCTGCTGTATGGCATGTTCACTGATTCCATCTGTTGCTTGCAATGCCAAAATATTAGAATTCTAGTTAAGTATCATAAGGCATTACACACTGCAAGTATCATTTGTCTAATCTTACTCATTCTTTTTTAGGTTGTCCTTTGTATATCTGTTGATGTATCCAAAGACTACAGACAAGTTGAAAGTGTCATGAAACAGGTGAGGCCATTTTTTCCTTTTTTTTGGACTGCGTTAATCTTGATTTGGTATCTTTATCAGCATGCTACTATGCTAGCTTGGTTTCAGACTTTCCTTTCTTCCATTGATTTAGAGCTGGAACAGCTGTAATGACTTCTCAGGAGACTGACAAGAGATTTCTCCAAGGGTTACCTTCACCATGTGCTGTGTATAGAAAACAGAGGGACATGGTGAAGAGTTGTATGACAGAACAACGCATGCCTTTACCACTCATTCTTTTACCAACCAAACCCCTACTTTAAAAAAAAAATGATTTCCCCATTCTCACTCTGTACCCACCCCATAACCTTTAAAAATTCCCTTACCCCCATATACCCCAACCCAACTCTAAACTGTAAAAAAATACCCTTACAACCCTATACCATACCCGTAAACCTAAACAATACCCTTACCACCCTACCCTTACCCACTCCTAAACCCTAAATATACCCTTACAACCCTATACCCTTACAGTGTGTGTGTATATGTATATATATATATATATATATATATATATATATATATATATATATATATATATATATATATATATATATATATACACTGAAAAAACCATAGGTTTCAGGCACGTTATAGTTAGAAATTAGCATTTAAAAACCTTAGAAATTCACTGAAAAAACCATAGGTTTTAGGGAAAGTTATAGTTAGTTGGACATTTCACTCGTACAAAACCAGAGAAATTCCCCGTTATAGTTAGTTCAGCTAACTATAACTCGCGCCCCCGCAATGCACTGCTGATGACGTCACATATTACATCACTCATGACATGGTCCCCTTGAATCCTGAGGGTCCCTGGAGTCCAACTAGCCCACCAGGTACCTCCAGTAAGCGCCACAGAGCTGCGTTGCAGAGAGGTGTAAAAAGGGGTGTGGCCTGGACCACCTCTCTGCAACGCAGCCCTGTGGCGCTTACTGGAGGTACCTGGTGGGCTAATTGGCCCCCAGGGATCCCCAGTATTGAAGGGGAATTAATTCCCCAACTTAAAACGCGCCACAGGGCGCGTTTGCAGAGTGTTGCTGGGAGGGGGCGGGGCCTCCGGCACGATCGCTTGTTTTTTTTTTTTTTTGGAAGGGGGGCTGTGTGGCCCCCCTTCTTTTTACTTTTTTTGGGCCCTCGGGACCCCATCCCCCAGGACCTGACCCCCATTTAAAAAAAAAATATATATATATATATATATTAACGGGAAGGGGGCCGCGTGGGCCCCCCTCCCGTGGCCAATTCCGGCCCCGGGGACCCCATCCCCCGGGGCATGGCCAAATTTTTTTTTTATTATTATGGAGGGGGGCTGCGTGGCCCCCCTCAGGCCATTTATGGCCCCAGGGACCCCATCCCCCGGGGCCGGCCTTTGCGTGATTTTTTGTATTTTTTTATTATTGGGGAGGGGGGCCGCGTGGCCCCCTTCCCGGGCCACTCCTTGCCCCGGGGACCCCATCCCCCGGGGCCTGGCCTCTCGTTGGGGACCGTGGGGGAGCCCCAATGCCCCCACGGTCCCTGCCGGCTCCCGCCTCCTGCGGCACCCCGGGACACTGCAGGAGCCGGCCCTGGGGGGTGGCGGTCCCCAGGGCCATCACTGTCTCCAGGAGGGGGGCCGCACGGCCCCCCTCCCATCCAAAGCACAGCCACGGGGAGGTGGTGGTCCCCGGGGCTCGGGGGTCCATAACGGACCCCCAAATTTGCATTTTAGTGCCCCGGGGAGGTGGTGATCCCCGGGGCGTGTGGGGGGGGGCTTGAGCCCCCCCACACAGGTTTAATTATTTATTTGAAAAGCCCCGGGGGGTGGCGGTCCACGGGGCTGGGGGGGCTGCGTGCCCCCCGCAACTATGTAATCAAGCCCCGGGGAGGTGGCGGTCCCCGGGGCAGTGTGGGGGGGATTGGGGGCCCCCCTACACATTTTGTTCACTGCACCCGGGACCTGGCCCACCCGGGGGCTTCAATACAACGAAGCGCGGGAGCCCGCGCTTCGTTTAAAAAAAAAAAAAAAAAAAAAAATATTCGTCCGGATTCGCGCACCCAGCGCAAATTCGGCAGATTTAAAAATAAATAAATAAAAAAAATGCTTTTTTGGGCCCTGAGCAGGCCTAGGGGGTCAGGGTGTTTCTACCCTGCCCCCTTTACTTGTTTTACGCGATTGTTTTTCTGTTTTCTTGTGACTCTGTTCTACCGAGTCACAAGATGGCTGCCAACACTTCCTGGTTTGGAGTGTTGACAGCCAATTAGAACAAAGCTCGTGGTCGGGAGGGTGCGCGGATCCTCCGTGCCTCTATATATCAACTTTTATTTTTTGATTTTCTCAGCAACTACTGAACTGATTTACACCATTTAAAAAAAAAAAAGGGCGCTTTCTGAACCAAGCACTACCTTTTTGCCAAATTTGGTGTAATTCCGTTCAGCAGTTCGAGCTGTAGCCATGTCTAAAGTTTCCTATGGGAAATTGATTTTTCGCCCTCTTTTTTTTTTAATTTCTCAGTAACTACTGAACGGATTTACACCATTTAACAAAAGAGTTCTTTCTGAAACAAGGGCTACCTTTTTGCCAAATTTGGTGTAATTCCGTTCAGCAGTTCGGGCTGTAGCCGTGTCTAAAGTTTCCTATGGAAAATAACATGGAGAAAACACGTTTTGGGTCCCACCTTTTTTCTCGGCTCCCGCTTACCAAATCACCCCGAAACTTTCAAGACAGGAGCTGACCGGAGCGCCCCACGAGTTTTGAAAATTTTGTGAAGATTCGGCATCCGGCGCCAAAGTTATTGGGAAAAGAAAAAACGCTTTTTGAATAGAAACAAGGTCCTAACTATAACTATCTACTGGCGACCGCCAGTAGATTATATATATATATATATATATATATATATATATATATATTTCACTGAAACCCAAGGTTATAGATAGGCTCATATTTCGCTCATACAAAACCAGTGAAATTCAACAGTTCTAGTTACCTGAGCTAATTATAACTTACGCCCCCGCAATGCACTGCTTATGACCTCACATATTACTTCACTCATGACATGGTCAGTGACATCACTGATGACATCCAGTGTTTGAGTGTTTTCTAAAAGGTTTTGTGTGTTAAACATATATACTAAGGTACCACAAAAGGTAAATTGGTATACTTTGTGTACTACTCATCAGTTATTCCTTTTTTTAACATAGTTTGTGAGTCGCTGTGTGTGAGTGGGTGTCTGAGTGACTGTACAGGTGTGTAAGTGGCTGTATGGGTGTATAAGTGGGTGTGTTAGTGGATGACGTAGGTGCTGTGTGAGTGGCTGTATGGGTGAGTGAGTGGGTGTATCAGTGACTGTATGGGTTGGTGAGTTAGGTGTCTGAATGGCTGTATGAGTGAGTGACTAAGTAGTTGTATAGGTGGTGAGTGAGTGGCTGTTGGAGTGAGTGTTTGGTTAAGCGAGTTGGTGTATGAGTGGCTGTATAAAAGAGTGAGTGTCTCTGGTATTGGCCGTATGGGTGAGTGGCTGTATGGATGTGTGAATGGGTATGGAAGTGGTTGTGTGGGTGAGTGAGTGGCTCTGTTGAGAGGCTGTATGGTTGAGTGGGTGGCTGTATAATTTAATAGCTGGGTGTCACTAGCTGTATGGGTGAGTGTGTGGCTGTGTGAGTGGCTGTTATGTTATGTTATCAGCATTTATAGAGCGCATGGCTGCCCCAGCAACGGGGCGTCCCAGCGCTGAGCCAGAGTAGAGGCGGACAGAGAGGGAGTAGGCTAGAGATTGGAAAAGAGCCATGTCTTGATCAGTTTCCTGAAAGCCCAGTGGTCTTGCATGCCACGGGCAGCAAGAGGGATGGTATTCCAGAGGGCGGAGGCCAATGCCCTGAAAGAGCGCCCTCCGGCTCTGGTCCTACGCACCCGCGGGACACAGGCCAGGTGTAGGTCCGCCGATCGCAGGGCCCGCACCGGGGTATACATTGAGCATAGATCGCTCAGGATTTGCGGACCCAGCCCATGCAGGATCTTATGTGTGATACTTAAAGTCTTGAAGTGAACTCTCTGTTCTATGGGTATCCAGTGAAGCCGTTGAAGGAGGTCAGAGGCATGACGGTGTTTAGGTAGTGCGAAGAGCGTGCGGGCAGCCGCATTCTGAGCCCGTTGAAGCCTTTTCGTCACAGCTTTGTTGGCGCCAAGTAGTAGCCCATTGCAATAGTCCAAACATGACAGCACAGTGGATTGAATGATCGTCTGTCGGGTGGGTGCATCGAATAGCCCTAGAATGGGTTTTAGGCCCCGTAGAAGGCTAAAACAGGTACCTGCCACAGCCTTAGCCTGCAGTTCGAACGAAAGGGTGCTGTCCATCAACACTCCCAGATTCTTAACCACACTTTTCGGCTGGGGAGGGGAGCCTAGGGCTATAGGCCACCATTGATTGCCCCATAGGTGGGTATCTCGACCCATCAAAAGTACTTCTGATTTTGCGGAGTTCAATTGCAAATAGTTCTTGGTCAACCATTCAGAGATGGCCATAAGGTCGCCTTGGAATTTCGCCTGGTCTTGTTTAGTATTGCTAGAGAAGGTAAATACCATTTGGGTATCATTTGCGTATGATACCATAGCCATGTTCCGGGCTTTGGCCAGCAGGGCTAGGAGGTGGACATAAATGTTAAATAGAGTGGGGCTTAGGGCGGACCCCTGAGGAACACCACAGCCTAGAGGATGGACATTGGAGGTGTAGGGGGGGGGGGGGCAGAGACCTGGAAGGACCGATCGGTCAGAAAGGATGCGAACCAGGCTAAGGCCTTGCCATTGATCCCGATCTCCTCTAGGCAATGAAGCAAAATCCTATGGGAGACCATATTGAAGGCCGCACTGAGATCCAGCAGGATCAGTGCCGAGGTTCTGCCCTCATCCATAGCCGCTCTGTGACTGCCAGTAGCGCCGAGTCTGTGCTATGTTTAGGCCGGAAGCCGTTTTGGGACTGTTCAAGGATCTGATTAGCTTCTAAATATTGTGTTAGGATGCAACTGACTCCATAATTTTAGCAAGGTACGGGAGCAGAGATATTGGGCGGTAATTTTCAGGCAGAGACGCATCCAGTGTTGGGTTTTTTAGCAGGGGGATAACTTTGGCATGCTTCCAAGACATGGGGATCACTGCAGCCGATAGTGACCTGTTGATCAGCTCTCGGCCCTCCGAGAGGAGGCAATCATGATATTTCCTAAACAGGTCCGGTTTTAATGGGTCCTCAGGGGAGCCTGATTTTACCTTGGCCGATAGGGTCTCCATATCTTAATGGGACATGGGCAGAAGGTCCTGGAGGGAGTGGGGCATAACTGCCGGGGGAGTGTTCCTCTGATTAGCGGAAGAAGCCTTCTCCACACAGAATGTGCTATAGATGCGATCCACTTTGTTGATAAAAAAATTCGCAAGTGTCTCGCATTGCAAGTTGGAGGATATAGCGTTATCAGCAGTATGCGGGGGTTACCAATTCCTTCATAAGGGAGAAAATGGACTTAGTTGGATTGCTGCTGGTGGAAATCACATTAGCATAGAACTTAGCTTTGGTATTCCGGACCAGTTTGTGGTACGATTTAACTGCGTTCCTGTAAATAGATTTAGCTGTGAGATCGTAGGAACTTCTCCATGCCCTTTCTAGAATTTTTTCTTTCTTTTTTTCTTTCTATCGTCAGAGACTCGTTATACCATGCATGGGTTTGAGTACGCTTGGCCTGAGTCACTTTTTTCGGAATGCAACGATCTAGTGCATTATTGACACATCCTCTAAAGGCAGCATCCGCTGCCTCTATATCTTTAGGCCAGACTGGGCGGTGCGAGTTTAAACAGGCTGTGAAAGTCGTAGGGTTTAATTTGTGCCATGGGCGCTTCATAGTAGGCGGGCGAGGGAATTGCAGTGGGGAACCTTCTACACGGAGGTGCAGAGAGATGAGAGAATGATCCGTCCAGAGCATCGGAAGGGGAAGATTAGCCTCCATAGACTCTAGATTCGTGAATACAGGGTCAAGAAGGTAGCCAGCTACATGGGTTGGCCCCTCGATCAGCTGCCTCAGCTGACATGCGGCCATATCTCCCAGGAAGCTGATGATCTCCTGGGACTCTTTGCAGTCTAGATGTAAGTTAAGGTCTCCGAATGTTAGCGTAGCTGCAGTATTGGCTAGAGCTTCTTGAAATACTTTCGAGACGCCAGGTGGGCGGTATATGAGCAACCCAGACAGTGTGAAGTTGTGTGTCAGTGCAATCTTAAAAAGAGCACTTTCACAGTCTGGGATATTCTGTGGACTGAGGCTACAGGAGTACCCTGACTTGAGTATGATAACCAGCCCCCCTCCCCACCCGACTGCCCTATTCTGGGTGTACATCGAATAGCCTGCAGGTACGGCCAACGCCGGGATGGCCACCGAGTCAGTAGTGAGCCAGGTTTCCGTAAGGAATAAGATGTCCGGGGCTGTATCTTGTAGAAGATCTAATACCTCTACGTGGTGTTTTGCAAGGGATCTACAGTTAAGGCTGCTGATGGCAAAGCCTTTCAACCCAGGGGCAGTGAGCAGCAGCCGGGAGCAGGTACCTACCCCAAAGCTGCATATGTTGCACTGGGGGGGCGGGGGGGAAATCAGGATTCCAGGTATGTTCCCCACAGGTGGGAGTAGATTGTAGAGCAAGCAATACGTCTCTTGTGTACCTTTGCCTGTGGGACACTCCGGAACCAGGGGTCCTGGCGTCTGGCAACGTCCAGGCGCGGACTGGCGCAGATGGGCTTGCCTTTGGCGCGCTGGCTCGCCCGCTGTGCGTCGGCGCCATCCCTGATTTAAATATCAGCAGGGAGGTGCTCCACCGATAAACTAGACCGTCTCTCGCTCCAAAATGGCGCCCGCTAATGGCTACCAGGAAGTGAGGGAACCAGAGGCCCAGGCTCTCCTTCCACGCAATCAGCACGTGCTGCGGTGGACCGGGGAGAGCAGCAGAGGAGCAACAGCTTAGTGAATAACGATTAAGTGGTGAAACCAGTTGCGGCCATTTGTAAAAGCAGTCTGCGGAAGTTATGCTAATCAGGTTAAAAGCGTTGCGCAGTAATGCTCTAAAATAGGATTAAAACGATTCCCAAAATAACTTTAGGTAGCACACATACAGTATAGGAGCAGGTGAAGTCGTGTCCCACTGTCTACCTCTGAGTGATTGATTGTATGATCATGCTCTGAGTAACTGGGTGTGTGTGATTCTCTATGGATAAATGAGTGGTTGTGTAAGTACTGGTATGGGTCTGTGAATGGTTGTGTGAATGGTTGTGTGAGTGGGTGTATGAGAGGTTGTTTTGAGGTGTGAGTGGTTCTGTGGATGATGTCTTCAGTGATGTCTTTGACCATGTCATGAGTGATGTAATATTTGAGGTCATTAGCAGTGTATAGTGGGGGTGTGAGTCCGTCCGACATCGATCTGGGACCGACCAACCTCCTGTCGGCGGTCCCAAATCAGCAATTAGGATGCAACCAAACACTGTTCAATCGCAATCCTATTCTTTACAATGGGAGCATGCATTCTGACTGGAATGCATGCTCCCATTGTAAAGAGCTGAGGTGCAGTTCATCCCTGCACCCGGTGGCAGGCACCTCGAGGTGCCTGCCACCGGGTGCAGGGACCAACGGGTGGGCACCATAGGTGCCCCCTAGGTCACCATCCGGAGGCCTTGCACCCATGGGGGCCCTGCTGGGGGCCCCCAAAGTCTGATTCTCACAGCCTTTCTGTGTTGGAAAGGGCACAGAATGGCTTTAGGAATCTGCCATCGTAATACCTCGGGCAGAAAGAGCCGCCCTTGGGATTACAGGCCCCTTTCCGAATGGCAGACGGGACCCGTCGCAAGCCATTCGGAAATCCTGTTCGGATTAATTTCTGACCGACTCCATCAAAATGGGTCAGTCGGAAATTAATCCAAACAGGAGATTACGATGCCGTAGGAATGGCTCCGACCGAGGGTCGGAGCAGTTTCCTACGGCATTGTAATCGGCCCCTTAGTGTGTGAGTAAATTCATGAGTGTCAGCGTAGGTTTGTAATTTGGTGTGAGAGAGTATAAGTGGGGCTGTAAGTGGGTATATTAGTGTCTGAGTGGGTCTGTGAGTGGATGTGTGAGTCAGTGAGGGGTGGGCAGTAAACTCCACTCCGCCGGCAGAGTTTGCGGAGTTTTGCCACTCTGCGCTCCACTTGGAACAAGGAGTTCATCAAAAACTCCGCCAACAGCCAGCGGAGCAGAGGTTACCGGCACGCTCACCCCAAGACTTCATCCCCCAACCAGTAGTGCGCCAGGAGGCCCCTTTCAAGAGTGGTTGAGAAAGGGGGTGGGGCCTCTGACAAAGTCTGAACAATCCCGCTGTGGGGGACTTAGTTGTGTCTATTTAGCTCCTGGAAGGTGGTAGTCCCTGGGGGGAGGGTGGGGTGTCCGTGCCCCCCCCCCCTTTTAATCTTTCTTTGGCCCCGGGGAGGTGGTGGTCCCCGGGTCTCAATGAGCCTCAGGAGGGGGGCCTCGTGCCTCTCTCCTATTTTAAAAAAAAAAATGCCACCGGGACATGGCCCACTCTGGGGCGGGATTCAAAACAAGCGGAGGAGCTTGCGCTTTTTAAAAAAAAAGTTACAAAATTGCAGCGGATTCGCAGTTCCATTGCGCTTTCGTGGGAATTTGTTTTAAAAAAAAAAAAGTGCTTTTTGGCCATTTCAGGGACCTTCTTAGACCCCATGACCAGAGCTAAGGGGCCAGGGTATTCCTACCCTGCCCCCTTTTTTCTTTTTTTAAAAACATTTTTTGTGGGACTCGGCTGAAGCAGAGTCCCAAGATGGCTTCTAACACTTCCTGGTCGAAGTGTTCGCAGACGGTCAGATCTCACCGCCCCTCTACCACCAAACCTTAAATATTGTTACCTTGTATGGTAAAGGCATTATGTGGTAAATGATGCATGGTAAAGGCATTGTGCGGTTATTGAAGATGCTATTATAAATGTTCATTTAGTAATTTTTGTTAGTAGCGGTTAATATAAAGGAACCATGATATGTTTCCTTTCTACCCTTAGAGGTTTGAATTTCCTGAATGTCAGTGGAGTACATATATGTATGTCATTGAGGGGAAGGTATGGTGCACGTACAGTTTCAGTGACTAGAGTAAGAGACTGCACCATTACTGCACAAACACATTGATTTGTTTGTTGCTGAAGATCCCCTGCCCCATCCCTTAGACTGGCAAGTAAAGTGGTTGGTGTAATCAACAGTTTCGAGACTCATTTGTTTATTTTTTCTTTTACATTGTTCCTCCTTTTTACTTTATAAAAAGATTGTTAAAAATCCATTGTTTTTTTTTTGTTTTTTTCCAGGCTCAAGAAAAACTGGGACCAGTCGACATGCTTATAAACTGTGCTGGTCTGTCGATTGCTGGGGAATTTGAAAATATCGCCATTGATAATTTTGCAGTAAGTTTTAAAGTTTGTTACTTTGGGCTGCGTGTGACCCAGCTTAGCACAGACACCCTATACCATATTAGTTATGTAATTCACTCTCTGTCCAAGCTGGCTGGGATGCTCGAGTGTGTTTTAAGTGGAGTTGAATTTGCAGATTATGCTGACCGCCTTCGCGTAACATGAAAACTGAGTTGACCGGAGGACAAACATTGCTGTGGTTGAGTGACTAGGTTTTTTTTTTTTATCAGTTCTGTAGGATTTTAAAACTTTGGAGCTAATGTGACTGTAGAACTTTACCAAAGTGAGGAGGATGCTGGGTTTTCAATCTATCTGTGTACTGGTCAAATTACACACATTCCCTGTCATTGGGGCAGATCACTGTCCCCTGCTGTGTCTGGCAGCTATAGGATCAGTGTAGCTCTCAATCTAATGCTATTACTCTTTTTCAAATCCGCCACAGAAATCGAAGCCCTTTTTTCAAAAGCAAATCCAGAAGGCTTCTGTGAAGAGCTGTGTGCATGCTGATGCTCAAATGAGTTGAGGGAGAATGCCTTAAAGATAAGTGTAATGCCAAGAACAGAGGCATTTGGATTATTCTTTTTAATTTCCTTGAGGGCGGCATTGATCTGTAGGGACCCCAGATTCAAGCTGAGGTAGAACTGTGGTGAGGTCCTCCGGTGAAAGTGGCATAAATGTGTTGAGAGTGAACGTTAGAGGGAGTGTACTTGGGGACAGCAGGAGGAAAGAGGCCTTTCTTAATCTCCGCTCTCATGAGCACTTTTTCAATAAAATAATCACTTTATTATGCACAGAGTTTGGCAGACTGGCTAATTTCTTGGGTAGTGTCAGTCACAGTTTTGAAAGATGGCATATTTGGGGTCGGCAGCCTTATCAATTTTGTCAGAATAGTAAATTTGGCTTTTTTTTGTCTTCAGAGCCTGTTAAAATCCCAAGTTTGAGTCTAGGGTAACCATTTTTTTAGTTTTTGCTCAATTTCTGTTCTTTCTGGATCAGTATTGTTTATGCATTCCTCAGTTGTTCAGTGAACCAAAGTGTCGGTTTCTGACCAGAGGTAGGTGTTTTGGAGGTAACGGGTGCAAAAGTATTAGCTACGTTTAAAAGCCAGCTGTGGAAGGTGACGTTTTGGCTTGAGGCTGAGCTTTGTTGGATCAATTGGGTGTCACTAAAGTAATCGGGTAATTTTGGTTAGCCTTGTTCCATTTACGGATAATACTGTACTCTTTTCTGCTGTTAGACATTCTATGTGAAAGAGAAACAGAAATTTGAATAGTATGATGAGTTGATCAGATGCAAGTTGTACAGTCTGAAGGTTAATGTCTATATTTGAAGTCTATATTTGAAGTCCATATGTGGTTGAGTGTGTGCAGTTTTTCTTGGGGTGGCTCTAGAATATTTTGACACACATTTAAAGATGTTAATGGATCGCTGTGAGAAATTGGGTTGAATGGGGGTGTTAACAGTGTTCAAGCTACAGTCCCTGTCGGGGTGAAGCGGACCACAAAAGTCACTAAATTAGCCTGTGCTTAACCCTCTGGTAGTTTAGCACAAAAGCAGCCAGGCTTAACTTCAAGGCAATATGTAAAATATTTATGCTGCACTCCAACATTAATACAGTGAAAACACAGAACAAGAAAAATGCCACACCAGTTTTGAGAGAGTAAATTATATTAAATTATTTGACTCCAAAATGACAAAAATCCTATCAGAACCGGAGTTATGAATTTTTAAAGTTTAAGGTAAAAATGAGCACCTCAAAGATCAAAGCGCCAACTGCAGACATCTAGTCACGCAGGACCGGGTCAAAGTTGAAAAATACGGCCGACCGCGATGGAGCGCGGGGTCCGATACAAGAAGTGAATTGGGCCTGGTCAGGGCTTACTCTCGGGCTGAGAAGAAGTTTCATGCAAAAATGTCTCGGAAGGTAATGTTCAGCAGGGCAAGGCTGCAGGTGGTGTGCGAGGAGGAGTCGTCGTTGTCTAGGAGCCACTGAACGAAGTCCTGGTGAAGATTCTACGTTCTGAGTTTAAAAAAAAAAAATTGGGAAGCTGTAGCCGACGCGGGCGCCACAAGGCTTGATACCCCTTATGCGAAGGACAGCTGAAGAGGATTTGCTACTAGTGGAGTAGAACATAGCTGGTGCAAAGTCAAGCTGACCAGTGCTGTACCCTGGGCGGATCGACGAGCAGGTAGGTCCTGGTCTCCTCTCTGTTCTCAGAAAACTTTTCAGCCAATAATATTCTAAGCCCCAAGTTTTGGATTTTGGTCATCTGGGCACCTTTAGCACCACTTCCAAGGGTCCTGGACCGGAGAGGTACCACTTGTAGGTTTAGGACTCACTCAGGCTGGGTTCAGGCGCAGATTCAAGATGATTGGAGCCTTTTCTGTCCCTGGGGCTCTGATCAGGAGGCCACCCAGCTAGCCCTTGGAGTCACTTTGGTAGACCTGGGTTCAAGTAGTGGAACAGGGCGCAAGCAGCAGGACAGGCCTCTGAGGGTTCAAGGCAGGATCTAGGCAGCAGAGGAGTCCTTCCAAGTGCAGCAAAGTATTCTTCTTAAAGACGCAGCAGGTCATAGCAGCAGAAAGTCCTTTGAGTCCTTCTACCGGTCCAGAAAGTGAACTGAAGGGTGGGTCTGAGGGTCCTGTTTTATACCTGATGCTTTCTTTGAAGAAAAGTTTCCAGATATTCCCCTTGAAAAGTGTTTGAAATTTCCTGCCTCCCTGCCCTGGCTCCAACCTAACTACAGGCACAGTGAGGTAGTGCGAAGTCCTTTGTGTGAAGACAGGGCACAGCCTATTGATTTGCAAGTGAGGCTGTGCCCAGCTCTGCCAGTGATGGCCCATACAGGCACATCTAATCCCTCTGTTATGTGTCTGTCTGGGAGGAGTAGAGAAAGTCCAACTGCCAACTACACCCACTTATGTGACCCTTGAACAGCCTACAGGTAACAAATGCTAGTTCAGGGAAATGCCAACTTTCTAAAAGTACAAAAAGAACAGACGATGGACGAAATGCTGAACAAATCATTCACCCCCACTCTCAGAGCTGGATTAAATTCATTGTTTTTTTGCATGCCATTCCATTCCAGTTTAGACCCAGCCATATGCAAACCAGTCTTGACCCTGCTCCCCACAGGAACAGTCCAGCCCAAACTGCCAGGGCAGGTCCTCCCTGGACCAGAAACAAGCATCCTGGGACCGGTTTCAGGGTATCGCTCCTCATCAGCTAAGCTAGCTTGAATCTGGTGGTGTAGCGAGCACGGGACCCACTTCTGGGCATACCCTTCCCATCATTGTTTCCGCCCATGCCACCTCAGACTAGACCCTGCTACATGCAAATCAGTCTTGACCCTCCTCCAGTAGACACAGTCAAGCCCAAACTGCCAAGGCAAGTTCTCTCTGAACTGGAACACAAGCAACCCCAGACAAGTTTCTCCCTAATTAGGGCTTTTTTTTTTTTTTATACTTTAGTGTGATGCCCAAAGTGTGATTGGTTTGCCAGGACGTGGGTCACATTCACACTGTGCCACTGGAATCAAGCTTTACCCAACTGAACCTTAATTGCAAAACCAGTCTTGGGTTGCTTGTGTTCTGGTTCATGGTGGACCTGACCTGTTCCCATTGGAGCAGAGTCTCGCCTGATTTGCATATGGCTGGGTCCAAATTGCTGTGGCATGATGTGCAGAATAACGTTAACCTGGGGTGCGGACCCAAGTAATTACCAGTGGCTGAGATTAATTCAAGCATCCATCCACCGCTTTTTTGTATACTGCAGCTATAATCACTAGTGTATGGGTCAAGTGAATAAAAAAAACTAACTTTAGTCAAGAGAGTAAACCACTTGAACAGTAAACAGATGTCCCAAATCACCCTTAGTAGAATCATTTTGCCCACTAAAAGGTAAAGTGCACAGTACAAGAGAACACCCTCATACTTGGACTTCGATTGAGGTCCCGGCTACGCATGCATCGAAGCCTCCTCTGTTTGCTGCTTTCATCTTTGCTCAACAAGGGTTAGACGCTGGACTTGACATGGCGGACGTTTAAGCCATTCATCAGCCAATGCCATTTTGTAAAAAACATAAAACATGATGGGCGGAAGATTTACAATAGAATGAACGCTTTCAAGCCTAGCTGGCAGCTTTTTCATACACTACTGTCTCAAAATGACTTTGCAGATTTACACTAGATCACAAATAGCACGCTTTCTGAAGGAAGTTCTACTTTTTTGTTAAGTTTGATCTATATGCGTTCAGCCAGTTCTGAAATGAGAAGTGCATCTCTTTTATTTCTTTTTGCTCCTTTATTTCTCTTCCGCCCCCCAAAAAATAAACCTTGGCCAGTTTTGCTAGGGATTTGAAAACGTGCAGACTTGTTAAACATGGCCAACATTATTATTAGGGCAAGCTTTAGGGCGATGTTGGTGGTGCCACTGCACCAGGCGCCAAGCTCGTGGGCGTCAAAAGCACACTAAGTTGGGGAGTTATGTTTCCTGCAAGGTGTTCCTGCACCTTGGTTTACCCTTTTGTTTAGAAGCTGTTTGGGAGCGCCTGCGCCACCCCACACACCAGAGCAAGACTATTTAAAAAGATGAATGACTTGAAAGGTTTGACTTTGTTGGTGCGCAGCAGGAACATCCAGGTGGGAAATGAGTTGTAGGCCTGTGATGGGATCATGAGACCCTTGCAAAGAGCTTCTGCTTCACAGTAACAAACGGAAAAGCCACTTTGAAACCGGTCCATATCTGGCCTTATGTTAAGGTAATTACCTCTACACTCCAAAATAATTCTTGATTTCTCATTAATCTAGTAATAACCCTTAGTGTAATTCATGTTAGTGGGCAGCCCTAGTGTATATTTTACATGCTTTACTTTATTGTGCTTCTAGTAGGGATGTTCGCAATTTCCATATGTTGTTGTTCTGTAGTGTTTATAATGCAACATATATGACTGTTGTGTAGAGCATATGCTGAACCAGCACATTTCTAGGTGATTTCCTGGTATGGATAGGTGTTCATGATGGGCAACAATTGAGAGCTCTGGAATTGATGCTCAACGAAGTGTGTTTCTTACACTGCCTGTCAGTGGGTCATGAAAGTGTGCAAACTACATGCTCATGAAGTCATTGGCCTCTCTGCGGAACAATGTTCACTTAACACTTTACATGAAAGTACGTGAAGGAGTTACACAGTTGCAGAAATATGGACTGTGCCAAAGGAAAAGAAAATTCTGTTTTTATAGGTGAGTGAGTGTGTGGGTACATGATGAAAGGGGGCCGACGCAAGGAAGTACATGTAAAAGGTCTGAACAGAATTGCAGTGCTGAAGATATGCGAGATGCGCAGGTGGGGGATTTTAGAAAGCTGTGGAGAGAAAAAGGATCCAAGTGTACAACAAAAAGAGAGAATGCAGATGACAATGATGCAGAAGGAAGGAAGACCTGGAGTAAATGATTCACTTCGAAGCTTCCCCTTCCACACAACTTACTAATATCCAATTCAAAATTTTGTATATTCAAAATTGAAACCCTTTCAATTCTAGTTTTCACAACATTGTCAATGGTGTTACTCATTTATATGATACTGCTAATAAGCATCAGCAAAGCCAATAAGTCTTGCCTTGTTTTGGACACATGTTCACTGCTGTGTTGTGACGGGATGTAGTTTCAGAAAACTCAGAGGCATCGAAATATTCATCAGGTGGCACTCTGTCAAAAGTACAGGATTCTAGTTCAGATGTTTTAAGCCATGCCATTAATTAAATAGGCCACGCTTTTCAGAAATGAGTCTAGTTAGGCTTCTATGACCATGCCCCTTTCGGAGACCTGTCAGCCTTTTCATCTGACTTAAAGCACTGAGAGTGGTAGTGAAAAGGGACCGGTTTAGATTCATAAAAACACGCCTGTAAAAGAAATATTTACTTTTTTATATGGGGCTATGCTTCATGTGAAGAAGGGTCCTACTAGTGGTTCGCACCAGCAGCAATTCAGGACTGACATTGAAAAATGTGTTTACGGGGCCTTGTAGTCAAGTCCCTAACTCTACAAATGAAAAACTCTGACCTGTGCAAGAACCCTTCATGTAATCCAAGCCAGTGGTGTATTCTCTTTACGTTCTGCTCATTTTAGTTCATGTTGCATGATATGTGTTCCCAGCCACTTAGAATTCTTCCTTTTCCCTGATATTGTGTTTCTGCAATTTTGCTTTTCATGAATCACATGAGTCTTGTATAGTGCCTACTGCTTATGAATCACTTCTGGGTGTTTTTGTTCAGAATGTGGATGGGTGCTAAGGACAGGGCATGATTGAGAGTTCTGGAGGAGAGTGCAATTCATGTTTTTCACAGTACCCATCACTCGGTCAGAAAATATCTAGACTACATGCTCAGTCAATCCTTGGCCTTTTTGCGGAGACAGCAACATCATTGGTCACATATGGTCCAATGCCCCCCACCCCCCCCCTCTTTCCGTGTGTGTTCACCTCTTCCCACACCATCATCCATCAGAATCGCCACTGTCCTCTTGGTTAGAGAGGCAATATGGAGCACGTGCCAACTGTTCGACTGAGTTCTGCAGACAGAACAATGGTCACATGGGCCAATTGAAATTGTGATTAGATGGGAAGTGAAGGAGGTTCCTAGGTGTGGAAGTATGGACAATACTAAAGGGAAATAAAATAATTTGCCATGCAGGGTGGGGGCTCCAGCAGAGATTGTCACATTGGGCCCCACCAAAGCTAAAGCCAGCCATGATTGTTAGCAATCCAAAGAGGCTACATTTCCTTTTAGATGTTTCCTGAATTTGAGCCAAAGTACAGAGTTTTGTATGGAATGCCTCTATGTGGGTTTTTCCGATATTTTTTTTTTTATTCCCCCTCAAACGGGTGCCAAGATGTGACATGCGGGTTCCATCTTGATGGGATTGGGTATTCCATTGGTAAGGTTCTGTAAATAATTCTCTGCCTCGTTCCCACCAAGTAGTCCTGCCCAACCTGTATGGCTACTGTTCTTCCCCATTTTGTCAGTCTAGCAAGGGTAGCTGCACCTTCTCTCTGGGATGCTTCCTGTGGAATAATATTTTCATTTATGCAAAGAATGAATACATTTAAAGAAATATTTCAAGTCTTAAGGCCAATTGGGAGGCATCCTGACACCCATAAAACCTCCTACAGTAACCTAAGGAAGGTTGTTATAATGGAAATACTTGACCCAAAGCTTATTTAAATCTAGAGATGTTGGTAATCTATCCTTGAAATTGTATCCTACCATTGTCTAACTTGTCTGTAGCATTACAAAAATGGTGTGTTTAGAAATCCAGGCATAATTCACAGGAATGTTAACTATGTCGGGCAATTGCTCTTCTAAATGTTATGAACTTTTAATATAGTTTTTAATTGCCACATTTGTGTACTGGTTCTAATAGGTGGTTCTTTTACCCAGTTTGATGTTGCTTAATTTCTCGACATACCAAGAATATTATGCTGAGTGGCTTTTGTTGGGACTCGGACTTCAGAAAAGTAGATCACATCACATGTCCACATGGAAATGGCCAACTCTTCTACTTATGCTGAAGACCTTCATGTCTGACCAGCATTACTGAACCTACACAAATACACTTGTTAACTCATGCCTGAGATATTGAGAGTAGGGGGAGGGGGTGGGGGGGGGACTTTAACACATTATACAATGAAAAAGTGTTTGACCAACAGCATTCCAAATTGTTAATGAGCCACTTTAAAAGCGGTGATGGTGGGCAGCATGTTCAAGTCTTACTTGAGAAGATTTGGCTTGAGCTTAGCCAATTTAGTCTACATCAGATCGGTTTTTACGTTGTATAGTTGACCCAGGGAAATAATAAAAAAATGATTTTGGCTTCTTTTTTCTAGTCGTCCTTTAAACAGTAAATTTGGCAGGCATATTGTCTGTATGCAATGCAAATGCAACAAAGGCAAATCATAACTTGAATGACAAAACTGATTATGAAAAGATGAGTCAGAGTATTTGTCGCATCATTACTGATCCAGCTTATATGTTAAAGTAAAACCATATGAAAATATTTCAGCGCTCACTTGTGAGAACAGTGGGAATTCCTTCTTCCAAAACTGGATGGATGTCTCTAGTGCTATTGCTTCTGGCATGTTTTCAGACAGAGTGTAGTAATCTTACGTTAATTATATGGGCAGTTAAAGAAGCCTGGGTGAGCTTTTTCATCAAGGTCCTTCAGATCTTCACTATTTTATATGGGTGATATAAAGGGGTACACAAGGTTTAACAGCTCATTATGGTCCAAACTATGCAAATGTTTGTCTAGAATAGTGACACGTTTTTATGGAACTTATCGCATCCTAATTACCCCTTGTTCTAAATGCAGCCCGTTTAGTTTGCCATAGATGGAATGATGCTAAGATACTTTGGGGAATGCGCCCCCCCAAAAAATGTCCAGGCTCTCCGTATTTTAGCTCGTAATTTTTGATGATCATTTGTGAGGTACGCGTTTGGGGTAACTTAAGAGTACTCTTAAATATACAGATTTTTGTCAGTGGTAAAAAACATTGTGGGAGACCTGCTTATAGAGAGTTAAAAGTAGTCCTGTTCACTAAGGCTAAGTGAGCAGATCAATGTCTTGGCTGTATTTTCCTAATACTCCATAATTAAAATCTGGTTTCTGTGGTTGTGCTGATTATGAAAGTCTCCGTGTTCATTGAAGGGTCGAAATGCATCTCTAGATTTCTGGCTAAGGTGGTGTAGTCTTCATATTTAGGGGGAAATGGTGAGAGTGGTGGAAATGTGGCAGATACCAATCCAGTGAGAAAATATTTTTTGCAGTTTTGGATGAGTTGAATATCTGTGGACAAGTTCCTATCTGCTGGTGGATGACTAGAAGGCGTGTAGAGATCTGTTCCTGGTTGTGAGGAGTTAAAATGAAGAATGGGGAAATATTTGGGAATCCTCTGCATAGAGTTTATAGATAAGATTTCTAGAGTGAAAAGGGAAGCCGACTTAAGACTGAACCTTGTGGGACACTGAGCATCAGGTGGTCAACAAACAACAAGAGCCTGAGAAGGAGTGATCAGAGACATCGAATGACAACCGATTGAGAGTGGATTCCGTGATAGAAAATTGTTTAGGTTGGATAGTAGTGTAGGGTGCAGTATCAAATGTCTGAGGAGTGTGACAAAAGAAGAGATGATTGTGGTTGGCAATTTCTGTATTTTTTAAATCTCTGAAACCAGATTAAATGGGGTCAAGCAGGTAATGAGTTGCGAGGATGATGGTAAAATGATTAGAAACAAGCTATTAAAGAATGTTTTGAAAGATTGTACGTGAATGAATGAGGCCAGATTAGGGGTAAGACCACAGCAGATTTAACTGTTTGCAATTTTCAGTCAGCTACTGTGATGACTTACCCCGCTAACTATTAGATGTTACGCACTACCATCTTAGAAAGAGTTCTGTTGAACTTCACTAAATCACCATCTGCATTAAAATGTTTATTCTGCTCATCTTGGCTGTTTATTGATTGTTGCTTTGATATGTTTGTATCTGTGCAGAAACTAATGGAAGTGAATTACCTGGGCAGTGTCTACCCAAGTCGTGCAGTGATTGGCACTATGAAGGAGCGAAGAATGGGTAGGATAGTCTTTGTGTCCTCACAGGCAGGCCAGCTAGGTCTCTTTGGCTACACAGCTTACTCTCCGACAAAGTTTGCTCTGCGGGGACTTGCGGAAGCGTTGCAAATGGAGGTACGTTTAAAAGATTGTTTCCGAGAATGACTTTCACATTTTTTCATAAACTGTTGGTAAATGGTACATTGAATTATGTGTAATTAATCTTCAGATAACATTTAGCGACCTACATATCCATTATGGAAGTTGTTTTCTGTAGCAAATAACTTTTAGTATAAATGTAGTAATCTACAATTGTTCTCTTTTTCGATTAGTTAAAGATGCTCTTAATGAGGCCGAATAAGACTCCACATGCTTTTTATTAATACAGGTGTTTTTGTTCATTGGAACTCCTGGACCTACTGAGCATAATGATGACCTGCGTTTGTTCCGTACATGGGTGTGGGCAGCCCCAGAAACCATTGATTAGTAGTAAATGATCTTTATTTCGATTATACACAATAATCATAAAAGATAAAAATCATGTGTTAAAAACAAGAAGAAAGAAGAAACACAATGGTACTTATTATAAAAGAGCACAAAAGACATTTAAAACCTTTTTTAGGCACAAACCAATTCAATTCATCCAATTTTAAAATATACATAAACTCATAAAATCCTGATTAAAATAAGGACCCCGGCCTAGCATGCGCGTTATTATTACTGAGCACAAAGTATTTTATTCCAAAATAGGGCACCTTTTAAATAGCTGATGACTGCCGTCATCACCACCTGATCCTGTAAAAGTTGTAAGAATAAAAAGGCGGGGCGGTGTTGGGTGAAGCCCCTCACTTTTAAAAGTGGTAATAAGTATCTTCTGCGAAGAATCTCATAGTATTTGCAAAATAGGACCAGAATTATTAGGGTCTGGGGGGAACGATCGTCACAAGGGCAAATTAAAAGAGCATGAGTATCAAACTAACCCGGCGGGAAGCAAATCATTGTACGGATAGTACCCAAGCGAAATTTGGTAAGTAAGGATCTATCCGTAGGGTGCTTAACTGCCGTGAGATAATTTTCAGGGCCACTGACAGTTTTCAACAACAGGAAAGATCTATTAGAGTCTTTCATCAGCACCCTGGCTTCCCTTTCTTCATTAACTTTATTAAGAAATAATTCCATTAAAGCTCTGCGATCACCCTTTTTGATGAGATGTGGTTATCGAAGATGTCCGTGCGATCGAGGGAGTGGGCGACCGATTTTATATAATTAATCCACGGTATCTTAAGCCCATAGGTGCAATCCATGCAGTTCTCAATCATACTCCTATTGAACCACAAACTCTCATTAGCCCAAACAGAGATCCATAATAACAGTGGGGCAGTTTGACCTGGTCCTCCACGTAGTTTAGGCCCAATTCCTCGTGAATGACAAATGAGGAGCTGTTTGGGCCCACCCCCAGGAGCTTCCTACAAAATCGATTCTCTTCCAGCTATATTCCTTTACTCTTATGGTACCCCCAAATAGCAGCTCCATAAGTCAAAACTTGGAGACACTTCATTTTGAAAATTTGTACCAGGGACAGCACAGGCTTGTTGCCTACTGACATTGAGAATCTATATAGGGCACAGCAGGCTTGGGTGAATTTAGAACAGCGGCTAGATATACAGGGGAGCCAATTGTTCTGGTGGTCAAAAGAAATCCCCAAGTAGGAGAATATGGAAACCCTAGTAATGTGTTGCCCTTTGATGACAATGGGTCTCGTCTTAGCTGTCCTCCTCCCACAAACCATGTAGTGCGTCTTAGAAATGTTAGTGTCTAGGTCCAGGTCGTCCATAAACTTAACAAACCGATCCACCAGGAGTTTTAGCCCGTTAGCCTTTCGGGCCATCAGTACGGCATCGTCAGCGTATAACAAAGACGGGACCCTACTTGTCTTTACCCTTGGCAGATCAACTCCATGTGTGCTCAGACATGCATCTAGGCGGTTAATATATAGTAAAAACAGTAGTGGGGCTAGCACGCAGCCCTGCCTGACCCCTTGTGGAAAGCCTAAAGGTTCAGTTGTTTCCCCCTCAATGCCGTATCTAACATGAGCATTTACGTCCGTGTGCAGGGCTCTGAGAAAATTAACCAGGTCGACAGGCAGCCCCAGCACCCCAAGGATGTCCCAGAGCTTGGACCTATTCACCCGGTCAAAGGCGCTACTAAGGTCCATAAATGCAAGGAAAAGAGACCCCTGCTTTGCTGCCACATACTTCCCTATAATAAGGTTGAGGTTCAGGCATTGTTCAATAGTGCCCATCCCATCCCTGAATCCATATTGGATGGGGCAAATGATGTCTTTAGCCCGAGCCCAAGCTTCCACTCGCTCGAGAACAATACGCCCTACCACCTTTACCATTGAGCATAATAGGGAAATTGGTCTGTAGCAGGTGGGGTCTGACCGATTTTCCCCTTCTTAAATACAGGGACTATAGTAGCTGTTTTCCAAATAGGCGTAAGACCAAGTTGTGTTGCAGCGTTGAGAACATTAACCAACACTGATGCCCAAAGATGAGGTTCATTCTTGTAAAGGTCCATGGGAATTCCGTCTGGTCCAGGTGCTTTATTGGACGGACTGCCCATGATAGCCTTGTAAACCTCGTCAAACTCAAACCTGATCTCCAAAGGGTACAAATTATCCATGTCGCCCTGATTAAAAAGAAGGTCTTTGTCCAACGCATAGACCTTGCATAGACCTTTTGATAGTGCGTTACCCAGGTGGCTGGGGGGATGGAAGAACCTATATCATCTTGCATAACCACATTGAGCTGCCTACCATTGATCACTGCCCAAAAACCCCTAGAATCTCTAGAGGCAGAAGTTAAAACTAACTGATCCCATGAGGCTTCTCTAAGCTCCCCCCTTCTCTTCGCTAGGGCGGTTTTATAAGCCCTCCTAGCCTCCTTGATATTGTCTTGATTGCGAGGTAAGGTGTTTAGAACTTCTCGCAAATAGTTACCCGCCGACCGGCATGACTTGTTGAACCTGCCCGGGTTGGTGCCCGTTGTTTTACTCGCCATGTCCCTTATGGTGTTGGCAATAGATTCATTTAACTGGGCAAAGGCTTCAACCGTTAGGCCGGGAGGTGTATCCAGGGTTAGCAAAGGCTCCTTGATAATAGCGATGTTCTGTGAAACCACTTGCTTGTTCACTTTGGCCATTGAGAGCTTACGCCACTTAACCCTGAGACCCCTGTCCTTAGTGGTTAAGCCAGTCAGGCCAGGGTCAGGAGTTACACCCGGACCTACATCAATTCTTAGCCCAATCTCTATGGGATTATGGTCGCTAAAAGTGGTTTCATGGACCACTCCTGGGCTGACCAAGCTATCGAGGGAACTTGAGATAAAGATATAATATATAATAGTCCCTTTTCCCCAACCCACAAAGGTAGGCAATTCCCTGGAGAGACTAGACCCCCCGGGCATTACATTTCTCAGTCCAGCCTGGGCTAGGGCTTCCGAGAGCTTCCCACCCCTCTGGTCCGACTCAGAATCGCTAATCTCATGGTCTTCTAGGGCAAAGGAATTACCCTCATAGTGATAGTGACCCAACTTAGCATTAAAGTCCCCACCTAGGATTATCCTAAAGGACTTAAGATAAGTTAAAGATCTGAGCTCAAGGCAAGAGACGGCTTCAAAGAGCTCCTTAAAGTGGCACCCAGGATCCCCAACAGAATTATACAAATTCTCAAGAAAAAAGATTAAACTCCTTAGAACTAAAAACCCAAAGGATCTGAATGCCACAATGCTTGACGGGGATGGAAAATACTCTCAGGTTAGCAGCAAATCTTACTAGGGTGATTAGGCCCCCACGGGCCGTCGGCCAGGGGAAGGAGTTGCTGCTACACAAAAGCTTTCATAACCGTCTCGTCCAATCGGATCAAGTGCCAGGTCTCCTGTAACAAAATATCAAACACAGAAGTCAAGTTAAGCCAATTAGGGTCTGCTAACTTATCTCTAATTCCTGCTATGTTCCAACTTAAAATTTTTAATGGACGCCCGAGACACTAGGGGGTGTTAGCTCTGCAGCTATTAAGTTTGTTAGACCATTTGCTGGACTTAGCGTAATGGTCCCAGAGGTGCGTAAAGATCGATCCTTAAGTCAATCATTATGGTCCAGGGTACTTAGGGGGTCAAATCTGTTACTCACTGGAACAGTTATTTGTGCAGGGTGAGTAGTTGGTAGCCTATAAGGTCGAGAAAGTCGTTCTGACCATGGGTCGGGGGGGGGGGGGGGAGGTGCTGCAAGGATCGATAAAAGAAGCCAAGCGGGAGAATGTTAATGCAGGCTTCCCTACTGGTCGATGCAGCAGAGCTGTAGAGTAATCTTTTGGCCAGATTGGGTGACCTACAATTAATTACAATGCAGTCCCCATCTAGGGTCTTGGGCATAGGCCCAACCCATCCTGACGAACAAAATATCATTATAATCCTTATAGTTAAAATCAACATTATTTGCCAGCCAATAGCAGACCTAATTTTTCAATTGGCCAAAATTTTCTGTAACTTTAGGATTTAAGCTCGGAACCCCTGCCAAGATGGCTGTATAGGGACAACAGTCCGGCGGCAGGTTTAAGCAGGGGAGCTGTACACCTAATGGATCAAGTCTACCCCCCCCCACCCCCCTCCCCCCCAAGTCCCCAAGAGCCCATTGTTCCACACAAATCCTCTTGTGGCCTCCCTCTGCTCCAGAATTTCTTGCGGCTTGTGTAACTGGAGGGGCCAGAGTCTGGAGGAGCGGCTGAGGTGGATTGGAAATGGGAATTGCTGCCCCTGCTGCGAATTGACCCATGGGCAAAGAGGCTCGCAAGGTGTCCACCCCATGCGTAGTGAGTGATTCAACCCCCAGAAACCTCCCTCCCAAGGAACAGATTGAATTCACGGCGTCCTTGAGTGGCTCAAACCCAGCTACTAATTTTGCAAGGGCTGTCTCCAATGCGAATATTCTTTCAATTAGAGGGGCAATGCTAAGCTGTATTGTGTCTTTGAGTTTGCTAAACAGATCAGCCCAATCTGTGGCAGGGAGGGTCGTTGAGGCCGAACAATTAGCACCAGGCTCATTAATAGACTGAAGAGTGGATAAGTTTGTTGATCCTTTTGCGCCCCTTGCCTTAGGTGGTTATTTAGTTTGCCTCTTCCTTTTGGGTTGGGGAGAACAAAGACTGTTAGGGGTTACCATGACTGGGTCTGCAGGAAGTTGCGCCACAGGAGGTGAGGGAGAAAGGCTTTTATTGCACTCAGGAACTGAATAATCTTCTAAGGTAGGCTGCGAGGCCTGTCTAACCAGTCCCCCGTGAGATGGACCAGACCCCCCCCCCCCCCTCCCCATCCATCCAGTCAAGTCAATTTCTGTAGTTATGACCCCCACTGCTCTGGCCAAAAAGGAGTCCAAGGTAGTACTCTTCGTAAGTTTAATACTTGGCTCTTGAAGGCCCGGGGTTTTACGCTTTCCCATTATGGGCCTGGGCTTGTGACTGTTATGTAATTCAAGGAACAGAGACCGGGTTATAAATATCAACTGGGCTTGGCTTGCCCGGGGGACATAATACTCAATTAAAAACGATGAAAGCAGTAGGTAAGAGACTCACCCCTGAGCCAGAGCTTGAGCCTGAACCTCGGCCTTCCAAGTTCCACGGGCAATGACGGATGCGACTGCACTGATGGCTCCACTTCCCGGTTAGTCTTGATTCTAAGAAGGTTCCGATATCGCGGTCTGCTATGATGACCTGGCCAAAGTTTTGCTGCCTACTATAAGCGCACCGCCCCTCTCTGGTGTTGGACTCCGAAGCTTGTTTGTTCGACGGACAGCTTGTTTTACTCCCTCGAAGGCTGGTAGTCAGAAAATAGGCACTCATTGATGTAACCCTATTGTCCACTTAGAATCAAAAATTCAAAGGGGGGTGGCCCCGCCGCCTCCTGTTGCTAACGGGCGCAGGACTGGCCCGCCCTTGACCCGGGCGCGCCCGCGCGCGTCCCGCGCTGTGGGAGCCGCAACTGTGTTTTATGCGCCTCCGTGCTCAGTGGCGGTGACAGCGGCGCCGGGGAGTCTGGGGAATGGAGTCCTCGCTCCTTACTCCTCTCCCGCTGGTGCTGGCGCTGTGCTCAGGCCGTGAGCAGATGGCAGGTTTGGTGGCAGAATCCCAGAACAGGATCCCAAGACGCAGGTTTGCTGGCTTCCCCATTGATAATAACTTGCTAGTTCTGCAACATCTTCTCTCCAAAAATATATCCTTCAAAATAGAAGGCAGTAACTATCCTAAAACCTCTTAATTTTTAGTTTAAATGCGTAATTCCATATAAAATCCTTAAGCAAATCCATAGTAAAAGCTTTGGTTAAACCACATTGTTCGTACTATGTAGTGGAAAGTAACAAATAATGATGATCTACCTACATTAAAATTATAAACCTGTTTAAAACATCTGCTGGTAATAAGATTAACTTGCATGCTGCGTTTTGAATGCCCAAAATGTATTGGCATGAAAAACCAATGTTCCTCCCTCTGAACTATGTCTGGGAAAAATAGTGATGGAAACAGAAGTTCAAAAATTGGGCATAGCCCTCATATACGACGTCCTTCTGTCACGTTGTGATGTCTCGCGCTTTCCACCCAATTAAACATGGCTGCATGTTTGGCTGGAGGTGACAATCTCGCTGTCCTCTAGGTACGCTTAGTCCACTTGTTTCATCTGTTTTTATTAAGTGAACTTGAGGTGTTTTTTTTTTAAGCATACTTAAATGTTCTAGGAGTTGATGAAACCATAGCTTAAACTTTAAGTTGTTTTCAAGTCATTTGTAAGTTTTTATTAGCGATGTTCTACATTCATGTCGCTGGGCGCAAAGGTTTTTTCCAAATCATGTGCCTAACCCCTGCTGCGGATGACCTTTGGCCGTGTTCAGTGAGTTGCCTGCAGCAGGGCTACCCTCTGCCAACCTCTGTACCAAAAAAGCAGCTGCATTTGGCCTTGTTTGGCACCTGCCTTGAAAATGTTTCCTATCATTAATCCGCACCAACCTCTTCGGGACCAAAGTCCAAACTTCATACAGTATTTCCAGAAGTCTTATTCTGAAATGCTCAATGTTAAGGAGGAAGTGGGGTGTCAAATGGGTTGTTTAACACGGGTGATTTTTTTTTTTTTTTTTTTTTTTGTACATAATCTGCGGAACCCAATGCAAACTTTGGGGGAATTCTGCCTGTCTGCTGTTTTTGAATCACCTGCCCAGATATATTTTTTTTAAAAACAATTTGAAACACCAGAATCGCTCTGCTCATTGCGGAATTCGTGGAAGGAGGGATACGTGTCATACAGCACTGTCAGGGGGCATAACAATGTAATTACCTTAATTGCCTTGCCCCTGACAGTGCAAGTTTCCCAGCAGGAGGGTCTGTTTGTGGTGTCTGCATATTAGAGTGCCACGAAGTCCCTGCAGGCAGGTGCCACTGACTGGCTTTCTCTTCTGGTAAAGTAGCTTTCAAGAGCACGGTTCGGGACTCCGGCAGCGTAATGACCATTAAGATAAGTACATTGCCCGACCCCTCACAATGCTTCTAAAAGCAAATGTGCTGGGCTTTGGGATGACTTTCTTCTGGCAGGTGGGGTAAAAAAGTGAGTTTTGCATGTTAAAGTTCACAGATTTTTTTTGTCATGCTCTTGCCAATGTGATGTGAAATATTGTGTAATCTAACTTTTGGTGTCTTTTTGAGGGTATATCCTCCCCGAAAAAACTCCCGCTATATCAGAGCGGTGGTAGAGCAGTTTCTGATTAAGGCTTTGAGTCGCAGATTCCTCACATTTTGAATATTCCCCGGGCATCAAACAGGCTGTGGAAACTTCTTAGCAGTATCTCTGTGCATCGGTAGGTGGTGCCCTGTGACGGCGCACTGACGCCGTTCCAGGAAATGAGGTGCAGAGCCTATATAAGCGCCATTCCTGCACGCTGACATCAGTTCCTTTCCACACCTCCTGATTCGGATCTGGAGCTTCCTCTGGTCTCTCAGAAACACTTTACCTCTATATTTTTTCCTTCAAAATTCTACAGTGTGCAAGGGATGTCTCCGCCTAAAACGACAGGTTTTCAGCCATGTACAGACTGTCTTAAGCAAGTGTCTGTGACAGATCCCATCAGTTGTGTCTGTGGTGTCTGGAGTCAAGCCACGACTCCGAGGCATGCAGTGACTGCGTGTTGATGAACCCGAAGGCCATCTGGAACTGGGAGGCAAAACTTTATATTGCCAAGCATAAGAATACTCCTCAGCAAAACCCTTCTAAGTTAAGTTGCAGTCCAAGTTTCAGCATCATTCCTGTTTCTGCTCGTGATGCCGGGCTGCATTGCGATCCAAATCCTTTGGTAAATCTAAAAAGAAACGTAGGAAATCAAAATGGGACTCTGGTCCCCACTCGCATTTGCCTGAGCAGGCGCAGCAGTGGCTCCATGGATCTAGATCTAGCACCCGGAGTAGGCCAACTTTAGAGCTGATCCCGTAACTGGCACAACCTGAGTATCTGGAGTCGTTTGCCACTCCACGGCAGATCGAAGAATTCCGCACAGTCCTGCTCCTTGGCTCCTTGCCCGACTGCCTCTGGCGCACCTTCATGCCCCAAGGTGCAGAAAGGCCCTCCACCTTGTGTACCACTGGTAGGTTCACCCCGGCAGCAGCTGGGTTCTCTGAGTCCGTTACGACGCCTCTGGCCCCAGCTCAGATTCCACCCTGGCACTGCTGTCCACTCTGGTCCTAGCACCTTGACGCCTCAACCAAATCCATCGACACTGGACGAGATTATTCATATTTTACTTTTTGACTCCAGGACGTCGTATGTCCAACCTGGGCTGACGACAGTTGAGGCGCCACTTTCTCAGCTTGCTCTGCCACCACCACAGGGTGGACAACACACACTGTTAACTTTTTGACATGCACTCTGGCAATGATTATGAATTATGATGCATGTGAGAAGTTTGATCCGCCCTATCAAAGTGACAGTTGGTATGATGACCTGCAGGAGTCTAGTGGTCTTGATTCATCCCCTTAAATGGGCCTACTGTCACCCCCTTAGATCAGCCAGAGAGGAGTCTGTTTAATGCGCCATGGTAATGGGGTGTTAGTTCTTGACCTCCAGCTCGCCACCTTGGAGGTAAAGACTAACGTATTAACAGAAGTTCTCCAGTCAAGACAAACCTCTTCTGAACCCCTCCTGCCATTTATCGAGGTTTTAACAAACACCTTATTGGGTGCATGGGCCAAGCCATGCCCTGGCCCACCAGTCAACCTCCAGATTGCGCAATACCATCGCTCTGCCCTAGGCAAACCCTCTTTTCTACCTTGGCACACCTCCCCTGAAAGTTTAGTGCAAGCATCTACAAGTAAGACCAATCCCAGCAAATTCTCAACACCTCCCCTTGAAAATGTGTTGAAACCTTTGCCAATCTTGTATTCTTATCCACCAGCTTGCAAATCAGGTCAGTGGATGTCTGCTGCCTTCTTGGGCACTATTCCCATGCTCTTTAGAATTCCGTGGCTCAAGCCCTCCCAGGTGTCCCTGAATATCTCTGACCTGTCCTTGCCTAAGCCATTCAGGACAGCTGGGAAGCTGCCAAGTTCATGATTTGCTGTGGCTTGGACATCAGTGATTCCATCGGGCGGGGCATTAGCACCAGTGTTGTAATTCACTTCCATACTTTGTTGCAGCCCACCTGTTTTTCAGGCGATGTCCAGCTATCCCTTACACACATGCTGTTCGATAGAACTCACCTGTTTGGGAACAAAAGACCATAAGATCAGACAAGTGGTTCATGCAAATTATTTGAAAGGGCTATGCACTCCCCTTCTTTTCTGCACCACCACAGCTTTCACTGTCTCCCCAGCAACTGACGGAGGACCATCTTACAGTTTTGCGGCTGGAAGTGAAAACCCTTTTGGCCAAAGGGGCTATCAAGAGGCTGCCTGTGCCAGATGTAGCACTTTGTTATTGCTCCCACTACTTTCTGATGCCCAAAAAGATGGAGGCCTTTCACTTAATTTAAATCTGTAGCCTCTCAACACTTTCCTCCAGAAGGAAAACATTCAAAATGCTCATATTTCCCTGGCCTTGTCTACCCTACATCCTGGAGGCTGGATGGTAGCATTGGACCTGCAGGATGCCTATTTCTGTATACCTGTCCTGCAAGCACACAGCATTGCCTGCGATTTGTGGTGGGACAGGAGCATTTTCAGTTTGCTCCACTTTGATCTCCAGTGCCCTTTGGTGTTCTTGAAAGTGATGGTGGTGGCGGCAGCACATCTTCGGAGAGCAGGGGTGCTAGTCTTCCCCTACCTCGACGACTGGCTCTCAAAGGCGGGCTCACAACAGGCAGTTGTTAGCCACCTCCAGTCTATGGTGAGCCTCCTGTCCTTTATCAACGTGCCAAAGTCACACTCAGACGCACCCCTTCATCTAAGCCATTCTAGACACTGGTTGGTTTCATGCCTTTCCCCGAGAAAGAGTCCAGGACATTAAGGATATGATCCTGATCTTTCAACCTCGGTCCTGGATTTCAGTGAGATCCACTCGGTGGCTTCTGAGATTGATGGCCTCCTGTATCCTGCTGGTTGAGCATGCCAGGTGACATATGAGGGCTCTGCAGTGTGACCTGAGGTTTGTGGGCCCAACATCAAGGGGACGTCTCCGACCACATCCACATTTCGGAGGAGACTGCAAAGACCTGCAGTGGTGGTTGCTCAACCACGATTTGGTCAGCGGCAAACCCCTCTCCCTGTCTCACCTAGAGCCAACAATGGTGACTGATAATTTTCCTTCTGGGTTGGGGCGGCCACCTGGGAGAGGTGGAGATCAGAGGCCTCTGGTATCTGGCGGAGTCCTGGCTCCACATAACATTCTGGAGCTGAGGGTCATCCACTTAGCTCTGAAACAGACAGCACTACCGCCCTGTGGTACTGCAGGGCAAGGTGGTGGTCGCGGACCATGTGCCAGGAGCCCTTGCCCCTCTGATGGTGGCTGGACCACCAAGGGATTTTCCTGGTGGGGAACCACCTGGCAGGATCCTTCAACACTTAGTGGATCACGAGTCGCAGTTACTCCTGGAGGTGGCACACGGTCTTTTCTGCACAGGAGGAAAACCTTGGCTTGATCTGTTCACCACCACCAAGAGCACATTATGTCAGCACTTCTGCATGTTGGAGTTTCCAAGACTTCTCTCACTCAGAGATCCGTTCCCCTTCAAGTGGAACTCTGGATTCTTGTATGCCTTTCCGCCAATACCACTCCTGCCACGAGTTCTCAAGAAGATTAAACCGGCCAGCCCCAAGCCATCCTAGGAAAGTATGGTATGCAGAACTCCTGGGCTTAAGCATCTGCCTCAGATTAGGCAGCCCCTTCGGGAGGATCTGCTGTTGCAGCAGCATGGCAGGGTTCTGCACCCGGGCCTTCGCAATCTCTCCCTTCATGTAAAGAGATTGAGCGGCAACAGCTGAACACATTTGACCTTCCTTCAGAGGTGGTTGGTGCCATCTTGCCAGCCAGACGTCCCTCGACTAAAACTGTATCGGTTTGTCGTTGGGACAAGTTTGTGGCTTTGTGTGGTACTTGGCAGATTGACCCCCTTCAGGCCAAGTTATCTTAAGGTTTTTTTGTTTGTATTGTCCCTCGCCTGGTAAGGTCTTCCCTGGGCACAGTTAAAGGGTACCTCTCAGCTATTTCGGCTTTTTTACAGTTGCCAGATCAGCCCTCTTTGTTCATGACTCCTGTTATTAGATTTTTTAAAGCATTTGTCCCCTCACCCCTTTCGTCATACTACTGTGGGACCTTACATTGGTCCTTACCCAATGTGCCCTACATTCAAACTGCTTCGCTGCTGTTCCTTATGGCTCCTGACTGGCAAGACACAGTGTTTTCCGTTGCCATAACATCGACGCGGCCTGTGAGTGAGCTTCAAGCTCTGTGTCAACACATGGTACACCATCTTCTTCCTAGACAGACTGGTTCTGTTGACTTTGGCATCCTTTCTGCCAAAAGTTGTGACACTGTTACTTGTCGGCCGAACAATCACCCTGCTGGCTTTCTGTGCTCCACCTCACTCCTCTGAGAAGGAGATACTATTGCTTGGACCCCAAGACAGAGAGCTTAGCTTCTACACAGATCGTACCATAGTCACCCCCGGATGGATGATCAGCTATTTGTTGGGTTCGTTAGAGCGAAAAAGGTCAAGGCTATGCAGAAGAGAAATCTCTCCAGCTGGATCATGCTCTGCATTAAGATCTGCTACCCATTGGCCAAGAAGCAGCCTCCGGAGGGAATGTGTGCTCATTCTCCCAGGGCCAAAGCTGCTAATACTGACAAAGTCATCCAGCATAAATGAGGCTGATGGAGGCCCAAGAAAATGTTTAGGTTTTCTGGCCCTCCTTTCGCGTTTTTGTTTTTTGAGATGATGTCTGGGTTTACTGACAGCCGTCATATTGTAAATATTGTAAACGGGACCGGGCTAGCTGTCATAAGCCTCTTCCAGTCTCTCTCACTCTTGCAGTGGGCAACTATCCCACTGCCCTGTGTCTCCCTGTGATATGTGGAGGTATGCAAATGTTAGCAACACTATTTACTGTTCAGTGGAATTCACCATAATTTGCTTGGCAGACTTTCAAGGAGGTAACTGTGCTGGCCATGGTGGTGGACCATTCTCTTAGATTAGGCACCTTAACCGACCACCATTTCTAGTAGTTTACTTTGCACATCGTGGGCAGATTGCAGAGCTGGAGGAGTTTGCATCAGTAGGAAACCCACCATCCACCTCTATCCAAAGAAGATAAATATGGTAATTCTCCACCCCTTTCACAGCTTTGCCATTACTGTTCTTCTCTAAATAGGATTTTTTTTTTAAATATCTTTCTTGATCAGCTTGTAAGCAGTAAAGACATAAGACACCCCAACATGAGGTGCAGTATTCCAGTAGTGTTTTTCCATCAAAGGATATCAATACAAGCCGTTTAACTGTTATAGAACTCAACCCAACATGAACAATCCCTCCCTCCACCCACCACCTCCCCTCCCCCCCCCCCCCTCCAGGGCACTTGGAATAGCATTGCAATAAGTCCTGAATAGCCCTTCAGAGTAACATGCAGCATAGCTTCTAACAGTCCCTTCGCCCTCCATATACAGCCTAGCACTGCGTACGATATCTTAGCATAGGTCTGGCTTGCCTAGTAAATACCCCGTAAGGGGAGCCCAGAAATCCTTGGGGCGAGATGCCTCCGGTAGTTCCTCCGCATAGGTGTCCAACTGGTCCCTACAGTACAACAAGTCACGGATCCACTGTTTCATTGTGGGAACAGCTTTAGCCCCCCATCTCTGCGCAACTGCTCATTTAGCAAACAACGTGGAGATGGCAACTAATCTCCTGTTACAAGGTTTAAGCTTACGAACCCATCCCAACAGACATACAGCAGGCAAACATGCAACAGGTTCCATTACAACCTCCGTAAGCACTTGCGTGACCTTTGCCCAAAACTCGGCGATACCTGCACAGTACCAGGCCAGGTGTAGGAAATCTGCGTCATCTTGTCCACAACGCACACAACGCGCACTGTCTCTTAGCCCGAAACGTCGTAGCTGAAGCGGGGTATAATAGAGTTGATGTAGATATTTAAAATGGATTATTCGGAGATTACAATTCGCCGTTAGCCGTCCTGTCAATTCACAACAAAATTTCCATTCAACCAGTGTCATAGAGGTACCCGCTACCGCCGCCCATCTGGTATATGAGGGGGACTCCGCTAGTTCAGTCTCCCTAAGAGAGGCATTGTATAATTTTGTGATCAGGCCCCCTCTTTCCTCCCCTGCCAGCACTGCCTGCCGTGCCCGCAGAGTACGTGGTTCGGCCGGGAATTCTGGGTAGATATCACGGATTGCTTGTCGCACCCGCACATAGGTAAATCCCAGCATCAGGCCTGCGCCATGACGATTCTGCAAATCCGAAAGCGCCCGAAACTGGCCCCGAGTGTACAGATCCCCTAGGCGAGTGATCCCTACCTCACCCAGCGCTTGCAAGGCGGTTTGTTCCAGTGCAGCCGATATATCCGGATGCGCCGCGATCGGCAGTTTGGGGGCATATAGGTAATCCACCCCCGCCCTCTTAGCGAGTGCATTGCACGCCCATGCCGTACAATGAACCGGGCTGATTTCACCCCGTGGGTACCCCCCGCCCCCCTCCCATTAGGGCTGCTGCAGCCAGGGGCACCAGAAGGACCGAGTGTGGTTGGAACCTCTGTGGAAAGTACCAGAAGTGCGCATGTTGCGCCTGAGCGCATAAGTAATATAAACGGAAATCTGGGGCCTCAAAACCACCACGCTCAAACGGCAGTGTCAAAACCTTCCAGCTGCACCGGGGTTTCCCACCCCCCCAAACTAACGTGAGCAGGACCGACTGCAACGTACTAAAATGCGCAACATTTAATCGGATAGGGATGTTTATAAACCGGTACAACAGTTTGGGCAAGAATGTCATTTTTATGATCGCAATGCGATCCGCAAGTGAGAGAGGTAGCTTAGCCCAGCGTGCAGCTTGGTCCGTAATCTTATCGACGGCACCACCGTAATTAGCAGAGATGACCACTGCAGGGTCTCTATGTAGCCATATGCCCAAATATTTCACCGGGTCATTTGACCATTGCAAGGGAAAATCCATCTCAATCTCCCGAGTACCGGCCGTCAGAGGGAACACAGTGGATTTAGCCCAGTTAATGCCTAGCCCCGAAAAGCGCTCAAACCGGACATATTCTCTCAATCGCTCCGGCAAGTAAGTGGCGGGCTCGCGCACATATAGCATCATATCGTCAGCATATAATGACACCATTAAGGGTCGCTGATGGAACCGCAACGCCGCTTGGGCGTGTCGCTGCCGCAGCTTACAGGCCAACGGCTCCAAAGCCAGCGCAAAAAGCATTGGCGACAGCGGGCATCCCTGTCGCGTACCGCGTCTGATGGGAAATGCCTCAGAGACCCAGCCATTAACACGAATCTGCGCCACCGGTGCATCATATAGGAGGTGTACCCATTTTAAGAAGAACGGAGGTAAGCCCATTCGCAGCAAGACTGTGAACATGTACTCCCATTGAAGGGAGTCAAACGCCTTCGCTGCATCAACTCTAAATAGGAATTTATTGTGTCCCGCTTAATACAATTGTAACTGCCCTTTCATTCACTTGCCTGGCATTATGTGTCATTTATGTGACTGTTCAGTTGTTTCTAGAGTTAGTGACCTGTTTGAGGATTTAAGTAAATTACAGCCTTTATTTTCATTAGGCCTCTACATATATGATCCTTTGAGTGATTAATTTATCTGAAAGATATATAAAAAATGTGAGAAACAAGCACGCTGTGAGATATTGCCCTTAATACGCAGTGTAATGTTTGCTGTATTTGTTGTATTTCAGAACATAGATGCATCTTTTTTTATTTACTTCAACTGTAGGTGAAACCATATAACGTTTATATAACTGTTGCTTACCCACCCGACACGGATACTCCTGGTTTTGCTGAGGAAAACAAATCAAAGGTACCTTGCTATTACTGTTGTGTAACCTTATCATTGTGTTTGGGAAGGAAAAAAATAATGCATTGCTCTTTAATTTAAGGATGAAGTTGATAATGGAGTATTTGGGAGTATTGAGACACCAAAAAGGTTAATGAAAAAGAGATGCCTAAAGACCATAATGTAGAGGGATTGTGCTCGCGGTGACATTGTGAAATGATGGTCTTGGTTTAGGGTTTAAAAATATATCAATAGATTGTTAAGGGAGGGTAAGCCTGTGCAGAGGGGACAGGTACAGCAGTGGGGCTCAAGATACAGCTTTGATTGGACTTTGAGTCAGGTGGCAGCATTGGGAGAGGGTAGAGGAAGGGTAGGAGGAATAACCTGGTGGTGGAATGTTTGAGGTGGGGGAGGGTGTCATAACTGTGCTAGGAAAGCCCCCCTCCCAGTTTCAAGCTAAGCCTTGACTGTGGGAAGTAAATATTGGTCAAGGATCCACACAACATCTGCATTTGGCACCTGGGATCAAGCATGAATTGAAATACTGTGGTAAATGCTTCCTGTTGCACCCAGGGGCCATAGAGAACCACAGTCAGACTTTGGCACCAAGCACGAAAATAGTGGTCTGTCTCACTTAAAGCCCTGGGGTTGCTTGCAATCCTTTTAACTTTCAGTGTTCACTGAAGGTTAAAACAATGTGAAAAGAAAGTCCAGGTATAAGCATAAGAAGACCAAGTGGGGCTCGACCACACCTCATCTGCACACACCCCCCAACCCCACTGTACCAGTTTAAAGGAGACTTTTGCTGCGTCTTGTGGCTGAAACCCATTTTCACTTCTGAAGCCAATGCACCCTGAACTTGTCTACTCTCAGCAAACTGAGTCATTCAAAGAGGCCATTTTGCAGTTACACAAGGTTGTCCTGGGTACTTGTGGCACATTTTTGAGCCACATGAATCCATTGCAGGCTCCAATCTGTATCCCGCATACGGGTCCTTCCTTATTACCCTTGGACTCAGCCTGACCTCACTTTCGCCATGGTTCGGCTGTGTCTCGATGCCTTGCAGCAGACCCCCCTCCTTGCCCCTGATTTGGTGCAGGTTTTAACTCTGGTGGTGCTGATTCTGATGTCGAATCCGGAGCAGACTTCCGTTCCATCCTTCCTAGTTCATGCTATAAGATGACAAAAGTGGTACTTGTGGTTTTGGAAGATTCCTCTAGTTTGAATCAGTCTGACATCCAGGGACTGGATGATGAGATCATGATCATCATCATGATGTTGTTCTTCTTCCTCTTCCTACACTGAAGAAGTCCTGTATTTGTAGGCTGCTAGTGGCCTAGATACTTCTCCTGAGACATGGCCTTAATTCCCCTTTGAGACAGCTGAGGAAGCTGCCTTCTTTGCAGTAGTTATGTAGGTCCAATAAGGTCTTAGTATCCACAGTAAGCAACTATAAATCTAAGGTTGATTTGATGATGATCATTCTCCAGCCTGGGCCATCTACCTCTGAGACCATGTTTGTATTTAATGAGGCTCCCACGGCTGCCTTTACGCAGCATAGTTCAAACCTTGTTCTGTTACTTTGGTGAGCTGCCCAATTGCACGCCGCCATATGCCTAGTGACCCTCACATTCTTGACTCTGCATCCAACTCCAGAAAGCTTGTGGTGCAGGTTTCCACTAACTGGTTACATTTTAATAGATTGCCCAAGGCTCCTCTGCACAGGATTAATTCTTTGAGCAAATGTGTGTTTTCATCAGCCAGTCTGGACCTCTGGTCTTTGAACACAGTGTACCTTTTGGGCTGTTACACTCCTGCTCTTTGGGAGACGGTGAGTGAGTTTTTGCCTGCATTCCTGAGGATTTTAAGAATTCCTTCGTACAGACTGCGTACGATGACCAGGATGCAGCCTAATACATTGAGCCTGCTTAGACACCATAGATTGTCACTTATGCCAGGACACCTTAGTGATTATCCTTCACTGTGTCTAGATGCGCTTCACTGTCCTTTCTGGTTTGTCCAATTTTCTTTGTGGATATGCCATACAGTGGACCCAAGTTAAGACAGCAGGATTATGGTGTTATTTTGGGAAATCCTGCTGGCCCTGCCCCCCATCCATACAACTACTTGATGGTTCATGCAGCAGTACATGAAGTTCTGGGGCTATTCAAGATGCCAATTCAACCTTTTTTACTGGGCCCAAAAGGAAGAGCATGTGGCAGAGAGCATGGCCACCAGCAAACCTAGCACTCCTCTGACTCCCCCTTACTGGCTGTAGCTGCTGCTGAGCCCTATAGTTGCTCTTTCTTTGGTCATTTGGAGCCAGTAGGGAGCAGAAGTCTATTTTGTAAGCTCAACTGGCGTACGGTTAATTGGGACCAGTGGTTGGTTCAGGTTATTTAAGTTGGTTACCCCCTTCCTTTTGTGGTATCCTCCCCCCAGTTTCCGTCGGTCAGCACCCCATGCCGTTATTCTGTCTAGAGAAATCTAGTCTCTGCGTGTTAGGTGTATAATACCTGTGATATGCAGGGTTGCGAGAGGCACAGAATATTACTCCTGATACTTCCTGTTTCTAAAGGATGGGGTTGAGACCATCTTTTTCCTAAGATGTCTGAACACCTTCTTGAGCACGGACTAATTTAAAAGGCTGACTCTTACCTAGGTTTTTTTCTGTCTTGGATCCAGAGGCTTGCAGGGCGCGTACCTTCGTGGCAGATCCACCAGTCTCAATGGTGCTGCTTCCGGTTCGTGCTCCGTAACGGAACCTTGCCAATTCACCATCCTGCCCATTGGCTTTACTTCGGCCCCCTTGGATTAGAAAAAATTATGACCTATTTTGTAAGGTTGGGGAGGGGGGTAGATGTTTTTCCATCCCTCTTCGATTGTCTCCTAATGCAACATCACCTCAGCTTGTTTAGGATCACCTGCAGACTTTGTGATCAAAGGGCTTTGGTCTAAAAAGAAGCAGCATCCAAAATCTGGATCCTTTTATTATTTCACACCATTTGTATGACCGGGACTATATGTCTCAAGTTATTCCTTATTTATTTGTGCTGACAGGACAAGGTGTCTCCTGCCAGTGTAACACAGGACTGATTTGGATCTGTCTCCTAGGGCACAACAAATTGCCTGAAAGACATGACAGATATCCATGTGTTCCTTCATCCATTATCATTTTCATTCACGTTCCGAATACTGAACTGCTTTTCACATATTTATAATCCTGCTTTTGCCTTTACACAGTGATTCAGTAACTAAGCTAAAATGTTTCCAGTAAAATTATTTTATTCAGTGCTCTAGTGCATTGTGGGGAAGGAGACCCTTATTCAGGGTACTTGAATCGATCATAGAAGGGGAAACATTAAAAAAAATTTTTTTAATAGAAGAGAAACTAGCAGAAAATGCCATTATAACATGACTCCAACCATCAAACATGCTATGAACAGATGGTGGTAAGTCAGCAATTTAAAAAACAAATCAGCAGTTTCAAAAATACACTTTGTAGTCAAATATGCCTATATGCAACTCCCATTGAGTGTTCGGGTTTAAAAAAAAAAAAAGCCTATTATAGTCTCCCAGTAAGTCTGTATTTCGGGGCATGCCCATAGTGTGTGGAAGAAATCCCCTTTAACTGTTTTACAGGTGTGGCAGTATGGTGATTCGGACCGCCCCATCTTTTTGTCCTTATCGTAGTAAGTTCTATGTAGCACCTTGTATTGTATGAGGCATAGTCTTGCCGTGATGGCAACTTCTCTGGGGTGCATTAAGGCTGCTTCCCAATCAATGTCTTTTAAGGGTCCTATATCTTTTTCCCATTTTCTCCGCAACCCCCCCAGTCTGTCCGGTATATTATTATTGATAGTTTTATATGTAAGGGAGACTGCCTTTTCCACTAATTCTTCCTGTAATAGTCTTCCCTCTAGTGTGGCATATTCCGGGAGGTGTACTTCCTGGATGTCCTCTGCATGCCATGCATGGCGAAACTGTGCATACTTAATGAAGTGGGATTTATTTAGATCATATTCCTCACTAAGTTGTGCCCACGTCTTGAGTTCTGCTTTGCTCAGTATGTCTCCTAGTGTAGAAATGCCCAGGAGATCCCAGGTCTCTAACCCATTAAGTTTGTGTATTTCTTTGAATCTACCTCCTTCCCAGAGTGGTGTGATGCTTCCTGTCCATCCTATAGTCTTTGTTCTTGTCCATGCTTCTAGGGTGACTTGCGTTGCAGGCAGTAGCAGGGAATGTCCTTCCCCCCCCCATAGAGATAATGTAGGTATGTGTGGTGTCATAGTTTCTCTTTCCAGGCAATATGTCGGGTGGTCCCTAGCTCTGTGTATCCATTCGTTTATAAGGACAAGGTGGGAGGCCCAATAATATGCTTCAACGTCTGGTAGGGCAATCCCCCCCGTTATAGGGGTTCCTCTGAAGCATTTTAAGTGCTGTTCTGGGGTGACCTCCTTGCCATAGTAGCGATCTGATCCCACTTTCCAATTCGGTAAAAACTTCCCTTGGGAGGGGATGGTATGTGTTTTGTAGAGCATATAACAGTTGTGGCAGCGTGATCATTTTAAAAATAGCTGCTCTTCCGAACAGGGTGAGAGGGAGGTCCTTCCACTGCTCCACGTCTGTCTTAAAATTCTGTAGGACCTTTCCTAGGTTTTGGGCTCTACATTTCTCTCGATATGGGGTTATAAAGATTCCTAAATATTGAAATCCCTCCTGTACAGTTCTCAGTTCGTCGGGGATCGGCCAACTTATCTGTGGGGTGTTGGGTCAATAAAGTGTAGATTTATTCCAGTTTATTTTATACCCGGAGTAATGGCCATACTCCCTTATGGTGTCAAATAATAGCGGAATTGTCATAGCAGGGCTCGAGACATAAAGGAGGATGTCATCAGCGTAGAGGGAAATCTTTTCCTCTTCTTTGTCAGTGGCGCTAATTTGGAAACCCCTGATTCCAGGGTGCTCTCGGATTTTGCATGCAAGGGATTCAAGGGTTAACGCGAAAAGCAGTGTAGAAAGGGGGCATCCCTGTCTTGTCCCCCCTCTCTATGGTATGGGAATGGTGTCGAGCTTCTCCCATTCACTCGCACTGTAGCCATGGGTTGGTTGTAGAGTAGTGTTACCCAGCTCCGAAACTTTGGCCCTACCCCGAATTTAGTTTACCTCCAGTCTAGAAAAGGCCAATGAACAGCATCAAATTCCTTTTCTGCATCCAGTTACAAAAAATGTGAGGCTCATCTCGCTCTTTTACCTTCATCAGCCACTTGTTTGTCTGTCGGAGGTTTAGGGGAGTGGCTCGGCTCAGCATGAACCCCGACTGGTCATCATGTATTAAGGAGGTGATGTATTTGAGCAGTTGGGTTGCCAGGATTGTGGCCAGAATTTTCACTTCAGTGTTTAGCGGTGAAATAGGTCTGTACGAACTGCATTGGTCTTTGGGTTTTCCCTCCTTATGTATTACCACTATGTTTGCCATTCTGAGATCAGGGGGCAGTATACCTTCCTCGTGTGCATCTACGAAGAGCCGGCGTAGGTGGGGAGTCAAGAGGTCAGTGCATTGCTTATATAGTTCAGCCGGGAGTCCGTTAGAGCCTGGGGTCTTTCCTGGACGCAGCTTTGCCACTGCCTCCTGGATTTCAGTCAAGGACAGGTCAGCCTCTAGTTCCTGTGACTCTTCCCTCCCCAATGTCGGGGTCTTAATTGGGGCTAAGTATTACACTATCTCAGTGTCAGACCTTGCGGGACGGGCAGTGTAGAATTCTCTATAGTAGTCCGCAAACGCCTTCATCATCTGAGTTGTGAGAAACCCCTTGTTTGTCCACTATCTCCTTTACCCACCTGGCCAGTAACTCTTTCTTGCTTATACAGGCTAATAGTTTCCCAGCCTTGTCTCCCACCTCATAGAGATGAAGTGTGGCCTGCCTTTGTTTTTTAGCATTGTCTATGGCTATGTCCCTGTATTCTTATCGCAATGCATTGAACTTACTGTTTATTATGGGGTCTTTCCCTCGAGTGACTTGGTTCTCTAGCTCTAGTATTTTGTGTTTAGTTTCTTCTAGGTATTTACTTCTCTTTCTTTTCCCAGGCTATACGGCTCTGGGCTCTATCCTGTAATACCGTTTTGTATGTTTCCCATACTGTCACCCCTGATGGGACCGAATTCATATTTTCTTGGAAGAATATTTCTGAGTCTGCCCGAGCACCCTTCAGTACTCTGCTTGTCTGTAAGTCCCATGCATTGAGACACCACCTTCGCTCGTTACCCTGTCTTCTCACTCCTAATGTGACGAGAAGCGGTGAGTGGCCAGAGAGACCTCTTGCCACATAGACCGCTCGCTCTATCTCGCTCAGTTAATCAGTTGGGATGAAAACATAGTCTAGAATATGTATTATGTGCGCCTGAGTAGTGAGAGAATGGTTTAGTGTGTGGATGTTTGTGTCTCCAGGCATCTATCAGCCCCATTGCGTTAGCAAACCTTGACAGGGGGGGGTGATCTTATTGGGTTTATCCCCTCCTCCTCAACGGTCCGTGGCTGGTTCGAGTAAATCATTAAAATCCCCACACACTATATGTAGGGTAGAGGGAGTTTCGAGTAGGACATCTACTACTTTGCTCATTGTGGGTGCCCAGAGCCTGGGTGGTGCGTAGACTCAAATCAAGGTCACCTCTTTCCGCCCCCAGTGACCGGTCACTCTTACGTATCTGCCCATAGGATCTTGCCAGAGTCTCGTGGTTTGGAAAGGGATAGTTTTCTTCATCATTATTGCTACCCCTCTCACCCCTGTGGTGTAGCCCGAGTGTGCTAGGACTGTGTATGCTCCTCTGCCTATGAATTTGCATTGTGTGCCTTTAAGGTGAGTCTCTTGAAGCATCACAATATCTGGGTGGAGTCTTAATGAATTGAGTCACTAATCCCCTTTTTATTTTATCTCCCAGTCCATTGACATGCCACGTCAGAATCGTAAAATCTGTGTGTTTATCTGTCATTTGTCTGATTCTAGGGCAATTTCTGTTTCCCTCTGCCCGAGGAGGGAAAGGCTTACTATGATTTTGGGAACACTGTGGGTTCCATCTCCTAGCGGTTTCAGTGACCAATGAACAATAAAACGCATATCTAACCCCGAACATTGTTTCTAACCCTAGACCGACCCCCCGCGATCCCCCCAGCATCTTTCCCCTCATCAAATGAAGCGGCTCTCAGCCAGATAAGAACGGGCGGTCTGTCGTCCACCCCCCAACTCTAAAGTGAATTAAATCCCCAACTTTAATAACTTTAAGTTCAGTATGCGATGTTAGTCTCATGCAGAAAAGTACTTAACACCTTCTAGGGGGAATGTGTGGCTTCCGGGTGCCCTCCCACTGGAGTTCAAGTCCCCACATTCGTCCGCTCCGAGCCGGGTAGAGCCTGTTCTTTCAGCTGTCCGTCGCTGCCGCCTTCTCTCTCCAAGGCCTGTATCTCTGCCGCCAGTGGGTGCAACGATTCTGCACCCGAGGATACCTCGGTGTTGTCAGTCTATATGTGGGTCTGAGGAGTTGGCTGTCCACATAATCTTTTTCCATTCCGGGCCTAGTGTCTTCTGTTTGGATTTGACGTCTTTGGTCTTGTGTTGCTTTTCTAAGGGTGAATGGAGTTTCACCTCAGATTCTTCTCGTCCGGGTCCCAGCCTTGTATGTCTTACGGTACGGTGTCTGGTGTCTCTCCTCTGTACTCCGTCCTTTGGGTTTGTCCATTGTCTCTCTTCCCGTGGTCCGAAGATTTGGTCTCTCCTCTATCCAGTTCCTTGCCTCCTCGGGGGTATGGAAGAAGACCGATTTCCCGAGGTAGTTCACTTTGAGCTTGGCGGGGAAGAGTAGCATATACTGGATTTGCAAGGCCCTGCGTTTCGCTTTATCTGAGTCGAACGTTCTTTGCACTTCGCGACTATAGTCCGGGAAGGTCATTTTCTTTGCGTTTTCATATCTGACCTCTCCCTTGCGGCACATTTCACGTAGGATCATGTCCCTGTCCATGAAGTTAAGTAGTTTCGCAATGATCGGTTTTGGCGCTGCCCCAGGAGGAGGTTTGGCGCTCAGTGCACGGTGCGCTCTTTCTATTACGAAGCAGGTAAAGAAATGTTCTGCTGGGATTTTATCTCTGAGCCAGGTTGTCAAGAATGCTATTGTGTTCGCCCCTTCTGTTCCTTCCGGAAATTCCTCTGGGCCCGGTTTGCTGCATTTTCAATTCGCAACATCATGTCCACGGTTGCATTGCGCATTTCTTTCATCCCTTTCTGGTGGTCTTTCACTGTGTCTTCAACTTCTGAGACTCGAGTCTCTGCCTCTGTCAATCTTTCGGAGACTTTGCGTAGGTCCTGGCGAAGAAGCGACACCTAAGAGCAGACCTTCCCGATCCTACCCTCCAGGACTTCTCTGGAGTTCTGTATAGCTTGGAGGAGCACTACTGTATCTGATGGGGACTTCGACTGCTCCGCCGATTCAACTTGCGGTGGTAGTGGTTTCGTGTATCGATCCATTTCCCCTTGCTTCGAGTTTTTGAGCTCTTTGTCTTTGGCCATCATCCTGTGTAGCTCTCTCCCCGTCGTTTGTCTAGTTGTGGCTCGCCAGGGCTCTTTTCTTCCTGCCTTCTTTCGTTCTTTGGACTTGCGAGAGGGGGGCAGGGAGGCCACGCAGGGGAGGAGTGCGCTGGGCACAGGTCATCTATCCTTGGCCCCTCTTTCAGACATGTTGTCTCTCGGGATTGGCCCACGGGAGTTCAGTGGGGTGCCCTGGCGTCCTGTCGCCTCTCCAAATCTGTGTGTGTTGTGGCCTCCTTGGGTCCCGACCTCCTTCACATCTACAGTGCCTTCTCTGTCGTCAGATCTTTTCACTGCTTTCTCCCCCTTCTTGGCGCCACGTCTGGCCCTCAACGTGAAATTGATATTTGTTTGTTGAGTAAGTCTGTCAATTGTTGCCTTGTGTTGGCTTTCCACGTGTCTCTCCTCACCTCTACAGTGTCTTTGTATGGATTTGTTCCCAGCGTCGTGTGGTTGGGGCTCCCATATGCAGCGGATGAGGGGCGAGCCCCACAGGGCGCAGCTCTCTCTGGTCGCCTTCTCTAGGGCGTTAGTTTATCTTTGTCCGGTTTCTACGGTAGTACCCTGTTTCTCCTGTGGGGCTTTGCTCTGTCACTTGGAGAGGACTGTTGGTCAAGCTCTTCCTAGCCTGGCCCACGTCGCGGCCACAGCCGGCCCCTTCCCCCGGGTTCTGACTGCGTTGTGCCTACCAGGAGGGGTGGTGGGAGGGGTTTTTCCTCATCTCCCCCGCGGTGGCGTTGTCCGGAGATCTTACTGGCACTCAGATCGCACTCCTGCTCTTCCCTTCGACCGGGGAAGGCTCCGGCGTATCAGGCTGCCATTTTGAGTCGCCGCCAGCGATGTTTCCTCTTGTCTATTTTCACTCCTCGATAGTTATTTCTCGTTCCGGAGTGGGCAGTGTAGTTCTTCCACTTCCGGACACTCTTCAAGACCAATTTTAGATCAGGATGATTAGCTCCGGTGGGAGCTCTTAGACAACGTCTTACTCAGCAATCGATCAGGCCACGCCCACATATAGGTGTTCTTAATGAGGAATTTATGTCCTGTTTAGGGATGACAAATTTCTGTTCCTCTTATGACCGGGTTGCAGTGGCCACAATTTGAAGAGGGTATGGTCATGGATTAGTTCTATACAAGCTATGTTGCTCCTCCTGCTTTGTTTCTTACTAAGTAGTTATTTATGGTTTCTGTGTCGAGTGTATGCAAATAAAGATTTATCCTGAAAAACGTTGTTAAAGTCAGTTTGTTTTATTTTTATAACACCAGCACTGCCCAGTGTTCCAGGATGGTAGACTTGATCTTATTGCTTTCAATAGAATACTTGAATTGTGTGTCAAAAGTACTTTCTGTGTGTTGTTAATACCCTACTCTTATCCTTCTCAAGAACGTCAGACGGAAGCCCTTGTTTAAATGTTTTCTTATGTTTTTGTTGCTTGGATGATTTATTTATCTTTAACACTTACTAACCTTTTAACTCTCATGAATTGACTGACTGGAGGATTGTCTTTTAGTGCATTGTCATGGAAGCATGAGTAGTGTAGATGTTTTCTGCAGTTTTTGTGTACAGTGTGGTTTTTAAACTTTCAGTTTCCAAAGAAATGATCACATCATGGAAAGAAATCTCTTTACAGTGCAGGTGATTGGAGAATTAAATCCAGGGATTCATTTTTCAAAGGTTTTTCGATGACTTCAGGGCTGCACTTGTTCCTTTTCATGTGGTTGAAAAGATTGGTGAAACATTTGTACAATAGACAATTGGTTCAGTCAATATTGTTATATTTTGTGTGTGTATATGTATGTACATGTATGTGTGTGTGTGTGTGTGTATATATATATATATTAGTGTGTGTGTACATATATTTGTATATATATCTCCTACTGGTGGTCTCCAGTAGTTGGGTATAGTTGGGATAACGTTTCCATAGGAAAAGCGTTTTTTGACGAATTGTCACCATTTTTTTAAAAGTGTCCCCGTGATCTAGGTGTGCATAGAAAGTTTCGGTGTGATCCGTCCAGCGGGGGCCGAGAAAGGGGGGCATCAAAAGTGTTTTTCCCATGTTAATTCTTATAAAGTCTTTAAATATGTCTGCAGCCCAAACTGCTGGATGGAATTACTGAATCTGGCAGAAAGGTAGCTTTTGGTTTGCAGATTACGCTTTATTTGTTGTAAATCATTCAGTAGTTTGCGAGAAATTAAAGGAAATCCAAATTTGTATATATATATGACCGCGAAGCCTTCGCGAATATGGACTAGCTCATGCAGAGATCTGTAGAGCTCTGATTGGCTGCCAACACTTCAACCAGAAAGTGTTTGTAGCCTTCTTGGGCTCTCTGTTTCAGCCGAGTCCCAAAAAGAAAACAGAAAAGAAAAGGGAGCCGGATAAGATTTCCCTGACCCTGTAGCCTTGGTCCGGTGGTCCCACAGGACCCTGGCACGGCAAAAAAGCATTTCTTTTTAAAATTCATGGCGAAATTCGTTAATATTTGCAAAGATCACCATGAATAAAAAAAAAAAAAAATGCAGTCTCCTGTGGTTGCTTTTAATATTGCCCCCCGGGTAGGCCAGGTTCGATGACATGCAGCCTTTAATAAATGAGGGGGGGGCTCAAAGGGCCCCCCTCCTATGGCTTATTTCTGCCCTGGGGTCCACCACCTCCCCAGGGCTTTTGTAAATTATAATCAGGGGAGGCCACTCAGACCCCACCACCTCCCCGGGGCTACAGTAAATATTAATGAGGGGGTCTGCTTGTACTCCTTACCCCTGGGACCCCGTCCTCCCTGGGGTCAAATACTTAATAAAAATGGAGGGGTGGCCGCACCCCCCCCCCCTCCCGGGTCATATACGGCTCTGGGGTCCACCACCTCTCCTGGGCCGGCCCGTGCACCGAGAAGAAGAGGGGCCTCGTGGCCCCCCCTCCTGAAGCCATACATGGCCCTGGGGACCGCTAGCACCCAGTGCCGGCTCCTGCTATGCTCCAGAGTGCCCACCCCCGAGACATAACTGTTTGCTTTTGCTTGGCGGGAGCTGATGGTTCCCACAAAGCAAAAGTAAACACTCTGCTTCCAGCAAGCGGGAGCTGTCAAACCGCTCCTGGAGTTTTCATCTCTTTCCCTGCCCATAGATATGCGGGCAGGGAAAGAGATGAAACAATTGCTCTCGAACGCAGGGAGCTGCATTTCCAGCAACTCTCTCCATGCAAGAGCAATGCCGGCTCCCGCAGGAGGCAAGGAGACGGCTGAGACCTTAAGGCTTCCACCTCTGTGCTATAGCACAATGGGTGCCCTCAGTAGGACCAGGCCACCCAGGGAGACATGGCCAGGCCCCCGGGGATGAGGTCCCTAGGGCCGAAATCAGCTGGGGGGGTTGGTGCCTGCACGGCCCCCTCCTCCTCCTCAACTGAATTGTGGCAGGTCCTGGAAATCGGCTGAGGGAGGGGGTGGCTGTGCAACCCCCTCCCCCATTAAGTAGTGGCTGGGGTCTGCAGGGCCATTCTGGCCCTCATACTCATTTCACAGAAATGAAACCTCATCAGGAAGCACTTACGGATATAAATATAGCAGGTTAAAGCTCCACTTCTGTAAAGGACATATGATCCTAACTCCTGGGCTTGGCGAAGGCAAAGCAAGTGTGTTTTCTTGACAATTGCATATTGAAAAGCGATCTGAAATCCTTTGTGGAGATGACTGCTTTGTTGAACTTTTTTGATTTGAACAGCATTTATTAGGCACAACAAATGCCCAAGGGTGTCTAGGTGCTATAGCCGCAGAGGTGTAACACCGCCCACGTAGAGTGAAACCAACGAACATGTAAGAGATATCCTATAGCATGAAAAGCCAGGTCTTTAAGGCTTTTTATAAAGAGGGAGTGAGCTCTAATCCTGGTCAGATGAATTGACAGCGAGTTCCAAAGTCTTGAAGCCGCAACCTAGAAGGCTCTGCCTCCCCATTTCTTCTTCTGAAATCTGGGCACTGTCCTTAAATTATGGTGGGCTGAGCGCCGAGTTCTCCCAGGGTTGTAACTATGAAATATATCCTTGATTTCTGCTGGGTGGGTCTGAAAGAGGGTCTTGTGTAACATAATCCGTTTACTTACAGGGAGCCAATGAAAGTCATGTAATCCCTTGGACACAGACTCCTGTTTTGGAATGTCCAAGAGGAGCCCGGCCAGCACGTTGTGCACTAACTGTAATTTGGCTTGAGTGCTGTTATTGGTCTCCAGATATAGGGTATTACAGTAGTCCATTCTAGACATGACTACTGCCAAGGCCACTTGTTTCCATGCTGAAAGGGGGATAAAGGGAAAACATTTTCTCAACGTTTTAATCCGCCAGAAACACGTCGACACTACGTGGTTGGCCTGAAGATCTAATGAGAGCTTACAGTCCAGCATCACCCCTAGGTTCTTAGCCCTCTCTGTGGGCATTGGTATAGTTGCCAGAGTCTCAGGCCACCAATTATTATTCCAAATGGAGGTTTGTGCTCCATAGAGTAATACTTACGACTCTTCTCCCCCCCCATTGAGCTTCAGGTAGTTCTTCCCCATCCACTCAGCTAGTGCTGTCATTCAGTAATTGAAATTGGCTGCAGTATCTATAGTGTCTTTCGAAATTGACACGATGAGCTGGGTGTCATCGGTGTTAGAAACCACCTGTAGCCCTAATGAACAAATAATCTTGCCAAAGGGGGGACACGTACAGTTTAAAAAGCGCAGGGCTTAAAGATGAGCCCTGCGGCACCCCCACACTTCAGAGAAAAAGGGTTTGATAGATAGTAGTTCACTGCAACCCTCTCGGATTTATCCTTGAGGAAAGAGGACAGTAGTTTCAATGCTCTGCCTGAGACGCCAAGTTCCTGTAGGCGATCAATCAGCAGAGATGGGGAGATGGTGTCAAAGGCCACGGATAGATCCAACAGGATCAGGATCGCTCCTTGTCCTGCATCCACAAGCCGCCTAACACTGTTCGTAGCCACAACCAAAGCAGTTTCGGCCTGGTGATCTTTCCGGAATCCGCACAGTGACCCATCGAGCCAGTTCTGTTCTTCCCCATAGGCCATCAAGTGGTTAAGATGTTTTTCCAAGATCTTAGCAGGAACTGGGAGGAGAGTGATTGGTCTGAAGTTTTAAGGTCGCTGTGATCCAGGTTAGGTTTCTTGAGAAGAGGCTTCACTACTGCCTCCTTCCACCGTCAAGGGTAACATCCAGAAATGATGGCTTTGTTCATTATGGATGAGAGGGTCTGCGCTATTACACTTGCCACCATATGAAGAATTTTAGGAGTATAGGGTTCAAAGGGCAAGCTCGACTTAGTAATAAGTAGGTGCTTCTTCACCAGTTCTGGTGGGTGGGGGGAGCGGGGGGCTGCGATTCTACTTGTGGTTATTTTCAAAGATTCACAGAAAATGAGAGGCTCTGACTGCCCATCTCTCCTTAAGGCCACCAAATTGTCCACTGCTGGTGTTTGTGATTCAAGCTCCTTCTAGATCTTAGCAATCATTGCTCGGAAGAAATCCTCAAGCTGACTGCATTGATATTGCTATTGTGAGCCTATTGTTACAGCAGGGATTGAAGGTGTAGATAACGGCATGACAATTTAAAAAAGATCTTTAGAAAATTTGTGGCCTCAATTACTTTACTACAGTATTTAGCTTTTTCCTCTGTAAGAGCCCTCTTATAATCTCTGATCATAGACTTCTAAGCAGTCCTTTCATGCTCCTCATTCCTTCTCCAGACCAATGTTCCCTCTAATTATTTTCCTCTGTGTGCGGCAGAGTAAGGTCTCTGTGCGCCGCAGCCAAGGCTATGTGCGCCAAGAACCTGACCGCGCGTGTAGACCAGGGCTTTGAGTGGGATGAAAATACTCTGGGATCTTTCAAAGGGGCGTAACCGATTAAGGGTGTGGCTTAAAAGCAATTAAGCTAAAAATATGTGCATCGCATAGTGTGCCACCAGACTGATATTTTGCTGCTTCTGTCATTGCATCCAGATATATAATACAAGTAGCATTACACCTACAAGAAGCCAAGACTATTGGCTTTGTCAATGTTTTTTTTGCATCAAGTTGTATATAATATTGACAATGCTTCCGCTCTTGTGGTTGGGGTTGTGGCTTAATGCTCGAGCTGTCGATTTAGGAGATGGGTTTTTAGTCTCGGGTCAGCCTAACATCCTGTGATTCTGGGCAAATCAATTAATCTCCCCATGCATACAAAAAAAATATATAATAATAAATCATGTTAAGCGCTCCAATACTTTTGGGTTGAGTTCGCACTATATAAAAAGTTGCTGCATTTCTTTTCTAAATGCGGGGTAGAAACCATAACAGATGGAGAAAGAATGAGGAAAATAGAGGGAAAGAGAAAGGGAGGGCAGAAAGGAAGAATGAAATATAGGAACTATGAAAAGAAGGAAGAAACTGCGACAAGGAGAGGTCAATAAAAGGATGGATACAAAGGTGAAAGGTTTCAGAGATGGAAGAGTAAAGTTATATTTGCATGGGTGGGTGCACGTAAGAATTGATTGAAGGATGAATGTTTGGATAGATGGATGGAAACCTGGATGGAAGAGTGAAAGGATGGGTGATTGATAAAAGGTGGGTGAAATGATGGATGGATGGATGGATGGATGGATGGATGGATGGATGGATGGATGGATGGAATGGTAAAGGAAGGATGGATGGATTAGATGAAGACAGACGGATGGGAGTATGAATAGACAGGTGAAATGGACGCTGGATGAAAGGCTTAAAGGGTGGAGAGATTAATAGATAGGAGGGATGAAAGGACCTCTTCTAGGGAGGACAGACCTTACTAGCTTGACTCTCCTGATGGCATTTGAGGTACCGATCGAATTGGGGGGGGTATTTTAGTTTGCTTTTTGCCTACCCCTGTTTCCACAATACGTCTTCGACAACAGCTAAAGGCTGTCTATAGGCGAGACCTGGAAAGGCCTGGCTAGGGAAAGGTTTAAAGTTAGTGGCCCCTAAGCCCAAGGGCATGAGGGGCCCACAGCCATCTCTTACTACCAGATGACGGTTTTGGGAGTAAATCATTTAAATGCAAGGGGGTATTGGTTCTAATCTTGTGGAATGATTACTTCTGGCTTTTTCTTATGAATCATATGGCTATAAAAGCACTAACTTATTATTTATGTCTTTTGAACTTTTAAACAAAACAACCGAAGGGATGAAGGAAAGGCAATGTCTTTCGGATGTACAACACATGGAGCTTTTAGAGAAATGCATAGCTGACAATTTACGCAGCTCTCTAATTCTTCTACATGCTCCGCTGTAACATGGTGTTTACTCCTACGTGTCATACTGGAACCATTTGACAAACCTTCATTTCACACATTACCCTCCGCTTCCTCTTATCTTGAATGTTGGTGCTATAACTCTATCTGGCTCTGTGAATTGAATGACTTTAATTCACTTACGAGTTTGATGAAGTGAGTGTATAGTGCTTTTTGAAGAAATTGGTTTTGAGCTTTTTCTGCATTCAGTATGGGTCATCTGGATTTACATGGACGTTGCATGTGAATTATGTGGGCATTTGTGAAAGTATTCCTGTTAATCACAGCGCCCGTCATGCGCTGCAATTACAGGAATACTTTCACAAATGTCCACAATCAGCCCGCAGCCTCTCTCTATTGAGAAAAGACATGCAGCAAGTCCAAAAGCACGACGTGTGCTTTACACGTCGTGCTTTTGGACTTGCTGCATTTTTAATGGATCCCGGCTGGGGCTGATTGTGGGCCTTTGTGAAAGGATTCCTGTTAATCACAGCGCCCGTCATGCGCTGCAATTAACAGGAATATTTTCACAATGGCCCACAGTGGCGTAACGAAATTTGAGGGGGCCCCTGCAAGGTGCATGGAGGGGCCCCCGCTCCGGATTCTATCAGGAGCTCTCGAAGCGAGAGTACTGCGCTGAGGGGCCCCCTGCAACTCAGCCACCCCCGCACCCTCGAGGGCTGCGGGGGCCTGTGTTACGCCACTGCACCACCATCCTGCAGGCATGTGCCTCCAGCTGGGTGGGACTTCCAGTGCATCTCTGCCTCCCTCTTGCAGATCTCTACCTCCAGTGGGGCTTCAGCTGGGTGGGACCTCCAGGGTATCTCTGCCTCACTCTTGCAGATCTCTACCTCCAGTGGGGCTTCAGCTGGGTGGGACCTCCAGGGTATCTGGGCCTCCTTCCAGCCAGCGTTTGTTTCCACTGAGACTGTTCCCAGCTTACTCCAGGCACTGCTGCTGTGTCACACAGATGCCCTCAGAAGATGCACTCACCCCCAGGGAGTCTCACTGAAGTCCAAAGCACCTGTGCCAGTCAGTGCCAATGTCCTTCTCTCCATCACCCTCTCTGGTTCTTTCCAGATGGACTCAGTTCTATCCCCTGGTAGTAGGACAGGCTTGTTGTGCTAGGGCACAGCTGGGGCTGCCATTGCTGCGAAGGAGAGCGCCCGAAGCCTGTGCCAGCACACTGGCAATAGAGGCTTGTGCATACACTGGCAATAGAGGCTTGTGCATGCCACCATCTCTTCAAGAGCGGGCAAAGGGCTACATTATGACACAATGAATTGCCAATTAAGTTTTGATAAAGAGGGGAAGCAAGTTCAACTCCACCAATGACCGGGTGCATGACCCTAGCACGCGTAGTGAGTCCTCTGCACTGGGGTATCACGGCAGGTTCGGACTACAAGCCAAGGCTGGTTTGTGCCCTCCCTGGGCTGTTGTTTTATTTCCAGCGCTAACACTCTTGGCTCACTTCCCTGGCCTTGGTTCACCTGCTCCGCCTTATGTGTAAAAACTCATCTACACTTTATTTAGAGACGTAGTTTCCTGCTCTCCTCCACTCACCCGGAAGTAAAGGTTAATAAGGCTTACGTGCACTTCTTAGTATTCTCCGGTGCAGGCCTTCGTCTCACAGGGGCGTTTCTGCGAGATTATATTCATAGCTATTTTACCGACCTGCTCTCCAACCGAACATGATGCAATGCCACAAGGCAAGTGAGGCGGAAGCTATACCCGTATTTCTGTTTATCATGCTGCTGGAGAAATAACCCCCTCACCATACAAAGCAACAATGCAAACTCTTTTATTTCTCATAGCCATGTCACTGCCCTTGGAATTTCCAATGCCTCCCCCCCCACCCGACCCTTGGTCTGTTTTTGATCGCAATTGGGCCACTATGTAAAAACCCCAGGTTTCTTAACCAACTCCCCGTCCCCCAACTTTTTTGCACTGTTAAAATGTGTACGGATATAATAATTAACATGCCTAATCTCGGCCCAAATCTCTTAAATATTGTTAGATATTTACAACGGCTTTATGGGCGGTGGGGTGTCTTGTTCAGCCTGAGGTCGGGGGTCAAGGGTCACATTGGTCAGGATGGAGAAGCAGCACTTGCGGACTTGCACCTCGCCAGGTACTCAGCCATTAGCCTCCACCCTGAGGCGCCCGGCATTAGCATGAGAATGCAGCCGTTCTGGGTTTCTGGTGGCCGGGCATTCACTGGACTGTGCTGAGGGGCCCCCTGGAACTTGGCTGCGGGGGGCCTGTGTTATGCCACTGCCCACAATCAGCACCCAGCTGCGCTCTATTTAGAAAAGAAATGAAGCAAGTCTGAAAGCACGACGTGTAAAGCACACGTCGATCTTTTGGACTTGTTGCATGTCTTTTCTCAATAGAGAGAGGCTGCGGGCTGATTGTGGGCATTTGTGAAAGTATTCCTGTTAATTGCAGCGCATGACGGGCGCTGTGATTAACAGGAATCCTTTCACAAAGGCCTCAGGCAACCAGTAAATTGCCGTTTTGTCGCCGCTCGCGTTTTAAAAGCGGGCGGCGGCGAGAACATGTGCGCGCTTCACACGGGACACTGCGCGCTCGGTGCCTTAAAGGTGCGCAGGCGCGCACGTTAGAGGGAACACTGCTCCAGACACATTCCTGGCGACAGCAGGTCTGCATCTGCAGCCTCAGTCTATCTGAGAACCAGGGAGCCGAGGGAGCTTTCCTCTTCAACTCTGCTTCCCGTATGGGGGCTACCTTATCTGCCTCTTCACCTAGCCAGGCCGAGAGATCCTCTGCCCCTCAGTCCCTCCTCTGAATCTTGAAGTGGACTGGAGTGTCCCTTATATGGGGGAAGGAAGTTCAAATGAAAAGGAGACTGCTGAATGGTCTGACCAGTATAGGGGGAGCACAGATTGAAAATCCAGCCAGGGATCATTATAGAAGATACCATCAAGGGTTTGTCCAGCACACGTGAGTGGGTTCCGGGATCAACTGTAGCAGCCCCAGACAAGCCAGGGCGATGGTATCTCTATTCGTACTATCCTCGAGATGAAAATTAAAGACTCCCATAATGAGTATGTTTCCATTTCCCAGGTGGGGCCCTATGAGATTAGCTATTTCAGACGGGAAAGAAGTCCTGGGAGCAGGAGATCAATAAATTAACATACTGGAGAAGAAACTGGAGGTAAAGGTTTTGATCTTAAAATGGAACGATTCACAAGAGCTGCTAATGGTGCTAGTCTCAAGGTGGCCTTGGTATTGTGCTTTATAAATCACCGCCAAGCCTTTTCCTGGCCTGCCTACTCTATCCAGTCTGAGGATTAGGAAGTTGAGGGTGATAGCATCCACTATGTCGGGGCCAGAAGCTTTATTGGCCCAGGATTCCGTGATGAAAACACAGTCCGGGTTGTACGCTGACAAAAAGTCTCCTAGTTCTACTTTGTTTTATCATGGACCTTTCATTAATTAGGAACCCTTTACGGTTGGGTTCCAACCTCCCTGTATCTTCAGAAAACAAGGCAGTTTTATAGCCCTATGGAAGTTGTCCAGTGAACCAATAGGCGGAAGGGATGTCTTAGAAACACAGCTAATACACAGACTGTGCCTTTGGTCATACATTTCGTCAAAGCATAATGCTCTACACTGATTAGGCTCACCCTCCCAATGTAGATTCAGGAGCTGGTCTTTGGAGTAAACCATAGGTGGAGGCTTACCAAGGCTGGCTGGACCAGGGGTCTGGGTGCATTCTGGACGCGGATGGGCGCATAAGGGCTTGCCCTTGGTCGGCCTTTGGCACGACATCAGCGTGCCCGCACTCTCATAGCCCATAGCCAGTGATTACAGCATTCAAGCAAATTGGCACCAAAGTGACTAATGGCGCATCCGTTCTCTCATAGCCTTTAATTAGCGTCTCTTTGTAGAACGACTAGAGCACTCACCGTCCAAAATGGCCCCCTCCCGTTCAACCAGGAAATGGGCAGCACAAAGCCCTTCCCTCCACAACGGTGTGCTCAGCAGAACCACTCTGGGCCGTGGAAAGGACAATTTAAAATGCAGTGCAAAGTTCATCTACAAATGTCACCAGTTGAAACCGGATAAGTAAAACAGTGATAACAATAATTATAGTGTGCGAGCAAATTGGCACCAAAGCAACTAATCGATCTAGATAATCTATTGGAGCGCAATCTGTATGTGACTCTGACGAGTGGGTTCTTTGTTTTCCTGCCTTGTGAGAGCAGAGTCCATGGTTCTCCCTTTAAATTGCTAAGAGTATGCAAATGTGGGAATCACTTGAATGCTTCCCCCGTTTGGCCCTGCCCACCTTATTAGTATCCAGTGGTCTTCCTGCTTTTTGCCAGGATGATGGACAGCTTAACAAGCGCCCAACCCCAGCGCGTTACCTGCTGATTTTGGTGAGGAGTTCTTGATGCCGAGGAATATGAAGACCTCTCCACCAAACAGAGAAGCACTTCATATAGTTAAGAGGAAGAACCCTTGTTTGGTGGAGATTTAACTCTTTGTAGACTCTTCGTCTTCTCTATAGAAAGATTCATGTTATCACGTATTTCTGGATAAAGACGCTCCTGATGTTTTTGAGCCCAAAAGGGCTTTATTTTCATTTGTCACCTGCCTACAATCTCCTCTTTTTCAATGCAAGTCAGTGGGGAAAATCCATTCCCCCGCCCCCCAACAAATCTCCCTCTTACCAAGTTCAAAATGTTGGCAAGTAAGGCATATTAGATCAAGGAGGGTAGGAGGAATGGTGTAGACATATGGGCTTGGATAACAGAGGGCAGTAGGGATAAGAGCAGGGTCACCAAACTGACCTTACAGGGCAGGCGTTCGGGGTTGCAGCAGCACGATACACCACACAGGGCAAGAGGGACGGCAGTGCAGCACAACGGACCATGGAAAGCAATAGGGAGGCGCCAGAGCCATGCACATGGACAACAGAGAGCAGAGGGGAAAGAGGCAAGGGCAGCAAGCTGACCATACCGAACAGACAGGAGGGACAGTTGCAGCATAACAGACCATGAGGGGCAGGAGGGAGGAAGCAGGGGCACAACGAACCAGACAAGGCAGGAGGGAGGGGGTCTGCACATGGAAAACGGAGGGCAGGAAACGGGGCAGGAGAAGCAAGCTGACCATGGACGGCAGGCGGGATGGCTACTGGAAACACAAAAAACCATGGAGGGCAACAGTGAGACAATGGCATACACACAGACAATGGAGGGAAGGTGGGAGGGGGTCGGGGGCAGCAAGCTGGCCACACAGGGCAGATCGGAGGGGCTGGGACAGCACAGAAGACCATGCATGTCAAACAGGAGGGTTAATGGCAGCACAACAGCCATGGTGGTCAGGAGGAGCAGTTGCAGCACAACAGAGCATGGAGGATAGATGGGAGTGACAGCAAAATCGGCAATGGAGGACAGGATGGTGGGGATAGGGGCATGGAACTTGGACAGGCAGAGAGGAGGTGGCAGGGACAGCCGGCATCCATCTGGCCATGCTAGGCAGGTGGGAGGGTCAGTGGCAGCTTAACCGAACACTCAAAGTAGATCAGAGGTTGGCAGGTCCATGTAACATGGTGGGCAACCAGGAGGGAGCAGTGGCATGCACCCAGACATCGGAGGGCAGGGGGAAGGAGAGTAGGGGCAGCAAGCTAAGCAGGAGGGCAATGATGGGGCATAGAATTGGGCAACCGAGGGCAGGAGGCTTGGGCAGGGCCATCAAGCTAAATGAAGGGAGCGGCAGGGCAGAAGAGAGGGGACTGGTTCATGGACTTGGACAACATAGTGTAGCGTGTAGGTGGATGGGGCAGCATGCTAAGGAGCGAGAGCAGAAGCAGCAAGCTTGGGTGGGGGCAGCACAATGCCAGGCCCTGCGTTCACCACCCCCTTGCCACCCGAAAACCAAACCCACCCTAAAATTACCCTTGCCACCCAAAAACCCATACCAACCCTAAAAATTCTCTTGCCACCCAAAAACACATACCTACCCATAACCCTAAAAATGCCACTGTCACCCAAAAATCCATACCAAACCTTAAAATTACCCTTGCCACCCAAAAATCCATACCCACCCTAAAATTTGCCTTCCCACCCAAAAGTCCAAACCCAACCTAAACTCTAAAAATTCCCTTGCCACCCATTAACCTAAACCCACCCTTAACCAAAAAAAATCCCTTGTCACCCAAAAACCCATACCCACCGTAAACCCAAAAAATACCCATGCCAACCAAAAACGCATACCCATCCTAAAAATTCCCTTGCCACCCAAAATAAAACCCACCATAAACCCAAAAAATTCCTTGCCACCCAAAAACCCATACCCATCCGAAACCCTAAAATTACCCTTTCCACCCACAAACCCCAAACCGCCCTTAACCCTAAAAATTCCCTTGCTAGCCAAAAAACCCATACCCACCCTAAAATTACCCTTGCCACTCAAAACCCATACCAACCCTAAAATTACCCTTGCCACCCAAAAACAAATGCCCACACTAAAATAACCCATGCCACCCAAAATTCAAACCCACCCTAAACCCTTAAATTACCCTTGCCACCCAAAAACCCATACCCACACTAAAATTAACCTTGCCACCCAAAAACCTAAACCCACCCTTAACCGTAAAAATTGCCCTTGCCACCCAAAAATCAATACCCACCCGAAAAATTCCCTTTCAACCCAAAAAGCCCATACCTATCCTAAACCCCAAAACCACCCTTGCCACCTAAAAACCCATACCCACCCTAAAAATTCCCTTGCCACCCAAAAAACCAAACCACCATAAACCCTAAAAATTCCCTTGCCACCTAAAACCCATACCCACCCTGAACTCTAAAATTACACTTGCCAACCAAAAAACCTTGCCACTCAAAAAACCCCTGCCACTCAAAAAACCCATACCCGCTCTAAACCTTAAAATCACCCTTGCCACCCAATAACTCATACCCTTAAAATTCCCTTGCCACCCAAAAAACGATACACAGCCTACACCCTTTCCTTTCTGCATGTGAATTTTTTTTTTTAGCTGCGTTGGCCATGGCGTTGTGGAAACAAATTTAATCTGACTCTTGTTAGAAGTGAATCTCAGATTGTTCCCTGGGTGGGAATGAGCTGAAGAAATGTTGGTGGACAGTTACAAAGTCACACATTTGCAGGCATACAAATACTTTGCAGGGCAACGAAGCCCTAGGAAGTTCACTATCCACACACAAAAATATTTACTCACATAGAATAGTCCTCTATTTCCAAGTGTACTTGTGCACATTAGCCCTTTGGCTTTTTTTGATGGAGATAAATGCATGTCCAATGGCCAAGGCCTTTGTAGGGCTGTCATTATGATTGATAAGTGCACACGTTTTCAGGATACAATACAATGTACCTTTTTTGAGTTATATAAGATCATACACACTACTAATACACAGCATAATGTTATAGCAGCTTACTGTTAAAGGAATAAGTGATATCACTAAATCACATTAATATGGTACTTTTAATGATGGCTAAATTAACATGAACTTGTTCAATACAACATGATTTGGCTCTGTGATAGAAGAAGCTCACATGTCTAAAATACACCAAAATGTGGTCCTCATTGTGTTGGATAAAAACACACAAATGTGGCATACATCTCGATAAGCCTTCATTGTGATCAGTAAAATGCCTATTCCTGTAATACAGCATAATCTTTTCCTTCCTCCGACAGATAAAGGTATACAAACCTGTCAAACACAATGTAATATGTCCCTCACTATGAAGGGCACATACCCAGAAACACCACATTTATATAGAAGACATTGTAAAGCATAAAAGAACACAAACTTGTGAAACACAATATGAAGTCCCTTTTAGGCGTTAAGAATAAATGTTCATATGCTTGATACACATTTAAGGTCGTGGTAGTATCTGTTGTGTATTAAAGAAGCAAACACAAAACTGTAACCTGTACCATGATGTGGTCCTTATTGTGATGGATAAAAGCTCAGTTACGTGAAGTACATGCCATGTTGGTTTTTTCCAGGAGTTAGGTGTATTAGCATACAAATTTACTGCATGCACCATGATTTCATAATCATCTTGACAGAATCAAATTGACAAACAGTTCATATGTTTTGGTACAAAAGGTGAAAAACCTCTCACATGAGTGCACTCACAAAGGGGGTCAGTTCTGTCTCTATTAAGAAACTTAAGGCATCCTTATGATGTTATGCAAGCACATCATAGTTTCTGCAATTAACAACAAATGACGACCTCAACATGCGTGCACTTGTAATGAACTCCATAATGTCCTCCTGGTGAGGTTTAAAGCATGCACATACTTGTAATACACATTAGGAAACTTTCTTCACTCGCTCATATTACTAACAAACCGCAGACAAACCCCCGATATGGTCCGCAATGTGATGTTTCAAAGCACTCAATGTTGTAACATGCCATATCATCTGGGCCACATTGCAATTGCAAACCCTAATGCAATTGTAACATACATGGTTATATCTGTATTTTGATTGAAAGAAGTTCAAACTTTAACAGTAGTACAGGTAATAACACAACTTTCCAACATTTCCAACAGACCCAGTGGTGTGGTCGTTGCTGTGAATGGAAAAACCTGTTGTGTGCAACATGGTACAGTCCTTGTGATGGATAAAAGCACTCTTTAGTTACGCACACCATGACACGGTCCAAAGTATAATAGTAGCACACATATATAACATACCAAAGTACCTTTAACTCTCAAAAGTATGGTCATTGTGCTGGGTATTAGGAAACAACAAGACAAGCACCTTTATACCCCCACATTTTGAACACGATTCACAGCACTAAACGCTGAATTTATTCCCATAGGTGTGTTTGAATTACATGAGGATGCTTGTTTTTTAATTCACAGAGTTCCCTTTAGGACTCTTGGTGTGCTGCTGCAGTAGCAGTATTGCAAGCGGTGCACCCAATATCTATTCAACAATTACATCTTTCCTTTAACAAGTATGGATGTTTACATTATTTGGAAACATTCAGAAGCCAGTACAAAGAGTAACATTTTTCCTTTCTGCTTGCGAAATGTTTTTTTTCCTGTGTAGTAATACCTTCATCTATGCCATCTACAATATGAACTGACTCCTCCCTATTCCGAACCTGGAAACCAATTTACTCCTGCTCTTGTCAATAGTGAGTATCACATTGGTCTCTAGGTCGGAATGGGCCTAGAAAGTGTTTGTGAATACTTACAAAATCACACGTTTGTTGGAACGCTTATACTTTGCTGGGCAACCAAGCCCTGCAAGGCTCACTATCCACTGATACAAAAAGATTTACTCAAAAATCTACATGTCAGTAAACCTTTTTTCAAGTGTACACATCTACTTTGTGCGCATTAGCACTTGGGCGTTCTTGTGATGGAGAAAAGTGCATGCCTTGTCGACCAGACTTTATTGAGCACGCATTGTGATGGAAAAGTGCAGACATTTTCAAGATACATTACGATGCAGTACTCTTTGTGTTACGTAAGAACATACACATTTGTAAAACACAGCATAGCGTGGTAGGTGCTTACCCCTAAAGTAATAAGTGGAAACACCACTACAAAACGCGAATGATGGCAAAATTATCATGAGCATTGTTTAACACAACATGATCTCACTCTGTGGTAGAAAAGCTTACAAGTCTAATATGCACAAAAGTGTGGTCCTCATTGTGTTGGATAAAAACACCCCATTTTGATACACACCTTGATGCAGTCCTCATTGGGATGGATAAAAACACCAACCTCTGTATCAGACACCATAAGCTTTTCCTTCTTGTGACAGATAAAGGGACACAGAGCTGTCGCACACAATGTAATATGGTCCTCAGTGTGATCTATTAAATCCACATTCTCATAAAGGCACATTATAATATAGACATGTAAAACATGAGTAATGATTTCAGACGTACAATATGAAGTAGGTATCATTGTCCAGGATAAATGTTCATGTACTTGATACATCTAATAAGTTGTGGTAAAAGCTATTACGCTCGGAAGGGAACATGGCGGGTTGATCCTGCGCTGAGGAGCTCACGCTGAGGCCGCTCCCGTAATGCTCCCATAACGCCGCCTCTCGCATCCAGCATTTTTCGGATCAGCTCTGCTACCCTCGCGGCAGCGTTTGTACTTACCAGCGTCCTCAGTGCAGGAGGAGGCAATAACTTCGTATGCAGTGGCTATTGTTTGGTCCGGAGCAGTGCCGGCTGCTGCTGGCCCAGCCTCGCAGGCTGAATGGCTTCTCTCTCCATGGCATCTGCTTCCGCAACACCTGCACCTCTTCAGACTGGGGAAAGCTGAAACCAGCTATGGCTCCCCCGCGGGTGAACGTGCAGCATGGCGGCCGAGGTGGTCGTGGGATGGGAAACTCCACGGCCGTTGAACTTCAAACAACAGCCGAAAATACCGAAGAAGGAGAAACTAGGAATCGTCATTATCCGAAGCAGAAAGCCGCTTGTACAAGGGTCGGTCGCCCCATATTAAAAGTACTTCAGTCAAGCGGCGCAAGTGATCTGTTACATGCTGGCAATATGGGACTCACCGAATCCTCGTTGGTGGATGTACTTCTGAGCGCTGTGCTAGAGGGAAATGAATGGAGCTGCAGGGTCAGAACTTCACTCCCTCCCTCAGCAGATAGCATTGGTGGAAGCTGATTTTAAATAAGGTAAATACTTCTCACAAGCTATCTGTGTAAATTCTAACTCTAAACTGGGTGCTGCAAATAATAATGAGAATGTTCTAACTTCTTCAATGGGTTTTTTGTCTGTGGAAGACTGTAATACCCTCATCCTGGTAGGCGCTGTGCCCTACAAGCTTTTGACCCCTTCGGACCAGGTAGAGAGGGTTGGATTGAACGAAGTGCAAAATTTAGGTGGAGAGGTTAAAGTGGGCTTGGAACCTGCGAACTCGCAGACATTTATGGAAGATACAGAAAGCCCGGGGGCTGGCATGGTAAATCGCAGTATGGAGGTGAGCAGTGTTAGGGGGACACAGCGCCACAGCGAAAGCTTGGAGTTTAGATCAGAGGTCATGATTGGTGATATAATTGGACCAAAGTTACAGCGGGATCCTCTCAAGGTGAGATCCCAGGGCTCCCCACCATGTGAGGATGAGGTCATGGAGAAAGAGGTGCTCCCTGAGAAGAGGCAGGTCAAAGCGAAGATTTGGAAAATCCGCCATAGTGCTAGGAAATCCCAGGAAGCTCGCTGTCCTGATACCAGTTCCTTAGCTCTACGCTCTACGCAGGGGTCTAAGTAAAGCCCCCTCCGAAAGTGGGTTACTTCTAAGGTAGAGGTGAAGGCCTTGATCTCAAGGCTATCCAAAAGCGGGCCGGCCCTCCAGTCCCACTCATCTCCACTAGGGAACGAGGCGCAACCATTAACTGACACTAGTTCTAATGCTAGCTGTGAGAAGTTGGCCTGGTATATGCTGTTCACTAATTAAAGTGGACACCTTGCACCAGAACAATTCGACTCTTATGGTAGATAGGTTTAAGACAACCTTTATAGAAAGCTATCCTAGTGGTAGCTGTGGCGAGCAGCCTTCAGGCTAAGTCTTGAAGGAATGTAAAGCAGCTTGTTTTACCACACAATCTCTTGAATCACCAAATGAAAAGATACCACACAGGTATATATATCAAATATATATGTATTTATTAATAAACACTCTCTACTAATCTCTTTATGAGATTAGAAGTCAGGAACATATGTACAAGTCAAATGTTATCAAAATAAGTTTAGCACAATCGAATATCACAATCTTAGTTTGGCTAGACCTAGGTCTAGGGCTTCTAGAATCGAGGGACCCCCAAGAACAACCCCAGGTAGTTGTAGGAGACCCACAGGGGACGGACGCGGTGTCCTGGCACCGGTGCGAGTCCTGTACGAGTCTATGCGAACAGACGCGATTGAGATTTCAATGTTAAAGGTCCCTTGCGTGTTCGAGGCGAACACACCGATCGGTCCTTGTACGAGTCGAAGGACGCGGTTACAGATAGAGTTGCAAGGGAGATGGACGCGCTGTGTCTAACACAGACGCGAACCTTGTGCGAGTCAGCGCAATGGAGTTTTCAATGTTACAGGCCCCTTGTGTGTTCGAGGCTAACACCGATCGGACTCAGTACGAGTCGAAGGACACGGTTCTAGATAGTATTACAAGGGAGATGGACGCGATGTGTCTGACACAGACGCGAACCCTGTACGAGTCAGCGCAATTGTCGCACTTAGAAAATAAGAGTTTTAGGGCACTTCTAGGGTAGCTACAAGCAAGTCACTTACAGGGTAAGTAGTTCTAGGGCCCACACCCACAGGAGCACCGTAGTGCTGAAGTTACCTCACCCAGGGAGCCGGGTGCATAGGTGTTCTTTGGTGTCGGGTCGCGGCGTCGTTTTCAATGGGAGCCAGTGAAGACTTGCTGCTTGCGGCGACAGGAGAAGTGTCCGGAGGAATCCAAGCCTGGATTCAGAAGATGGAAGACCTGAAAGCAGAGGGGACAGTGTTCAAAGTCACTTGGCAGTGACTCGGGGCAAGGAAGATGGATGCCCACCGTCGTCGCAGGATTCAGGTCGTTCGCGGGTGCCTTGACTCTTGAGCCACGAGGTCCAGGAGGCGTCGACGACGACCAGGAGCTGGATTCGGCGTGTCCCACGATGTCTGCAGCTTACTGCGGTGTCGGAGACTCGATTGGAGCCAACCAGCCTTGGTAACAGCAAGTCTCGGGGAAAGTGTAAAAAGTCAATGGCTCAGACCAGCAAGGTCTGAGGGACTCACCCAGCGAGGGTAAGTCAGGGCAGGCCTGGAGCAACCAGGGGAGCCCTTTGGTTCTGTAGGAAAGCCTTCAGGGGACCCACAAGCCGGCTGGCAAGGGATCGCGAAGACGCCTCGGGAGGATTCACTCAACAGGGGCCCACGGTCACTCGGGACGTGGTAGGCCTCTGATCTTCGGAGGGATTCCTGCTGGAGGCTAGGACCACACGTGGTCCAAAGCACAAGTTCGTGGAACGTTGTGAAGGGGTTGCACTCGACAATAGTGCACAGTACCCAGGGGTCGCGGTTCCTCTTCAATCTTGGGGTCCACTGGCCTCAGCTTCGCTGGGGACTCACGATGGCCTTTGAGAAGTCAGGAAATCCACTTCTTGGGCTGCAGGGACTTCGGACTCCGGCGGGAGCGGCGTAGTTTGCGACCGTCGTTTGTAGTTTTTGGTGCCTGCCAAGCAGGGGAGTCACTCCTTGACTCCAAGGGAGATTCTTCAGTCTTCCAAAGGTAGTGGAACGTCGAAGGTCCGGGATTCTTCTTGTAGAGAGTCGTCCAGGGGTATCTAGTTTGCAATGCACAGGTTCCCCCTCTTATACTAAAAGAAAGGGAGGGACTAGCTCTATGACCCCACCTATGGGAGGGTCAGGGGAGTGGGTGGCTACACCCACTTCCCTTTGTCCAGTTTCGCGCCAGAGCAGGGGCACGTAGCCCCCTGAGCCGGTTTGAACTGGGGTATGCACAGCGGAGCCTTCTGCTCCCCCAGTGCAGGACTTCAAAGCACTCTAGGAGTGCACCCACCCAGCCCCAATACACTAAACCCTGTCTGGGAGGTGGTCACATCCCCTTGGGACAGGATATCTATTGTTGGGCTTCCTCCACTGCGAGTGTTGGTCATCCGCAGGAGGGCAGCCCAGTGTCTGTGACTGGTGGCATCCATTTTGTGATGCCAGGGCTCTGCAGGATTCTACCGCGTTTGCCACAGTAGGTACATGTCTAACCCTCTAGAAGGACTGGCGGGGGGGGGGGGGTAGTATTCCAAGATGTTTGACACCAAACACGACATGTTTCGATGCAGCCATTCCAAAGTTAGCATACTACCGCGAGGATATAATGCACTTAAAAGTATATGGTTTAACTGCATCCACAAACAGCCCCAGAGAATGGACTCTGAGAGCTGCAGAGGGGCCCTGCTCAGGCAGAGGCACCCCCTCACATGGAAACTAAGCACCCTGCCCTCAGCATTGATAGGGCCTGCTTTAGGGGTGACTGATAAGTCTCAATGTGTGTGCAGGAGAGATATAGGGGACCTGTATCTCAGTGAGGGGTGATAGCACTTCCTCACCCAGGCTGCAGTAGCAGGCCTGTGGTGTCAGATTTAGTCTGCTTCCCAGGGGTGGCATAATACATGCTTCAGCCCCTGGTAGGCCTGTGAAGTACCTATGCCCTTGGTACCTAAGGTACCATATACTAGGGACTCATAAGGTACCACAGTATCCAATCACTAGTGCACCTAGAGTGCACTCCAAATCGTTTAGAGAGAACAGAGAGGCTGGGGCCCTGATGGGCAGGGTCCCAGCCAGACTATAGCCAGAAACCAGTGTAAACATCAGAAACAAAAGTGGGGGCAACATAAGAGGCAGATCCTACTCTCCTACACTAGCGTAACTCTGATCCCTGCAATTATACTCGGATATGTGACTGATGGTCCCTTGGATTCTTCAAGTTGCTTATTACATCATGGGACTTCCCCCGCTACTTCAGCAGCAGACGGGAAGAAACGAGACAGATAAGGAGGATGTAATGGATGCAAAGGAACCCTCATCATCAACTATCCTTCAGCTCTTACAGATTCAAAGAGCTGAGGCTTTGGAGCATTAAGCTTAAGTTAAAAAGGATAATAAGGCCATGTAGCAAGCTTTAACGGAAGTAACCAGCAAAATGGCTAGTTTAACTCTGGATATGGCTGAGCTTCAACAACGAGTAGCAGGAGCAGAGGAAGTCGGTACAGCAACAACCAAGGCAATCACAGAGCATGAGCATCAACTCACTTATGTTCAAAGTAAAATCGAAAATCTGGAGAACAGGCAATGACGGAATAACCGTAGGCTATTCGGAATACCAGAAGGAAAAGAAGGCAGTGATTCCCGGGCCTTTGTTGTCAGTCTATTGCAGAAAGCTCTTCCGGATCTGGCAGACTGGAATATAGATTCTCAAATTCAGCGAGCTCATAGGCTTTCTCTGTTCACCAAGCAAGCAGTGAACTCTAAGTGCCTGCACCCCCGCCCTATTCTCATTTAATGTTGGGAACTTTCTCTTGCGGCAGGCGATTTGTTTTAAAGCTCGTCCTACAGCGCCGCTATCAGTTGACTCCTTGTCTATCTTCGTTTGTTCGGATCTTTGTAAGATTACAATGGATAAGCGTTGGAAGCTGCGTCCGCTAATAGATCCATTAAAATCTGTTGGGGCACAGGTGTTCTTACAGGAGCCAGCATAGTTGAAGGTTATCAAGAACGGACAGCTGCAGGTTTTCCATACGGAACTTGAAGTCTCACAAGCTCTCAGTCAGTGGCGGCAAGGGACTTCGTAGTCTTCCTCTTAGCCCGAATTTGAATGTCTAACTGGAGTGGGGGGGGGGCGTGCTCAGAGATAATGGGCATGATTAGTTCTATCACTGAGGGGTAGCTTACTAGAATACTACTATGAGTGATGTTGAGGTGATGCTGGCAGGGGAGTATTGGGGGGGGGGGGCCAGTCCGCACAGCGCTTCTAGAGGGCTGTCAAAGCAACTGACAGCAAAGGGGAGTGGATGATTCCCTTTCATAGTTACAGGGTGGGTTGGGCTGGGTTTGGGGGGTTTTGGGGTTTCTTGGTGGGTGTTTGTGTTAAATGGTTTGTGCACTGCACGGCATGGGGTGGTGGGGTTGGGGGGCTGTTTTAGGAGTCAGAATAATTAGAAATTGTATTTAGCATTCAACATAGAGAGGAGGGAAGGTGGCAGTCTGAGATGGTGGTTAGGTTACAAGGCCGGATAGTCGGATAAATCAACGACTAGTTTAAAATTAATGTGTTGGAATGTGGCAGGCTTAAACCAGGTTAGGAAGCGGCAATACGTGAGGAACTAGCAGCATACAAGTCACAGATTGTTGTGGTAACTGAAACCCATCTGGCATTTAAAGATCAGCAATTATTGAAGCAGCTGGGGTATGAACCGCTCATATGCACTTCTCAAACAGTGTCTATACGGGGGGTCGCCATAATGAAAACTAGGAAGCTAGTTGCTAGGATTCTGAGAACTGCTTCTGATAGTGGGGGCAGATGGGCTATAGCACAGCTTGTCATTAATATACAGACATATACCCATCTGTGTGGTGTATGGCCGTAATTTGGTCGATCCTGCAGTTTTTGATTACTTAAATTTGGAACTGCTGGATTGGCGTGGAAATTTGATCCTAATGGAGGACTTTAACTGTGAGGTGTACTACCATAGATACAACTAATCGGCAAGCTAGTATTAGGATGGCTAAAACACGTGCATCTATTATGGAAATAATGAGATTGCATCGCCTAGTTGACGCATGGAGAACTCTGTTGTTCCCCTTGACACCTGGCTATACTTAATATTCTGCACCTCACAGACAGTATTCTCGTAGAGATTTGATTTTGGTGCAAGGACAGCTGTTGGAAGGGGCATCTATCGAGATCTGTCCAAAGATTACCTCAGACCACAACCCCATTATATTCTATATGAAGCTCAGCAGAGGGAAGGGACGGTCGACTACCATTTACATTTCCTCGAAATCTGCTTGCCAGTATGGAATACATACTAAACAATAAAGGTACAGCCTCGATCGCAACTGTCTGGGACTGCATGAAAGCATACATACAGGGGGTGACGCTTCGGTTCATTTTGACTCAAAATAGGGGCAAACAGCAAGTGGAGGCCCAAATTCGGCAGGAGAGTTTGGATTTGGAAAAAAAACCATTCTCAAGCAATTCTCTTAAAAGACCCACTGGAGCAGTCGCTATATCTAAAGTTAGTTGATAGACGACAAATGCTCAATAGGGGGCTAAAGGAGAGGGTGGCTGCCATTTATCAGAAAATCAGGGCTTTTCAATAGGAGTATGGGGAAAAAGTTGAGCGTCTGCAAGCTCCCCAGATCTCTGATAGAAGAGCGAATAATACTATATGTCGGATTATAAGGGAAAGTGGTATAGTATACATAAACTCTCAATCGATTATGGAACAGTTTGCTAGGTTTTATCAAAAGTTTGTATCTCAGATCTGATAGTAACAATCATCAGGTTGCAGGCAAGTACCTGCAGGAGTGTGGTATGTCCCGTCTCGATCCCCAACAGCAACGGGTTCTGGAGGGGAAATTTAGCCTCAGGGAGATTGAGGTAGCTATAAGCGCTTTACCTTCAGGGAAAGCAGCTGGGGAAGATTCAATACCGTTTGAATTCTATAAAGTCTTTATAGATATTCTTGCACCAGAGTTCTTTGATTTGGTAACTGCTATTACTAAAGGAGAGGCTGCTCCGCTATCATGGGGACAGACTAACATTGTGTCCTTTCTCAAAAATAACAAATCTCCTGAGGAATGGAGCTCTTATCGACCTATCTCCCTGATAAACGTGGATGCGAAGGTCTTCTCTAAAATCTTAGCTTTGCGTCTCGCTCCAGTCATGCATAATGTGGTTTCAGAACAGCAACACGGGTTCATCCCTGGTAGAGATACTACGGCACATATTAATACTGTGATCGCGGCATTTGATGTGGCTGGTAAAACTAAGGAGAACATGGGTATGATCATGGTGGATGCAGAGAAGGCCTTCGATCGGGTTACTTGGGAAGCGCTCTGGTTGATCATGGATCTATGTGGGTTAGGCCATCGTTTTATAACACTAGTACAGATGCTCTATAAGAACCCGGTCGCTAAGGTCCTGATTGGCGGCCATTTTTATCTTTCTTTTCCAATAGGGCGGGGCACACGTCAAGGGGGCCCACTTTCTCCTTTGTTGTTTGCCCTTTATATCAAACCCTATTTAAGACAACTCAACTTGAACAAGGGCATACGAACTGTCCGATTAAATGGTATTGATCTTAAAATAATGGCCTACACTGATGATGTTGCAGTCTTTGCCAGCAACCCAAACGATGCTGTCAGTATAATATCTAAGGAGGCTGAACAATTTGGTTCCTTCTCTGGATATAAGTTGAATCTCTCTAAGACGCAGGTCATTCTAAACTTTAAATTACCTACCTTTGAGATAGACGTGGCAGATACTGCTACGTATCTCTGAATACGCTTGTGTAGCCGCATGGAGAACATTATTACACTTAATTATGAACCCCTTTTGAAAAGAGTCGTAGGGAAACTGCGACTATGGCATAAGCTTCCTTTGAGTATTTTAGGTAGATATTGCCAAAGTTTCTATATCTGTTTCGTTCAATACCACTCTGAGTTCCTGATTCCTTTTTCAAAGGTTTAGACGGGGCAATTAGTAGTTTTATATCGGGCTATAGGAGGCCTAGGCGTGCCATTCGCTTCTTGAAGCTACCCTATATGCAGGGCGGATTCAAATGACCAGACTTTGTTATTTTTTTGTGCATCATTTACTGGCCGCATTTGAAGTTTATTGGTTGAAAGTAATCTGGGCCGACTGCATATGGGTATCAATTAGCACTAGGCATGGATTTTAGATTTTCTATGTATAGGTTGACGGATCACAACTACTTTAAGCGGGTGAGGTTTAAAGTAGTAAGAGTTCGAATTTGGCGTGAAATTTGTACAATATTTTCTTTACCAACTGTTCAATTGCTTATTCCGCTTTGGGGCAACCCTTTATTCCCAGACATATTTCATGACAACACAGGGCAACTCTGGGGCCAGCTGGGCATAGTTAGCTTGGGACAGCTGTATGATAGTCGTAGTTTCTGGACATTCACTGCTCTCGCAGCACCATTTTTTAAAAATACTTGCAGGTTACTTGCCATTACCAACCTGGGCAAGAAACAAGGATAGTCAACATAAGTATAATCTATCAGAAATACATGGCTTGTGCTCTGGATGATAGTACTCAACTTGCTCTAAAATGGAGCCAGCGCTTGACAACTTCAGTTACGGCTGCAGAGTTAAAGGATGAGTTGGGTATTTTAGATCAGTCAGTCAATTTGTATGTTGTATTACACATCGGATCCGATCTCGAAATGGGGGGCGGATGGGACCTCAGAGCGCTCATATTACCCCAAGTGTAAGCTCCATGCGGCAGATATAGTACATATGTTCATCGATTGCCCTAAGCTTAAAGGATATTGGGATAGCTTATCTGAATTGATCTCATCACATGTGGGGATTAAAATTAACTTGAGCTATAAGGAAATACTGTTGGGTTATAAATCTATATTGGCTCCCAGCTTGAGGGCACTAATCTTGATTATAGTAGTAAGTGCTCGTCTGTGTTGCCAGGGCATGGATCGATCCTATACAACCCAAGGTGTCTGATTTCTGGACAACGCTCCGCCAAATCTACGAATGTGAAACTTCAATTGCAAAAGCTCGGGGTCCTCGATCAGTTAAAGTGGGGAAACATGGTCACATTGGCATTGGTCCTAGCCGACTGTCTTATTTACTGTCTGATTGTAGTCTCATTTTTGGATACTCGGTTAATCTTTAATCCCGCCCCTCCCTCTCCTCCATTTTGTTCCCTTGTTTTGTTATATTGTGAATGTAAGTGACCATATTGATTGATCTGACTCCTGGTAAAATCAAATAAAAAATATATTTAAAAAAAAAAAAAAGTAAAAGCTATTACAGGTTAAACACCACAACACAACTGTAATATGAACCATGAGGTGGTCGTTATTGTGATGAATGAAGGATCACATACAAAAAGTAAAGGCCATGATGTGTGTTTTTATCAAGCACAGTGAACAGCACAAGACAGTAACACACAACATGATGCTTTTTTCAATGCATGGTGTAATGGCGCACAAAGCTGTGATATGAAATGTGATAAAATCAATTTGATGGACTAAGCTATCACAAACAACTCCTACTTATCGGCACCTAAGGGGAACAATCCTTCTCAGGAGTGCACTCAGAATGGGAAACAGTTCTGCCGCTATCAAGTATCTTAAGGCAGCCTTATGATGGTATGGCAACTCATCACAAAGTTTATGTAGTGAACAAATGAAAAGATAAACAAGGGTTGTGAGAAATTGGGTTGCTGGTTGAGGGCAGTGTGAGCCCTTCTGAAGTAGCCTGTAAGGATGAACCACAAAAGTCACTAAATTAACCTGAGGTTTACCCTCTGGGTCTGGTAGCTTGACTCAAAAGCTGTTAGGCTCATCTTAGAGGAATTTTGTAAGATATTTATGCCACACTCAAACAGTAATAAAGTAAAAACACAAGAAAAATGTAACCAATATAGCAAAAAACGGAGTAAAATGTAGTAAATTATTTGACACCAAAATGACAAAATCCACTGTGTAGAGCCAGAGATATGCAGTTTTGAAGATTTATGGTAATTATTGTGCCTAAAAGAACAAAGCGTCCCTCGTCGTTACCTGGTTGTGCGAGAACTGGTGAAAGTCACAAGTTCAGGCCTACCGCGATTTGGTGCAGGACAAAAACAGGGACCAGTTTAGTCTAGCTGAAAAGCTTACCTTCTAAAGTCTAGCACAAAGAGGTCCATTCCAGCTAGAGGCGGCTCATAGGCGCTGGGAGGGTGTTGTGGATGGTTGTTGTTGTAGCATAGATGGCAGGCCGTGTGTCGTGGACGGTAGTTAATGTAGCGCAACATCATTTTGGGTGTCATGTACGTTGGTTGTTGAAAATTCGCATTGACCGTCACCGCGGGCTGCTGATGCTGTAGAGCTAAGTGCAGATCTCACTTTGCCGGTCGTTACTGGCTGTCGCTTGTATTGCGAAGAGTCAGCTGACGGCGCTGGTGGCATGATCTTGGCAAAAATGGGTCCGTTCACGGAGGAGCTCACCTGATGCCACACGATAGTCCATTACCTGGAAGGCACCTCTTGGGGATCAGGAACTCAGGCCAACAGGGCTCAGGCAGGTTCAGTGAAGCAGGTCATCTGGGCAGTTGCAGAGAGGCCTCTGGAGCTTGTTGTCTCACTGTAGCTCAGAACAGCAAGTCAGTCACCTGACCCTTGGAGTCACTTCAGCCTGAGATGAAGGGTGCAGGTCCGATCTTCCTTCTCAACAAGTGGGGCAGGCCTCAAGCAGTAGGGTGTCCTTCTGCAGTATCTCCAGGTCCAGGAGTGTACTGAAAAGTGGGCCTGAGGGGCCGATTTTTATACCTAGTGCCACCTTTGAAATCGAGTATTTTGGAGTTTCCCCCCTACAGAGGTATCTAGAATTTCTTGCCTCCCTGCCCTGGTCTCAGTCTCTCTGGGAGCACAGTAGGCTAATGTGAAGCCTGTTGTCTGTGAGCTGAGCCAGTGCCTTTGAAGGACAAGTGTTGTAGGTGTCCGCTCCATGCCCCTGTCAAGTCAGGATGGCTCACCCTGCCCACACCCAGACCCTCTGGGAGAAATGCACAAAGGCAAACTTCCAACTACACCTAGTCATGTGACCCAGGATACAGGCTAGAGGCACCAAATAGTTCGGACAAGAAAATGCCAACTTTCTAAAAGTTATATGAACAAGAGTATCCAGTAGCTTTAGTTGGAGCTTATTCATAACCAATTCATAGGCTTGTGTGATTTATTTCACAATTTTTTGAAATATTTCATAAATTCAATAACATTCAAAACATGTCAAACATTAAGGGCAACACAAACTGATGACGTTTTTCAACATATGAATTACATGGATAATAACACGTATAAACAATTATTTACAAATGTGTATAATACATCAGCATTTTATGTACAATTGAAGAAACAAAAAAAAAGGTAATCAAAGCACCAGTCCATAAATCAAAAATAGCAATCAGGCGGAGTGGCAAGTCGAAACTTGCATACCACTGTAATGTCTCCTGCCTATATGCACAGCTCTGGGGGACCTTTAAGTCAAGTTTGGGGTAACTTGGGAGGGAAATTAATTAAACCTTCTCCCTAAGCCCTCGAGGTTAGCTTTTCCCAGACAAAGGTCCCCCAGAGCTGTGCATATAGGCAGGAGACATTACAGTGGTATGCAAGTTTCGACTTGCCACTCCGCCTGATTGCTATTTTTGATTTATGGACTGGTGCTTTGATTACCTTTTTTTTGTTTCTTCAATTGTACATAAAATGCTGATGTATTATACACACTTGTAAATAATTGTTTTATATGTGTTATTTGTCCATGTAATTCATATGTTGAAAAACGTCATCAGTTTGTGTTGCCCTTAATGTTTGACATGATTTGAATGTTATTGAATTTATGAAATATTTCAAAAAATTGTGAAATAGATCACACGAGCCTATGAATTGATTCCACTGGCTCGGTTATGAATAAGCTCTAACTAAAGCTACTGGATACTCTTGTTCATATAATTATTGGTGGTCCCATCCAGTTAGCTTAGGACCCAAGCCTTTCTCAGGTTTCAAACTTTCTAAAAGTGGCATTTTTAGGTCTCACCTGGCGTTAGCAGCGCGCATGCGCTGCTCTCGCCATGCGAGGGCCTTTTGGAATCAATACAGTTTCTGAAGGGACTTTAAGCCCCGCCCTTGTTTCCAGTTGGCACGCGTCATCATTTATGTTAAACGACGGCGCGTGATTGGAAATCGGGCTTTTGGGTTACCGCCTTGTCCACTTTTAGGACGGCCCATCTGGACAGGCCGACGCCATCTTTGTTTCGGATGACGTAGGAGGGTGTGCTTTTAGCTTGTTTACTAGCTTCTGATTGGGAATTGTGCTTCTTTGTTACCGCCCGCTTGTTTTTTTGTGTAACTGCTCCTCGCGTAATGGCAGAGCCGAGTCACGAGCTCTTTACAGCACAGATGGTCTGCCTTTCCAGTGGTCCGCTCGGAACTCGGCTGTGCCATTATTTCAATTTACCACTTTAAATCCAGTTTGTATACGAATAGGGTCTCTGCACTCTGCAGCGCGCACATGTGTGTTGAGCTCACACTGTGTGTATACATGTGTGTTCTCTGAACTCTGAGCACCGTGTACGCTTGTGTGATCGGCACATGCTGTATGTAAACATGGCAGAGTGTGTTCTGCTGTTCAACAGAAGCCTTACCCTTTCCAAGAGGCGGGCATCGCCTTTCCCTGGCTCAAGGCGGGTGAAACCCGATACGTCCCTTCTCAAATGAGAAAGGACTGTGCATTGATCCGCAATTCTTTTCACGAAAAATTGGTCTTTTCCCTGGCTTTTGACCCGAGAAGTCTTTTCAGCTTTCAGGAGATTCCCCTGCTATTATTTCCACATACACAAGTATGTGACGTCACGTGATTGACACTGAACCATCCGAGCCTGGTGTGAGCGCAGACTGTCTGCTTGAGTCTGGTGCAAGCAGGGGGCACGCGCAGACTGGCCTTCACGAGCCTAGTGCAAGCAGCGCTGCTATGATGACGCCTGAGAAACTCACGATAAGCCAGTGCTGCAAAAAGCACAGTGGAACCGGGGCAGTGGCAGCGTCTCTAAAGGCAGAAGGGCTGGGGGGAGTCCTTCACATGTCAGAGGGGACTGAGCATCTGCAGTACTTCCAACATGCGGAACAAGTTACTATTAATAACTACGTCCACACTTAATGACTAAAACTGCATCGTGTGGAGTGACACTCATTTCAAAAGAAGACATACATTTTAAAGACAAGTCAGAACGAAGTTAGTGCTACAGATTTAAAGTGGCATCCCCAAAATGTAAAGTGGGTGCTATCCAAGCAACAAAGTAGAGCTCCGATTTGTATAAATATTGTCAATGAACAATCAGTAGTAACCAACCGACTGAAACACTCACAAGGAAAACACGTGTTCACTCCTCAGATCCAGCACTTTAAGACCAGTTTCTAAATCTACTTTTCTAGCAAAAAAAAGAAAAGCAACAAACTGCAGCTGATCAAGAGTGGGCATAAGTAAAAGGAAAACAAGATCCGGAGGACTGGTAATTCGGGTTTAGATTAGTGGAATGCAGACTCCCTCCCCACCTCTTGAAGAATGTCCAGACTACTGCAACTTTAGTAAAACGAGCATTGGCTTAGCCAATAGGTCTTGCCTTTGGAACCTTATAAGTGTTTAGCCAGAGCTATTGGCTTTGCCAATGTATTTAAATTGAGACTTAAAATCTGAATTTACCTTTCAAGAGGGTTTTATATTCCTCTGATACCAAACATGACTTTCCTACCTGCTCCCAATCAAAAGTTATCACTTATTAAATGTAATAAGGTACCCAATGTTATTCTATGGGAGAGTCAGGCCTTGCAATGGTGACTACCAGGACGTGTAAAATTGAGCAGTTCATGCCCAACTTTTTAAATAGACTGCACACTGCCCTATGCGCTTCTTGGGGCCTACCTCAGAGGTACTTATATGTACTAGAAGGGTTTAGGCCTGGTAAAAGATTTTTTGGGACAGGTCGAAATGGTAGCTTTAAACTGCACACACAGGCTGCAATGGCAGACCAGCGACTTGCTTAAAAAGGCTACTTAAGTGGGTGGCACAATAAGTACTGCAAGCCCACTAGTAGTATTTTATTTACAGGCCCCGGGTACATGCAGTATCGCTTTAATAGGGATTTACAAGTAAATTAAATGTGCCAAGTGGGTGTGTAAGCAAATTTTACGATATTTTAGGGAATGAGAACAAGCACTTTAGCACTGGTTAGCGGTCCTAAGGCCAACAAAAATGAATTTAGAAAAAAAGCTGGGTAAAGGCAAAAGGCTTGGGGGGGGGGGGGGAGACCATCCTAAAGCTGACTGGTCTAACAAGCATGCACCTGTGACACACTCCGTGATATTGTCCTAGTGGTGGTGATTAAAGCATGCACATCCCTGTAAAACACAGTATTAAAGTGTCCTCATTGATGAATAGGAACTTGCTCATATTACTAACAAACACCACTATGTGGCCCTCAATGTGCTGTATCAAAGTGCACAATCCCGTAACACGCCATATAATCTGTTCCTCAATGCGAATGGTAAAAACACATGCAATTGTAATATACTATGTGATATAGTTCTTATTGAATAGAAAAAATGTGATGCTCGATCACAGTAGCATTGATAACAGCACAACTTAACGTCAGACCTAGTGGTAAGGTCTTTGTTATGATAGGAGAAAAGGTCAGATGTATAACACAATACCATATGGCCCTCGTTGTGATAAATAACAGAGCACACTTTTGTGACACACACCAAGATATGATCCATAAAGCACAGACACATCACACACCTAAACATATGTAATACTCCTAGATGCGTAAAGACAAACACCTATGTATCCCCATTTTAAAGGTCAAAATGGTTCAGCTCTACTTTTGCTTCCCAGGCCTTATCTGAGTGACTGCAAGTTCATATTTTTATTTTGATATTTAACCTGCTTTTCACAATTTATGGACAGAATTTTCTTACAAATTGTCAAATGTGATAATTTAAATGTTCAGGTGCCATATTTAGAGTTGGCTAAATGGGATACTCGGTCACAAATGTGACTGAGGTCCTGTCTGCCATTTTGCAAGTGCTACAAGGCCTAATGCGGGGCCTAAATGTTTACCACCTTAAGAAGATAGCACATGTAGGTGGTAACTGATTAGCAGCTTCTCACTTCCCAGATGCCCAAAATACCAGCTGAATTGAGGATGCAGAACTTAATAAAATCAGAAGGAAAAACAGTGACAAATTGATTTTCTAGCAGTCGGGAATGATTTATTTTAAGGTATTTTAAATCTGGTATGGTCAGTTAAATATACGCTGAATGAAATAAGCAGGCAGTGTTTGCTAAATACATATGTATTCTGTAAAAAAAAAAAAAAAAAAGATTTTCATTCAAAGATAAATTGTCAATCAGATACGAAAGGTATCCGACTAAAGGCTGTTTTTTGAGATAGTGTCTTCCTATTTGGTACAGTATACATTTCTCAAAATAATGTGACATAATTTGTTCATTATTTTTACAGTCACTAGGAAACTGTCTGAGCTGTGAAAAATTTCCTTTCCTTTTTGCTTTCCACTTTTATTATTTCTCTGTGTGTTATATGTTTGAATGAATACCTGTATTTTTCTATTTTGCTTTTCTGACATAGAATTTATTTTTCTTCTAAGTTCATTGTCTTGTATCTTTGAAAGCAAAGCACCATTAACGTCATCCTCAGAAAGCACTCCATAAACTTCAGTGGTCTTCCTACCCCACTGACCCCAAAGGTTGGCAGAACTGGCCAGAGTTCATCATGAGTGCTCTTTAAATCGTGCATACGTTTGAAGTAAAAGTTGTAATTGTTTTGTAATGTCACTCACCCTTTTGAAAGATAGCCCACTGTTACAGTCTACTGTATTTTCCTGGTTGCCATTTTCTGTGATGTTTGTGTGACTTTTATTTTAAATGCTCAGAAATTGCATTTGTAATTAAATATATTCATATTTGTTTTTATTTGTGAAAAAGCCTTTGGAGACCAGGCTCATCTCAGAAACATCAAGTCTTTGCCAAGCAGAACAAGTTGCCAGAATTATAGTTAAAGATGCCATAGTAAGTACTTTACAATACTTTAAATGGTTTGAATTGGAGTGGTGGTGTCCCTGAAGATATTTTTCTCTAACAACATAAATTAAAATTGTAACTGAACTACATCTTGTATACCAGCTGTGATACTGTCTCTAATCCAGAAAAATCTTTTCACTATACCAATATACTTTAATCTTATTATTGAACATTTGATTGAAATCTGGCTGTTTATTTTGACAACAAACTTTCATTTGGCCTAGATTAAGGCAATAAATGTATATGTGCCCAAAGTAAGTGAGTAAATGCAGATTCTGCTCTAGTCTATTTCTGAAAACAACTGATCGGAAAACCATTACTAGTGTTTGGGTTCATACATGGTTAAGCTCGCCCATTGGGTGTTTCAAGTTTAGCAAATAACGTGTGACATTGGATCAAGCAGTGTGTTATTGTCAGTCTGGATGACTGGGAGGTAGAGTATATTTGAATTATTATATTTTCAGACAGTAGCTATCAATAATTGAAAGAGCTGAAGACTAGCTGACACACAAATCTCCTGGCTCTCAAACTCCTTCTCCTTTCAGGTTCTGTTAAAAATGATTTCAATGACCAGTTGTATAGATATCAACCCTTCTTTTTCAGAAAAAGGTGTGACTTAGTCACTCGGGGCTCAATTCACAAAGGCCTTTAAAAGACTCTCCCTCTAATCCTATATGTTTACTTCTACATTTAAAGTAGATCTCAAATGTTTAGGGATTCAGGAAAATCCCAGTGAGCATTTTTTGCAATCTGTAAGTATCAAGAATTACTCTGCATTTTTTCTAATCCAGTCAAGTCATTCAAAAATCAATCAATTAAGAAACGTAATCCTAAAATCACATATTACATTACATAGATAAAAAATGTTGACATGCACATATTACGTTACAGTTCCGAAGAGAAGACATTAAAAAAACTTTAAAATGCATAGATTTACGACAACGAAGAAAACGTTTTTAAAAAGAAGCACAAGTGAGACAATATTACTGGGCCCATAAGAGGCTGAAGGAAAAAAGGCAAGTCTTCATTGTCTAAAATTATAGGCTTTCAGAATTGGCAAGAGATAAATCTTACAAAAAGTTAAAATGTATTAAAGTTTGTTAGGAGACATTGTCGCAAAAACAGACAGAGAGGCTGTCATTCCCAAATTGTTCCAACGAAAAGCATAACCGGGGATAAATGGAACCTATTCTAAACCTCACTAATGGAGACCTATCCTGCTGGCTAGGGATACATATAACAAATAAGGTTCAATGCCAGAGGTGGTCTGTAAAGGAATATATTCCTTATTTGTAGCTTTAATAATTTCCCTGGAATCTCTTTGGGAGCACCTGGCTTCTATAAATGCACCCTTCAGCAAGATTTTATCAGATTTGGTTACACTGTCTGGGTTAGTAAAAAAGATGGCCTACCCAAGTGTGAGAAACCAATTTTGTAATAGACATGCCATAGGATACTCATCCCCAGATCTCAACTAAGGCAGTCCACAATCACCTGTTGATTAAAAGGGCCCTGGGGATTACACCATATGGATAGCCATAACATCAGAGGTGAAAGTTTTATACGGTCCTCTACATAAGTGAGTCTTAGTTCCTCATGACAAAGTATGGGGGCAACTAGGTGGTTGGTATAGGAGTCTATGGCATGAAAAGTTTTTTCTTCAGTCTGGTTGATAGCTACATTTGCATATCCCCAAACTCCTGCGCCGTATGTAGTGACCGGGACACATTGAGTTTTATAAATATCTAAAAAAGCTTCTACCGGCTTGCCTCCTAGCAAAGGGTCATGTTAAAAAGTTTTCCAATAGATTGGAGTGCCATTGGCCTGAAGACTCAAAACCAACCCCCAAGTATGGAAAACTGGAAACTAAAGATACCCTTTTTAGAGTTAATACAGACTGGGCTCAATCTTTGCCTTCTTAATCCACAAGCCATGATGTGGGATTTAGAATAATTTATATCAATATCAAACTCCCTCATAAAATTCGTGAAACCATGTAGTAGATTCAATAGGTTCTTTGGCGTGCGAGCCAACAGTACCGTGCTATCGAGGTAATGTTGATACTTGCAAATCATCAGCAGTACATCCTGTCTACAGGCAGATGCCAATCACAACGTTAATATATCATTTGAATAATATAGGGACCAGAATGCATCCCTGTCGGACTCCCTTGTCTAAGCCGAAAGGCTTTGTACATTCACAGTTCAGGCCAAATTTCACTCTGGCAGTTGGACTTTGATGAAAATTTACGAGGACGGGATCCATACCTTTGCCAATTAAAATGGGTCATAGCTTAGAGTTATTAACTAGGTCAAAAGCACTAGACAGGTCTATAAAGGCCAGGTGCAGTGGGCAGTGTCTAGCTACTACATATTCACCAATAATTAATTAAAGATTCAGGAGCTGTTCCACGGTACCAAGGTGCTCCCTGAACCTATATTGGCAATGTTGAGAATGCTGTTTGTGGCAGTTAATTAGGTTGTGGGAAGAGTGATTGAGAGAGAGAGGAAGTGGTTGAAAATAAGCTGCTGACAAGACCAGGTTCCAAGACGGTCTGCAGAAGTCTCCAGTTTTAAACTCTTTAAAGCAGAGGGGCTTTGAAGTTACTCTGTAGTGTCTGCTATGCCTTAAAATGAGGTGGAGCCATAGTTCATTGAATTTTGATATGGATGAGAGGCAGACCGTGAAGTAAAGGTACTTAGCCTGATACCCATGCTTCTATACGCTTTCATATACCATTCAGCATTCAGAATTCAAACTGGACAGATGACATAAGTTACAGTGAGACGGGGGTAAAGAACTGTCATCCCACAATGAGACTAAGGAGCATAAATAACTGACCTTATCCAACATGAACAATATTGTAAGGACTCAATAAATAGATTTTTGATGATGCTCAGAAAATGAAGTTGTTTCTGTGGGAGTACAGCCAGGTTCTCAAGAACCTGTCGAAGACCGGGAAAGCACTAAGAATAGATTACTTCTGTCACAGAGGATTACAATTGTAGAATCCTTTACAGGGCAGAAGACAGTGTTGTGACAGGAGACCGTCTGCAAATGCATTTTATATGTAGCAGGACGTGACCAGGAAATTGCGGTCAAGTTGTACCAGCTTCCTACCTTTTGTGAGCCCCACTCTGCAAAATGGCAGAGAGCTAGAGTACCTAATAGGTGTTTAAACAGATAGGACTCACATTTTCAAATAATTATAGAATGTGAGCAGTGAACGCTTCTCAAACCCACATTACCGGTGCAGTGATATTGCACAAGGATTTTCTAAACATATAGCAAGAAATGGGTGTTCATCACCCACTGTAGGATCCGATTTTGTGGTTTTGGGGGGAGGGGAGGGGTGAATGAAGTCCGCAGTATCCTACCTAAACGGTGTGCACACATTTATAGAGAACTCCTATGTAAAATAAACTCCCAAAATGAAAGCTTTTTAAATAAAAATCCAAAATACCGCTTAATTTTTAACCCACATTCCTGCTTGTATTCATAATTAAAGCAATTAATCAAATGAAATAAAGTAATGTTATTCTCAGAGCCCTCAAAGCTCTTCATCAGGAGAAATCTGATCGAACCATTCAATCAAAATTCTGTAAATTAAGCAGAAACTAACACTAGTACAGTCCTAGCTCTATAATATCAGTAAACAGTAATGGATTCTCACATAGGACCAGACTGACTGACGGACTGACCATACATTAAATCCAAGGCCAAATGGCTTGAGCTGCCCTTTGGAATTGGGGAACCAAGATGAAAACCCGTCCTCTGCTCAACATGTGATTCTGGGTAACCACTTCATCTCCCTGTGTCTTAAAAGTGTTTAACGTGTGGTTCTCTTCTGATGTGATCTGATGCCCTCGAGCAAAGTTTCCACTATATAAAAGTGCAAAAAATAAATTTCAAAACCTGTGCCCTTTTTACAGTATCAGTGGTTGCTTTTGCTCTATAAGTGTCCAGTATCCAAACCAATCTGTGTCCCTCTGCCATGGATGTACGGCATATTACGGGAACTTTTTTTTTTTGCCAGATCAAAACCCACATGACGCACACATTTTTCTGGTTTTCTGTATGTTTGTAGTTTTGAACAGCTCTACAGATCCCTTTATGATATTTCTGATAATATAGTCTGCTTAGCTGGTTATTGCATAGGGTTGTCAAATCTGAGATGTGTATAGTTGTGGTCCTGAGCTGGCATGGTTGAAGGGAGAGAGAAATTGAGAGGTGTGTTGGGATGAGCATTTTTATGAACATCCCATATCGGAGTGTGTTTGTGAGATGTAAAGAAATGGTCAGATTGTATAGATATTTGGGACCTGCAGTGGTGGACTATATTAAAATCCTCAATAACAAGTTTCCCGAGCACACACTTAATAACTGATTTACTGAATAAGATTATGACACAATTTTCTTGTATTTTTCTTGATCTTTAATTTTCTTTCTTTTGATTTGCCTAGCCAGCCAACACGTGTTTCGTCGTCAAGGGAGTTCCCCACGACTTCCTCAGGCTGGAAAATAACATAAGCAATATTTGTAGTGTATGGTACACCACATATATCCATTCTAAGTATATACCTTTGTGGAAACCCAAACCTTCCTTAACAATATATTTATCCAGTGTCCAGTGAACATCATGGCTATATAGAGAGTATGGTCACAGTAGTATATGGTATTGTGAAGTACTCCAATATTTACATATTGTCATGCACAACATGTATTGACCAATTTATAAAGTCATGTGCCACAAATTAGTAAACGGGACGTGGTGCAGTGAAATCGGATCCCTCCTGGTTATAATAGGTGACTAAACCAACCTTCCCGTGGACTATGTATCAACAAAATGTCCATTATGATATGGTGAAGGTACCTGTGTCTCTGAGACTTCTTTGTTCGTATCTAAATGACAAAAAAGTCATTTCACATGAGCATTATTGTTATACCAGCTGCATATCAACATAATAACGATCATATCCCATGATCTCACACAAAGCTATCCTACCTCCGTGCCAGTTCTACTTCCGTCCCCGGCAGACTGATTAAAATAAATATCCTTTAGTGCACCTTCAATTTCCTATGTTCCTGGTAACAAAATCGAAATGCACTTGTTACAATCTTCATCATTAATATCTCTGCCTCATGTCATTAAGCAGATATACACCAATTAATCTCACCTCTTAATCTTACATCAGTTCTTTCCAGATCTTTCCCGAATATCTTCACCAAATATTAAATGTATCCCTTTTGTCATGTATCCAAACTACGTGGCCCGAGTAGCTGCCACCTACAACATAATTAAATATCTCCATGTTAGAAATGTCGATGTCGTAGCGCTATGCCATTTTTTAGCCCCCATTCTCCGCTTACGGAGTCCGCAATTGTTAACTCATAGGTCTCACCTCAAACTGGGATGCCAATCCATCCCGTCTCCTCTGTGTGCTATGCCGGTTGTGGCTTCCGTATACCGGAAATGGGATTCCGGATACCATATATATTAAATCACACCCTCTTGAGGCCATGACAAAGTTTGCTTGAATAAATCCAAGTCGGGCGCCATCTTGGATGAGTATATGTCGCCCTGTAAACTCAACTATACCCATTCTCACTTATCTCCAACCGTGCGCCACGTTCCGCAGTTTCACTTACAGTAAAAGCCAAGGAGCTTAAATTTTATCTATTTACTTGCGATTAATATGAGACAACTGCCAAACTGCTCCCTCCAATTAATGTCACCAGCCATGTGTTACTGTGCTCTCCTTATCTACATAGCCGATAAGGATGTTGCTGCGTCCTCCGTTAGCGTGTATTCATTATTGGTCTCAATCTGTGCCCAGTAATCCATATGCGTGTTTTCCTTGTTTGTACACCGAATCCCAATTGCACTCATGTTTGCTGTACTCAGACTATGCCTGTATGATGGCTTGTGTATGTATTTTTGTATTCCCACCACTCTATATTCCTTGCAGCACGTCCCATTTACCACTTCTCTTGATCTCCCCCTCCATCAGTTTAACTTATTATTTTAATAAGTTAAAATCAAATCTGTTGTTGGTTGTGATTTGTGATGCTACTTTGAAATCTGCTGGTAATGGTGATTTAGAATTTTGTAACCAGTTATCTGATAGAGACATCTAGCCGCAGATTCCTTACTTTAGAATCCTCCCCAGGCGCCAGACTGGATCCGGAAACTGTTTTCCCCCACAGTACGTCCGCACACCGGCAGAGGGCGTCAAGCTACTCCGCATCAACGTCATCCCTGGATGTGACGTCCGCGGAGTCCATATAGCCCCTCTGCCGACACGCTTACAAAGCGCATCCGGAACGGAATTCGGGCCGTTATTGGGCGCTTCCTATTTCTTCATTATCGAACAGTGTGCCAGCACGATGTCTTACCCTGTCGTTCTTGTGAAAGGCAGATGTCAATCACGGCTCCACATACTGTCTGCTTGTTGTGTCTGGGTGAACACCACGACTCTGCCGACTGTGGCTCCTGTCAGCGTCTCTGGCCGAAGGTGTTGAAGGAACACAGTATGAAACTCCTCTTGGCGCTGATGTCGGATGAATCGCACCATCGTTCGTCTTCCCCCGAAGCAACCTTCGGATGAGTCGCAGCGTCGTTAGTCTCCCCCAAGGCCGGGAGACAGGTCGAGGAGTAGCTCAGGTGAAGAGCTATTGCCCTCCAAGAAGAAGCCGAAGACCCAGCGTCCCAATCGAAAGTTGGACGTCGTCCCGTATCCTTTGGTTGCGGAGGCCTTTCAAGTGACTCCGCGCCTCCCTGAATACCCTTGAGCCGGGGCAAGCTTAGAGCAGTTGAAAGAATATTTTCTTTCACTTCAGCCGGTCATCGACTGCCGACAGCTGACTCCCTCTGGTGCGGTTTCCAACCCAAAAGAGGTAGGGAGTACCCCAGCTGTCTCTTTGTCGACTGCTTCGACCTCGGCCACAGCCACAGCGGGCCCCCTTAACCCGTTAGCAGATTCGACAAGGCGCCGGTGCACAGCCCTCCGGGTTTCACACCTTCAGCGTCGGTGCCCCTTCAGCCTGCGATGTCGGGGGGTGCCGCTCGATGTGGACCCCATTGCCATTTCCGATGTAGAATCGATGTTGCAACGGACAGCGTTAAGTACGGCGGCGCCGCTCATTGTGGATCTGTCTACTTTGGATCTTATCAGATCTCTTCCGGGATTCCCTGTGGGAAATCCTCATTTTTCAGGCGGTGAGGAGAATGTGGGGCAAACTCTCCTCGCTGCTCTTGCCCCACCACCCTTGGAAGAAAAGTGGCTGACTGATCGGGGGGGGGGGGCTTGTGGCCTGCAGTCCTCCCCAGCCTCAGACTTGCTCTCTCCTCTGGACATTGCAACGGTGGATAGTTCCTCTTTCTCAGAGGTTCTGAAAAGACCAATGTAGGAAGCTGGCTCTGTATATCCTATACCAAAATGAGATGTAATATGCACAGAATCCAGTGGAACCCCAAAGGTAGGCAGAGGTAAAAGTAGATAGCGCCTTACTTTCTATTTGTGGTAGTGTGGGCGAGCAGTAAGGCGTTATCAGAGGGTAGTGTTAAGTATTTGTTGTACACACTCAATCAGCAAATGATGTCACACACTCAAAGACTGAACTCAGACCAATTTTGTTTGTATAAAAATATTGTTAAGTTATTTGATTTCTAGAACCAAGCCAAGCCTGGCACAGGTAAATGAAATAAATGCTTTGCAAAATATTATGCAGTGTTTATAAGTGAATGCAAGTTCAAATGCAGTTGTTTGAAATACAGGTAAGTCAAGGTATTGAAATTACTTTACAGATTACTTTTCAGTTACTTTTTAGATTACTTTTTAAGTTACTTTTCCTAGAGAAAAGGTAAGTAAAATCAGTTTTGCACAATTGTAATTTTTCGGGTTTCCATACAAATCAGCTCCACACTTCGAACATTTTTCAGAGAAAAACAGTCAGTGGATTCCTATGGAGAGCAATTAAGTTATCGGTTACCAGGTAAGTACTCTGTCTTTGGGGTTGAGTTTTAGGGGTTAGAACAAGGGTTCCCCCAGGGTCAAGGATGCACTCTTGTTACACCCTCAGCGGCACTAGGGCGGCCGGCTGCAGAGTGCTGAGGCCCAATTTTATCCAATGGTGACTGCTTACGAGCAGGCCACAGGGTTGTGGGAGCAAAGCTCTTGGTGTTTGGCTCAGGGCCAAGGGGGATCCGAGTTAGCACCCAAAGTACACCCGCAGCGGCACAGTGGCGGCTGGGTGCAGGGTGCTGTTTTGCCGTTGGGTGCCCTGTTGATTTCAATGGGGATTCTCCGGTTTCAACAAAGACTGCAGGTTCGGGGACGGAGATCTTCTGAAGGTGACAACTGGTTGGGCCACCCAAGGCCGTGGGGCTTCGGGTGCAGGGTGTCTTTAGGCATCGGATTTCTCTTACCGGGTCTGGTCGCGGAGGGGGGGGGGGGTAGTCTCCAGAAAGAGGCTGTAGGCTTCGCTGGGAGATTCGAGGCAGGTCAGAGATCACCAGATCTTGGGTCAGGATCGCCGGGGAGACCTCCTCCTGGTGTTGGGCCACTCAAACTCGGGCTGTGGGCGACGGGTGCAGAGTGGTGCGGACTCGAGGATTTGGCCGGAGTCAGAGTCTGTGGGTGAACAAATCTGATGTTCACGGGATACAAAGTCTTTTCTGTGGAAGGCAGGGCAGGTCCTCAGGGTTCTTGAGGTTGCTGGCTGCAGGGCACACTGGAGTTTCGCTTCTGCAGGTTTGAGGTGGGGACAGGCCGGTAGGGATGAGGCCAAGTCAGTGGGCGTCCTCCTCTTCTTAGCTTCGGCACGGCTGTTCGGTCCTTGTTCTTCTTTTCTTCTTGGTCGTTTCTTGTTTGAGGAGGCAAAGTTCGGGTGGCCCCTAAATACTAGATTTAGGGGCGTTACAGGTAAGTAAAGGTTGGGACCAATGGGTCCCTTCCTTGGGGTGGGTACACCCCCTATTATGCCACTCTCCAGTGGGAGAGGGGCATATGCCTCACTCTGGTTGGCTGGGTTCCCCCATCTGCAAGATGGCGGGGACTGAGTTGTGCTTCACCTCACCTCCCCCACCTGAGGGGTGGGGTTGGCAAAGGTGGGCACACCTCCCTTCCTCACTCGGTTTTCCCGCCGATTCTCCCGCCCAAAGTGGGGGTCAGAACCGGTGGGGCCAGTTGGAAGCAGCAAAGGCTTGGGGAAGCTCACAAAGGCTCAAGCCTTTGAAGCTTCCCCTTCGTGGACCCTGCCCATCCTGGGGGAGGAGGCTTGGCACCTCGTCCCAGGATGTGCATTGTTGCAGGCCCCCAAGAGCAGCAGGCTCTCGACCCAGGGGTCCAGAAACATGTCTGGTGGTGGCAGCTGGTGAGCAGGATACTAGTTGGGTCGTTTTTCAGGGGGCATCTCTAAGAAGCCCTCTGTGTGCATTTTTCATTAAATCCCACACTGGCATCAGTGTGGGTTTAATGTGCTGAGAAGTTTGATACCAAACTTCCCAGTTTTCAGTAAAGCCATTATGGTACTATGGAGTTCGTAATGACAAACTCCCAGCACCATATACTCTTAATGGCATTACTGCACTTACAATGTCTACAAATTGACTTACACTGTAGGGGTACAGGGCTCATGCACCTGTACCCTCACCACTGGTATAGTGCACCCAGCTAGAGGGGTGGCTGACCTATGCCATGGCAGTGGGTTGTAGGCATGGCACACAGGGATGTGTGCCATGTCGACTCTTCACTTTGTTCTGCACCAAAACACGCAGCCTGCAAAGGGGGGTGGGAGGGGGTGTGTGTGTGTGTGTGTGTGTGTGTGTGTGTGTGTGTGTGTGTATATATGTATATGAGTGATGTAATATGGGACGTCATCAGCAGTGCATTGTGGGGGCGCGAGTTATAGTTAGCTGAACTAACTATAACGGGGGTATTTCACGGGTTTTGTACGAGTGCAATGTCCAACTAACTATAACTGTCCCTAAAACCTATGGTTCTTTCAGTGAATTTGTAAGGTTTTTTAAATGCTAATTTCTAACTATAACGTGCCTGAAACCTATGGTTTTTTCAGTGAATTTCAAAGGTTTTTTAAATGCTAATTCCTAACTATAACATGTCTGAAACCTATGGTTTTTTTCAGTGAATTTCAAAGGTTTTGTAAATGACAATTTTTAAATGTATTAATTGTTATATTTATTTTTTTGATACTGATTTACTACATTTTTTTAAACTATTTATTTTTAAATATTTTATTTTTTAAATTACATTATAATTACATGATACATTACATTACAAAATATACTTTCTCAGAATGAATTACTTTAATTTAAATACTTTGCAAATAGGCAATAGACTTTTAAGTACAGTAGTTACAGTTGTTATGGGCAACACAATGCAACATTGAGATCAATGTGAATTTCTAGTTAAATGCAATTAGTTACTTTATGGATTACTTTTCTAACCACAGGACTGGATCCTAGATTCAGTCCTGGGACATCTCCTGTAAACAGTTGAGTAAAAGCGTTTTGGTTACAGTAGTGATTTTTAAGGAATATTATTGTATTTTAAAAGTTGACACAGAAACTTTTTCACATAGAATCACCAATGTTATCCTATGGGAGGAAATTCACTTAGCAGGTAAGTAGTGTTTTCGTTACTTTTTCTTACTCAGTGGTGGATCCTGAATCCAGCACTGGTGCATCTCCTGTAAACAGTTGAAAGAATGCGTTTAAGTCATACAGGCGATTTTTAAGGAATATTTGTAGTTTGTGAAAATCGACACTTTGAAACTTTTCTGCTGAAAACCAGACAATGGATTCCTATGGAAGGAAATACAAGTTACTGGTAAGTACAGTTAGAATTACTTTTCAGGGTCAGTGCTGGGCTAAAAGATGCAGCACTGGGTTCTCTCCTGATAACAGGCGAGTAAATCGGAATTCGTAGTTCGGCTGATTTTAGAGGAATATTATAAAGTTCCAAAACTCCACACTTTGAAGAATTTCCAAGTGAAACCAGTCAATGTTAGCCTATGGAAGGAAATTCAAGTGAAATGAAAGGAAAGAAAGAAATTCGTACTTGTAAAGCGCACTGCTACCCCAGCTGGGGCGTCGAGGCGCTGTACGCATACCGCTGTGGAACCCTTCCTGGCTTTTCCCTGTGAAATGTCCACTCCTGGGCACCCCCAAGGTGAAGCCAGGCATCCTAGTGCTGGTGGGGCCGTTGTAGAGATTAAGCAAGCTATTGCCCAGAGTTGCAGAGTGGGACCCATGATTAGAATAGGCACCGAGGCGAGAATTATCAGGTCCGAGGAAATTGAGCCCAAGACCCGCCGAGGCGGGAATTGAACCGTGGTCCCGGGCCAGATTTCTGAATCAGGGTCTGCCGCTCTAACCATTGAGCCACACTTCTCCACCAAGTTACTGGTAAGTACGGTTAAAATTACTTTTCAGGATCAGTACTGGGCTCAAAGATGCAGCACTGAGGTCTCTCCTGATAACAGGTGAGTAAATCGGAATTCGTAGTTCTGCTGATTTTAGAGGAATATTTGTATGTTTCAAAAATCGACACTTAGAAACTTTTTCAGCAAAAAGCAGGCAATGATATCCTATGGAAGGAAATTCAAGTTACTGGTAAGTACGGTTAGAATTACTTTTCAGGATCAGTACTGGGCTCAAAGATGCAGCACTGAGGTCTCTCCTGATAACAGGTGAGTAAATCGGAATTCGTAATTCGGCTGATTTTAGAGGGAATATTTGCACAATGGTGAAGGAAGGGGGTGGGGCCTGAGGTGACATGTCTGCAAACACGCCCTGTGGCGCGTTTTAAGTTGGAGAATTAATTCCTCCTCAATCCCGAGGGTCAATAGGGGCCAACTAGCCCACCAGGTACCTCCAGTATGCGCCAGAGAGCTGCGTTGCAGAGAGGTGTTCAGAGGCCACGCCCCTTTTTACAACACTCTGCAACGCAGCTCCGTGGCGCTTACTGGAGGTACCTGGTGGGCTAGTTGGCCCCCAGGGACCCTCCGGATTGAAGGGGATTTAAATCCCCATCTTAAAACGCGCCACAGGGCCTGTTTGCACACATGTCACCTGAAGCCCCGCCCCCTCCCTTCACCACTGTGCAAACGCGCCCTGTGGCGCGTTTTAAGTTGCGGGATTAAGTCCCCTTGAATCGTGAGGGTCCCTGGGGACCAACTAGCCCACCAAGTACGTCCAGTAAGCGCCACAGAGCTGCGTTGCAGAGAGGTGTAAAAAGGGGCGTGGCCTGGACCACCTCTCTGCAACCCAGCCCTGTGGCGCTTACTGGAGGTACCTGGTGGGCTAGTTGACCCCCAGTATTGAATGGGAATTATTTCCCCAATTTAAAACGCGCCACAGCGCGCGTTTGCAGAGTGGTTAAGGGAGGGGCGGGGCCTGACGCTCAATCGCGTCTTTTTCTTTCTTTTGTTTTTTGAAGGGGGCTGTGTGGCCCCCCTTTTTTACTTTTTGGGCCCTGGGGACCCCATCCCCCAGGGCCTGATGCCTTTTTCCTTTAAAAAATAAAAAATACTGTAGGGGAAGGGGGCCGCGTGGCCCCCTCCCGTGGCCTATTCCGTCCCCGTGGACCCCATCCCCCGGGGCATGGCCACTTTTTAAAAAATAATTTTGGAGGAGGGGGGCTGCGTGGCCCCCCTCCCGGGCCACTACTTGCCCCGGGGACCCCATCCCCCGGGGCTGGCCCTATCCTTTGGGCTCCGTGGGGGGACCCCAACTCCCCCACGGACCCTGCCGGCTCCCCGCCTCCTGCGGGAGCCGGCATTGCTTTTCCACATGGGGAGCTGCTAACATGCAGCTCCCCGTGTGGAAAAGCAATGTGAGCAGACCTAGGGGGTCAGGGTGTTTCTACCCTGCCCCCTTTGTGGGTTTTGCACACTTGTTTCTCTGCCTCGGTTCTACCGAGGGACAAAATAGCTGGCAACACTTCCTGATTTGGAGTGTTGACAGCCAATTAGCATGCAGCTCGTGATCGGGAGGGTACGCGGACCCTACGCGGCCATAGATATATATGTGATTTTACGTTTGATTTTCTCAGCAACTACTGAACGGATTTACACCATTTAACAAAAAGGGTTCTTTCTGAACCAAGAACTACCTCTTTGCCAAATTTGGTGTAATTCTGTTCAGCAGTTCGGGCTGTAGCCGTGGCTAAAGTTTCCTATGGGAAAATGAATGGGGAAAACACGTTTTGGGACCCCCCCTTTTTTCTCGGCCCCCGCTTGATGAATCACCCCGAAACTGTCAGGGTAGGAGCGGACCGGAGCGGGCCATAAAGTTTGAAAATTTCGCGAAGATTCGTCAACCGACGCAAGAGTTATTTCAAATAGAATGTTGCGGATTTCCTATGGAAAATAGGTCCTAACTATATCTACTGGCGACCGCCAGTAGATTATTTATATATATATATATATATATATATATATATATATATATATATATATATATATATATATATATATTCACTGAAAAAACCATAGGTTTTAGGGACAGTTATAGTTAGTTGGACATTGCACTCGTACAAAACCATAGAAATTCCCCCGTTATAGTTAGTCCAGCTAACTATAACTCGCGCCCCCGCAATGCACTGCTGATGACGTCACATATTACATCACTCATGACATGGTCAGTGACATCACTGATGACATCACTGATGACATCTCAAATGACATCACTGATGACATCATCCAGGGACTGTGTGTTTCTGTAAAGTTTAAATATGTTTAATATATATAGGGAAAGGCGTATTGAAGAATGAGTGGGTGTAGAAGTGTCTGAATTGATGATTTAGTATGTGAGTGACTGACTCTACAAGTGAGTGATTAAAAGTAACTTACTGAATACATGGGTTAGTGACTAAACTGTGTGAATGTCTGTATCCGTCTGTTTGTTGGTGTGTAAGTGGATGCATGGATTTGTGAATAGCTACATGAGTGTCTATATGGGTTATTGATTGGTTCTCTGAGTATCTGTATGGCTGCCTGAGTGTTTGTGTGGGTGGGGTGTGTGTGACTCTGTACATAGATGTGTGAGTGGGTGATTCACTGGGTGCATGATTTCAAGAGTGCATCTGTGATGGACTGCTTGGGTGGGTGAGTGTGTGTATGGGTGTGTTAGTGAGTGAATGTATATCTCAGTGGTACATGTGCGAGTAACTACATATGTAAAAGGCAGTATATATGTGTGTTAGAGTATTTAAATGGCTATAAGTGAGAGTATGTGATAGTGAGAGTGGCTGTATGGATGCGTGTGTGCTTGTATCAGTTATTGTATAAGAGCGTAAGAATGTGCTAGTATTTGTATGAGTAAGTGAGCTGGTGTGTGTATAATGTATAGGTGAGGAAATGGGTGTGTGATTAATTTTTTGCATGACTGACTAGGTGTGTGAGTACCTCTATGGATGAGTGGCGGTGTGTGAGTGTTTATATAGGTGTATGAGTACATATGATAGTCCTGTACTGAGTGACTGTAAGTATGAGTGACTGTACGGGTGAGTGAATGGATGTGTGTGTAGACCTAAGAATCAGTGAGTGGGTATGTAGTTTTTGGTGTTGGAGTGTCTATGGTTTTGAGAATGGCAGTCTGTAATTTAGAGTGGGTGTATCAAAAGTTATATTAGGGTGTGAGAAGATGCATGAAATTATCACATGGATGATGTCATCAGTGATGTCATTTGAGATGTCATCAGTGATGTCACGGACCATGTCATGAGTGATGTAATATGTGACGTCATCAGCAGTGCATTGCGGGCGCGAGTTATAGTTAGCTGAACTAACTATAACGGGGGAATTTCTATGGTTTTGTACGAGTGCAATGTCCAACTAACTATAACTGTCCCTAAAACCTATGGTTTTTTCAGTGAATTTCAAAGGTTTTTTAAATGCTAATTTCTAACTATAACGTGTCTGAAACCTATGGTTTTTTCAGTGAATTTCAAAGGTTTTTTAAATGCTAGTTTCTAACTATGCCTACAGAGGTAGGACATGTGAAGAAAGAAGAAAAAACGCACAGAAAGAAGCAAAAGATGTGCAGAAAGAACCAACAGAGGAGCAGAAAGAGGCCTTGCTGCAAAATCATCCTGTGCCCACAACTTTTTCAGACGGCTACTGGTGGTAACTGACTCTGACTAACCAGAGCCAGTGCTATGCTAAAAGACACTTAGAATACAGTGAAAACACCTACATACACTAGGGAACACTATGCGTTGGGGTACCCCTGTGATTAGCATGACCTCCTCTGCAAGTCCCTAATACATAATAGGGCAGGGGATTAAAACTACCTCTTAAAACGCGCTACAGGGCACGTTTGCACAGTGGTGAAGGGAGGGGGGGCCTGAGGTGACATGTGTGCAAACGCGCCCCGTGGCACGTTTTAAGTTGCGGGATTAAGTCCCCTTGAATCCTGAGGGTCCCTGGGGCCCAACTAGCACCCCAGGTACCTACAGTTAGGACCACAGAGCTGAGTTGCAGAGAGGCGTTCCGAGGCCACGCACCTTTTTTCACCTCTCTGCAACGCAACTCTGTTGTGCTTACTGAAGGTACCTGGTGGGCTAGTTGGCCCCCAGGGTCCCTCAGGAATCAAAGGGAATTAATTCCCCAACTTAAAACGCACCACAGGGCGTGTTTGCGCACATGTCTCCTGAGGCCCCGCCCCCTCCCTTCACCACTGTGCAAACGCGCCCCGTGGAGCGTTTTAAGTTGGGGGATTAGGTCACCTTGAATCCTGAGGGTCCCTGGGGCCCAACTAGCCCACCAGGTACTTCCAGTAAGCACCACAGGCCTGCGTTGCAACGCCTGTAACAAATTGTGCAGTTGTGTTTAGGTAGTGAAGAGGGTCGTGCTGGGGGTAGTGTTTTAGGGTTTAGGGTAGTGCAGTGGTGTTTGTGTAGTGTAGGGGGTCATGCTGGGGGTAGGTTTAGGGTAGTGCAGTGGTGTTTGGGTAGTGTAGGGAGTCATGCTGGGGGGAGTATTTTAGGGTTTAGGGTAGTGCAGTGGTGTTTGGGTAGTGTAGGGGGTCGTGCTGGGGGTAGTGTTTTAGGGTTTAGGGTAGTGCAGTGGTGTTTGGGTAGTGTAGGGGTTCGTGATGGGGTAGTGATTTAGGGAAGTGCAGTGGTGTTTGGGTAGTGTAGGGGGTACTGCTGGGGGTAGTGTTTTAGGGTTTAGGGTAGAGCAGTGGTGTTTGGGTAGTGTAGGGGGTACTGCTGGGGGTAGTGTTTTAGGGTTTATGGTAGTGCAGTGGTGTTTGGGTAGTGTAGGGGTTCGTGCTGGGGGTAGTTTTTTAGGGTTTAGGGTAGTGCAGTGGTGTTTGTGTAGTGTAAAGGGTAGTGTTTTAGGGTTTAGGGTAGTGCAGTGGTGTTTGTGTAGTGTAGGAGGTCGTGTTTTAGGATTTAGGGTAGTGCAGTAGTCTTTGGGTAGTGTAGGGAGTCGTGCGGGGGTAGTGTTTTAGGGTTTAGGGTAGTGCAGTGGTCTTTGGGTAGTGTAGGGGGTCGTGCGGGGGTAGTGTTTTAGGGATTAGGGTAGTGCATTGGTGTTTGGGTAGAGTAGGGGGTCATGCGGGGTTAGTGTTTTAGGGTTTAGGGCAGTGCAGTGGTGTTTGGGTAGTGTAGGGGGTCGTGCTGGGGGAGTGTTTTAGGGTTTAGGGCAGTGCAGTGGTGTTCGGGTAGTGTAGGGGGTCGTGCTGGGGGAGTGTTTTAGGGTTTAGGGCAGTGCAGTGGTGTTCGGGTAGTGTAGGGGGTCATGCTGGGGGGAGTGTTTGAGGGTTTAGGGCAGTGCAGTTGTGTTCGGGTAGTGTAGGGGGTCGTGCTGGGGGAGTATTTTAGGGTTTAGGGTAGTGCAGTGGTGTTCAGGTAGTGTAGGGGGTCATGCTGGGGGTAGTGTTATAGGGTTTAGGGCAGTGCAGTGGTGTTCGGGCAGTGTAGGGGGTCGTGCTGGGGGTGGTGTTTTAGGGTTTAGGGCAGTGCAGTGGTGTTCGGGCAGTGTAGGGGGTCGTGCTGGGGGTGGTGTTTCAGGGTTTAGGGCAGTGCAGTGGTTTTCGGGCAGTGTAGGGGGTCATGCAGGGGTGGTGTTTCAGGGTTTAGGGCAGTGCTGTGGTGTTCGGGCAGTGTAGGGGGTCGTGCAGGGGGTGGTGTTTCAGGGTTTAGGGCAGTGGTGTTCGGGCAGTGTAGGGGGTCGTGCTGGGGGTGGTGTTTCAGGGTTTGGGGCAGTGCAGTAAAGGGGGTCGTGCTGGGGGTGGTGTTTCAGGGTTTAGGGCAGTGCAGTGGTGTTCGGGCAGTGTAGGGGGCGGTGCAGGGGGTGGTGTTTCAGGGTTTAGGGCAGTGCAGTGGTGTTCGGGCAGTGTAGGGGGTGGTGTAGGGGGTGGTGTTTCAGGGTTTAGGGCAGTGCAGTGGTGTTCGGGCAGTGTACGGGGTCCTGCTGGGGCTGGTGTTTCAGGGTTTAGGGCAGTACAGTGGTGTTCGGGCAGTGTAGGGGGTCGTGCTGGGGCTGGTGTTTCAGGGTTTAGGGCAGTGCAGTGGTGTTCGGGCAGTGTAAGGGGTTGTGCTGGGGCTGGTGTTTCAGGGTTTAGGGCAGTGCAGTGGTGTTCGGGCAGTGTAGGTGGTGGTGCTGGGGCTGGTGTTTCAGGGTTTAGGGCAGTGCAGTGGTGCTCGGGCAGTGTAGGGGGTCATGCTGGGGCTGGTGTTTCAGGGTTTAGGGCAGTGCAGTGGTGTTCGGGCAGTGTAGGGGGTCTTGCTGGGGCTGGTGTTTCAGGGTTTAGGGCAGTGCAGTGGTGTTCGGGCAGTGTAGGGGGTCGTGCTGGGGCTAGTGTTTAAGGGTTTAGGGCAGAGCAATGGTGTTCAGGCAGTGTAGGGGGTTGTGCTGGAGGTGGTGTTTCAGGGTTTAGGGCAGTGCAGTGGTGTTTGGGCAGTGTAGGGGGTCTTGCTGGGGGTGGTGTTTCAGGGTTTAGGGCAGTGGTGTTCAGGCAGTGTAGGGGGTCTTGCTGGGGGTGATGTTTCACGGTTTAGGGCAGTGCAGTGGTGTTCGGGCAGTGTAGGGGTCGTGCTGGGGGTGGTGTTTCAGGGTTTAGGGCAGTGCAGTGGTGTTCGGGCAGTGTAGGGGGTGGTGCAGGGGGTGGTGTTTCAGGGTTTAGGGCAGTGCAGTGGTCTTTGGGCAGTGTAGGGGGTCGTGCTGGGGGTGGTGTTTCAGGGTTTACGGCAGTGCAGTGGTGTTCGGGCAGTGTAGGGTGTCGTGCTGAGGGGTGGTGTTTCAGGGTTTAGGGCAGTGCAGTGGTGTTCGGGCAGTGTAGGGGGTCGTGCTGGGGGTGGTGTTTCAGGGTTTACGGCAGTGCAGTGGTGTTCGGGCAGTGTAGGGTGTCGTGCTGAGGGGTGCTGTTTCAGGGTTTAGGGCAGTGCAGTGGTGTTCGGGCAGTGTAGGGGGTCGTGCAGGGGGTGGTGTTTCAGGGTTTAGGGCAGTGCAGTGGTGTTTGGGCAGTGTAGGGGGTCGTGCAGGGGGTGGTGTTTCAGGGTTTAGGGCAGTGCAGTGGTGTTCGGCCAGTGTAGGTGGTCTTGCTGGGGGTGGTGTTTAAGGGTTTAGTGCAGTAGTGTTCGGGCAGTGTAGGGGGTCTTGCTGGGGGTGGTGTTTCAGGGTTTAGGGCAGTGCAGTGGTGTTCGGGCAGTGTAGGGGGTCTTGCTGGGGCTGGTGTTTCAGGGTTTTGGGCAGAGCAGTGGTGTTCGGGCAGTGTAGGGGGTCATGCTGGGGGTGGTGTTTCAGGGTTTAGGGCAGTGCAGTGGTGTTCGGGCAGTGTAGGGGGTCTTGCTGGGGGTGGTGTTTCAGGGTTTAGGGCAGTGGTGTTCGGACAGTGTAGGGGGTCTTGCTGGGGGTGATGTTTCGGGGTTTAGGGCAGTGCAGTGGTGTTCGGGCAGTGTAGGGGGTCTTGCTGGGGGTGGTGTTTCAGGGTTTAGGAGAGTGCAGTGGTGTTCGGGCAGTGTAGGGTGTCGTGCTGAGGGGTGGTGTTTCAGGGTTTAGGGCAGTGCAGTGGTGTTCGGGCAGTGTAGGGGGTCTTGCTGGGGGTGGTGTTTCAGGGTTTAGGGCAGTGCAGTGGTGTTCGGCCAGTGTAGGTGGTCTTGCTGGGGGTGGTGTTTAAGGGTTTAGTGCAGTGGTGTTCGGGCAGTGTAGGGGGTCTTGCTGGGGGTGGTGTTTCAGGGTTTAGGGCAGTGCAGTGGTGTTCGGGCAGTGTAGGGGGTCATGCAGGGGGTGGTGTTTCAGGGTTTAGGGCAGTGCAGTGGTGTTTGGGCAGTGTAGGGGTCGTGCAGGGGGTGGTGTTTCAGTGTTTAGGGCAGTGCAGTGGTGTTCGGCCAGTGTAGGTGGTCTTGCTGGGGGTGGTGTTTCAGGGTTTAGGGCAGTGCAGTGGTGTTCGGGCAGTGTAGGGGGTCTTGCTGGGGGTGGTGTTTCAGGGTTTAGGGCAGTGCAGTGGTGTTCGGGCAGTGTAGGGGGTCTTTCTGGGGCTGGTGTTTCAGGGTTTAGGGCAGTGCAGTGGTGTTCGGGCAGTGTAGGGGGTCGTGCTGGGGCTGGTGTTTGAGGGTTTAGGGCAGTGCAGTGGTGTTCGGGCAGTGTAGGGGGTCGTGCTGGGGCTGGTGTTTGAGGGTTTAGGGCAGTGCAGTGGTATTCGGGCAGTGTAGGGGGTCGTGCTGGGGGTGGTGTTTCAGGGTTTAGGGCAGTGCAGTGGTGTTCGGGCAGTGTAGGGGGTCTTGCTGGGGGTGATGTTTCAGGGTTTAGGGCAGGGCAGTGGTGTTCGGGCAGTGTAGGGGGTCTTGCTGGGGGTAGTGTTTCAGGGTTTAGGGCAGTGCAGTGGTGTTAGTGCAGTGTAGGGGGTCGTGCTGGGGGTGGTGTTTCAGGGTTTACGGCAGTGCAGTGGTGTTCGGGCAGTGTAGGGTGTCGTGCTGAGGGGTGGTGTTTCAGGGTTTAGGGCAGTGCAGTGGTGTTTGGGCAGTGTAGGGGGTCGTGCAGGGGGTGGTGTTTCAGGGTTTAGGGCAGTGCAGTGGTGTTTGGGCAGTGTAGGGGGTCGTGCGGGGGATGGTGTTTCAGGGTTTAGGGCAGTGCAGTGGTGTTCGGCCAGTGTAGGTGGTCTTGCTGGGGGTGGTGTTTCAGGGTTTAGTGCAGTGGTGTTCGGGCAGTGTAGGGGGTCGTGCTGGGGGTGGTGTTTCAGGGCAGTGCAGTGGTGTTCCGGCAGTGTAGGGGGTCGTTCAGGGGTGGTGTTTTAGGGTTTAGGGCAGTGCAGTGGGGTTCGGGCAGTGTAGGGTGTCGTGCTGAGGGGTGGTGTTTTAGGGTTTAGGGCAGTGCAGTGGTGTTCGGGCAGTGTAGGGGGTCGTGCAGGGGGTGGTGTTTCAGGGTTTAGGGCAGTGCAGTGGTGTTTGGGCAGTGTAGGGGGTCGTGCAGGGGGTGTTGTTTCAGGGTTTAGGGCAGTGCAGTGGTGTTCGGGCAGTGTAGGGGGTCATGCTGGGGGTGGTGTTTCAGCGTTTAGGGCAGTGCAGTGGTGTTCGGCCAGTGTAGGGGGTCTTGCTGTGGGTGATGTTTCAGGGTTTAGGGCAGTGCAGTGGTGTTCGGGCAGTGTAGGGGTCTTGCTGGGGGTAGTGTTTCAGGGTTTAGGGCAGTGCAGTGGTGTTCGTGCAGTGTAGGGGGTTGTGCTGGGGGTGGTGTTTCAGGGTTTAGGGCAGTGCAGTAGTGTTCGGGCAGTGTAGGGGGTCATGCAGGGGGTGGTGTTTCAGGGTTTAGGGCAGTGCAGTGGTGTTCGGGCAGTGTAGGGGGTCGTGTTGGGGGTGGTGTTTCAGGGTTTAGTGCAGTGGTGTTCGGGCAGTGTAGGGGGTCGTGCAGGGGGTGGTGTTTCAGGGTTTAGTGCAGTGGTGTTCGGGCAGTGTAGGGGGTCGTGCTGGGGCTGGTGTTTCAGGGTTTAGGGCAGTGCAGTGGTGTTCGGGCAGTGTAGGGGGTCTTGCTGGGAGTGGTGTTTCAGGGTTTAGGGCTGTGGTGTTCGGGCAGTGTAGGGGGTCTTGCTGGGGGTGATGTTTCAGGGTTTAGGGCAGGGCAGTGGTGTTCGGGCAGTGTAGGGGGTCTTGCTGGGGGTAGTGTTTCAGGGTTTAGGGCAGTGCAGTGGTGTTTGTGCAGTGTAGGGGGTCGTGCTGGGGATGGTGTTTCAGAGTTTAGGGCAGTGCAGAAGTGTTCGGGCAGTGTAGGGGGTCGTGCAGGGGGTGGTGTTTCAGGGTTTAGGGCAGTGCAGTGGTGTTCGGGCAGTGTAGGGGGTCGTGCTGGGGGTGGTGTTTCAGGGTTTAGGGCAGTGCAGTGGTGTTCAGGCAGTGTAGGGGGTCGTGCTGGGGGTGGTGTTTCAGGGTTTTGGGCAGTGCAGTGGTGTTCGGGCAGTGTAGGGGGTCGTGCTGAGGCTGGTGTTTCACGGTTTAGGGCAGTGGTGTTCGAGCAGTGTAGGCGGTCGTGCTGGGGCTGGTGTTTCAGGGTTTAGGGCAGTGCAGTGGTGTTCGGGCAGTGTAGGCGGTCGTGCTGGGGCTGGTGTTTCAGGGTTTAGGGCAGTGCAGTGGTGTTCGGGCAGTGTAGGGGGTCATGCTGGGGCTGATGTTTCAGGGTTTAGGGCAGTGCAGTGGTGCTCGGGCAGTGTAGGGGGTCGTGCTGGGGGTGGTGTTTCAGGGTTTAGGGTAGTGCAGTGGTGTTCGGGCAGTGTAGGGGGTCGTGCTGGGGGTGGTGTTTCAGGGTTTAGGGTAGTGCAGTGGTGTTCGGGCAGTGTAGGGGGTCGTGCTGGGGCTGGTGTTTCAAGGTTTAGTGCAGTGGTGTTCGGGCAGTGTAGGGGGTCGTGCTGGGGCTGGTGTTTCAGGGTTTTGGACAGAGCAGTGGTGTTCGGGCAGTGTAGGGGGTCGTACTGGGGGTGGTGTTTCAGGGTTTAGGGCAGTGCAGTGGTGTTCGGGCAGTATAGGGGGTCTTGCTGGGGGTAGTGTTTCAGGGTTTAGGGCAGTGCAGGGGTGTTCGGGCAGTGTAGGGGGTCGTGCTGGGGGTGGTGTTTCAGGGTTTAGGGCAGTGCAGTGGTGTTCGGGCAGTGTAGGGGGTCGTGAAGGGGGTGGTGTTTCAGGGTTTAGGGCAGTGCAGTGGTGTTCGGGCAGTGAAGGGGGTCGTGCTAGGGGTGGTGTTTCAGGGCAGTGCAGTGGTGTTCGGGCAGTGCAGGGGGTCGTGCAGGGGCTGGTGTTTCAGGGTTTAGTGCAGTGGTGTTCAGGCAGTGTAGGGGGTCGTGCTGGGGGTAGTGTTTTAGGGTTTAGGGTAGTGCAGTGGTGCTTGTGTAGGGGTCGTGCTCGGGGTAGTGTTTTAGGGTTTAGGGTAGTGCAGTGGTGTTTGTGTAGTGTAGGGGGTCATGTTTTAGGGTAATGCAGTGGTGTTTGGGTAGTATAGGGGGTTGTGCTGGGGGTAGTGTTTTAGGATTTAGGTTAGTGCAGTTGTGTTTGGGTAGTGTAGGGGGTAGTGCTGGGGGTAGTGTTTTAGGGTTTAGGGTAGTGCAGTGGTGCTTGTGTAGTGTAGGGGGTCATGCTGGGGGTAGTGTTTTAGGGTTTAGGGTAGTGCAGTGGTGTTTGTGTACTGTAGGGGGTCATGTTTTAGGGTAGTGCAGTGGTGTTTGGGTAGTGTAGGGGGTCGTGCTGGGGGTATTGTTTTAGGATTTAGGTTAGTGCAGTGGTGTTTGGGTAGTGTAGGGGGTCGTGCTGGGGGTAGTGTTTTAGGTTTAGGTAGTGCAGTGGTGTTTGTGTAGTGTAGAGGGTCGTGCTGGGGGTAGTGTTTTAGGGTTTAGGATAGTGCAGTGGTGCTTGTGTAGTGTAGGGGGTCGTGCTGTGGGTAGTGTTTTAGGGTTTAGGGTAGTGCACTGGTGTTTTTGTAGTGTAGGGGGTCATGCTGGGGGTAGTGTTTTAGGGTTTAGGGTAGTGCAGTGGTGTTTGGGTAGTGTAGGGGGTCGTGCTGGGGGTATTCTTTTAGGATTTAGGTTAGTGCTGTGGTGTTTGGGTAGTGTAGGGGGTCATGCTGGGGGTAGTGTTTTAGGGTTTAGGGTAGTGCAGTGGTGTTTGTGTAGTTTAGGGGTCGTGCTGGGGGTAGTGTTTTAGGGTTTAGGATAGTGCAGTGGTGCTTGTGTAGTGTAGGGGGTCGTGCTGGGGGTAGTGTTTTAGGGTTTAGGGTAGTGCAGTGGTGTTTTTGTAGTGTAGGGGGTCATGTTTTAAGATGCAACGCTCCAATACCTGACCAGTCTGCACTACATAAAACTGCAAAAAACTAAAAATAAAAAGTGTTTTGCTCACTTTTGTCATTGGGCTATATGTGGGCTACATCTGGGTAATATTTGTGCTACATTTGGGCTCTTTTTTCACTGGTGGCCATCTTGGAAGACTTCTTTGTTATGAAGTTTCCTAATTTCCTCATTTACTGCAGTCTCCTCAGTAGGAAATGCTTTCAGTTTTTTCTTTGATTCCATCAAGAAGGCATTCAGATGTGTCTCACATTTGCCATAAATTCAGAATGTTAGCACTCTAGTTGCTCATTAGATCACTGCAGTAAAGCTACTGCTCACCAAGGAGTTAACTGGAAGTCTGCTGCTGGTATTGAAAGTGATTGTTTCAGTCTGCATGTCAGAATTTTCTAATGAAATAGAAGAGGATTTGAGATCTCACTTTAAACATGCCCTAATTTTTCTTTCTGCAGCACTAACCATAATTTCTATTTAAAAAAGAACCCCTCATTTTGTTCCTTTTTAAATTAAATGTTTTAAGTGTTACCGGTTTATTCCAATCAAGATGGCTTCAGGTGTGCCATACTTTTGTCATAAGTAAGGCTGTTAGCACTCTAGTTGTTCTTTAGAACACTCTGGGAAGCTGCAGTAGAACACAAAGGCATCAACTGGCAGGCTGCTCCTGTTGAAATATAACAGGAAGATATTTGAGATCACACTTGAAACATGTCCAAATTTTTCTTTCTACAGCACTAACCATAATTTCTATGACAAAATGAACCCCCTCATTTTGTTCCTTTTTAAATTAAATGTTTTAAGTGTTACCAGTTTATTCCAATCAAGATGGCTTCAGGTGTGCCATACTTTTGTCATAAGTAAGGCTGTTAGCGCTCTAGTTGTTCTTTAGAACACTTTGGAAGGCTGCAGTAGAACACAAAGGCATCAACTGGCAGGCTGCTCCTGTTGAAATATAACAGGAAGATATTTGAGATCACACTTGAAACATGTCCTAATTTTTCTTTCTGCAGCACTAACCATAATTTCTATGACAAAATGAACCCCATCATTTTGTTCCTTTTTAAATTAAATGTTTTAAGTGTTACCAGTTTATTCCGATCAAGATGGCTCCAGGTGTGCCATACTTTTGTCATAAGCAAGGCTGTTAGCACTCTAGTTGTTCTTTAGAACACTCTGGGAAGCTGCAGTAGAACACAAAGGAATCAACTGACAGTCTCTGCCCTTGTTGGATGTACATGTTTTACTGAGAATGTCAGACTTCATTCTCACATGACTGAGAAAGATAATGTGAATTTACAGAAAATATGCTCTCATTTTAGCTTCTGGAGCATCTTCCAAAACTGTATGGGACAAGCATGTGAAAATAGTTTTCTCTCAAACATGATTCATGATATCCCAGCAGAAGGTTTTTCACAGGGTAAAATCACCTTAGAACACACCACAATTCCTGAAATTAGTATGGTACCATCAACAAATGAATTCTAATGTAACTAAAGTTTGTTATCACCCTTTATAGTTCTCCTTTTGGTAACCCTCAAAATCTTCGATTCACTACAATGCATTTCAATAGGGTACTATCATTTATATTGGTCCCAAGATGGCTGCCAGCAATTCCAGGATGAAGTGCTGACAGCCAATCAGATCTCACGATGACATGTGTGGTTAGGCTCCGCCCAGATATATGTGTTTTTACTTTTGATTTTCTCAGCAACTACTGAACGGATTTACACCATTTAACAAAAAGGGTTCTTTCTGAACCAAGAACTACCTCTTTGCCAAATTTGGTGTAATTCCGTTCAGCAGTTCGGGCTGTAGCTGTGTCTAAAGTTTCCTATGGGAAAATGAATGGGGAAAACACGTTTTGGGACCCCCCTTTTTTCTCGGCCACCGCTTGACAAATCACCCCGAGACTTTCAGGGTAGGAGCGGACCGGAGCGCCCCAACAAGTTGGAAACTTTCGCGAAGATTCGTCAACCGGCGCCAACGTTATTTCAAATAGAATGTCGCGGATTTCCTATGGATAATAGGTCCTAACTATAACTATCTACTGGCGACCGCCAGTAGATAATATATATATATATATATATATATATATATATATATATATATATATATATATATATATATATATATATATATATATATATATATATATATATATATATATATATATATATATATATATATATATATATATATATATATTATACAAAAAAAGAGTTGCCTCTAGGTGGGATGCACTCCCAGGTGGAAATTACGCCAAAGCAAGGGCACACGCCATGGTCAAAGTCCTTTTCTGGTTAACCTGCCAGACGCGTTTCGGGCCAATGCCCTCTTCAGTGGCAGACCATGTGACGTGCCGGCATGCGGCAACCACCAGTAAATCCCCATAATAATAACGCTCAGGTGAACCACCTGAAGCAATGCTTCTTGAGACTGGTGGTTTAGTAAAACCCAAGTGGGTCACCGCCGGCACTCACAAAAAATTTCTTAAAAAGGATTGCCGATGTTCGCGCCGGCACCCCTGCATATAACAGGCACCTCCTGTTCCACAGTTAGCTGCCCCAATAAAGCAGCCGCGGACCCGCAAGTGTTTCGCGGTGGTGCAATCCTGCGACCAGGCAGGCCGCTGTACAAAATACAAAAATAGAGTTGCCTCTAGCTGGGATGCACTCCCAGGTGGAAATTGCGCCAAAGCAAGGGCACACGCCATGAACAAAGTCCTTTTCTGGTTAACCTGCCAGACGCGTTTCGGGCCAATGCCCTCTTCAGTGGCAGACCATGTGACGTGCCGGCATGCGGCAACCACCAGTAAATCCCCATAATAATAACGCTCAGGTGAACCACCTGAAGCAATGCTTCCTGGGACTGCTGGTTCAGTAAAACCCAAGTGGGTCACCGCCGGCACTATATATACACGCACACAGGGCCTCTAAGGGTGGCACAATAAGTGCTGCAGCCCTTAGAGGCCTTCCCTGGCCAAAGTGCCCTTGGAACCTGTGGTACCATTTACAAGGGACTGACCTGTGGCCAAAGAGTGCCAATTGGGCTTTGCTTTCAATGCAGGTTTAGGGAAAGAACATAGGACCTGGGTACCTGTGTGGCAGGAACCCAGGGCACACTCAGTCAAAGCACATCAGCAGTTCAGCAAAAAGTGGGGGCAGCCATGCAAAAAGAGGGCACTTTCTTACAAGCAGCTACAATCTTGCATTGCCAATTTCCTTCTGTGCAACTAACCACAGATCTCTTTATGCAGGTCCTCCACCAAGGTGAGACGGAAGTGGTCCAGTTACTCTCGTACGATGAGTCCCTCTGTGACATACTGTTGGGGACTTGGGCACAACCTGTCACGGGGCAGCCTGTTGACCAGGCAGTGGGCCACAGGCATCTCCCTGCACAGGAGATTCCCCCCCCTGCCTCTTACGCCATCCAACCACTAGATGATTGGTGATATAGGCTGCTACTGCATCGACTGACCTTTCTGTCCTCCCGGTGGTTCCCCCTGGCAAAGACTGCAGATGGTTGGATAATTGTGGTTGTGATCTCTTCTCTTCTGCCAGTGCAGCCTTGTGATCTCTAAATACTGCCTGAGCTTTAGGCAGGATGTCTCGCGCTCTATGGGACTCTGTCGCACAGCACTTGCCCTCGGTGTCGGAGGAAGCTAGACAGGAGCCCCTCCAAGTAGTACAGGATGGCCGGGAAGCCGCCAAATTTGTTAAGTGTAGTATGGACACCACAGATTCTGTCGGTAGAGGCATGGCTCAGGCTGTGGCACTGCGCAGACATGCGTGGCTGCGGCAGTCTGGATTTTCAGAGCCTGTCAAAGACGTTCTTCAAAATATGCCATTTGATAGTATTCATCTCTTTGGAGAGCAGGCTGATTCAGCCCTTCGGTTCAAAGCTAACCGACCTGATAAATTGATCTCATAGGTTTGTAGTTATATCTTATATTCGTACCTCAGAGCAGTGTGCTACAATCTGAGTTCAGACTGTTTTTGTTAGGTGCCACCAGCACCATTTTGAGGTAACAGAATGATTCTGTTTGTTACCCTGTGCTCCTTTTCTGAAGTCCCTCTCTATCCTACTTGCGAGTTTCAAGTAGGTGGCGCACGATTAGTCCACCCAATCTACGCTGCATTTTTTACTTTTTTGTAGTTTTTATATGGATATTCGGAAATCAATTTTAAAACCTTTGTTTTTATCCAAGAGGCTTTTTTACTATAAACACGCTTTTAATTCTGTATGTAGTTTGGAAAATCAGAAAATCACGAATGCAGTTATTCTGTATATACAATTGGCAATAAGGAGAAGAAAGTCCTATGCATTTCTGGACGCATTGTCATATGAACAATCAGAAGCTGGCACGTAGTTGAGGTGTATATATATCAGCACTATGCATTTTTTATATCTATATGATAAAGGCTACCTTGTTTTAAGCCAATTTAGTCTGAACATAGTCATGGTATATTTAATAGCACTACGCACTTTAAACATTCGTATGGCATAAGTTTTCATGCTTGTTCTCCATTGTGTGTAAGATATGGAGGTAGAATAATTTTCTATATTTGAACACTTTGCACTTTATGTATTTGAATATCTATGAATTGCCGATTGTACCTTCTTGATTGTATATATTGCATTTCTTTTGCACATAAAATTGTACTGTAGCATGATATTTTGCATGACAATGAAATATTGATCCTATCTTTTGATTGTATATTTTGAGATTTTAAAAACTGTAACTATAATCGTTCCCTCCTAATAGAATGCTTTTATGGTGATATTGTTTACACCGAATAAAGCTAAATTGAATTGATTCTGTTTGTTACCCTGTGCTCCTTTTCTGAAGTCCCTCTCTATCCTACTTGTGAGTTTCAAGTAGGTGGCGCACGATTAGTGCTGTATTTTCTTCTCTGCTAGAAGCAGAATTGCCTCTTACGTTTTCTGCAGCGGGTTCAGCTGCTTTATACTTAAGGGTTTTTCCTCATGTCTTGCTGAGTAGTGTATACCCTATGTGGGGTATCTCAAGTACACTTTTGTCCAGCGTTTTATATCCATATACTTTTTGTATATGTGTCTATTCCCTGCATCCCTCCTTGGGAAGGCGGGTTATTCGCCTTGCATAGGCGTGGTGTATGTTGTATACTCTGCTTCTTCAGATGTATATTACATGTAGGTATGGATATTGTTGTAATTATATATTATGGATATCTGTCCTTCGCTTGACATATTCAAATATGTCTTCATGAATTTAGCCCTGTGGCATTTCCTGATGTGATGTTTCTAGGTCTCTTTGTCACACTCTTTCCGTACGATTGTCGTCGTACCTCTGTTGGGTACTGGCCTTTTTCTACCCATATAGCCTGAGAAGGTCCTCTACCCTATATGTATATTGACCATACTTTAATGCGTTCCACGCATATTGTGGTTGGACTACTATGTATGTATGTGTCTGTGTGTGTGTGTGTGTGTGTGTATGTATATATATATATATATATATATATATGTGTGTATATATATATATATATATATTTGTGTATGTATATATATATATATCTTCCAAAAATGCGCCTGCATTAGAGACGCACTCCTTCAGCCGGCGAATTTTCACAAATCTTTTATTTCAGGAACAGGCATTTTCATTCCGCTTCTTTACATCCTCCTGCCTGACGCGTTTCAGAGCATTCATGCTCTTTCTTCAGAGGCATTTTGACTGCGCACAATGTTTTTGGCTCCCACAGTTCTCTGCGTTTTCACATTTTATAGGCCTCCGGTGTCCCTTACTTGATAGATTTCATCCTGATGTACGCTGGAACTTGTGGTTTGGCTCCATTAATTTATATCCTCCAGTGGATTTTGTGCAGTCAAATCATTTAAAGGATCGGGGCATTTTTTGGAATATATATATATATATATATCTCCTCTTGTATGTATAGTGGCCCATTCCTTAAATGCGTTGGTTCACACGTATTGTTTTCTGCGTTGTGGATTTTTTCTTACACATTGACACTGTCTAGCCGTCAGTACTTCAGTAGAGCCCCCTGTAGGTGGCATGTTTGCCTCCTGGAGATGGCACGTTGTATCGCTTCGCCCTCCCAAATAATAGAAAATACCGTCCTCCCACACAGAGACACAAACACGGCGAAGCAATAAAAACACCAGGAAAGGGATTTCACTCTCATAAAATGAGGCACATCAAGAGACTGTTTTCAGAATAAGGCATGGGGTTTTATTTGTGCAACACTCTAACAAAAAGGCTTTCCCAGATGTCAAATGAACAACATTCAAGTGTATATGGATATATATATGTAAGTGCAGCAATAATATCACACTTATAAGTAGTCAAATGCAACTGTTAAATGCATGGAATAAAATGCATGGAATAAAATACAAGCAGATAATAATATGGACGTCCACTGCAAGAAATCAGAAAGATATATACACTAAATACATCAGATGATTATAACCACTGAAGACTTGAATGTGCACACAGACACACTCACACTCGCACATCAAAGTCAATAATCAAAAATAAAACATCTCACACACTGCATCTTAGCCCACTCCAGACTGGGGGATTCACAGCTGGGGTTAAGAGCCTCAGCAAGCCGGGTTCCTCTTCTGAAGTAGACACGTCCGTCTCCATTCAGATTCCAAAATCCCAGTTTCCAAGTCAACAAACCCCAGTTTTATAATCTCAAAGCACTAGAAGTTTACGAAAGGTCCTCCTCTGCGCCAAGGAAACTTACTGGAGTTGGCCACTCTCCATGCAAGCATTCCAAAGGCCAAAGAGTTCTCGCGTATCCTTCTGTGCTCTCACATGTTCCAGCCCCTTATCTTAACGAAACTTTTCCAACAGTACAGAAAACAATCTCCAAAAACAACCTTGAACGTGAACAGCCTAAACGACTTGAGTAATCTGGGGAAGCCTGCCTGTGTGTGCAAAAGCTCAAGCTAGACAGTCAGAATTCAAGTTGCATGAGCGCATGTCAAGGCCAATAGTAAGAACATCATAATACTTCCCAATGTACAACACAATGCACATTTGTGCACCACTGCCTATAGCATCACACACTTCATCTCCCAATGTACAACATAATGCGCATTTCAGCACCACTGCTTATAACACTGCACTCCGAGGCCAAGAAGTACATTCCACATCTCTCTCGCTCTCATGCTTTCAAGTGCACATTCCACACGTTCTGTTCTTACCAAGGCTGTTCTACTCTGTGAAAGCACTTAGCCTCTGCTGAGTCATTCATTCAGGCTAGGGTAAAGTAAAATACCAAAAGTCAATTAAAACAATGGTAGTCAAAGGTCATCACGTTGTCCTAATACATGGGAGTTCCTCTGGCACTACACATGTGCAACTGCTGTCTATCAGGGCCCTGGTGACCCTGCCTGCTTCAGGGGTTTCAAAGTTATGAACCGGAACACTCTTTTGTTGTGTTTTTGGTTCCCTTATCTTGGTTGCCACATGGCAATGCTGTAACCTTACACTGCATTTGCATTCTCTTTCACCTTTGGAGTAATATAACGCTATGCGTTACTGCTACTCCTTTTTCGGGAGCATTAATTCCTATATGGCTATGCGGGTTTCTTCACCATTACCCCGTCAGGCGACTGCTTCTTGCGTGCTTTCGCCTTGGAGTGGTGTAACGCTCTGGGTTACCGTTCTTGCCTTCCTTTTCCAGGAGCGGTAATTCCTCTATTAGGAATTTTTCAGGTTAGGATGGTGTGCATAACCACTGTCCGTCAACAGTAGAGGCGCTAGCCTTCTGATTTTTGCAAATGGTTACTTCCTCCTCTTCTACTCTGTTATCTCATTCAGATTCTTGCCCCTCTGGGAACGGTCCCTTTCTTTTCTTGCCTCTACTTCCGGTAGTTGGGACTTGATTTTATTGTTATGGTCCCAGTTTGCCTATATGTGGCATGGTTGTGTTTCTCTATTGGCTGCCTTGTATTTTACATGCCTGCCATTTCCTTTCTTATGGATTAATTGCTACAAAATCCGTCTTCTGTCCTTCTGCGGTCTGGAAACGTTGTCCTACGTCATCTGGTCGCTTCTAATTGCAACATTTGTGGTCGGGTACGACTGCACTTGAGGTCCAGCACTGCATTGTGTCCTGGGGGTTCCTTCGGTTGCACCCCCTTTTCCTTTTTATGTTGCCTCCTTTTTTGGTGGTTTCCATGTACCTTTCTCTCCCATTCGTGACAGACATAAGGTTGTTTTCGATGTACTGTCCTACTCCATTTTGCTATGTTGTCATATCGGTGCTTCGTACCGTTATTTCTGTCATTCTCCATATTATTAGTATGTCTTTCCCTTGGGGTAGCGTAAGCTTTCTCTTACTCTCTTCCCTTTTTTCCAAGGGGATATAAGTGTATATCTAGAAACCCCTTGTGTATGTTAATAAGATTTATATATATATATATATATTGTCCAACAAACAGTCCCCAATTCAGCGCGCTCTTTTCCACAGCTGGTGCGTATGTCAAGGTCGGACTTAGCCTCGTAAATTATTAATCACCAAAGAATACATCGCACTCCTCCAGTCTTCTTCTTTAGATTTTATTGAGCATAAGTATCACCATAGCCCACCACCAACGTTTCGACCAAGAAATGGTCTTGTTCACGGTCTCGTGAGTCCACCTTCTATGTCCAATATTTATAGTTCAGCCATATCAGCCTATTATGAGGCATTATGGGACTTGTAGTGGATGGTTGCTTCAGATTTTTTCTTCATTTCAAATGTGAGTGTTTCCATCGGGGAATTACTCTCCTTTTGTTCCAATTCTATGTTTCGTCGTTTCATTTTTAAGAGTTGCATCACTTTTTTATTTTATAAATGTGAGTTCGCTCTTTTTTCATGAGGGTTTTATTTAGGTGGTATTTGTGGTATTTCTTTCCCAGATCGTCTGGATTTTTTCAGTGATTGCCACCTGTTTGATTTAGGTTACTGGAGTCGTCTCACTCGGTTATCTTTAGAGTTTAGTACTCTGTCGCTCATATACCCATTTACTCGCTAATGCAGACTCATTGTGGGCTAAGTGCCCATATCACTTGATTTCAGTCTTGTGGTGATAATTTCATAGATGGATGTGTACGTAAAAAACTGAAACTTGCCAAGTTCTTCTCCAAATCTGAGAATAGAGGAAATTTGAGCACAACTGAATAACAAAGTGAAGTGAACTTGAACATTGAGGACATCACTAGTCTCGCAACATCATATGATTTGATGCTCAATACAAACAATGAAGAAATGACTGAATTTCAAATATTGGAAGACCTGCAAATTCCCACTGACAAGCATGTCAACTCTGGCTTAAAACCTAAATCCAAGTTTTGCCCTGCCCTTAGTCCGGGCAACAAAATCGATCTATTTCATGATCTGGTAATTGCTGAACTAGAAACCATGCAAATGAAACAATTGATGGACGGAATGCTGGACAATGCAAACATTCACCCCCAGTCACAAGGATCTGGGTTAAATCCATCATTCTTTTGCTCACCACACCACCCCAGTTTGGACCCAGCCATTTGCAAATCAGTCTTGACCCTGTTCCTTGTGGGAACAGTCCAGCCCGAACTGCCAAGCCAGGTTCTCCCTGGACCGGAAACAAGCATCCTGGGACCGGTTTCAGGGCATCACCCTTATTCAGCCAGGCTAGCTTGAATCCAGTGGTGTAGTGAGCACGGGACCCACGTCTGGGCATACCCTTCCCACTTAGGGCGTCAAATGCAAATGAAACAATTGATGGACGGAATGTTGGACAATGCAAACATTCACCCCCAGTCACAAGGATCTGGGTTAAATCCATCATTCTTTTGCTCACCACACCACCCCAGTTTGGACCCAGCCATATGCAAATCAGTCTTGACCCTGTTCCTAGAACTAGAAACCATGGCCAATACAACAGATAAAAAAGAAAATCTATCTAAGGAGGAAAGAGCTGCACTGGAGGCTTTAAGCAGGAAGGAAGAAATAACAATCAAACCGGCCGACAAGGGCGGAAATGTAGTGATACTTAACACCAGCGACTACATTCAAGAAGCAATACGTCAACTAAGTGAAACCAAAAATTATAAAATGCTGGAAAGAAACCCGATTAATGACCTCCCAATCGAACTTGAAACCAAAATAAGGTCATGGAACAACGAAGGTCTCTTAAATGATGATGAAGCGTGCTTCCTCAATAACGACAGCCCTACAATGCCAACCATATACCTTCTGCCGAAGATACACAAAACTCTAATAAACCCTCCAGGACGACCAATTATCTCGAGTTGCAACTCCCTCTACGAGAATCTATCAATCTATGTCGACCACTTTCTTGCCCCGATGGTGACAAACTTAAGTTCATATATTAAAGACACTGGCGATTTCTTAAGAACATTAAACAACACTGGATGGCAAAAAGGGTTCCTCCTAGTCAATCGATGTAGTGGCACTATATACATCCATAAGTCACGATATAGGCATGAATGCAGTTAGCTATTTCCTAAGACAAAGAAACATTCAAGAGTTAAAGCATACATAAATGCTTATGGAGATGATCGAACTATGCTTAAAAAACAATGTTTTTCTCTTCAACCGCAAGGTATACGCCCAAAAATGCGGGACTGCTATGGGGATTTCTTTTTCTCCCAGTTACGCCAATTTAACAATGGGGTGGTGGGAGAAATTCATAGCGTGGAGTGAGGAAAATGAAACATACATGAAGAAGATAGAACTCTGGCTGAGATACATAGACGATCTCTTCGTGATATGGAACGGCAGCGTGGAAGAATTCCAAGAATACTTCGAGATCCTTAACAACAATTCTGTGGGGTTAAAATTCACATACAACACTAGCAGAAAACAGATTCAGTTCTTGGATGTAACAGTATACATCAACAATGACCAAATACATACAAAAGTAAACCGCAAGCCGACATCAACAAATAGCATACTGCACGGGACAAGCTTCCATCCTGAACAACTAAAGAGAAGCATCCCGTTCGGAGAATTCGTCCGAATGCGAAGAAACTGCTCAGAGGAGGTGGTGGTTGAAAAGATCTTTAAAGAAACAGAAGAAAGATTCATCAAAAGGCAATACAAATACAGGGATGTAAAACGGGGACAAAAAAGAGCAAGAAATATGTCCCGGACATCTACATTGGTAAATAAAGAACAACTTGAAGGAAAAATTGAACAAGACGACAAAATCAGAATGATTGACATTCAGCAAAGAGAGCCACAAAATTGTAAACATCTTACAGAAATTCTGGAGTGTCCTACAGAAAGATCCAGACATTGGGAAAAAAATAGGAACAAGACCCATGGTAACTTAACGTAAGGTACCCTCGCTAAAAGACAGACTAGTGAGAAGTAATTTCGTCAGCGAGAAACCCACGAACTGGCTAACCAAACAACAAACTGGTTTTACTCATTGCAATTAATGCAAAGCCTGCAAGATTGGCCAAAATACAAGGGAGATCAAGGACCCCAGAGGCAAAATGTTTACTATAAACGAAAAAATAACATGTGAAACCTCATATGTGGTCTATATGATCGAATGCCAGTGTGGTCAGCGATGCATCGGAAGTACTATCTGCCCCTTAAGAAAAAGAATTCTGGAGCATCTAAGGGCAATTCAGAATAAGGACTTGAACTATTCTATATCGAAACATGTACATACAAAACATACTACCAACTGGCGGAACATCAAATATTTCGGGATGATGACGGTGCCGAGAAATGAAAGAGGAGGGAATCGAACCCTGAAGCTGAGAAGATTAGAATCCCGTCTAATTGTCAGATTTAAAACGAAGTTTCCTTTTGGCCTGAACGGGGACGAAGAGTTACACATCCATCTATGAAATTATCACCACAAGACTGAAATCAAGTGATATGGGCACTTAGCCCACAATGAGTCTGCATGAGTGAGTAAATAGGTATATGAGCGACAGAGTACTAAACTCTAAAGATAAGAGTGAGACGACTCCAGTAACCTAAATCAAACAGGTGGCAATCACTGAAAAAATCCAGACGATCTGGGAAAGAAATACCACAAATACCACCTAAATAAAACCCTCACGAAAAAAGAGCGAACTCACATTTATAAAATATGAAAGAGGTGCAACTCTTAAAAATGAGACAACGAAACATAGAATTGGAACAAAAGGAGAGTAATCCCCGATGGAAACACTCACGTTTGAAATGAAGAAAAAATCTGAAGCAACCATCCACTACAAGTCCCATAATGCCTCATAATAGGCTGGCATGGCTGAACTATAAATAGTGGACATAGAAGGTGGACTCACGAGACCGTGAACAAGACCATTTCTTGGTCTAAACGTTGGTGGTGGGCTACGGTGATACTTATGCTCAATAAAATTTAAAGAAGACTTGAGGAGTGCGATGTATTCTTTGGTGATTAATAAATATATATATATAATATTTCAATGGATTATCCTAGAGCTCCTCCATTGTCTATAGCTCTTACCATGATTATTCTACGATATTTGTAGATTCCTCAGTGACTTTTCAGAGGTTCTGTGTACACTCTATGATCACTATGGTCTTCTTGGGTCAATTACTGGCATTTCTTCTTGCCATTACTAACTTCTCATCACACTATGGGTGTTATCTTGTCGACCCTTTGGTTGTTTCAGTTGTGGTCAACTTATATACCTGGGACAGATGCTGTCGGTCGAAACTTCTTGTTTCTCTTGTTGTATTTCTTTTGACATGCTGGACAGGTCAACCGGCATTCTGCTCCCATGGTTTTCATGTACAATTTTTCGACACCTGGTCCCTTATGCGGGACTTTTTTGTGACCAAGTTATTATGTGCTGGGCTTTTGTGACTGAGTGGAATACTCTCCTCAGTTGTCCCCTTCCCCTCTTGTTTTCTGATCGGGCTCATATTACTTATGCATTCTTGTAGTCCCAGTTCGCAGACCCTGTTCTGGGGATGGTATGGCTTGGGTATCTGATTCCAAAGTAAGGAATCTGCTGCTAGATGTCTCTATCGGATGACCAAGTTGCTTACCTTCGGTAACCATGTATCTGGCAGAGACAGGATCTGGCTGCAGATTCCTTGCGCCCCTCCCGTCCTCCCTGCGAACTATTTTTCATTCTTCTTCCTTCATATTGAGCCTGTGTTGGGATGTTTTCTTGCAAATATTCTTGTTGTATTGTAGGCTCATGGGCTATTCTACCTGGGGGTATCATGGCTGTGTTGCAGGTTCGTTCCTTCTTCATTTCTGCATACTCCTCTGTTCAGTATTGGTAGTACCTTTGGTGGTTATGTCTATCATTTGGAGTGATAGAAGAACATTGCTGTTCCTGTTTTCTGTCCTGAGTCTTCATGGACCTCTTGCATCCTTGACTGCTTCCTTCTTTCTTTTGCATTCAACAGATATGTGACACATGGTGTCTTGGCACACTGTTCCAATTGGCAGTTTTGGTATGTGGCTCTAGTCACGAAGAAACAGACGTCGGCATGTCAGCCGAGGAGTTATATGGACTCCGGATGTCACATCTGGGGACGACGTCGATGCGGAGTCACTCGACGCCCTCAGCCGGCGCGCGGACGTACTGCTAGGGAATAATGTTTCTGGATCCAGTCTGGTGCCTGGGGAGGATTCTAAAGTAAGGAATCTACCAGATGCATCATTACCGAAGGTAAGTAACTTGTTCATTACTGTTGTCTGTACTTTACTTGTTGACTTGTCTATGTGACATGTACATTATAGTCTTAAAATGCAATAATTACCAAACCGAGCTGCATAATATTTCAGGGATGTTTTCATACCGGTTTTAGGGTGAAAAGGCATTTTTTTTCTTTGCCATTTGTACAACGCACACAACTTAAGCATAGGAAAGTTGCTTTCTACCTGTGAACTTGAGTTATTTTCCTATTGCGTAACCTAAATTTCTGCGATATACTATCTTCAATAAAGGCACCGAGGTATTTATACGTGAGGCATTGCACCACAGACTTTATTTTATTCTTTTAAGACTGACCATGTCACTGTGTCGAAGTCTTTGCCAGACACATTATGGCAGAGACTGTGCCTTTTGGCACTGTGTGAGACATGGTGTTATAGCATTGGCGTACAACCAGTACCCATGGTATCTGCAGCCAAGACTCAGTCCTCCTTTTTGGCCTGATATTGGCAGTGATACTAGAGGGTTGACGTCCTGGAGAAAGGCACATAAACACAGCCCAAATAGTTGCTGAGAGGTGGGAATAGCTTGTGACCCTTGCATTTGGGAGGACTGAACTATGTCCACTCAGGTGAAAATGGTGTGAGTGTTCCACTATCTTCTGCGACGAACGTGGAACCCAGTCGCCAACTTCTAGCCTTTTTTGGGGGTCAGGGGGATCAGGAGTGGGGGGGAATGCAGGAGAGGGGGGGGAATGCAGCGCTTCATTTACTCCTAAATGCTGGGCTTTATCACTACAAGCTACACCACCAACTGCATGGATTGAAGCCCCCCTTTTTAGGTCTCGCCTAGCGCTGCTGCGTACATGCGCAGCTCGCTCGGCCAGATTTATTGCATATGAGTACTTTTAGAAAAGGGCTTTAAGCCCCGCCCCTCATTTCCATTGGGGAGCGTCAGCGTTTATGGTAAACGCTGGCTTCCCATTGGAAAGGAGGGTTTTTCGTTGCCTCCCTTTCGCTTTTTGCTCCGGCCCACCTGGACTGGCTCGCCTGCTTCACGGCTGTCGTGAAGACTTTTTTTATCTGCTTGTTTATTTAAAAAGCAGATAAGAAAAGTCTTCACGACAGCTGTGAAGCACACGAGCCAGTGCTACGGGCTTCCTGCAACCACGCTGCCTTCACGCCTGGAGCATGCACCAGTCGGCTCTGTGATTGGTTGGCGGCAGGCAGGCACAGAGCTCAGAGGCGCAAGGGGTCACAGGGAGGGCACGGGTATTCCGGCTGCTTCGCCTTCTACGCGTCGGCCCTGGTGACCCCCCAACCCCCTTTGTATCAGCGCGGCGCCCTTTCACAAGCGCCACGCGGGTTGTGGTTTGTGTGTTTTCGCTGCTCCCTTATCCCACTCTCACTGCTCTCAACCCACCCTCCTTTCTCCCCTTCCCTCCTCCCTTCCAGTAACCGGGCTCCAGCTTTTATTTTTTGTTATGAACTCTTCGTGAGTATTACGTGAAAGTCATTCAAGCGGTTCTGTCAAGATTAATTTAAAAAATAACGGGATATAGGAGAGAACAATATGCATTTAAAGTTGCACTACATTCAGTTAAGGGAAAAATTTGACTTGATTCCGGTGGCAGCCGCTTGTTTTACATCGCCTTTAGGCCCTTCACATTGCTTTGTGGTCCCAGAGAATGGGGTACATATTTTTTGGTGAGTAATGGTTAGAAATGCTTTGACTAAATGTATAAAAAGTTAATTCAGGCACCGTTATTTATTAAAACAGGCCTAATGCATTTCATAGTGTCTTTTATTAATTTATGCGTATTATTAAAAAAAACAAATCGCAGGAGGCGCACTCATAATTTCCCTTCACTGGAGTGCCCGACGGGGGGTGAGTGTATGGGGCATTCTGGAAGGGCCCGCCTCCATTGCTCATCCCTCCCGGCCCCTGAGTGCGTTGTTCTTATCTGAGACATAACTGAGTGAATAGCTGAGGATTTGCTACGCGAGAGTGGATTTAGTCAGATCTGGTCTGGACCTGATTGTGTTTGTTTTCCTCAGGAAGCAGGCAAGGTCGGGCTGGCAGGTCACCAGGCCATGTGCACAGAGAGAGAGTACAGCGCCACGGGCCCCCGCCGTTACAGCGCAGCGCTGGCCTTGCAGAGCCACGCGCTGCTCCGTTATACGGCACCGACCTTACCGTGGTTCACCAGCAACAGAGTGTATCTCTGGGAGTGCAGCCTCGGCCATGCAGGAACACGTCCGCCATTACAGTGCAGCACTGCAGTACATGAACCGTGCTACCGCTGCCCTGCAAGGCCTGGATGTGCAGTGCGCCTGGTCTCGCGTTTGTTGGCTGCCACCACAGCACGCCCCACCCCCACCGGATTCATGATGGCTGAAGCCAGGGCTCTTAAGTGGGATGAAAGAACTAGAGGGTCTCTCCAAGGGGCGTGGCCGATGTAATTAGGGCGTGGCTTAAAAAGTAATCTAAAACTGAGCTGGTGACTGGTAATTTGCTGCTTCTGTCATTGCATCCAGATATATAATACATGTGACATTCCACCTACAGCAAGACAGGACTATTGGCTTTGCCAGTGGGTGTTAGTTGCATAAGATAAATACGCAACAACTTTATCTTCGTTGTATAGAATATTGAAAATGCGTCGGTGCTGAAATGATGAGACTGTAAAAGAACTATAACGAGTCTCTTTCAAGTTGCACTGCTGCAGAGTTCAGATTTATTTGTTCGGTGAGGGCTAAAACGGAGAGCCCGATAGGGACCCGTCTCAGCATCTTTTTTTTTTATTTTTATTTTTTTTACAACTGCCGGCGCTGAGCATTGGCATGACCCGGCCCACTTAAAACCCTGGCTGAAGCCTACTACTGTAGGGCACCTATGGTTTTTGCCCCAGCTTCACAACGCAGTAATTCAGTTCCTCGCGGCCGCGCCACTGATGTGAAGCGCTGTTCAAATACACAGTGCAGTCCTGTTCACTGGAACTTGCACACGTTCTCTGCACTCAAACATGAAAAGCGAGGGACTTAATTCAGGCACCGTTATTTATTAAAACAGGCCTAATGCATTTCATAGTGTCTTTTATTAATTTATGCGTTTTATTAAAAAAAAAAAAAAATCGCAGGAGGCGCACTCATAATTTCCCCTCACTGCAGTGCCCGACGGGGGGTGAGTGTATGGGGCATTCTGGAAGGGCCCGCCTCCATTGCTCATCCCTCCCGGCCCCTGAGTGCGTTGTTCTTATCTTGGACATAACTGAGTGAATAGCTAAGGATTTACTACGCGAGAGTTGATTTAGTCAGATCTGGTCTGGACCTGATTGTGTTCGTTTTCCTCAGGAAGCAGGCAAGGTCGGGCTGGCAGGTCACCAGGCCATGTGCACAGAGAGAGTACAGCGCCACGGGCCCCCGCCGTTACAGCGCAGCGCTGGCCTCGCAGAGCCACGCGCTGCTCCGTTATACGGCACCGACCTTACCGTGGTTCACCAGCAACAGAGTGCATCTCTGGGAGTGCAGCCTCGGTCATGCAGGAACACGTCCGCCATTACAGTGCAGCACTGCACTACATGAACCGTGCTACCGCTGCCCTGCAAGGCCTGGATGTGCAGTGCGCCTGGTCTCGCGTTTGTTGGCACAGCATGCCCCACCCCCACCGGATTCATGATAGCTATTCACTGTTATTCTTGTTTGAGGTCCCGCCTGCAGACCGCTTCAGCTGGATCTTGTTGAAAGGCCTGTTTTATACAATCCCAACACATACTTGGGTCAACCTGCTGCTTCTCATGTTGCGAGTATATCGGTGTTCTGTATCAGTGGCGTATGTCTTTGTCGGTGGCACTTTTAGTGTTGTGTATCTCTCAGTCTTCTCTGTCAGTGACTCTGTGTGTTGGTGGTTTTATGTGTGTATGTATGAGTGACACCACAGGTGTCAATGCAGTTCTATAATATGCCTAATAAATATGTTATCTTTCACCCACGATAATGTAAAGCATAACTAAACAAGCATTAAAAATGCAATAGGTCTCGCCTTTCATTAAGTTAAAGCCATTTGCTTTGCTATACAATACCATTAGCAAAGCAAATGGCTTTAACTTAATCAAAGGCGAGACCTATTGCATCTTCAATGCTTGTTCATATTAACTGTTGGCACTAAGGTGAAACCATATGAAGCGAGCCCCATTGGTTGTTTCCAGAGGTTAACTTGGCCTGAACTTTTTGAATTAAAAATATAATTTATAATTGAGCTCCTTTAGATCGTTGCTCATGGCAATTTTGTTTGATTACAGCACTTCCTCCCTGCCGCTAAAAAATAAACATATTGCTATATAAAGCCAGTTACAATAGAATCTCGCAGCACTTTTTCCTGCAGGATGAGCAAAGACATTCTTGCATATTATTTATGTTGGAATGCTCCGTTACTAAAACACTGTACTGAAATGGATGTAAAGCATTCTGCTGTGTATTTAAAACTTTTAACAGGCACGCTCTATAATAGAAAGGTCAAAGTGTCTGCTTTACCTGCATCTTTAAACTATAATATTCTGTTTAAATTACTCTAAACTGCTTATACTTTTATGCTCTAATTTAATATTCTTACAGTTAACGAAGCAGCTTAGTTTCGGTCTAATTTAATGGTCCATTTGAAATAAATATCTTTTGTAATGGATGTGTAATTCCGTACTAGTTACTGCCATCCAAATATTTTATGAATTCAGTGCATGTCTCACTCCAATTTCTTCTTTTTTCCTCCTTGGATAAAGTAGATACTATGTTGTGTATACTGCTTAGTTACGAGAACCAGTTTTTCCTTGAGGGTCAGGTTTCTCTTATCCGCATTCTATGATGAGGGTTACGCATTCCCGACTGCCATCAGACCAACGATAAACGGAAAATACCTCGGTTACATAACTGCTGCATATTCATGACTATCCACCTGGGTATGTATGAGAAGTTGTGTATTATATGGTGTGGTTGCGCGACATCACCTTGTAATACACTAACAATACCGACTCATGGGGGGGATCCAGTCAGGCTCGTTTGCAAAACCTTAGCTCAACCTTGGGTAGCTTTGTTGTTGAGCAGTCAGACTTAAACAAAGAAACAAGTTTAAAGCATTTAGCAGCACCAAAGCAACGAAATAAGGTGACACAGCCCCCCAAAAAATGTACACCAATTTGTAAAAATAGATTTTATTTTTATGAATATTTAGACACCAAAATGAACAAAATCCATAAGAGGGTTCCTATGATATACATTTTTAAGTAAATTGTAAATTACGGGGGCACTAGAGAGCCCATGGCAAGATGGCCGCACATTAGTGTAGCTCTGCTGCCCGGGAAGTTTAATCCGTCATCTATCCGCCAATTCATATGACATCCGCTCTTTAGGGGAGCATATCATCTAGGGGACACTCTGCATTAAATAGCCGGGGCAGATGGCTGAGCGTTGCCCGTGAGAATGGGTCGGCTGTGTCGGAGTGTTCGTGCAACAAGAAAATGGTGGCTCCTAACCATTGTATCATCATTGACGGACATGCGGCCCCCAGCTGAGAGATTAGTTCTACAGGCTGAGACCAGTGTACAATATCAGTGGCTGATACGGTTAAGTGGCCATTGGCGGCAAGAGATCTACTCCCTGCGGCTGTGCTCTTGCGCCACGGTACTCAGCCTAGCGGAACAGCACACATGCTAGGTGAGGGCCACGAAGGCCGCTGTGTGGAAGGCGGGCCCACAAATGGCAGCAAGAGCGGCTGCTGCTGCATGCTCTTATGAACATACCCCAGGTGCTCTCGATTGCCTGCCCAGACTGAGAGGAAACTTGCGCTGTGTGTGGTAGGTTAGAGCTGCTTGGTGGTGCTTGGAACCCTGGCTGGTGCGCTGGTGAAGCAGGGGTTGGACTTGAGGGTCCCAGAACATCCGAGGCGGTGCATGCGTGGCCCGCACAGCCTGCACAATGGAATGAATGCGGTGAGCTTCTTTTGTCAAGCTGATTGTCAACGCAGCAGATTCCCCCGCATTGCTTGTGGAGAGGCATGCCATTAAGTACTGAATGCTTCAAACTGACCAACCTAGATGAATTTCGTATTGCACAGTCTCTACTGCAGCCCATCTGGCGGTATTGGCACTGTTGCGGTAGCTGAGTGGCAGGGTTAGATTCTGACCGCTGGCGCGCGGCGCAGCTCTCTCGCTGCTACAATAATGTGCCCCCGCTGCGGGTGGAGGATTTGGGGGCCTGGACAGAGCTGATTGGTGCCTGGTTGAATATCAAACAACCCCGATTTGAGATGCTGAGCTGCTCCCTTATCAGGCGCTGACCCCACCCTCCCCACACTCTGGAACTTACATCTCGGCAGGGCCTTGACCATTCACGGTAGAAGACCACGTTGGTGTGGCGCTTGGGACACAGTGCTTTAGGCCAGATCTACATGATTGACTGTCGCAGCATTCCTGGCCATGGGGCTCGTGGCTGCATCATCACCGCAGGCCTTGATGCTGTGATCTCAGCTGCATAGGAGTGTATAGCACACGGGCACGAATAACTGCATCACAAGAGCGGCTTACAATGTCATCGCAGTCGTGACCCGCTGTTTGGAATTGATTGCGACCAGTAGCTTGTCTGTGGCGAGGTCACATAGGTTGTTCATAATAGTTACTGCCATACCTGCATCTCTGGCTAACATGGAAAAAACAGACAAACAACAGGCACGACTCGCGTTTGAGTCCAAACGAGCAACCAGACCACCACGTTATGCGCACTCACTCAGAGCAGGGGCCACCATCACAGACCAGTACCTCCTTGGAGACCACTTTACTCTCCATGCAACAGAGTCTACAATCGATTGGTGGGAAAATTGATGCTCTAAATATTAGAATGGACAATATGGCGGCCAATCTTGATAAGCATGCATCCTGCCTGGCCACGGCGGAACAGCACATATCTGGTACAGAAAATGATAATACAACACTAACCACCAAACAACTCAACATGCACAAAGTATTGGCAATAATCCAGGCTAAGAATGAAGACTTAGAAGCTCGCTCATGTCGCAGTAATCTTCGCATAACTAACTAGCATTCCGGAATCTACCAATACTGGTTACTAGAAAACAATGTGGAATCCATGTTGATGGAAATATTTGGATTCGAGCAACCATCCTCAGTGTTAATTGTGGAACGAGCTCATAGAACACTGCAGACGCAACCTCCTCCTGGAACTGCCACATGGCCGATTATAGCCAAGCTGCTAAACTATCAGGACCGCGATATAGTACTTCGTCTCTACAGAGAAAAAGGCTCTATTCAATATCGGGGCAATAATGTCGCTTTTTACCCTGATTTCTCTATGGCAGTGCAGGTTGATAGGCGAGAATACTTTCAGGTCAAAAAGACACTACAGGTGGTGGGAGTGTCCTATGCCATGCTGTACCCCGTCCGCCTTCGAGTGGACCTTGGTGGCACGCAAAATAAAATCTTATTGCCGAAAGCGGCTATGGATTTTGAATGATTGATGTAGCTTGCAATTCGCCTTAATCACGGTTATGCGTTGTAATGTATATACATGTCATCTGATTTCTATGGGATGTTTTGAAAATGTTAGTGTCCCCAGATGTAGCCCCCCACACAGTATGCACTTGTGCTGACTGCTTTCAGTCAGATGTCTGGTCACCTCCGTCCACCTGGAAAGTGTTTCGGCCTCTAGCTGCCCTACGATGGTGTACCCCGCCGGTCTACAATACAGTCCACAAGTTTACTTTGGATTATACTAATTGTTATTTGATAAAATGTTTGATATTTCTCCTCAAAACTGGGATGGCTTTGGCATATTTTCAATGCTGGATTGGGTGGGGGGTAGGTATGTTAGCTGGTTGAGATTCCATGCACAGGCCTCAATCACGATGGCCCATGTGCAGTAACCCCACGCGCCTCTTCTCATCTACATGTCCTTATGTGGTTGGATCAGTGTGAAATGGCTCATCGGGTAGGCCAGATCAACCTGCTCACATGGAATGTACGTGGTCTCAATAACCCCAAAAATGTTTGGCAGGTCCTTGCTTATTTGGACCGCCACCACATACACATGGTTCCTCCAGGAGACACGCCTCAGGGTGCAGTTGGCCAACACTTTGGGAACACGATGGGCAAATGTGTGAATAGCCTCCTTGTATTCTTCTTATTCCAGAGGCATCTAATTAAGAAAGGTATACCATTTGGTATTGCACCCTTTGAGACAGATGACCAAGGCAAATATGTTATTGTACAAGATAATTTTGGAAGCACTATTACCTTTATGAATTTATATGGACCCAATATAGATGACCCTGACTTATTCAATAAAATATGGAAAGCTTACATAACCTGAAGCCCTCTGCAATTCTCTGGGGAGGGGACTTTAACATTCATTTAAACCCTGCATTAGATAGGTCTGCTACCGCAGATTGGCAAGATAAACACTCTGCTCAGATACTAAGGGAGGGTATGGAGGACTATGGCCTCATAGATATATGGCGTTGTCGTCACCCAGAGGAACGAGAGGGCACTTTTATATCAACTATACATAATATGTGGTCTCGCTAAGATTACTGGTTGGTGACGAAAGAGGCGAGTGCATGGGTTGTAGGTGTACGTCACCTGCCAAGAACGCTCTCAGACCACTCCCCAGTTCTGCTGTCACTCGCTTTCTCCGACTTATACACCTAGGCCTTTTCAGTGGAGGCTTCAAGCCTCAGCCCTATTGGATGCGGTGTTCTGAGATGCCCTGCGCACGGCAATTATGCAATACTTTGAAACCAACAAGGGGTCTGTAGAAGAGGTGGGCGTATTATGGGAAGCTTTTAAAGTTACTATTCGTGGGGCATGCATCAGACTTTGGGCTGAAATACTGAAGTTTATGCGCTCTCGCCATCATTATCTTGAGACCACCTTACAAACTCTAGAAAAATCCTGTGAAGTCCAACCCAACCCTGCAACATTAGCAGCTATCAGAACACAACTAACCGACTACAACTAACCGACTACAACGACACAGCGGACCAAGAGGTGGTTTGGCATATGTCCAGATGTTGGGTGGCAAGAACATACGGGGAGGGAGATCGCCCTGGACGTAGCCTAGCAGCTAAGATCATGGAGCCCTGGGCCTGCACTTGCCTTGTGACCATTACTTCTCCTGATGGTAATATGTATCATGATACCCCGTCTATTATAACTAACTTTGTGGAGTTCTACGCTAAACTGTACAGTGCCCACTCGTCAGCAACAGAGCAAGAAACCGCAATGTATCTAAACGATGTTGCGCCTGTCTGGCTCTCACCTGGGCGCAGAGAATTCCTTGTCCAAGCAATATCTGAAGAGGAGATAAAAGATTCAGTATGCATGCTCCCGAATGGAAAGGCCTCTGGGAGCGATGGGCTCCCTAGTGAATTGTACAAGACATACTCCGATGTACTAGTGCCTCACCTTTAGAGACATGTATCAGGCAGCCTATGACAAACACGCTGCCACCCACATTAAGGGAAGCTCTAATAATAACACTTTTGAAGCCTGACAAGGTGCCTGAGAGTTGTGACTCTTTATCACCCGTTGTCATTAATAAATACATATGTCAAAATTCTTGCGACAATCCTTGCGGCCTAACTACAAACTCTACTGCCCTCGCTAGCACTGCCAGACCAGTCGGGCATTATCCCTTCCTGATCCACCACCCAAAACCTGTGTACACTTTTCGCAGTCCTTCATCAATTGGACCCCTCAGTTCGGGTGGCGGTGATATTTCTTGATGCCACTAAGGTTTTTGATTCTATACAATGGCCTTACATGTTCACGGTTCTGTCCAGGATGGGTATGCCACTGGCTTTTTTGCGATGGATCCTTTTATTGTAGAAGGATCCAGTGGCATTCGTCCGCGTTAATGGCTTTACGTCGGAAACACTACTCATCTATAGAGGGACATGGCAGGGCTGTCCATTATCACCAATTTCATTTGCTCTGGCACTGGAGCCGTTGGCCAGTGTAATCAGATAAAGACCTGCTGCTGCCTTGTGCTTCAGCCAACGCCCTTTAGCCATACCATTATATGCGGATGATATGCTGATATATGTACGTGACCCAGATACTAATTTGGCACCAGCGATCCCGGAGTACATAAAATACGTATGGTACTCCGGACTGAGTATAAATTGGTCTAAATTGATCATCTTTCCCTTCATCTAATCCACGAAACCGTACGTTCTGGATTATCCACTAGAATGGTGTGCAGATTCTATTAAATACTTGGGGGTGTGGGTGCACAGGGACCCTGAGCTAGTTATCCAACAGAACTATGGCTCTGCCATCTCGGAACTAGAGGACCAGGTGACTTGATGAACACGTCTTCCTCTGGTTCATATATAACAGACTACGAATGGCCATGAGGGCTCTTTACCCCTTCTTTCTACAGGAACCGCCAGCTCTGGGGTCCTTACAAATCCTCCTCCTCCTCACCTGTGCTGACCGCAAGAAACTCATCACTAAGTTATACAATGCCTCACAGCATGAGCAGGTCGAGACCATGAACTCTGCGTTACATAAATGGAATTCTATTTTCGAAAATCAGCTCACACCTGCTGATTGGTAATTCTACTGTGCCCTGATGAGTAAACTAACCTTAAATTGAAATTTGAGGATTATCCACTTCAAATACCTATAGCAGGTATATTACTCCCCCCTTCAATTATAAAGATATGGGTTTCAGGTGGATGCGACATGCAGCCGCTGCGGTGACCCTGCTGCAGATTTTCTGCTCTTGGTCTTGTTCTGCGGCCCCATATCCTATTATTGGACACAGGTCACACAAACCCTTTCTGACATGGTGATGGAGCTTGTCGATTGCGCCCCTCAGGTGTGTCTACTGAGCCTAATTAAGTCTCTCCCACCCGCCAATAGAAATTTGCTTCAGTGGCACTTACTTGCCAAACGTAAAGTGTCTATTCACCAGGGGGCGGGCGGGGGAGACAGACTCCCTAGCCTGCGGAGTGGCTTAAAGATATGTCATATTGTAAAGTCCAACTAGATACTTATGAAGAGGAGCTCCCATGGGCCTCAAGACCCAAAGACTTTTGGGGCCCTTACACGTCTTATTTGCTAACAACTTCAAATGATGATCTGGCTTGAGTATTGTTTTTGACATTGATGCGTGAGGGCTTGGGGGGATTTCGTGGGACATGGCTACCTTGCAGCGTATTTTCTATCGAATTGGGAAGTGTAATGGAATCTGTTGTAATGTTATGATAGTTTACTGTTTGAAAATCAAAATAAAAGTTAAAAAAAAAAAGTAAATTGTAAATCACTGCTTTGTATGCAAAATTTCAACAAGCATTTGTAAAACTTTTATGAAGTTGTGCTTGGCTATTCTGGCCCACTTTGGGTGACCACCTCCAGCATGAGGGTCACGGGGCCAGTAAGCAGTTGAAGGAGAGTTACCTTGTCACCAAAGCAGTCTCAAGTCCAGTTCCAGGTTCTGTGGATTAACTGCCATATACTTCAGTGGAGTGGTCCTCAAGCAAGTGATACAGAACGTTGACGATGCTAGGGATGATGTGTAGGTCAAATGGGGTCTTTCTGGGGCTACACCTCAGGCCATGGTCCAGGTGGGGCAACTTTGGCAACAGTGGTTAATGTCCTTCTAAGTCTTCTTCGGTCCAGCAAAGTCCAGTTGCCATTGGACCGCTGGTCTCAGCGAATCCAGCAGATCCCTTTTGTGAAGGCTAGTGGCAGTCTTGGGTGACCAGACTAAACTCCAGTGAGTCTCTCAGGCCAAGCGGACTCATATGCAACTTTTGAGCGTTGGGGAGTTGGTCGTCCGGGCTGCACATCGGCGGTTAGAGGCGATCAAGTGATTGTGGCTACTGACTAGCCAGAACGAGCTTAGTCCGCTTTTGTGGCCCTGGTGCTGTAACAGTAAGTCTGCCAACTCAGTCTTGGCGTTCACTTCTGTTTGGTGGCAACTTTTCCACGAGCCAGGCACCACAAGCACAGTCCTGTTTGCTAGCCCAAAGATCAGCATCGGTCCAGTGGTTGGTGCAGCCTCTCTTGCTAGGGCCAGGGAACAGCAAGGCAGTCCTTCGGTCCTCTCTCCAGTCCAGATGTGATCTGAAGTCTGGGTGCCATATTTATGCCAGAAAGTAGGTATGGGGGGGGAGGCGGGATGCAGCGGTCACTAGCCAATGGGCTACTAGGTGCTTCCCCGCCCAATAACGTTTCTGCAGTGTGCGGCGTCAGCTATCCCAGAATGCACTATTCTGCCCACTGCCAAGATGGCAGAACCCCTCTCTGTTTGTGAAGCTTGTTAGCTCACCCTAGAGTTGTGACTACCTGGCTGCTACACACCCATGGAAAAACTGGTTTGGCATCTGGTCTCCCCTCCCTGTCCCCGATGCCAATCAGTCTAGCTGAGCAAAGCCAGTCTCATGTGTGTCCACCATTTGCCCTTCAAAGGCTGCTTCCCATTTGAAGCTCCCCTTTCACATTCTGCGAATGGCTACTGGAAAACTAGGGCAACAGTGTGTCAACTTTCTAAAGTTGCCTTATACTCAAAAGTTACATTCGGTTCATCCAGTTGGCTTTAATGTAATGATTATTTTGATACTTTGAAGTACCAATTTTAGTAGTCCCATTCAGAAGTTAGCACAGCTGAGTTGTCAGCGTGTAAGAACCCTGCACTCGTCAATGAGGCTATTAGCCTTTCCACAGTGAAAATGACAATTTGGGGTTTTCTCTGTTAGGACATATAAAAGCACAAGATCTACATTTTTGTTGTTGCAATATTTTTTGAGGAGTAGTAAGGATACACAACATGAACAGACTTCATCCTTCACGCAGGTACAGTAACCATATAGGATAATAACATGGATGGTAAGTATATTATATTTAACGATAGACGGTGGGGAGGGGTTGGGAGGGGGGGGGAGACTGGGGAAGAGGTGCCCGCCTAAAATAGGGAAAGGAGCGAATATGTGGGGAGTGAGCTGGGTGCTCCCTGGGTTGGTGCTCGCCTATATACAATCCCGGGCGGCATTAATAACCACAGAGGAGAGGGTGTGTGGTCCAGGTATTTAAGCATCCATCTACAGGTGATGAGTTACCAGCTATCCGGTGTCCGTGCCTCTGATAACGGGTCCGCTCCCCCATGTCGCCATCGGGGACGTCCTAGGCGGCACCTGTTCACGGTCTAGGGGACAGGGGGAGTGTATTTCTGGGAAGACAAACGTGTATAGTATGGCAAGGGTACTGGGGTAGTGGCGGTATATGTGGAGCTGAGTACTTTTGTGTAATTGTGGTGTGTGTGAACGGGGTGTGCGGTAGAACATGTAGGTGGGAAGGAGGTGTGGTTGATGATGGAGAGCAGCCATCACTGCCATGTCCACTACCATTGATGTAGGCATAAGTCACTGCTGAAATGGGTGCATGTCGCGGGGGTAGTGGGGGCGGTGGGGTGTGCTATACTATCCGGCAGTGTCTGTGGTCTCGTCCGCTGCCATCAGGGTGAAAAAGGGGGTCCCTTTACCAAGGGTCTGCATGACAAGGGGAGGAGGAGGGGGAGTGGGGTGAGGTTGGGAGGATTGTAAGGGGGTGATCACAATTGGAGGTATAGGAGGGGGGAAAGCAAAGATAAGAGAGCGGGACTGATGCTAGGAATGACACTGAAAGTGACAGGGCGACGCAATGGAGGGGGAAGTGAGGGGTGGATAGATGGAGGAAATCTTTGGTGGATGGCCGGCGCAGGGTGCGCAAGGGAGGGGGGAGTGTGGGGTCACGTGGGAGTGTGTAAGCTGACCATAGCGCGGGAGGGGGGGGGTGGACTGGTGTTTATAGTGGCGTTGCTCAGTACGATCCGCGCGTCTTTTGGCTGTTGCTGTTACTGTGGAGGGGATGGAGGTGAGGATGTGGGGCAGATGGGAGAGGGGAGGCCCAAGTCCCCTGGTGTGTGGCTTCCACCATAGTCATCCTCTGCGCGCAGGAAGGGAACAGATCGGACTGGTCTTGTAGGTTGTAAATGACTCGTTCATGTGAGGCGGTGTGGATCATGGCCACTAGCCAGGCCTCCTGTGACGGTGGTGTCAGTGACCTCCTTTGTCGAAGGATACATATTTTAGCTGTAGCCAGTGCCCTGTGGAAGAGACGGCGTTGCGTCTTCGATAGCTCTGGCGAGTGCCGTAGGTCATGGAGAAGAATAGCTGAGGGGGTGAGCGGTAGGTGGAGGGGCATAGAGGCGCCCAAGACTTGGCCTACATAGGACCAGAAGGGCTGTATCGATGGGCATTCACATAATGTGTTGTCGCAGCGGGTATTCGTGCATCTCCAGCAGTTTGCATGTGGGAGTAGGCCTGCTCTGTTTAGTTTCATTGGTGTCCACTGCCAGTCATGCAGGGTCTTAAAAAGGCATAACTTCAGTCGTGTCTCCCTGGTGCCGCTGTCCAGGGCCACTAGGACTTCCACCCACTCATCCTCCTCGTAGGAAACTGATAATTGGGCTTGCCATCTGGTACAGAGAGCTTGTGATTGCGGTTTTTTGAAAAGGTAGGAGGTGAGTACACCATATAGTCCAGACATCACCCCTTTGTGTTTCCCCCACACATGGAGATACAACACCACTAATGTGGCCGTCGTGGGCACAGGCATTTCCTCAAACAGTGTTGCAGTTGGATGAATCACCAGGATTGTGGTGCGGGGAGGCCAAACTCCTCCCTTAGCTGTGTAAACGATTTGAGGTCTCCATTATGCAGGAGCTGATCAATAGTGTGTAAACCGGCTGCCTTCCATCGGGGCCAGGATAGACTCTGCCCATTGATGCGTATGCCGACATTCCCCCATAAGGGGGCTTTACCGTGGAGCTGTGGATTCGACCCTAGCAAGCGATGTACGCGCTGCCAGGCCTCATGCATAGCAGATATTACCGGGTCGGTGGGGGTCCTGCTGGCATGTCCCCGTCACGTATAAAGCAGAGAGGCCTATGTCTGCAGATAGGAAGTGCCGTTCGATGTGCACCCATTGTGCGGGTCTGGGACCCCCAGCAGCATATACGCCAATTGGGAGAGAAGACCTACATTTTAATATTCAGCACCCTGCCATAGGACTCAATAGTAGGGGTGGGTGAAATGTTCCGCCTGCGGAATTGGTGGAATTTTGACGACTCCGTGTTACTCTTGTAACGTGGAGTTCCGGACAAATTCCTCCAATTTGACTTGGCAAAGTTTTTTCTCGCAAGCAGCTCCAGAAAGGTAAGTTGGTGAACGAGGTTTAGCGTCCCGAAGCGATTTCCCATTGCTAAGGAGGACATCTGGCAAGATTTTTCTAACGCAGGTAGTTGTGCACAGAAGGCTGCCGCTAGAGTAGAAAATCTGCTTGAGCGGCAGCAAAATCAATTCTAGTAGCTCCACCCTCTGGCCAGCTGCGTGGGGCAGTTTGCAATCCCAGCTCTAAATCACAGCACAAAATGCCTAGTTCGTCCACCCCTACTCAATAGACCTGCTAAAGCAGCATATGTTGGTTGTGTGTGTGTGTGTGTGTGTGTGTGTGTGTGTGTATGTATGTGTATGTATGTGTATGTATATATGTGTATATATATATATTCACTGAAAAAACCATAGGTTTCAGGTACGTTATAGTTAGAAATTAGCATTTAAAAAACCTTACAAATTCACTGAAAAAACCATAGGTTTCAGGGACGTTATAGTTAGCTGGACATTTCACTCTTACAAAACCATAGAAATTCCACCGTTATAGTTAGTTCAGCTAACTATAACTCACGCACCCGCAATGCACTGCTCATGACGTCACATATTACATCATTCATGACATGAAATGATGTGAAATGATCGTGAAATGTCCAGCTAACTATAACGTCCCTGAAACCTATGGTTTTTTCAGTGAATTTCTAAGGTTTTTTAAATGCTAATTTCTAACTATAACGTGCCTGAAACCTATGGTTTTTCAGTGAATTTCAAAGGTTTTGTAAATGACAATTTTTAAATGTATTAATTGTTATATTTATTTTTTTGATACTGATTTACTACATTTTTTTAAACTATTTATTTTTAGATATTTTATTTTTTTAAATACATTGTAATTACATTATACATTACAAAATATACTTTCTCAGAATGAATTACATTAGTTTAAATACTTTGCAAATAGGCAAAAAACTTTTAAGTACAGTAGTTACAGTTGTTGCAATGGGCAACACAATTTCAAACACAATGCAACATTGAGCTCAATGTGAATTTCAAGTTAAATGCAATTAGTTACTTTATGGATTACTTTTCTAACCACAGGACTGGATCCTAGATTCAGTCCTGGGACATCTCCTGTAAACAGTTGAGTAAAAGCGTTTTGGTTACAGTCGTGATTTTTAAGGAATATTATTGTATTTTAAAAGTTGACACTTAGAAACTTTTTCACATAGAATCACCAATGTTATCCTATGGGAGGAAATTCACTTAGCAGGTAAGTAGTGATATCGTTACTTTTTCTTACTCAATGGTGGATCCAGGATCCAGCACTGGTGCATCTCCTGTAAGCAGTTGAAAGAATGCGTTTAAGTCATACAGGCGATTTTTAAGGAATATTTGTAGTTTGTGAAAATCGACACTTTGAAACTTTTCTGCTGAAAACCAGACAATGGATTCCTATGGAAGGAAATACAAGTTACTGGTAAGTACGGTTAGAATTACTTTTCAGGGTCAGTGCTGGGCTAAAAGATGCAGCACTGGGTTCTCTCCTGATAACAGGTGAGTAAATCGGAATTCGGAGTTCGGCTGATTTTAGAGGAATATTATAAAGTTCCAAAACTCCACACAGAAGAATTTCCAAGTGAAACCAGTCAATGTTAGCCTATGGAAGGAAATTCAAGTTACTGGTAAGTACGGTTAAAATAACTTTTCAGGATCAGTACTGGGCTCAAAGATGCAGCACTGAGGTCTCTCCCGATAACAGGTGAGTAAATCGGAATTCGTAGTTAGGCTGATTTTTAGAGGAATATTTGCACAATGGTGAAGGAAGGGGGTGGGGCCTGAAGTGACATGTCTGCAAACACGCCCTGTGGCGCGTTTTAAGTTGGAGAATTAATTCCTCCTCAATCCCGAGGGTCCCTAGGGGCCAACTGGCCCACCAGATACCTCCAGTATGCGCCAGAGAGCTGCGTTGCAGAGAGGTGTTCAGAGGCCACGCCCCTTTTACAACACTCTGCAACGCAGCTCCGTGGCGCTTACTGGAGGTACCTGGTGGTCTAGTTGGCCCCCAGGGACCCTCAGGATTAAAGAGGATTTAATTCCCCATCTTAAAACGCGCCACTGGGCCTGTTTGCACACATGTCACCTGAAGCCACGCCCCCTCCCTTCACCACTGTGCAAACACGCCCCGTGGCGCATTTTAAGTTGGGGGATTAAGTCCCCTTGAATACTGAGGGTCCCTGGAGTCCAACTAGCCCACCATGTACCTCCAAAAAGCGCCACAGAGCTGTGTTGCAGAGAGGTGTAAAAAGGGGCGTGGCTTCTGTACACCTCTCTGCAACGCAGCCCCCTGGCGCATACCGGAGGTTCCTGGTGGGCTAATTGGCCCCCAGGGACCCCAGTATTCAAGGGGAATTACTTCCCTTCTTAAAACGCGCCAGGGGCGCGTTTGCAGACTGCTGCAGGGAGGGGCGGGGCCTCCAGCACAATGCCGGTCTTTTTTTTTTTTTTTTTGCTTTTTTCTGCCCAGGGGGTCCTTGTGCAGACCTAGGGGGGTCAGGGTGTTTCTACCCTGCCCCCTTTGTGCGTTTTACGCACTTGTTTCTTGTGCTTTTTTTTTTTTTTTAATCGGCGAGATCCGCGCACCAAGAGCGCATCCCGCCGTTTAAAAAAAAAAAAAAATGCTTTTTTCTGCCCAGGAGGTCCTAGTGGGACCCACTGAGCAGACCTAGGGGGTCAGGGTGTTTCTACCCTGCCCCCTTTTTGCGCTTTGCGCACTTGTTTCTGTCCCTCGGTTCTACCGAGGGACAAAATGGCTGCCAACACTTCCTGATTTGGAGTGTTGACAGCCACTTCACAGCCAATTAGCATGCAGCTCGTGATCGGGAGGGTACGCGGACCCTACTCGGCCATAGATATATATGTGACTTTACTTTTGATTTTCTCAGGAACTACTGAACGGATTTACACCATTTAAGCAAAAGGCACGACACTGAACCAAGGGCTACCTCTTTGCCAAATTTGGTGTAATTCCGTTCAGCAGTTCGGGCTGTAGCTGCGACTAAAGGTTCCTATGGAAAAATGAATGGGGAAAACACGTTTTGGGACCCTTCTTTTTTCTCGGCCCCCGCTTGACGAATCACCCCGAGACTTTGAGGATAGGAGCGGACCGGAGCGCCCCAACAAGTTGGAAACTTTCGCGAAGATTCGTCAACCGGCGCCAACGTTATTTCAAATAGAATGTTGCGGATTTCCTATGGAAAATAGGTCCTAACTATAACTATCTACTGGCGACCGCCAGTAGATAATATATATTCACTGAAAAAACCATAGGTTTCAGACACGTTATAGTTAGAAATTAGCATTTAAAAAACCTTTGAAATTCACTTAAAAAACCATAGGTTTTAGGGACAGTTAGTTAGTTGGACATTTTACTCGTACAAAACCAGTGAAATTCCCCCGTTATAGTTAGTTCAGCTAACTATAACTCGTGCCCCCGCAATGCACTGCTGATGTCACATATTACATCACTCATGACATGGTCAGTGACATCACTGATGACATCTCAAATGACATCACGGTCATACTGCGGTGAGACGCTCACTCGTTGACCTCTCATGGTACTGCTCCACACTTTATGGACAACGCCTTCGCACTACTTTTCCAGGATGCTTGTTTCACCTTGTTTGGTCACCTCTGACCAGTCCCTGCAGCATCATCATGTGTCCTTATACCGGTCTCCTTTCTTCACTGCTGGCACCCTCAACGACCCTTATTACTGTGTCCAGTTGCATAGCCACAATCTGTTGTCATTCAGCCACGTTTCTTTGGTTTTTTTTTTAGGCTTTTCCTCTGCTGTGTTGTTGTTGTTGTTTTTTGTACCTTGATTCACTTCATTATCTCCCCTGGGGTTTCCTCCACAATTGTTTCTGGTGATAGTGCGTGTCGTTGTCACTAGTTACGCAGATACACATTGTGTGTATGAGTGTTCCTCATTATTTGATATACCTTGTATCTTCCCCAGCCCTGAAGAGTCACAGTATTACCACCCAATGTGACGAAACACGTGTCGGCTGGTTCTTCTTTTGCTTTATTTCATCATTAAATAATTATGATTCACACAACTGATGTTGATCTTGAATTGGGCTACTTTTGAGACTTTGCTTTGATCTGTTATCCCAACTACGTGTGCACAGGACATTGTTCATATTACCAGTGTGGGTTGTTGACTCACACGATTTACGGGGGTTATTGGGTTATTTCCCCCAACTTGTTAGCACCGTACACATACAACAGCGAGTTTAACATTAACGTGTACGAGTCTGAGCGCCATTTCCCTGATATACGGAAAACCCTTCACAGCTTAGCTCCTTTGGTTTCAGGGCAGGCAGCCGCAGCGTGGTTTATCAACAGTTTACACAGTACTACCTCATATTAGGGATAGAGAAAAGATCGCATCAGAATTATTCGAGAATCTAGTTAAGGGCATCCCGACTAACACTACATTTACAAGTGGAAACCCCTCACGCAATGAAGGTCTCAGGGAGAAATTCCTGAGATTAGAGAGATTGAAGAAAACTGAACTCTAGGTGGTGGGATAGTGCCACTCTCAAACAGTACCTCAGACTTAACAGAGTCCCGAGGGGACTCAGTTCACAAATTTTTCCAACCTTTGATGATTTAGACGATGATTTGTTATGTAAATGGGAAGAAACTTTGACATTGAATTCCAACACACTTATTGATATTCTTATAGAAAATGCGGAACGCAAAGTAGCCAGACTTCAAATTGAGATTACCAATCTGGAAAAAGAGATAGCGGATCTCAATTTAGCAGAGGCCACAGAAAAGAATTATGTCATTCTTAATGACATACTGACAAAACACCAGAACGAAATAAAAGAAAGGAAGACACGACAGTTAAGGAGAGACGAGGCTGACTATAGGGAAGGACGTGTTTTTACATTTGCTAGAAAATACGACCAGGTGGTACGCAACGCTCCTCGGAGCGATCCATCTACCAAAACAGATACTCTCTCTGCCTCATCGAGCTCCACCTCACTCAACACGCTGCATAGCAGTGACAGTGAAACAGAGAATCAATTGAACAGACTTGACTCCACCAAGTTGTCTTTTTTAAAGGAGGTCCAAACCATAAGAAGGGAGAACAGAACACAACAGAGAAAAGGTACATTAGACAGAAAACCCGGAGGGGCAAGAGGGGAGCCAACAGAAGATTACAAAAAGAGATTGAGATCAGGGAACGAGAGGGACAAATAGGTACGCTAGAGCAGGGCATACAGGTGGTTAACTTATCCTCCCATATACTCGATACTAGCATGATCTCTTTACTCAGTAAAGGTTTAAGTTTCAACCCACATGAACAAGGGGATACTTGCAGACATAAAATCGACCTCTTTAGATTCATGAGGGGTCTTAAAGTTAAAAAACATTTCAGCGGTTTGCCACCTACGACCATGAGTGTCAGAAATATTTGTATTGATAACCCTGCAGGAGTACAAAGCATCAAGGATATTCAGGATACACACTTACTTTTGTCCCTCACCGATACAGATGAACCACCCATCAACATGGACAGTCTGTTACACGCACTTGATATAGAGACTGATCTCACCCAGAGTAGTGGGCTCAAACCCAAATCCAAATGGACGCCCTTGCTACCAGGAGGCAACCCCATTGATACTTTTCATAATCTTGTCCTAGCAGACATAGACAAATATGAACAGAAAGTCATGAGGTCCAAACACAAGATCAAGGATAATTTGAGGAGAGATGAACGTGTAGCCCTCAAAGCCCTTACCATTAACACAGATATCATTATCAAAGAAGCCGATAAGGGCGGCAACGTGGTTGTCATGAACAAAACTGACTAGCACAATGAAATTCTTACCCAATTGCAAGACATCTCATGCTATCAACGTCTCGCGTTCAATCCTACAGGGACTCTCTCTGACAAAATCAACGGCCACTTAGCTGCATGGCATTCAGCCGGGCTCATAGATGATCAAGAATTTCTATTTCTCAAAGTACACAGACCGGCTTATCCTTGGCTGTATACCTTGCCCAAAATTCACAAGCTAGCCCATTTTCCCCCTGGTAGACCCATTGTGTCCGGTATTGGGGGACCGACTGAAAATCGCCCAATATGTAGATTTATTTCTCAGTCCCATGGTTAAGAATCTCCCATCCCATATTCAGGACACCAAACACATCTTAAGCATCTTATCTGATCTCCAGTGGCAACCAGATATGATTCTGGCCACCTTGGATGTAGTTTCCCTCTACACCTCCATCGAACCCATCTTAGGACTGGACGTCATCACTAAACTACTACACAATAGGCCGGCCTCCCTCTGGCAACATTCCCAGATGCTGACCACCATGATGAACATCATCCTCAATGATAACTATTTCATGTACGACAACATCTGGTACAAACAATCCAAGGGCGTTGCCATGGGTTCCAAGTTCTCACCATCGTTTGCCAATCTTTACATGGGTGTGCTGGAATCAGAATGGATATGGAGCTCCAGAGGGGCCCCATGGGTCAACTCTATAATCTACTGGGGACGATACATTGATGATTGTCTGTTACTATGGTCAGGTTCCCAGTCACTACTCGACGAGTTCTGTCGGCATCTCAATTCCAACAACATGAACATGAGATTCACCAGCCACAGCAGCTTCACCAACATTACATTTCTAGATGTGGAACTCTACATTAAGGCAGACACCCTACACAGTCGCCTCTATAGAAAGGAAACATCTTGTAATGCCATTCTCCATGCGGAAAGTTCCCACCCGGCACATCAGATTCAGGCCATCCCCTATGGTGAATTTGTTAGGGCCAGACGGAATTGTAGCGAAGAACCTGAGTTTCAACAGTGTATCAAGAACATGAAACAGAGATTCAGGGACAGAGGCTACCATCTCCACTCGATATCCAAGGCTGAAACCAGGGTCAATCAGCTAGATAGACAAGACACCCTTCGTGCTAAGAACACATTTGGAACACGCGATCAACCAGTCAGATTGGTGACAGACTACAGCAACATGGGTCTAGTTATAAGGAAAAGCCTCAATAGACACTGGGGCACTCTCCTGGCAGACACCTCCCTGAAGAATATCATCACGGCCAGACCACTAGTGACATACATGCGCAGTAGAACGCTCAGATCCAGATTAAGCCCTAGTGTTCCTAGACATGTCACCAGGTCTACCTGGTTAGGCACACACACTCTGGGTTTCTACAAATGTGGTAATTGTGGAGTATGCAGACTAGCCCAACATGGAGTCAGAACTTTCAAGGCACATGACAAGAGGATGTACTGGATCAAGCACAACATCAATTGCCACACTAAGTTTGTGGTTTACATACTTGAATGCACATGCAAGCGCTGGTACGTTGGCAGCACGATCAGACCCCTCAAAGAACGCATCAGCGAACACATCAGAGCCCTACAAAACCAGGATATCAGATACCCGATGGCCGTGCATGCGGCTACCTGTTCAACCCAAAGCATCAACAAGCGATTTTCCTTCTTTGGTTGTGATGTTGCCACTGCTAACCCTAGAGGGGTAACAGAGAACTTCAACTCAGGCGCCAAGAAGCGTCATGGATCATGCGCCTTCATTCTGTGACACACGGACTCAACACTGATCATGAACTGCACTACTTTCTGGGCGACTGATCGAGGATGGTGCTCTTCCTGTGTCTTCTGTGTCATGCATGTATCATTCCTATGTATTAATGATTATTAAGTTTGACGTCTGTGCGATGTCAAGTTCTGTTGACTTGAGATATTGTGGTGTTCCCTAGCCATTGTGCTAGATTCTTTTAGAATGTGTTGCCCTTTTGTTTATATAGAGTTCATTATATCTATTTCTGGCTTCTCCCTCTGTTCCATGCAGTTCCCCCTGCTGCTCATGTTTATTTCGGTTTTTTCTCAATATCATTCCACCAACTGTTCAGCTGTCCTCCGTTTTTGCTATCTCTACCTCGCTAATATTTCTCCCTTCTACTTTGTTCAAGCCCGCATTCTATGTTTCTTATGTTGTGTGTTATGTTGTCATTATTATTTGCCATGTGACACTGTAGGTTTTCTCCAGCAAATAATATAATTTTTTTCAATGTTTACTATTTTGATTTACTCTGTGACCCAGTGCGTATTGTTTTTATGCAGTGCTCATTGCTTTCACTTCAAGCGTCTTACTTGGTGCCATACTGTTCTTTTGTTGTACTTATGCATTTCATTATGAGTTTAATCATGTCACTCATTTTGGAGCTGGCCTTCGGTCTTACTGGCCCCCCCTATTTTTCTCTGCCATTCTTGTTTCCGTTCACTCTGCTCCTGATTTTATTCCCTGTCCTTTCTTTGTGTCCACACTCTTAGTCTGTTCACTTCTTCACCCTTTCTCCTTTCCCCCCCCCCCCTCGTTTTCACCTTCTGGATCCATCATCACCTGATCTGACCACACCCCTGTGCTGGGACCACGCCCCCTGCACTCGCCTCCTCTTATTCCCTCCTCCCACTCCCACCGTGACTTCCGTATCCGGCAGTCATTGGAGAGACTGACGTCAATTTCCCTCTGAGTAAGTACCTGGGGCTTGGGCCCTTGCTCGGTTCACGTTCTTCCCCGGTCCTCTTGCTCTAATCCTAGTGTACCTTCCTCCCCAGTTTTCATGCAGGTCCCGGGCTCATCCGCCTTATTTCTCCTTCCCCTTGCCGCACACACGCAGCTTCACTCAAGGTGAGTTCCCGCCGCTTCTGCTTCTTGCCTCTCCACGCCACTGTTCCCTGGCTCACCCCGTTTCAATTCTTTTCCAGCGTGTCCTTTTGGGCCCTGCCCCCCCTGGCATTACAGGGACTACCCTCCCGTGCCACACGGATTTGAACTGTTTTCCAGACCCCGTGGTCTCTCCCTCAAGACGTCCCTATCTTTGCGCCCAGTTCTTCACTACCCTCCGGGTAAGCTCCCCTCTTCCCTTTCCGTCTGTCACCTATTGTCCGGTCGGTACCTCACTCGCTCTGCTCACCTATCTCACTTTTCCCCTCACTTCGTTGGTCGGTTATTTTACAGAGTGTACCTCGCTTGGGTCACTCACATAGATACCCTCACTGTCGAGTTCACACTTCCTCCCTCCCCATGCCTTCTCATTTCTCCTCACTTGTATCAACTCTCGGTTATTACCTTTCCCTTTTGTCTTGTTCGGCTTGGTTTTCTTCCCTTTGCCTCACCACTTCTTTTCGACTCCCATCTCTTTTTTTCACCCACTCCTTTTGTTGTTAACCCTACTCACGTACTTTGTTACTATCGTCCAACTCAGTATCTTCCGTTGGTCACATTCACTGTTTACGAATTTCTTTCCAGCAGATTGTGCATTACGATACGGTGTATGAATATTCAATTTTTACTCATGCGCTTTTTCTCACTGTGATTTCGTTGTAGCATGTATTTGATTCATTCAATTATTATCTTCTATGTACCACTATTTCCACGTGATTGCGAATTTGGTCACTTTCCTGACTTTGTCTAAACACCGTCCCCGTGTTATGATTCATCTGCGTACTGACACGGTTCTGTGTTTCACTCCATGTCTCTCTCTTGCACATGGTCAGCAACACATGATGGTTCTCTTTGCCTTCGCACTACTTTTCCAGGATGCTTGTTTCACCTTGTTTGGTCACCTCTGACCAGTCCCTGCAGCATCATCATGTGTCCTTATACCGGTCTCCTTTCTTCACTGCTGGCACCCTCAACGACCCTTATTACTGTGTCCAGTTGCATAGCCACAATCTGTTGTCATTCAGCCACGTTTCTTTGTTTGTTTTTTTAGGCTTTTCCTCTGCTGTGTTGTTGTTGTTGTTTTTTGTACCTTGATTCACTTCATTATCTCCCCTGGGGTTTCCTCCACAATTGTTTCTGGTGATAGTGCGTGTCGTTGTCACTAGTTACGCAGATACACATTGTGTGTATGAGTGTTCCTCATTATTTGATATACCTTGTATCTTCCCCAGCCCTGAAGAGTCACAGGATTACCACCCAATGTGACGAAACACGTGTCGGCTGGTTCTTCTTTTGCTTTATTTCATCATTAAATAATTATGATTCACACAACTGATGTTGATCTTGAATTGGGCTACTTTTGAGACTTTGCTTTGATCTGTTATCCCAACTACTTGTGCACAGGACATTGTTCAGCTTTCCATTAGCTGTGTTTTCTGATGACGTGTCGCGCCGGCCCCGTCCAACAGCAGAACCCCTTTAGATCCAAACAGACTCTTCCACTCTCTCACCGGAAGTGAAACCAGGCCACGCGGACACTTTCACAATATAACAGCCGGGAATGCACTTTTCGGTTTAAAAAAAACACATTCCTTCCTCCTAATTTATCAAATAAACGACTCACTGAAGAACAGGGGCCAGCTTCGATCGGTAAACAGCCGTTACAATGACTTTTTTACTTTGCGATACCATTACAACGCATGCATTACCACACATGCGTTGTACATCGCAAAGTCATTACTACGCATTTTTTTAGAACGCATGGTCATTTACCACGCATGCCTTTACAACTAATTTTGTTGTAAAGGTATGTATGGTAAATGACCATGTGTTCTAAAAAACATGTAGACGATCCATGTCGTTGTAAGGAAACAGAGGCTGTTCCGTTTCCTCACAACGACATGCACCGCCCCTCAGAGATGACGTGAAGCAGGAACCACGAGGAGAGAGGAACCATGAGGAGTGAGAGGTAAGGGGGATTGGGCATGGGGTGGTGGTTACTTTTCTAGGGTTTAGGGTAGTGCAGTGGTGTTTGGGTAGTGTAGGGGGTCATGCTGAGGGTAGTGTTTTAGGGTTTAGGGTAGTGCAGTGGTGTTTGTGTAGTGTAGGGGGTCATGTTTGGGGTAGATTTAGGGTTTAGGGTAGTGCAGTGGTGTTTGTGTAGTGTAGGGGGTCGTGCTGGGGGTAGTGTTTCAGGGTTTAGGGCAGTGCAGTGGTGTTTGGGTAGTGTAGGGGGTCGTGCTGGGGGTAGTGTTTTAGGGTTTAGGGCAGTGGTGTTTGGGTAGTGTAGGGGGTCGTGCTGGGGGTAGTGTTTTAGGTTTTAGAGTAGTGCAGTGGTGTTGGTGTAGTGTAGGGGTTCGTGCTGGGGGTAGTGTTTTAGGGTTTAGGGTAGTGCAGTGGTGTTTGGGTAGTGTAGGGGGTCGTGCTGAGGGTAGATTTAGGGTTTAGGGTAGTGCAGTGGTGTTTGGGTAGTGTAGGGGGTCGTGCTGGGGGTAGATTTAGGGTTTAGGGCAGTGCAGTGGTGTTCGGGCAGTGTAGGGGGTCGTGCTGGGGCTGGTGTTTCAGGGTTTAGGGCAGTGCAGTGGTGTTCGGGCAGTGTAGGGGGTCGTGCTGGGGGTGGTGTTTAGGGTTTAGGGCAGTGCAGTGGTGTTCGGGCAGTGTAGGGGGTCGTGCTGGGGCTGGTGTTTCATGGTTTAGGGCAGTGGTGTTCGGGCAGTGTAGGGGGTCGTGCAGGGGGTGGTGTTTCAGGGTTTAGTGCAGTGGTGTTCGGGCAGTGTAGGGAGTCGTGCAGGGGGTGGTGTTTCAGGGTTTAGGGCAGTGGTGTTCGGGCAGTGTAGGGGGTCGTGCTGGGGCTGGTGTTTCAGGGTTTAGGGCAGTGCAGTGGTGTTCGGGCAGTGTAGGGGGTCGTGCTGGGGCTGGTGTTTCAGGGTTTTGGGCAGTGCAGTGGTGTTCGGGCAGTAAAGGGGGGTCATGCTGGGGGTGGCGTTTCAGGGTTTAGTGCAGTGGTGTTCGGGCAGTGTAGGGGGTCTTGCTGAGGGTGGTGTTTCAGGGTTTTGGGCAGTGCAGTGGTGTTTGGGCAGTGTAGGGGGTCGTGCAGGGGGTGGTGTTTCAGGGTTTAGGGCAGTGCAGTGGTGTTCGGGCAGTGTAGGGGGTCGTGCTGGGGCTGGTGTCTCAGGGTTTAGGGCAGTGCAGTGGTGTTAGGGCTGTGTAGGGGGTCGTGCTGGGGCTGGTGTTTCAGGGTTTAGGGCAGTGCAGTGGTGTTCGGGCAGTGTAGGGGGTCATGCTGGGGCTAGTGTTTCATGGTTTTGGTCAGTGCAGTGGTGTTCGCACAGTGTAGGGGGACGTGCTGGGGGTGGTGTTTCAGGGTTTAGGGCAGAGCAGTGGTGTTCAGGCAGTGTAGGGGTCGTGCTGGGGGTAGTGTTTTAGGGTTTAGGGTAGTGCAATGGTGTTTGGGTAGTGTAGGGGGTCGTGCTGGGGGGAGTGTTTTAGGGTGCAGGGCAGTGGTGTTTGGGTAGTGTATGGAGTCGTGCTGGGGGGAGTGTTTTAGGGTTTAGGGCTGTGCAGTGGTGTTCGTGCAGTGTAGGGGGTCGTGCAGGGGGTGTTTCAGGGTTTAGGGCAGTGCAGTGGTGTTCGGGCAGTGTAGGGGGTCGTGCTGGGGCTGGTGTTTCAGGGTTTAGGGCAGTGCAGTGGTGTACGGGCAGTATAGGGGGTCGTGCAGAGGGTGGTGTTTCAGGGTTTAGGGCAGTGCAGTGGTGTTCGGGCAGTGTAGGGGGTCGTGCTGGGGCTGGTGTTTCAGGGTTTAGGGCAGTGCAGTGGTGTACGGGCAGTATAGGGGGTCGTGCTGGGGCTGGTGTTTAAGGGTTTAGGGCAGTGCAGTGGTGTTCGGGCAGTGTAGGGGGTCGTGCTGGGGCTGGTGTTTCAGGGTTTAGGGCAGTGCAGTGGTGTTCGGGCAGTGTAGGAGGTCATGCTGGGGCTTCAGGGTTTAGGGCAGTGCAGTGGTGTTCGGGCAGTGTAGGGGGTCTTTCTGGGGCTGGTGTTTCAGGGTTTAGGGCAGTGCAGTGGTGTTCGGGCAGTGTAGGGGGTCGTGCTGAGGGTGGTGTTTCAGGGTTTAGGGCAGTGCAGTGCTGTTAGGGCAGTGTAGGGGTTGTGCTGGGGGTGGTGTTTCAGGGTTTAGGGCAGTGCAGTGGTGTTCGGGCAGTGTAGGGGGTCGTGCTGGGGGTGGTGTTTCAGGGTTTAGGGCAGTGCAGTGGTGTTCGGGCAGTGTAGGGGGTCGTGCTGAGGGTGGTGTTTCAGGGTTTAGGGCAGTGCAGTGGTTTTCGTGCAGTGTAGGGGGTCGTGCAGGGGGTGGTGTTTCAGGGTTTAGGGCAGTGCAGTGGTGTTCGGCCAGAGTAGGGGGTCTTGCTGGGGGTGGTGTTTCAGGGTTTAGTGCAGTGGTGTTCGGGCAGTGTAGGGGGTCTTGCTGGGGGTGGTGTTTCAGGGTTTAGGGCAGTGCAGTGGTGTTCGGGCAGTGTAGGGGGTCATGCAGGGGGTGGTGTTTCAGGGTTTAGGGCAGTGCAGTGGTGTTCGGGCAGTGTAGGGGTCATGCAGGGGTGGTGTTTCAGGGTTTAGGGCAGTGCAGTGGTGTTCGGGCAGTGTAGGTGGTCGTGCTGGGGGTGGTGTTTCAGGGTTTAGGGCAGTGCAGTGGTGTTCGGGCAGTGTAGGGGGTAGTGCTGGGGGTGGTGTTTCAGGGTTTAGGGCAGTGCAGTGGTGTTCGAGCAGTGTAGGGGGTCGTGCAGGGGGTGGCGTTTCACGATTTAGGGCAGTGCAGTGGTGTTCGGGCAGTGTAGGGGTCGTGCTGGGGGTGGTGTTTCAGGGTTTAGGGATGTGCAGTGGTGTTCGGGCAGTGTAGGGGGTCGTGCAGGGGGGGTGGTGTTTCAGCGGTTAGGGCAGTGCAGTGGTGTTCGGGCAGTGTAGGGGGTCATGCTGGGGGTGGTGTTTCAAGGTTTAGGGTAGTGCAGTGGTAGGGCAGTGTAGGGGGGTCGTGCTGGGGGTGGTGTTTCAGGGTGTAGTGCAGTGGTGTTCGGGCAGTGTAGGGGGTCGTGCTGGGGTGGTGTTTCAGGGTTTAGGGCAGTGCAGTGGTGTTCGGGCAGTGTAGGGGGTCATGCTGGGTTCTAGTGTTTTAGGGTTTTGGGTAGTGCAGTGGTGTTTGTGTAGTATAGGGGGTCGTGTTTTAGGGTCATGCAGTGGTGTTTGGGTAGTGTAGGGGTCGTGCTGGGGGTAGTGTTTTTGGGTTTAGGGTAGTGCAGTGGTGTTTGGGTGGTGTAGGGGGTCATGCTGGTGGTAGTGTTTTAGGGTTTAGGGTAGTGCAGTGGTGTTTGTGTAGTGTAGGGGGTCATGCTGGGGGTAGTGTTTTATGGTTTAGGGCAGTGCATTGGTGTTTGGGTAGTGTAGGGGGTCGTGCTGGGTGTAGATTTAGGGTTTAGGGTAGTGCAGTGGTGTTTGGGTAGTGTAGGGGGTCATGCTGGGGGTAGTGTTTTAGGGTTTAGGGCAGTGCAGTGGTGTTTGTGTAGTGTAGGGGGTTGTGCTGGGGGTAGTGTTTTAGGGTTTGTTAGTGCAGTGGTGTTTGGGTAGTGTAGGGGGTAGTGCTGGGGTAGTGTTTTAGGGTTTAGGGAAGTGCATTGGTGTTTGTGTAGTGTAGGGTGTAGTGCTGGGGTTAGTGTTTTAGGATTTAGGGTAGTGCAGTGGTGTTTGGGTAGTGTAGGGGGTCATGCTGGGGGTAGTGTTTTATGGTTTAGGGTAGTGCAGTGGTGTTTGGGTAGTGTAGGGGGTCGTGCTGGGGGTAGTGTTTTAGGGTTTAGGGTAGTGCAGTGGTGTTTGGGTAGTGTAGGGGGTCGTGCTGGAGGTAGTGTTTTAGGGTTTAGGGTAGTGTTTTAGGGTTTAGGTAGTGAAGGGGGTCGTGCTGGGGGTAGTGTTTTAGGGTTTAGGGTAGTGCAGTGGTGTTTGGGTAGTGTAGGGGGTCGTGCTGGAGGTAGTGTTTTAGGGTTTAGGGTAGTGTTTTAGGGTTTAGGTAGTGAAGGGGGTCGTGCTGGGGTAGTGTTTTAGGGTTTAGGGTAGTGCAGTGGTGCTTGTGTAGTGTAGGGGGTCGTGCTGGGAATGTTGTTCATTTCTATGGCAAAATGAACCCCCTCATTTTGTTCTTTTTTAAATTAAATGTTTTAAGTTTTACCAGTTTATTCCAATCAAGATGGCTTCAGGTGTGCCATAATTTTGTCATAAGTAAGGCTGTTAGCACTCTAGTTGTTCTTTAGAACACTCTGGGAAGCTGCAGTAGAACACAAAGGAATCAACTGACAGTCTCTGCCCTTGTTGGATGTACATGTTTTACTGAGAATGTCAGACTTCATTCTCACATGACTGAGAAAGATAATGTGAATTTACAGAAAATATGCTCTCATTTTAGCTTCTGGAGCACCTTCCAAAACTGTATGGGACAAGCATGTGAAAATAGTTTTCTCTCAAACATGATTCATGATATCCCAGCAGAAGGTTTTTCACAGGGTAAAATCACCTTAGAACACACCACAAATCCTGAAATTAGTATGGTACCATCAACAAATTAATTCTAATGTAACTAAAGTCTGTTATCACCCTTTATAGTTCTCCTTTTGGTAACCCTCAAAATCTTTGATTCACTACAATGCATTTCAATGGGGTACTATCATGTATATTGGTCCCAAGATGGCTGCCAGCAATTCCAGGATGAAGTGCTGACAGCCAATCAGATCTCACAATGACATGTGTGGTTAGGCTCCGCCCAGATATATATGTGATTTTACTTTTGATTTTCTCTGGTACTACTGAACGGATTTACACCATTTAACAAAAAGGGTTCTTTCTGAACCAAGAACTACCTCTTTGCCAAATTTGGTGTAATTCCGTTCAGCAGTTCGGGCTGTAGCCGTGTCTAAAGTTTCCTATGGAAAATTGCATGGGGAAAACACGTTTTGGGTCCCCCCTTTTTCTCGGCCCCGCTTGACGAATCACCCGAGACTTTCAGGATAGGAGCGGACCGGAGCAGGCCATAAGTTTTGAAAATTTCGCGAAGATTCGTCGACCGGCGCCAAAGTTATTGGAAATAGAATGTTGTGAATTTCCTATGGAAAATAGGTCCTAACTATAACTATCTACTGGCGACCGCCAGTAGATAATATATATATATATTTTTTATCTACTGGCGGTCGCCAGTAGATAGTTCTAGTTAGGACCTATTTTCCATAGGAAATCCGCAACATTCTATTTGAAATAACGTTGGCGCCGGTTGACGAATCTTCGCGAAAGTTTCCAACTTGTTGGGGCGCTCCGGTCCGCTCCTATCCTGAAAGTCTGGGGGTGATTCGTCAAGCGGGGGCCGAGAAAAAAGGGGGGTCCTAAAACGTGTTTTCCCCATTCATTTTTCCATAGGAACCTTTAGTCGCAGCTACAGCCCAAACTGCTGAACGGAATTACACCAAATTTGGCAAAGAGGTAGCCCTTGGTTCAGTGTTGTGCCTTTTGCTTAAATGGTGTAAATCCGTTCAGTAGTTCCTGAGAAAATCAAAAGTAAAATCACATATATATCTGGGCGGAGCCTAACCACACGTCATTGTGAGATCTGATTGGCTGTCAGCACTTCATCCTGGAATTGCTGGCAGCCATCTTGGGACCAATATAAATGATAGTACCCCATTGAAATGCATTGTAGTGAATCAAAGATTTTGAGGGTTACCAAAGGAGAACTATAAAGGTGATAACAGACTTTAGTTACATTAGAATTCATTTGTTGATGGTACCATACTAATTTCAGGAATTGTGGTGTGTTCTAAGGTGATTTTACCCTGTGAAAAACCTTCTGCTGAGGAATCATGTTTGAGAGAACTATTTTCACATGCTTGTCCCATAGAGTTTTGGAAGGTGCTCCAGAAGCTAAAATGAGAGCATATTTTCTGTAAATTCACATTATCTTTCTCAGTCATGTGAGAATGAAGTCTGACATTCTCAGTAAAACATGTACATCCAACAAGGGCAGAGACTGTCAGTTGATTCCTTTGTGTTCTACTGCAGCTTCCCAGAGTGTTCTGAAGAACAACTAGAGCGCTAACAGCCTTACTTATGACAAAAGTATGGCACACCTGAAGCCATCTTGATTGGAATAAACCGGTAACACTTAAAACATTTAATTTAAAAGGAACAAAATGAGGGGGTTCTTTTGAAATAGAAATTATGGTTAGTGCTGCAGAAAGAAAAATTAGGGCATGTTTTAAGTGAGATCTCAAATCCTCTTCTATTTCATTAGAAAATTCTGACATGCAGACTGAAACAATCACTTTCAATACCAGCAGCAGACTTCCAGTTAACTCCCTGGTGAGCAGTAGCTTTACTACAGTGATCTAATGAGCCAACTAGAGTGCTAACATTCTGAATTTATGGCAAATGTGAGACACATCTGAATGCCTTCTTGATGGAATCAAAGTAAAAAACTGAAAGCATTTCCTACTGAGGAGACTGCAGTAAATGAGGAAATTAGGAAACTTCATAACAAAGAAGTCTTCCAAGATGGCCACCAGTGAAAAAAGAGCCCAAATGTAGCACAAATATTACCCAGATGTAGCCCACATATAGCCCAATGACAAAAGTGAGCAAAACAATTTTTAGTTTTAGTTTTTTGCAGTTTTATGTAGTGCAGACTGGTCAGGTATTGGAGCGTTGCATCTTAAAACATGACCCCCCTACACTACAAAAACACTGCACTACCCTAAAACACTACCCCCAGCACGACCCCCTACACTACACAAGCACCACTGCACTATCCTAAACCCTAAAACACTACCCCCAGCATGACCCCCTACACTACCCAAACACCACTGCACTACCCTAAAACACGACCCCCTACACTACACAAACACCACTGCACTACCCTAAACCCTAAAACACTACCCCCAGCACGACCCCCTACACTACACAAGCACCACTGCACTGCCCTAAACCCTGAAACACTACCCCTAGTACGACCCCCTACACTGCCCGAACACCACTGCACTGCCCTAAACCCTGAAACACTACCCCTAGTACGACCCCTACACTGCCCGAACACCACTGCACTGCCCTAAACCCTGAAACACCACCCCCAGCACGACCCCCTACACTGCCTGAACACCACTGCACTGCCCTAAACCCTGAAACACTACCCCCAGCAAGACCCCCTACACTGCCCGAACACCACTGCACTGCCCTAAACCCTGAAACATCACCCCCAGCAAGACCTCCTACACTGCCCGAACACCACTGCCCTAAACCCTGAAACACCACCCCCAGCACGACCCCCTACACTGCCCGAATACCACTGCACTGCCCTAAACCCTGAAACACCACCCCCAGCACTGCCCGAACACCACTGCTCTGCCCAAAACCCTGAAACACCAGCCCCAGCACGACCCCCTACACTGCCCGAACACCACTGCACTGCCCTAAACCTTGAAACACCAGCCCCAGCACGACCCCCTACACTGCTCGAACACCACTGCACTACCCTAAACCCTGAAACACCACCCCCAGCACTGCCCGAACACCACTGCTCTGCCCAAAACCCTGAAACACCAGCCCCAGCACGACCCCCTACACTGCCCGAACACCACTGCACTGCCCTAAACCTTGAAACACCAGCCCCAGCACGACCCCCTACACTGCCCGAGCACCACTGCACTACCCTGAAACACCACCCCCTGCACGACCCCCTACACTGCCCGAACACTACTGCACTGCCCTAAACCCTGAAACTCCATCCCCAGTACAACCCCCATACACTGCACGAACACCAGTGCACTGCCCTAAACCCTGAAACACTACCCCCAGCAAGACCCCCTACACTGCCCGAACACCACTGCACTGCCCTAAACCCTGAAACATCACCCCCATCAAGACCCCCTACACTGCCCGAACTCCACTGCCCTAAACCCTGAAACACCACCCCCAGCAAGACCCCCTACACTGCCCGAACACCACTGCACTGCCCAAAACCCTGAAACACCAGCCCCAGCACGACCCCCTACACTGCCCGAACACCACTGCACTGCCCTAAACCCTGAAACACCACCCCCAGCACGACCCCCTACACTGCCCAAACACCACTGCACTGCCCTAAACCCTGAAACACCAGCCCCAGCACAACCCCGTACACTGCCCGAACACCACTGCACTGCCCTAAACCCTGAAACACCAGCCCCAGCACAATCGCCTACACTGCCCGAAAACCACTGCACTGCCCTAAACCCTGAAACACCAGCCCCTGCAAGACCCCCTACACGGCCCGAACACCACTGCACTGCCCTAAACCCTGAAACACCACCCCCAGCAAGACCCCTACACTGCCCGAACACCACTGCACTAACCCCTGAAACACCACCCCCTGCAAGACCACCTACACTGGCCGAACACCACTGCACTGCCCTAAACCCTGAAACACCACCCCTGCACGACCCCCTACTCTGCCCGAACACCACTGCACTGCCCTAAACCCTGAAACACCTCCCCCAGCACGATCCCCTACACTGCCCAAACACCACTGCACTGCCCTAAACCCTGAAACACCACCCCCTGCACGACCCCCTACACTGCCGGAACACCACTGCACTGCCCTAAACCCTAAAACACCACCCCCACCACGACCCCCTACACGGCCCGAACACCACTGCACTGCCCTAAACCCTGAAACACCACCCCTCAGCACAACACCCTACACTGCCCGAACACCACTGCACTAAACCCTAAAACACCACCCCCTGCACGACCCCCTACACTACCCGAACACCACTGCACTACCCTAAACCCTAAAATACTCCCCCAGCACGACCCCTACACTACCCGAACACGACTGCACTGCCCTAAACCCTCAAACACTCCCCCAGCACGACCCCCTACACTACCCGAACACCACTGCACTGCCCTAAACCCTAAAACACTCCCCCAGCACGACCCCCTACACTACCCGAACACCACTGCACTGCCCTAAACCCTAAAACACTCCCCCAGCACGACCCCCTACACTACCCGAACACCACTGCACTGCCCTAAACCCTAAAACACTCCCCCAGCACGACCCCCTACACTACCCAAACACCACTGCACTGCCTTAAACCCTAAAACACTACCCCCGCATGACCCCCTACACTACCCAAACACCAATGCACTACCCTAATCCCTAAAACACTACCCCCCGCACGACCCCTACACTACCCAAAGACCACTGCACTACCCTAAACCCTAAAACACTACCCCCGCACGACTCCCTACACTACCCAAAGACCACTGCACTACCCTAAACCCTAAAACACTACCCCCTACACTACCCAAACACCACTGCACTGCCTTAAACCCTAAAACACTACCCCCGCATGACCCCTACACTACCCAAACACCAATGCACTACCCTAATCCCTAAAACACTACCCCCCGCATGACCCCCTACACTACCCAAAGACCACTGCACTACCCTAAACCCTAAAACACTACCCCCGCACGACTCCCTACACTACCCAAACACCACTGCACTACCCTAAACCCTAAAACACTACCCCCAGCAGTACCCCCTACACTACCCAAACACCATTGCACTACCCTAAACCCTAAAACACTACCCCCAGCAGTACCCCTACACTACCCAAACACCACTGCACTACCCTAAACCCTAAAACACTACCCCCAGCAGTACCCCCTACACTACCCAAACACCATTGCACTACCCTAAACCCTAAAACACTACCCCCAGCAGTACCCCCTACACTACCCAAACACCACTGCACTACCCTAAATCACTACCCCCAGCACGACCCCCTACACTACCCAAACACCACTGCACTACCCTAAACCCTAAAACACTACCCCCAGCACGGCCCCCTACACTACCCAAACACCACTGCACTACCCTAAAACCTAAAACACTCCCCCCAGCACGGCCCCCTACACTACCCAAACACCACTGCACTACCCTAAACCCTAAAACACTACCCCCAGCACGACCCTCTTCACTACCTAAACACAACTGCACAATTTGTTACAGGCGTTGCAACGCAGGCCTGTGGTGCTTACTGGAAGTACCTGGTGGGCTAGTTGGGCCCCAGGGACCCTCGGGATTCAAGGTGACCTAATCCCCCAACTTAAAACGCTCCACGGGGCGCGTTTGCACAGTGGTGAAGGGAGGGGGCGGGGCCTCAGGTGACATGTGCTCAAACACGCCCTGTGGTGCGTTTTAAGTTGGGGAATTAATTCCCTTTGAATCCTGAGGGACCCTGGGGGCCAACTAGCCTACCAGGTACCTTCAGTAAGCACAACAGAGTTGCGTTGCAGAGAGGTGAAAAAAGGTGCGTGGCCTCGGAACGCCTCTCTGCAACTCAGCTCTGTGGTCCTAACTGTAGGTACCTGGGGGGCTAGTTTGGCCCCAGGGACCCTCAGGATTCAAGGGGCCTTAATCCCGCAACTTAAAACGCGCCACGGGGCGCGTTTGCACACGTCACCTCAGGCCCCCCCCTCCCTTCACCACTGCAAACGCGCCCTGTAGCGCGTTTTAAGAGGTAGTTTTAATCCCCCTGCCCTATTATGTACTAGGGACTTGCAGAGGAGGTCATGCTAATCACAGGGTACCCCAACGCATAGTGTTCCCTAGTGTATGTAGGTGTTTTCACTGTATTCTAAGTGTCTTTTAGCATAGCACTGGCTCTGGTTAGTCAGTCAGTTACCACCAGTACCCGTCTGAAAAAGTTGTGGGCACAGGATGATTTTGCAACAAGGCCTCTTTCTGCTCCTCTGTTCGTTCTTTCTGCACATGTCTTGCTTCTTCCTGCACTTTTCTTCGTCTTTGTGGACTTCTGTTGCTTCTTTCTGCATTTCTTTTGCTTCTTTCTGTGCGTTTTTTCTTCTTTCTTCACATGTCCTACCTCTGTAGGCATAGTTAGAAACTAGCATTTAAAAAACCTTTGAAATTCACTTAAAAATCATAGGTTTCAGGCACGTTATAGTAAGAAATTAGCATTTAAAAAACCTTTGAAATTCACTGAAAAAACCATAGGTTTCAGACACGTTATAGTTAGAAATTAACATTTAAAAAAACCTTTGAAATTCACTGAAAACACCATAGGTTTTAGGGACAGTTATAGTTAGTTGGACATTTCACTCGTACAAAACCATAGAAATTCCCCCGTTATAGTTTGTTCAGCTAACTATAACTCGCGCCCCGCAATGCACTGCTGATGACGTCCCATATTACATCACTCATGACATGGTCAGTGACATCACTGATGACATCACTGATGACATCACTGATGACATCACTGATGACATCTCAAATGACATCTCAAATGACATCACTGATGACATCATCCATGTGATAATTTCATGCATCTTCACACCCTAATATAACTTTTGATACACCCACTCTAAATTACAGACTCCCATTCTCAAAACCATAGACACTCCAACACCAAAAACTACATACCCACTCACTGATTCTTAGGTCTACACACACATCCACTCACTCACCCGTACAGTCACTCATACACAGTCACTCAGTACAGGACTATCATATGCACTCATACACCTATATAAACACTCACACACCGCCACTCATCCATAGAGGTACTCACACACCTAGTCAGTCATGCAAAAAATTAATCACACACCCATTTACTCACCTATACAGTTATACACACACCAGCTCACTTACTCATACAAATACTAGCACATTCTTACGGTCTTATACAATAACTGATACAAGCACACACGCATCCATACAGCTTCTCTCACTATCACACACTCTCACTTATAGCCATTTAAATACTCTAACACACATATATACTGCCTTTTACATATGTAGTTACTCGCACATGTACCACTGAGATGTACATTCACTCACTAACACACCCATACACACACCCACCCAAGCAGTCCATCACAGATGCACTCTTGAAATCATGCACCCAGTGAATCACCCACTCACACATCTATGTACAGAGTCACACACACCCCACCCACACAAACACTCAGGCAGCCATAGAGATACTCAGATAACCAATCAATAACCCATATAGACACTCATGTAGCTATTCGCAAATCCATGCATCCACTTACACACCAACAAACAGACGGATACAGACATTCACACAGTTTAGTCACTAACCCATGCATTCAGTAAGATACGTTTAATCACTCACTTGTAGAGTCAGTCACTCACGTACTAAATCATCCATTCAGACACTTATACACCCACTCATTCTTCAATACGCCTTTCCCTATATATATTAAACATATTTAAACTTTACAGAAACACAGTCACTGGATGATGTCATCAGTGATGTCATTTGAGATGTCATCAGTGATGTCATGAGTGATGTCACTGACCATGTCATGAGTGATGTAATATGTGACGTCATCAGCAGTGCATTGCGGGGGCGCGAGTTATAGTTAGCTGAACTAACTATAACGGGGGAATTTCTATGGTTTTGTACGAGTGAAATGTCCAACTAACTATAACTGTCCCTAAAACCTATGGTTTTTTCAGTGAAAATATATATATATATATATTCACTGAAAAAAACCAAAGGTTATAGGGACATTATAGTTAGGCTCAGATTTCACTCCTAAAAAAAAAAAAAAAAAAAAACGATAGAAATTCAACAGTTACCTAAGCTAACTATAACTTACTCCCCCGCAGTGCACTGCTTATGACCTCACATATTCTATTACTCATTACCTGGTCAGTGACATCAGAGATTTTGGCTCCGGCGACCCTATCCCCCGGGTCCTGGCTGCATTTGAATGGGTGAGGGGGGCTGCACAGCCCCGTTTCCTGGGCCGATTTTGGCCCTGGGAACCCCATCCCCTGGCCCAGCTGTATTTGAATGGGGCCGCAAGGCCCCCCCCCCCAATTTCTTTCTGTTAGCCCCTGGGAGGTGGTGATATCCGCGGGGGATATGGGGGTGCGCAATCCTCCCACCCCTCCGTAATAGAAACATAAGTCCCAGGGAGGTGGTGATCCCATGGAGAGGTTGGGCCACGTGCGCCCCCCTCCTTTAATTTAATAAAGCAGGCATGCCTCCGGGACCTGGCCCAACCGGGGGCTTGATTTTTTTTATTTTTTTTTAACGTTTTTTTTTCTTCAATTTTGCTGCAAATGCGCGGATACACTTGCGATTTCGCAGTAAAATTGGAAAAAAATGTTTGTTTGCACCTGCCAAATGCACAAACTTCGCCCCCAGGTTCCCACACCTCAAGGGCAACGCACTATGGATGAGTTGGTCAGGGATATTTGCCTACGCTTTTCCTCCTCTCCCTCTCATTCCGTTTCTAGTTCGGAAGCTCAGGCAAACCTCACTCACTTATACTAGTGGCTCCCACATGGGCTCGTCAGCCCTGGTTCACAACATTACTGGACCTCTAAGAGGCCGCACTTTCTCGCTCAGAACCATGGAGAAATCAGGCACCCAGATCCCAAAACTCTGAACTTTGCAATCTGGCTCTTGAGGTCATAGAATTTGGTTACTTAGATCTATCACCTGAATGTATGACCATTCTTAAGGAAGCCCGTAAGTATACCAATCGAGCATGTTGCGCGGCTAAATGGAAAAGGTTTGGTTATTATTGTCATTTAAAACAAATTGATCCTCTCAAGGCCACAACTCAGAAAATAGTCTATTACCTGCTTAATCTACAAGTCTCTGGACTAACATTCACCTCCATAAGGTTACATCTCACTTCAATCACTGCCGATCTACAAAATATGCAACACATCTTTATTCAAAATACCTGTCAATAAAGCCTTCAAGGAAGGACTTAAAGTAATTCCACCAAGGGTTCCACCTGCACCCACATAGAATCTTAGCATTGTCTTACACGCCTCATGGGACCTCCATTTGAGCCCATGCATAATTGCCCCCTACAATTTCTATCCTGGAAGGTGGCATTTTTAATTGCCATTACCTCCCTTAGACACGTTAGTGAGCTCCACAGCATTTCTTCCAGCTCCACAGAGACATGGTGGTCCTTCATCTTAATCAATCCATTGAGTTATAGGTTTTCTTCCCTCAACCAGACTCGGTTGCAGAGAGAGCTCTACACGCAGTAGATGTCAAAAAGCACTTATGTTCTACATTGATAGAACTAAAACTATGTATTGCTTTTTCAGCACCTTATAAAGGAACCCCTTTATCCAAATAAGGTATTTACAAATGGATAGTTAAGTGCATTAATAGAAAAGGAGCATCCTTGGCCTTCCTGGGAAACATTCCAGTAGCTGACATATGCAAAGCAGCTACATGGTCTACACCACACACTTTCACTAAACATTGTGTGGATGTTATAGCATGCCAACAAGCTAATGTAGGACGGCAGTGCTGTGTACACTCTCTTTCAAACAACTGCAACACCCACAAGTTAGCCACCGCTTCTGAGGAGGACTGCTTTATAGTCTATGCAAAGGATGTGTATCTCCAGCCACACTTGCCTCGAAAGGAGTAGGTTACTTAACCTATAAGCATCTGGCATATAGTACTGTAAATTTACAGGCACCCACCTTCCTCCCCAGACACTTGTGGCCAAAACAGCCTACTTCTTATGCACATGGACATCTCTTTACTTACACTTATTCTACACTCCATTCTCACCCACCTGCGGGAGAACAATCTAACAATGGAGTCGATGCCCAGGCACATTATCACCAAGAGGAGGAGTCAAAAAAAACAACGTGCACACATCTGGACACAGATGGCAGGAGTATGCAAAACATGTGAATCTACAGCACTACATGCCATGAACAGATGCTTACAGGGTAAGTAACCTATTCCTTCTGACACTTATTTCATTGCGACTCTACAGCTGTTTAAAAATAACTACATAAATAGTGGACGTGAGCCAAAGTTATAACTTGTAAACTGTTGCACAATCATTAAAATTTGGGAGGAAGAAGCCATATCCAGGTGAGACAGTGCTGAAAAACAGAAAACTATTTAAAAGTCATCTTTGGCTGTGGTTCAGAACAAAAATAAACCCCGGAATGGGCACTGACAAACTCAAAACAGTTGCAGATCCTGAAATAATTCCCAATTACTGCTCAGAGCTCTACAACTTGGGTATCCTCCAAAACATTGTTCATTGAAATGTACTATTTTAAGGTAGCAGCATCAAGTTACCCTCCTTTGTTTTAACAATTTGAAAGGAAGCCTTTGTTTTCAAAGTCCTTACGTCTAGGAAGAATGTCTTTTCCGCAAGCCCTCCTTTGTAAATACTAAGTGCAGATGTTTGAATCTCACAGAAGATGTACGTGAAACTCATTGGCATCAAGCCTTGTGATGCCAACCGAGCATAACACTTCATAGGAGAGTGCGTCATATAGCTGAATGTGGCTAAATCAGAAAGTAAACCTATAATCCAAGTAACTTGTCTGCTTTCTCACTGTACTTTGAAAGAGCAACCTGTGTTTGAACAAGGGCAATATATGCTTATGCCTGTGGGTTCGAATGTTATCTGCTAGCCACTTGTTCTGCTTAGTCTTGGATTTGTGGTTTGCTGTATAATAATGTTTGATGATATAATTGAAGTTTTCAGTACCCTGGGGGCTTGCGGATACTCTTTGGAAAGCACCTTCCATCTTCCAGACGTGTATGCGCAATATTTAACATTGTATTGGTTTTGTAGTGCTAATACTCTGCTTGGTTCATTAGAACTATTTCTGCATGTATAAAAAGAGGTTTGGTGATATCAGAATGCACTTTTGCCATTAAAATGTAATTTGCTTGTAGAACACTGTAGCTTATCATTGCTCCCAGTGCTCATTTTTATATTTCTGCTACTAAACATCCAAATTTTAATGCTTTTAGAACATTTCATTTTTGCTCCTACCTACTAAAGTTGTGTAGTTCAGAATGCTTTAACCATTTAATCTGAAAGAGACACGTTAGTGATAGATTCCTTACCTTAGAATATCCCCAAGAGTCAGACTGGATCCGGAAAGTTTTTCGTCAGCAGTACCCCTGCGCGTCGGTAGGTGACGTCGTGCGGCTCCGCGTTCGTCGCTGGCGTCGTAAGCGCCGAGATGACGTCACGGAGACTACTTAGGCGCCACCCATGCGCGCTGACGTCAGTTCTTTCTTTTTCCGCGCCAGCAAGCGCAGATCCGGTTAGAGCACGTACCTTAGTCACTTTTTGACTAGTTGTTTTTGGGACTTTTGTCTCTACTTTTCTCATTCTGACTCCTGGTTCCACGTAGGGATGCCTGAGTTTAAATCCTGCAAGGCCTGCCGCCGTACGATGTTGGTGGCCGACCCCCATGGCGTCTGCCTCTACTGTCTGGAGCGCGACCATGACTCCCGGTCATGTTCCGACTGTATGGCCATGGCTCTGAAGGCTTTGCGGGACGGTCCCGAAAGCTGCTAGAGGCCCGACAGTTGTCTCCGCACCGTTCCAGGTCCAGGGGTCGCTCGAGGGACCGGCCGCGGAGTCGTCATCATCGCTCATCGGGATCCAAGTCTTCACCCTCGGATTCGGGTAAGCGACGTCACAAAAAGAAGTCGAAGAAGCGCGTACGCTCTCCGACCTCCCCCTGTCGGTCTTCGGACGCGGACGAGGGGGCCCGGGGTCTTTCCCCCGCGGCTCCGTTGGAGCCTGTCAGTCCCGCGGCCTACCCGCCATACCCGGGTCCGTCGGCGACTCCAGCCCAGGTGCAAGAGTTTCTTGCTGCCATGGACCGCCTTTTCAGGCCTAGGGCTCCCGCCGGTGCGCCTTCGGGCCCCGCGGTCCCTCTTGGGGGCCCTTGGTTGCCGCCGGCCCCGGCGCCACGAGGTCCTCCGGCGGCTCCGGCCCCGGCGCCGCAGGGTCCTCCGCCGGCGGCTCCGGCGCCCCCTGCGGCTCCCTTCCCGGCGCCGCCCTGGGTGCTGTTCGTCCCACCTCCGCCCTTGCCCGCGTTTCCAGCTTGGGACCCCGATTGGGCTTTGGAGCCGGAGCGGCGTCGACCGGCGCCGGTGGAGCATTTGTTTTCCCCTGTGCCTCCCTCGCCACTGCAGCCTGTGCCTCGGGCTGTTGTGGAAGGGGAGGACTGGGAGGGGTCGGAGGACCCTCTTGCACGGCAGTGTGACTCCGAACAGGAGTGGGCAAAAGACTCGGAGTATGCAAGTGGCCTTGACCTCTCCTCTGAGCCTGGTTTTGTGTCTCCTCCCACTGTCATGGAGGAAGGCGCAACATACACTCTGGTGCTCCGTAGAGCAGCTGAGGCTCTTGGCCTTGAATTGCCTACTGTTACCCTCCACACTAACCTCCTTACGGAGGTGCTTCAGCCGGCGGCAAGTTCTATAGAACCTCTGCTTCCGTTTAATGAGGCCTTAACGGATGTTTTGATGGGTACCTGGTCTAAGCCTGCCACAGGGGTTCCTGTGGATAGAAACGTGGCCAGGCGTCACCGCCCGGCACCGGGTTATCCTGCCTTTTTGACGACTCATCCGACGCCGGAGAGCCTGGTCATTCAGGCTTCCACTTCCCAAACCGCATTCCCTACCGCTCCGCCGGATAAGGAATCCAAAAAGTTGGAGCAGCTTGGCAAACGGTTGTTTTCCTCTGCCAGCCTGGGGCTGAGGTCGGTCAATACCGCATGCCTCTTGGGCCGCTATTCTCACGCTGTGTGGGACACGGTGGCGCAAACTCTGCCCCAGTGCCCGGAAGAGGTTCGAGCTGTGCTTTCCCAAGCTGTTGCAGAGGGGAAGGATGCCGCGAAGTTCGCCATGTGGTGTTGGTTGGACACCGCGGACTCTTTAGGAAGAGCCATCTCCACAACGGTGGCCTTGCGGCGACATGCCTGACTGCGGTCCACGGGGTTTTCAGGAGATGTCCAGAGTTCCCTCATGGACATGCCTTTTGATGGTACTCGCCTATTTGGCGATAAGGCAGACAGTGCGCTGGAGCGTTTTAAGGACTCTCGAGCTACGGCCAAGTCCTTGGGTCTCTCCACCCGCCCGGCCACGTCTACCTTTCGTTCCTTTCGTGGCCGCGGAAGGGGCGCCCCTACACGTCCGTTCAACCAAAGGCCTGCGCAGAACCAGCCTCAGCGCGGGCGTGGTGGCCGCCGTGGCGGCACAGGGGGCCAGCGTGCGGGTCAGTCCACCTCCGCTCCCGCAGCATCCGCCTCAAAGCCTTCCTAGTCCGCGCTTTGGAGTGCACCCCACGCCGGTGGACGGCAGGATTCAACATCACCTCCCCCACTGGCGCTCTGTCACTTCGGACAGCTGGGTGCTGCAAATCTTCCGAAGGGGCTTCTCCCTCCCCTTCGAGTCTGCCCCCCGTCCATGCCACCTCAGTTCCACCGCATTTCGGGGGATCACTTAGCGCTTCTCCAACAGGAAGTCACGGCCCTCTTGGCCAAGGAGGCCATCGAGCGCGTTCCTGGGCCAGAAGTAGGACATGGTTGTTATTCCCACTACTTTCTGGTCCCCAAGAAGGACAAAGGGGGCTTGCGCCCCATCTTGGACCTCCGGAACGTCAATCGCTTCCTCCGGAAGGAGAAGTTCAAGATGTTGACTCTGGCTCAGGTCTTTGCTGCCCTCGACCCTGGAGACTGGATGGTAGCGTTGGACTTGCAGGACGCATATTTTCACATTCCCGTCCTGCCGGCCCACCGGCGTTACCTGCGGTTCACGGTAGGACAGGAGCATTTTCAGTTTACTGTGCTCCCCTTTGGCCTTACAAGCGCCCCTCGGGTGTTCACGAAAGTGATGGCGGTGGTCGCAGCTCATCTGCGCAGATCAGGGGTTTCAGTCTTCCCCTATCTCAATGACTGGCTGTTGAAGGCGGGCTCGCCCCAGACAGTCGTCTCCCACCTCCATACTATGGCCGACCTCCTGCATTCGCTGGGGTTCTCCATCAACGTGCCGAAGTCGCACCTGAGTCCCTCTCAGAAGCTCCCCTTCATCGGAGCGGTTCTGGATTCGACGCGGTTTCGGGTTTATCCTCCCGAGCAGCGAGTCCGGGATATTCAGGCTATGATTCCGATCTTTCAGCCTCTATCCTGGGTTCCGGTCAGGATGACCCTCCGGCTCCTGGGCCCGATGGCCTCCTGCATTCTGCTAGTGCAACATGCCAGGTGGCATATGCGGGCTCTGCAGTGGGACCTGAAGTTCCAGTGGGCGCAGCATCAGGGCAACCTGTCCGATCATGTCCAGATCTCGGAGGGCGCTGCACGACAATTGCGGTGGTGGCTCACGAATCGCGATTGGGTCAATGGCAGATCCCTCTCCCTCCCCCAACCGGAGCACACGGTGGTGACGGATGCGTCCCTCCAGGGCTGGGGTGGCCACTTGGGAGAGGCGGAGATCAGAGGCCTCTGGTCTCCGGCGGAGTCCCGGCTCCATATCAATCGTTTGGAGCTACGGGCGATCCGACTTGCACTGAAAGCATTCCTTCCCTCTGTCCGGGGCAGTGTAGTGCAGGTGTTCACGGACAACACCACCGCCATGTGGTATTGCAACATGCGGGGTGGGGTTGTGGACCCTATGTCAGGAGGCTCTGCGCCTCTGGACATGGCTGGAACATCAAGGCATTACCTTGGTGGTTCAACACCTGGCAGGTTCTCTAAACGCCAGGGCGGACGAACTCAGCCGCCGGTGCTTGATGGATCACGAATGGCGTCTGAACTCTGACGTGGCGCAAGGTCTCTTTCTGCAGTGGGGAGAGCCTTGGTTAGATCTATTCGCCACCGAAGAGAACGCGCAATGTCATCAGTTCTGCGTGTTGGAATTTCCAAGGCGGCACTCGCTCGGCGACGCTTTTCGTCGCGAGTGGAGTTGCTGTCTGTTGTACGCCTTTCCGCCTATACCACTTCTGCCCAGAGTGCTGAAGAAGATTCAGCGCGACCGGGCCCAAGTCATCCTTGTGGCTCCGGATTGGGCACGAAGATACTGGTATCCCGAGCTACTCAACATGGCGATCGATCCCCCGATCCGACTGCCTCTTCAGGAGGATCTTCTGTCGCAGCAGCAGGGGACGGTCCTCCACCCGAACCTGTCCAGGCTCCACCTCCATGCGTGGATATTGATCGGCGACAGTTAACAGCTTTCCATCTTCTTCTCGAAGTCTGTGATGTCATTCTGGCAGCCAGGCGTCCCTCCACTAGGACGGTATACGCCTGCAGGTGGAACAAGTTTGTGGCATGGTGCACAGCGAAGTCTGTGGATCCCCTCTCTGCCCCTCTTTCTGAGGTCCTTCTGTTCCTACTATCCTTGGCCCGGCAGGGCTCTGCTCTGGGCACTATTAAAGGATATCTTTCGGCCATCTCCGCCTTTCTCTGGCTTCCAGATCAGCCTTCTCTCTTTAAGTCCCCGGTTGTTAACCGTTTCCTAAAAGGCATTACACACACGTTTCCTCCCGTGCCTTTCATAATGCCTCAATGGGACTTAAATCTCGTCTTGACCTATCTGATGTGCGCTCCTTTTGAGCCCCTTCATAACTGTCCTTTACGTCTTCTTACTCTAAAGACGGCTTTCCTGGTAGCTATCACCTCTGCCAGAAGAGTGAGTGAGCTCCAGGCTCTTTCTTCCAAACCTCCTTTCCTTTCGGTTCATCCGGACAAGGTGGTGTTAAGGACCCGTCCTTCTTTCTTGCCGAAGGTTGTCACGCCCTTCCACATCGGGCAGACCATCACTTTGCCCACCTTCTTTCCGCCTCCGCATTCTTCAAAAGACCCAAAACGTGCGCTCTCGTTCTATCTGAAGCGCACACAACAGTTCCGGGTGGGTGACCAGCTCTTTGTTGGCTACGTGGGCGCCAAAAAAGGTCGGGCCGTGCACAAATGCACCATCTCTCGGTGGGTCGTTCTGTGCATCAAAGCGTGTTACTCGTTGGCTAAAAAGGAGCCTCCTGTAGGGCTGCGTGCCCATTCTACCAGGGCGACAGCAGCCACTACTGCCTTGGGATGCGGCGTTCCCTTGCAGGATATTTGTCAGGCAGCCACGTGGGCCTCGCTGCACACATTTACCAAGCATTACTGCCTTGACAGTCAAGTCCGGAGAGACGGCTTCTTTGGCCGTTCTGTTCTCCGTGACTTTCTGGTGTAATCTATTCGCAGACCCACCACCAGGGTTGGTATTGCTGGGGTATCTATTCTAAGGTAAGGAATCTATCACTAACGTGTCTCTTTCAGATGCACAAGTTACTACTTGTGTAACGATATATCTGTAAGAGACATTAGTTAGTGATAGATTCCTTACCGCCCCTCCCATCCTCCCCGTTCTGCGAACTGATTCTAGGGTTAAGGTCATCCCTTTCAGGGCCCTAGTTTCATGGCACCAGTGGTCGGTTTCTTGCATGGCTCTGCGTTCCTGGTGCGGAAAGTCGTGTACAGAACTGACGTCAGCGAGCATTGGGTGGCGCCTAAGTAGTCTCCGTGACGTCATCTCGGCGCTTACGACGCCAGCGACGAACGCGGAGCCGCACGACGCCACCTACCGACGTGCAGGGGTACTGCTGACGAAAAACTTTCCGGATCCAGTCTGACGCCTGGGGATATTCTAAGGTAAGGAATCTATCACTAACTAATGTCTCTTACAGATATATCGTTACACAAGTAGTAACTTGTGCTTTCGGCATAATTTTCGCATCATCTTGTAACGCTATGGTTACTTTTTCAACAGCAAGGAAACTTTAATAGTTCTGTTGGTCCAGATGGATACATGCTGTCGTCGCTGACATGTGGGATGTCACCAGTCACCTCCATTACAGAGGGGCTCCAGCAGGTATGAGCCCACTTGGTTTAACTTCATTTACACCTGCACTCTCTGATGATCTGATGCTATCATTCTCTTTCTTGTCTTTTCTTGATGTGTGTTCCCACATAACTTTCAAGAGATGGGTTAATTGAATTTCGAATCTCATTCGTTCAGCATCTGCTGTAAGTATTTTATGTCAAAGTGTACATCGACTGTTAGTAGAGGCTCTCCATTGCTGAACCTCACGGCATGAATCGTCCATGTTGTCTGCTTTGCACAGAAAGAATTACAGAAAATTGAATTCTGCTAGTGAATGTTCATATTAAATGCATCCAGCACCATAGGTCACAGTACACATTGATTTAAGGTGCCAGAAATTTCCTTTAAGTAAGAACGACCTCGTATCTGGGAATGTACCGGGGTACTACTAAGTATTAGTAGTAATATTACACAACAGGAGGGTGCAGTCTTCACTTTGGGTCCTCCTGTCCATTCACAGTGACAAACGTCGTCTGCGTCTTAAGAATTTTTATCACAAGACAATTGATAAATCAGAAAATTACATTATTTGTATTCGAAACTGGAACAGTTTGTCTTAAATGAGCCATCATTTATTAAATTGAACTCTCAAAGTATGAAAAATGATACTTCTCTCAAAGATGTTTTTCCATTTTGAAATGGTTGAGAAAGATAATTTGGTTACTCCCATTTTCGGCACAACGGACGGTTGTACAGGCACTTATCAGGGCGAGATTGGATTATGGCAACACTCTATTAGCGGAGGCGGATAAAGCCTCCATTGGACGGTTGCTGGTCGTGCAAAACTCCGCAGCAAGGATGCTTACAGGCGTCCAAAGCGGACCTCAGTGGTGGGTCTGCTGAGGGAGTTGCACTGACTCTCAAAAGAAGTGAATTAGGTCTAAACCCTTGTGCTATGTGCACAGAGCAAGAGCAGGGGTGAGCCTACAGGACTTTGTGAAAGCGTATCAGCTGGCCTGCTCTCTTCAAACCTAATGTGATTCCAGCAATAAAACAGTCATGGATGGGAGGGCGCTCGTTTGCATCTCTAGGCCCCAAGTTGTGGAACTCCCTCCCAGACCAGTTTAGACAATGTCCCTGACTCTCGATTTTTCGAAGAGAGCTGAAAATCTTGATGATCTTACTTGCTTCCTCTGACGCACCCCATCTGACGCGCCGGGAAACACCTATGGAGTCGCTGTGCTCTTTATATAAAGTGGATAAGGAAAAGTAGTGCAACTTAGAAAATTTATGGTCTCCTCAATTATTTTTTTCTCAACAATATCAGTATTGATTTTTCTATTGGATAGGACTTCCAGTGGAATGCTCACCTTATGAATTATCATTCCAGGCTTCAGACTTGTCAGGAAAGGCTTTTCCCCAGCAAGGTTGCTCTATCACAGCTAGGTGGTGCTGTCTGGCCCCACCTGTAAGTCCTCTTCGTTACAGGAGTATATTAGGTACCAACCGGTTCTCTGATGTCAGTTCCTGTTTTCCTGCATCTCATCAACGCAGGTCTTGAGCGCTATTAGTGTTTCGCTGAAATTCCTCCATATTTTAACAACATTTTAGCAAAAGCTTCAGGCTATAAACCTTGTCGTTGGTGCTGCAAGAAGAGGTCTCCTTCGAATCCCCATAAAATCTGCTTGTGCTGCTTGGGGACTAAAGCATAATGGCACAGCTTAGAGACCATCAGTAACCAGGAGGACAAGTTATTATTGGCTAAGGTCTGCGTGGAGGTGACATCGTTTTTCCCTTATTAGAGGTGAGTCACCCATCAGATCTTCCCATAAAAAACATAAATTCTATCGAAAGGAGAAGTCCTCCTCTTCCTCGAGGAAACTGTCCTGCTCTCAAGACCATTTGATGTCTAGACCGTGTTCGCCCAGCATCCGTGTCTTCCTTGCGATCAGACAGCACTCTGGAGTTAAAAAAGGTGATACTGGAATTTCAGGGTCTATCAGCTAGTTAGTGCTGTTATTAATAAGATTCCAAGGTATGCAAACACAATGGTCCTGATTCACAAACTGCATTTTGTAGCTTGGAAGTTAGTACTACAGTAGTACTACTTACTACAACATGCAATTTACAGACCTACGGGTGTAAATCTCCACCTTTCCTATCTTTACTATGGGGAGATAGATCCTCATACATGTAAATTTACTGTGTGTCTTAGTTACTGCTAATTGGGAGGGGTTTGGGGTGTTGTAAGTAGGGGGTTTAGTGATGCTGGGGGGGGTTTATGGAGGGACAGACAAAAAAATGAGTATGCTAATTGCAATTCACGAACTGCACTTCTAAAGTTACTACAGCCAAGACTTACCGAAACCAGTAGTAAATTTACTCCAGCTCATACCTGGAGTTAGTCCAGGACCATCGAGGCCAACCACTATTACTGCAGCACCGTTCCAAAGAAAAGGCAGGGACTTAACAGATCCCTAAAGGAATAACGTTAAGATAAATTACTTTATTTGGACTTCTTAAAAAAAATATGCATTTAATTTAATGTTACAAAAATGATGTATAATAGAAAATATTTCTGGGAACTTTTAACCCCTTCGCTGCTAGGCCTAAAAGCCCCCCACCCCACCCCCCCGTGCGAAGCCTCTGAAAAGTAGACAAAATTCTGAATTCAGCAAGAGGTCATTTGTGTAGATCCTTCGAGGTTTTCTTATAGAAACTAACAGTTGAAAACAGGAAAAATTGAAAACGAGTTGGAAAAAAACAGCCATTTGTGCCAACGTTTTCACCTGTATCTTCTTTCAAGTATGACAGATTTTTAAAAGCAGTATACTGTTACATCCGCTGGACCCTTCTGGTTGTGGGGATATATAGGACTTGTAGGTTCACCAAGAACCCGAGGAACCCAGAGCCAATAACTGAGCAGCGTCTTGCAATGGTTCTTTATTGTGTACCGGGTATATAGCAATTCATTTGGGAAAATACAAATAGTGAAAAATCGGTATGAAAGTCACCTATGTATTTCTGAAGTGGGAACAAAATATAGAGTTTAGAAACAGTAGCTATTTGCACATCTCCGAAATTGTGGGTACCCATACTAGCATGTGAATTATAGGACATTTTTCAAAGTGACTTCTTTTTTACACATTGTCTTACATTTGGAAGGTAGAAATGCATAGAAAGTCAATCGGTAATAACAGTTGCTCTACAATTCTGTGTTCCCCTAAGCCTCCCGATTAAAAATGGTATCTCACTTGTGTGGGTAGGTGTAGTGCCCGCGACCGGAAACGGCCCAAAACGCAACGTGGACACACCACATTTTTACAGTGAAAACTGACCCTTTTTTTGCAAAGTGCCTAGCTGTAGATTTTAAACCCTAGCTCTGCCGGCACCTAGTGAAACCTAGCAAACCTATACATTTTTAAAAACTAAACACCCAGGGGAATCCAGGATGGGGTGACTTGTCTGGCTCTCACCAGGTTCCGTTACCTAGAATCCCTTGCAAACCTCAAACTTTGTTGAAAAAAAACACATTTTCCTCACATTTCTGTGGTGGAAAGTTCTGGAATGTGCGTGGATCCACAAAATTCCACCCAACTCTCATTCCTCAAAGTCTTCCGAGAAAAATGGTACCTCACTTGTGTGGGTAGGCCTAGTGCCCGCGACCGGAAACGGCCCAAAACGCAACGTGGACACACCACATTTTTACAGTGAAAACTGACCCTTTTTTTGCAAAGTGCCTAGCTGTAGATTTTAAACCCTAGCTCTGCCGGCACCTAGTGAAACCTAGCAAACCTATACATTTTTAAAAACTAAACACCTAGGGGAATCCAGGATGGGGTGACTTGTCTGGCTCTCACCAGGTTCTGTTACCTAGAATCCCTTGCAAACCTCAAACTTTGTAAAAAAAAAAAAAAAAAAGCCACATTTTCCTCACATTTCGGTGGTGGAAAGTTCTGGAATCTGCGTGGATCCACAAAATTCCACCCACCCCGCATTCCCCAAAGTCTTCCGAGAAAAATGGTACCTCACTCGTGTGGGTGGGTCAAGTTCCCGCAACAGGCAAGGGCCCTAAATATATTGTGGAGACTTCAAAATTACCCATCATAAAACGACCTGGTTTTGCAGGGGGGGGGGGGGCACCTGGGTTTTTGGCTAGGAAAACATTGGGGGTCCACGCAAGCCATACATCGCTGGACTCCCCCGGGTGTCTAGTTATCAGAAATGCGTGGGTTTAGTAGTTTCCCAAGATGGCTGCTGAACCCGGGGCCAAAAACCCAGGTGACCCCCCTTGCAAAACCAGGTTATTTTGTGATAGGTAATTTTGATGTCTCCTCAATACGTTTTGGGCCCTTGCCTGTCGCGGGTACTTGACCCACCCACGCGAGTGAGGTACCATTTTTATCGGGAGACTTGGGGGAACGCTGGGTGGTAGGAAATTTGTGTCAGCCCGGTGATCCCACAACTTTCCCACACAGAAATTTGAAAAAAAAGTGCTTTTTTCATCTAAATTTGAGATTTGCAGGGGAGTCTGGGTAGGAAAACGTTGGGGGGTCCACACAAGCCATACCTCACTGGACTCCCCAGGGTGTCTAGTTTTCAGAAATCGGTGGGTTTGGTAGGCTTCCCAAGATGGCCGCCGAGCCCGGGGCCAAAAACTCAGGTGACCCCCCTTGCAAATCCAGGTTGTTTCAAAATAGGAAATTTTGATGTCTCCACAATACGTTTTGGGGCCTTCTCTGCCGCGGGTACTTGGCCCACCCAGAAAAGTGAGGTACCATTTTTATCTGGAGACTTGGGGAAATGCTGGATGGTCGGAAATTTGTTGTTTCTTTCTGAAGCGTGAAAATTATGGCACAGTAATACAAGGAATATGTGACAGTCACATTTTGAGGTTTGCAGGACATTGTGGGTAAGATAACTTGTTGGGATCCATGAGAGATACATCTCCATGTACTCCCCTGGGTGTTTAGTTTACGAGAATATCTAGAGTTGGTAGGTTTATCTTCCGGCATTCAATGTACACCTAGACAGAGAAAGACAGAAAAGACTAATATTACTGCACAACCATCTATTCCTCAAGCACACACACATACTGGTTGGATTTGGCACGAGGGTGAGTGATGGTTCAGTGTATAAAATTTTGTTAACAAGAGATTTCACAAAAATAAAATGCACTGTCAATAATTGAAAGGACAAACAACTGAACCAGTGACTCTCAGCTTGTGAGCTGTAAAGCCGCGTTAAGGCCCCAACCGCTTTACAGGCTTTTATGCCCTGCATAGTTTACTTATATCTTGTAGTTTATCAATCTTCCTGCTGCTCAGCCAGTGTGTATGTTTACTGTAGAATGTTGGGAATTCAGTGATGCACGGAATGTTGGGTGTCTGTGGGAGTGAGGAATGACAGTTAGAGATGGGCTGAGCAGCAGGCAGGCTGCTCCTGGTGGGGTTTGCTATCACATGGAACTGAGGGTTGATTACAGCCTAACCTACATCTACTTCACCCCTTTACCTGGACTACCTATCTGATGTACTGGTCTACCATCTTCATTCACCTGAACTAGCTACTGAATAAAGGTACACTTGAACTTTACTTGGCTACCAGCGTTTACTTGTGTCACCGGACACAACATTATTTTGGCGACGAGCGAGAGTTGGAGACTTTCCCACTTGCCTACTGATCTCCACAATTGGTCAAGGAAGCAGAAGATGACATCTTTAACCAGTCCACAGGGTGTGAAGGAGCCACTAGTCTTTCTAGCGCAGACAACTATGAAACAACGCTACATTAAGCATACAAGAGGCAACACAACAAGAAACACAAGAAGAATCATTGTAACTGAGTCAAAATGCCACAAAAGGTACAAAAGAAACTGGTCCAGCACACTCGCAGCCCCACCAGTGTCCTGTACATCGGACAGCCCCAAAGAAAGCGTGCTGTACTGTGTGTTTGCCTCAAGACCTGCGCCATCATGGGAAGATTGCTCCATGGTAATGACTTTCAATCTGTACAATCTTTGCTTGTATGCAACACATGTCAAGATTTTCAGGGGCATCTGTCCTGCACGAAGTCTGTCAGCTGCCTGTTGTGGGCGCTACGTTGGAGGTGCCAGGAAATGGATTTTATGTGCTATATGGATCTGCAATGTGTGTGGAAATCTCTACAGTTCATCTCACACGAAGATTTGGATTTGTGGAGGTGTACTGGCTGTTCTGGTCATTCTCAGCTTTGGGACTTCACACGAGGGAGAGCTGTGGAGTTAACACAGTGCCTCACTGACGAGCTTTTGGCAAGTACGAGCTTCTTCCTGGCAGTGGCTAGCAGCGTGGTACCAGGTTGTGGTACATGTTTGGCCCCTCACAGATGCAGTATCACAAGGGGCAGAGTCAGGTGAGACTTGTATTTTAACTTTTATTGTTGTTCTACGTTGAGACCTGATCGCTGCAACTGCCACTTTCAAGTTCAAATTACAGCGCGCGCACCCTACCTGGTCCGTGGTGCCACGCGGAGCTGTAGAGTCTTCTGTGACGTCCTCCGGAGTCTTCGCTGCCTGCCAATGGACGCTTTGCACCTAGAGCGTGCCGTGAGCCACCCGGCACGGCGTGAGACAGCGTGGCGCCATCTTGGGGTTGGCAATTGCCCATGTGAATTGTTGGTTCTCTGCGCGTCAATTTGCCAACCACGTTTTCTTCTCATGTCGTATTCAATAAAGTTATTTCCAGAAGACTGACAAGAACGTCGTGTTGAGGAATGAGCCTACTGCTTCTTCGCTTCTTGTTTGTGTGCCTGCAGTATGTTTTCGTCAGCGGCAGATTTTTCATGGTACTTTTCTTCCTTTGCTTTCATCCTCGTCGGAACGCTTGTGCAGAGGTTGGTGGCAACAGCAGTTCCTGCCTGGACTCTATGCCTCGTTTTTCTCTCATTGACATGCTGCCATTGCTGAAGGTTTTGTTTTGGCTGTTATTTTTCTGAGTCTGTCTCTGCTAGTGTAGTGAGTATTGTGTGCCTTGCTTACTCGAAGTACAACGGTCTGCTGCAAGAGTTGAGGAGCGATATTATAAATCTTTTTGGAGTCACAGGTGCACGTAATTTGACTGTCTTGCCATTTGGATACATCTTCCAGTGTATTTCGCAGACGAGACTCATTTTTGTATGGTGGTGTGCACAAGTTGGGAGTGTACACACAGCTCGGGTGAGAAGTCGCTCACCGGCGTAATTACTGGTTCTACTTTTTCAAACAGTAATGGTTTTTCATTGTTAGTACAAAGTGTTGGTATTGTTTAGTAAGATAAAAAAAACGGGGGGAGGTAGAGGTCTATGCTAGGTCCACCCTCCTAATACAATAGTAGACCTACAAAATCCGAGATGTCGGATAAAGAACCTAGCAAAAAGGGAATGATTTTCGCTCAGTCTGAGTCAGAAAATCTGCAGGAAAGAAAAATGTTTCTGTCTTGAGTCCCCTCACTCACCAGGGTTTCTCCTTGGTGACATGCTTCATCATAGGGGCCATCTCAATCCGCTGCGGACTGAGGCGTGCTGCGACTTGCGAAGTTGCGTAGGAGCACTTTTGTGAAAACTATGTGTAGTGTAGTGGTGTTGTGGAGTGGGAGGGGTGAGTTAAAAAATTCCTAACTAGTGTCAGATGTTGGCTGTTAAAATAAGAGACAGGAAAATACATAGGAATAAACAGCCAGGGTTGGGATAACGAATTTTGGTTGTATAAATTGGGACCTTCTTTCTAATAAACAATTTATAGATATATAAATGGGCAGGTGTATAATCCATGTGGATATGGTGACTGGATCCAAGACAACATGGTCTATAAATTTCAAGCATCGACTTGAAAGCAATGGAAAGAGTATTTTGCACATAACGTTGGGTCCCCACAACTATACCGGCAGAAAAACCGGCTGCATTGTTTATTAGAAAGGGGGTCCCAATTTATACAACCAAAATTCGTTATCCCAACCCTGGCTGTTTATTCCTATGTATTTTCCTGTCTCTTATTTTAACAGCCAACATCTGACATCGGAGAAGCACTTCATACCCTCAAGAGGGCGGACTCCTTTGCCATTTGGCGGCAGCCATTTTGGTAGGGTTCCCGATCCAGTCTTAGCAGCAATGACCGGGCGGAAACACTAGCTTTATATACCGGCACCCGATGTGAGACGCGCTAATATGCGGTCTCGAGGGGAACAAATAGGTAGTGTGCCAACGAGGAGAGCTCACATCAAGTAAGTCCTTTCCTTTTCAGGCTACGATGAAAACCGGGAAAACTGCGGAATCGACCACGGCAGTCCCCGTGTTTTTGCACGACGTTTTCTAGAGAGAGGCTATTAATCGCGCTTTGTCCTTCCTTTCAGAATTCGAATACGAGCCCCTCGTCCCCTCCAGATCTTGGGGCACAATTTTGCCTTCTAATGAGTATGTGATTAAGTGGTTTTTTGTACATACTGAATGTTTGTGTCATGTTTTTAAAGTCACGCGGTGTATGTTTTATTAATGTCACCCACTATCGCCACTCGAGCAAGCAGCATTGTGTTTTTCTTTCTACCAAGCACGGCGAAAACACGAGATTACTGCTAGACACACACCATAGAGGAGCATTACGTGTGAGAATCTGACATTCACATGGAATATACTTACCGACCTCGTTCGGGGGGCGGCTGTTCCCATAACTATGTTCTTCTTTTCTATCCTACAGATACTACGTGACAATTGGTTTATCGTATGTATTAATTAACGCATGCTTATTAGTTGCAGCGTTTTTTTTATTTTCACCATTTACCTCAATTTAGGTCACTTTTGGAGTGGTACATACAGGGCGGTACCCTATGTAGTCCTGAAGAAGAGCTCTGCGGAGGCTCGAAACATGTTGACGCTTACTAGGGACCCCTAACCTATTATAGCTAGGTCTCCCAGTATTTCACCCCGGTTTTAAACATACCGACTAGGAGCCAGAATAAAGTTATTTCGCCCACTAGTTAGGTATTTTTTAACTCGCCTCTCCCACTCCACAACACCACTGCACTACACATAGTTTTCACAAAAGTGCTCCTACGCAACTTCGCAAGTTGCAGCACGCCTCAGTCCGCAGCGGATTGAGATGGCCCCTATGATGAAGCATGTCACCAAGGGGAAACCCTGGTGAGTGAGGGGACTCGAGAAAGAAAAAAAATTCTTTCCTGCAGATTTTCTGACTCAGACTGAGCGAAAATCATTCCCTTTTTGCTAGGTTCTTTATCCGACATCTCGGATTTTGTAGGTCTGGTATTGTTTAGTAACCATGCTTGAGGGATTTAAGTCTACAGTTCACATGTGCCAGCTTCCACAGTTTAGGTTTTCTTGTCCAAAGGACGTCCTTATCTAGTTTATATTAGTGGCTAGCTGCACTACATTCTCCCTTACATGAGGGATGGCCATGGGTTTGGGTACGAGTCCCTTTCTCATAATGCGTCATACGCGGCCCCTACACAGGGGTGGGTTCATGGGTATGGTTCCCATTTACACTTGTTCTAGTTGGTAACCCTTACACTGGGTCGGTTTTGGTTCATGGGTACGATTCCCATTAACAGTTGTTAGATTGGTAACCCTTACGCGGGGTATGTTTATGGGGATTTCTCAAATTAACATTACATGTAACCCTTACTCTGGGTTGGTTTTGATTTATGGGTACGGTTCCCCTACACAGGGTGTGTTTTCATGGTTTATGGTCCCATATACATGTTAAAGTCTTAGACCATTACTGGTGGGTGGACTTTATGGGTCGCAATCCCAAGTGTTTGTACCTCTTATGAGGGGTGAAAGATTGGTTTTTAGCTCCATCTTCACAGCATATGCAAGTTTCCTTACGTGAGGAATCTTGTCTATTCCTGTGTTCCCTTGCAGTAGGGATCGGTGTGGCGGGGTGTGTTTTTGCCCTTTGCAACTAAGTTTTTTTTCATTTTAGTGTATTGGGAGAGGATGGGTTATTTTACTCAATTTATTGGTTGTAAGCTATCCATTCTTTCTGTTTCAAATGGCTCTGACCCTCTCGTGATGTTTACATAATTGCACATCCCTGGGTTTTGAACTGTTTATTGCATTTGTAATTTTTCTTGTGTATAGTTTTTCTCTTAATCTTTACCGGTATTTGCAATTTTCGTTTTTCATTTTAAAAGGAGGGGGATGTGTTATGCCCTGCATAGTTTACTTATATCTTGTAGTTTATCAATCTTCCTGCTGCTCAGCCAGTGTGTATGTTTACTGTAGAATGTTGGGAATTCAGTGATGCACGGAATGTTGGGTGTCTGTTGGAGTGAGGAATGACAGTTAGAGATGGGCTGAGCAGCAGGCAGGCTGCTCCTGGTGGGGTTTGCTATCACATGGAACTGAGGGTTGATTACAGCCTAACCTACATCTACCTCACCCCTTTACCTGGACTACCTATCTGATGTACTGGTCTACCATCTTCATTCACCTGAACTAGCTACTGAATAAAGGTACACTTGAACTTGTTGCGGGGATTCTGCACATATACAGAGCTATGCACAGGAAAATGGGACCTCGGTGTATAGCGGTGAACCAACCATGCACCTTAGTACCCAAAATCCCAATCCGACTAGCCTTAGCGTCTCATTAGGTCTCCGTCCTAAAGCGAAGCTACCAATGATTAGACATCCCAGAACACTGACTCTCGCAGGAATCGCGGAAGCAAGAACACTCTTTCATCACTCACTCATATTTGTCCACAACGTGCGTAATAAGAGACACAGTATAGTTTAAAATGTTTATTTTAACTATTGTGCTCTAAGATAAAGTACACATGCCAGTACTAGCAGCATAATGCATAAAGATAAAACCATAAGCATGGTTACAATTCCATAGAATACAAACGGGGACAGCATTTTATAAAGACAGTGGATATAGGGCTACAGGACCTTAACACCCTCCCCGTGTTAATAACTAGTTTATGATAAAAATAGAAGACCTCTGGGCTTTGTCAAGCGGACCCCCATACCTCAATATCTAGATGCAAAGTTTACATTATCAGACAAGTACAGCTCTTCTCCCTGGAAAGGTTTTTCTCCAAGTGCCACCAACAGGGAGATCACAATATTAAAAGCACACTAATTTCTCCAGTGCAGCTGTATTTCATGTTATGTCTAAGTGCGAGGGGCTGACCAGAACAGCAACAACAAGGGACGTTGTTTTTCGACCTTGTACATTGTGTGCAGTCGAAACCCACAGAGAACATGAGAAAAGGTGAAAGGCAAAAGGGCAGACAGTTCTAATGCTGAATGGGCACAAGCAGAGTCTGGAAAAACAAAGTCACAGAGTAACGTGCGCAAAGAATGCATCATGGCAGCTAGGCCTAAGCTAACTTAGCAATGTCGACAATGAGGCCACAATCCACACTACACCCTCCCTTGGTCAGTCCATAGGCCAAGACATAGGACGAAAACAGAGTTCAAATAGATGGAGCAGAATGTGAACGTCTAGGTATGAGAAATGTCCTCATGAAGGATACTGAATGGAAAAAAAAAAAACGTTTGGAACAAAAAAATTCTAGATAGGGCCAAAAGGTAGGGCACTAAAAAAGAATAAAAAATCCAGAAATGCAGTTCGCTGAAAGTCAATGACCCTAATCCATCAGAGTGTATGCGCAGAAAACTGCAACGCCTTCCAAAAAGACATCATTGGCTTCGTCTGAAAAAAGAGATGCCATCCAGTTCAACAAATGAAAACTGCATTCATGTTCCTCATAATAGGGAGCAGTGATCAGCATTGCGGGACAACTTGCGTGATACTCAATATAACTTTGTTGTAGGAGATTCTGAGCAGCCGCCCAGATATCCCATTGTGCCAAAACTTCAAGTGCAGCCGCACGCGCCATCAATCCATCACCGGAACATTCCCGTTCATGGGCCACTAAGGGGCCCATTAACTGGTCGAAATCCGGGTCCGAATAAGACGTATTGGAGAGGCAAATATCCAAGGACCAAGAAAACGGTCATCGTAAACAAGACATCACAGGTTGCACGCAAGTGAAATACGCAAAGCGATAAAGTCCATAAGACACGCTAAGTGTCGCAAGTGGCAGGATGCCAAAGCTGTCAATCATGCGTTCACGGAGCATCCGCAGTCGCTCTTGGTTGTGTAGGCCCGCAGGAAGTGCAGCCATTACGCCACAGACAAAGTAAAAGCAATATTCCAGCAGCTAAGGCTAGGATCAATGGGAAGCCTCCAAAGATGCTGGAAAAAATAGAATGAATAAAAGCCGGAATTACACCAAATATAGTCTGAAAGGAGGTTAAAATGCCAGAGCCCACAACTTTAAAAAAGTGTACAAGACCTTCGGTATTAGAAGCATTGAATACGCGGTGAATCAGTTCACCGAAATGTTGGGGGAGGTTTGTGTTTAAAAGAGCCTGTATCTCACTGTGGGTACTAGCCACCTGGAGGACGAAGGTCTCCCGTGCGGAAGTGAGCAGAACCTCCTGGTTTAATAATAGCGCCTTTATTCTGTTCAATTTATTGAAATCTGCCTTCAAAGTGGGTATGTAAGGCCAAATGGAACTATCTACCAACCCATGCGGGGGTGGAAAAAGCAAATTTTTGCAGCACACAACGCGGTGTGAAACTGTCACAATGTAGGGGATGCCAGCCTGCATCCCACAGCAGTCTTGATTATTTAGAAGCAGATAGCTACCATTTGCAAGCACAGTGAAAGTAGGTGATATAACAGGTGCTGGAATGCCCTTCAAAATACAAGCAAGATTCGGAGCAGAAACATTACAAGCCCGTGCAATTTAATGTTTTTACAAAGGAGGGAATGACACACTGTGGAATCGCAAGACTCCCCTGTGAGAAAGACCTCCTTGTCATCCCTAAGGCATCTGTATGTGAAAGGTAGGGACCAAAGTTCATGCAAAAAGGCACTGCCTAAAGGCTGAAAACGGCCAACAGGATAATGTTTCATGCATGAACCGAATTCAAATAAAGAAAAAGGCAAAGCGATAACCCTGTGAACTAGCCACACCGCAGAGTCCAACTCCGCTACAGAGAATGGTAACGGTTCTATCTTCTCGATATGTAAGAGAGTGTATGTTGCATCTTTCATGGACATAAATTGCTGTTTTTCAGATAAATTAAACGGCAAGAATAAGGCAGACGTGTTTAAAAAATGCCATGGAACTTTACCCATTTTCAGTGTTTGCAAAGTCCATGCAAACTGCATCACTGAACGCAATTGATTCTGACCATGATATAACACAGGCACATCATCCTGTGCAATATCGACAACAGATGAAACAATATTCTCCAATGTGTAAATGCGGGAAGACAGGGTATTTATACTATTGTCAACAACAGCGAGCACTTTTTCTAGATTTGCCTGATCGATTTCCCGTAAACGGGAAGCAGCTTCAATTTGCGAAAGCTTCCAGAGTTCATTGTAAGTCGCATAAACAAATCGTTTAGGTCTCGGACCTCTAGGCCCTAGAGCAAAGTCGGACAGATCAATGTTGCCTGATAGGAGGGATAAATGTTGTTTTACAGAATCTAATGAAGAGTGCTGCAACCACTGTTTACATAATTTACCAACAGAATATGTTGTAACAGTACGAGAGTCAAAAAACCTTGGATCTGGCCTATCCTGTTTGTAGCCAGGAGCAGTCATGAAAACGTAGTTGGCAGGCATTAGATGCTATGGGCCAAGCCAACCAGGCTGACTGATCAATCACAGAAGTATTAAAGGAATTATTCTGAAACAAAGCTTGCAAATTTGCAAGGGAAATATTGAAATGCAAGCTCCCATTTGGTATAGAAGACAACACTGGAATGGAGGGGGCATTCAATTGTTTAGAAGTAGCCAAACCCCAGCAAGTTGTTTTGATATATAGTACTATTTAAAAATAAATTCTGGGCGGGGATGAGGCAAGCACGGTGCAAAGCTTCCGTACCGCGTACCTGCCATGATTTAGTTCCCCAAATAGACTTCAAGTCGACGGTGGCCGTCCAGTGCTCGTAACCACCCACAGCTAATACGTCCATAAAGGAACTGGAATATAGCAATTTGGTGTGGGTCAACATGACCTTTTGATGTGAAGAAATGTTTAATTTAAAATAATAGGACCCGGGGTTTGACCTATCAAAGTCTGTAAAGTAAGTACATTTATTTTTAAGTGTTTGGGAGCTACCTGGCAGAGGGGTAGGGCAATGTTCCCATTGGGTATAATTAAAGGTACCTCGAAGTGTACTAGGTTTATGCAGAAAATGGTTACCGTAATGCTGGTAACAATATAAATCGGCATAATTAGCAGAATTTAAGTACAAATCTTCAGCATTAAAAGCAGCATAATATTTCAAATCAGAAAATAACGATTCAACGGCATGCACATCCCAATCCCACATCCCAATCGTCAGAATGAATATTCCTTTTCACCACATCACCCATGGAAACACGAAGAACATTGGGTACATTAATAATCTCTGTTGGTCCATGGATCTGGAAATCCACAGCATCCCAAACAATGCCATCAGCAACTGGAAAGGCGGAAATGTTCACTAATGTGTGGTCACGCTTCATGATGTGAGATGAAGAATGCCGAGCCAAAGTTCCAGTGACACAGTTTACCACAGAGCGTTCTGGTAAATAGTGACCATTGATGAGCAAGAAAAAAACTGTCACAAAGCCAATGGACATGAACAGGAAAATCAGGAATAGTACCAACCAGATGTACGTCCAGGGAGGGACCAAACAATTGTCTCTGAACCAGGATATAAAAATACTGAAGTTGGTCGGGATAAGTGATGAGGTGGAAGCCGAATCAAAGGAAAAACGAGTTGGGCTCAGTGGTGTCTGACTCGTTTGCGGGGTATGCATACTCGGTGTCCTCGTTGCAGGAGGAAGCCGGGAAGTTGAGCAGGCGATCTGGCAAAGCGATCATCTCAACGGCAACATCAGTGTCCGTGTAGGCGGGAAGGCCACGAACAGCATTCCTTGAAAGTGTTGGACATGATACTGCAAGTGTCACACTATTCAGGATCGGCCAGATGTTGTAGCTTGACATTGTCCACTGAGATGTATCTGTTCTCTTTGCGACCAGGAAGCGGTGGTAAAATTACTGTACGAGTACCCTTCAAGCCAAGAACTGGAACCGGTGCACGATTAGAGGGGCCAAATTCTTTTTTTGTTCTCCACCTTCTCTCGGACCAGATCTCCAATCTTCGGAAGCCAGCCGGCAACCGGAATCTGCAACGCAGCGTCTGTGTCTGAAGGCAAGTGTTCGTGTGCAAGTTTGTCTCGGGTCTCTTGTAAGTCCTGCAACATAGTAGAATGATTATCTACGTCAAAGATTGCGGCATTCGCCGCCATGTCTAGACCATCAAGGTCTGGCACAAACATCTGTATGTCAAAGAGCATTTCGTATGGGGTCCGCCCACCCAGAGATCTTCTAGGGAGATTATTAAGTGCACGTTGCACGCCATACAAGTGGGCAAGCCAGTTCCTACCAGTACCTAATACTCTAGCTGTCAAAGATTGCTTTAAGTCACGGTTCATTCGCTCCACAATTGAGTTGCCCTCAGGCCTATATGGAGACGAAAATTGCACCAGCACCCCCAGAGACCGCATAGCGTCCTTGTGCGCCTTAGAGGCGAACGCTGGACCTTGGTCCGAATGGAGGGTGCCACAGGCAAAAATTCCCACAAAGACACGCAAATCCCTGATGAAATTTCGAGCGTCAGCACTTCGTTGTGGCCACACCCAGATGAAACGCGTGCACGAATCAACTGCAACTAAGATGTATTTATATGCAGTGTCAGAAGAAAACGGACCGCAGTGGTCAAGGTAAACACAACCAAAAGGTTTGTTAGAAATGCAGAGCTGTGTTTGTGGTGGCCGTGTAACTGTTGAAGGCTTAATCTGTTGACACACGTCACAAGAAAGCACATAAGTACGGGTCTGTTTATATAAACCACGCCACCAGTAACGCTGCTGCAATATAGAAACAGTCGCAGACACGCCAGTATGGGCCGAAGCCAAACCTTCGTGTGCGGCCGTTATCAAAGAAGTTCTGCGGTCTGCGTTGGGGATCAGCCGATCACCAACGTCTGGAATTCTTACATAAGGAATCTGATCGGGACTTAAGTGATAAGAGTATTTGGAAGGGAAACCCCGTGGGTAATTAGCACCTTCCTTTGTTGCAGCAATAGCTGCCAAAATCTCATTATCTATTTTAGTCATGGATCTTGTAACCGCTGCTACTGAGCACGTTGCTACTGCAGATTTGGCAGCTTCATCTGCCAAACTGTTACCGACAGCGTATGCGCCCACACGCTGGTGGCCAAGAGTATGAATCACCTGTGTGAGGGGCAGACGTTGTTTAAGATCTGCCACTCGAACCCAAAGCGTTTTATGCTTAATTGTGCTGCCTTTAGCGTCTCTATAGTCGTTTGGAGACCAAAAGAACAAGTTGTCATTGAAAGATTGAACACAGTAGTATGAATCGCATACAACAAGTGTAGTCACATCTGGATTTGCAAACTCAAGTGCGAGCACCAAAGCACGTAGCTCTGCCAATTGTGCGGTACTGTCTCCGAGTACCTGCGTGTGCACCACACCCGATTTGAACTCACCGTTTACCATAGTACCTGCAACAATAGCACATGCTGCGGAATAAGAATGCTTTGAACCCGTGGCCGGTTGTGCCGAACCATCGGTATAAATGATACATTGGTATTCCTCAAGAGGCAGCAGAGACAGAGGAGGAGGATGAACAAATTCATACTGCAAGAATTCCTGTGTCTGAAGGGTGACATCAAAGATGAACGTGACATCCGGGGATGTTAGAGATGTAGCCCATTGTATCCAACAGGGGTGCAAAGCCTTAGAGTTTGGTACACTTGCTTTCGTCACTGCCTCAAGGGCAGGATATGGTGTTACCACCAAAATGCGCTTTCCCTGTGCCAGTGCGCGCTCCTTAAGAATCGCCATTTGCACTGCAGTCAAAACTTTCTCCACAGTTGAAAAGCGCAACTCGGCTGAAGTGTAAAGATGCGACTTGTATGCAATAGGTACTGTGTCACCTTCGTTAAAAGTCAAGTAGGTGAAACCCACTGTCCCTGGTACGATTCTAATCACCAGGTTCGTGTGGTTATCACGAGTCAACAAGAACTTAGATTCAAGTAAATCAGACTGCAATGATTGCAGTATAATCGAATGTTCTGTAAGCCAACAAGACTTCGAAAAGGTAGGTTGTATCAATGCGTAAAGAGGCTTGATACGCTGGGCGTATTCGGGAATGTAAGAACGCCCGAAGTTTAAAAATCCCAGTAATGACTGAAGTTTCTTCAGGGTGGTTGGAGGTCGCAAAAGTGCGCACTTCTCCAGGAAGTGGGGAGCTAAGCCCTTACCTTCATTGTTGAGCTCAAAGCCCAAAAACAACACCGTGAATTCTGCGATGTGAGATTTGGCAAAATTAAATTTGTAACCTAAGACCGCAAACTCAAGAATGATGCGGTCCACACAGGTAAGATGTGGCTATAGTTCGTCGTCTGGCAGATATATATCGTCAACGTACGAATACGCATCTGGGTCTATGTTGTCCAACAAAGAGACAACACGTGCGGCGAAGACCCCCGGACTGTTCTTATAGCCCATGGGCAAACGCCGAAATTTAAATTGTTTTCCACCGGATGTGAATGCGCTCCATTGGCTGCATTCCGGGGACAAATTATGAGTGTAAAACCCATTTGAAAGGTCAAGTGTTGTTTTATATTTTTTACGAACAAGACTGTCTACGAGCGCAGAGCTATGGGTATTTTGCACCGCAAAGGTCCGACAATGAGAGTTCAAATGTCGGTAATCCAAAACTAGGCGGTACGATCCATCTGGTTTAGAAACCGCAAAAAGGGGATTATTCATTGGCGACACGCATGTCTCAATTACTCCTTGATATTCTAACTGTCAGAATTTCTGAAACGGGACCTTTCGCTTCCTGCCGGAGGGGATATTGGGGTTGTGGTTGTGGCAGAGACCGCAAGGATATATCATGGGGGGGGGGGGAGAATCCTCATCCCAGCCCACGTGATTTCAGTACAGTGCCGGAGCCAGGGCCCCAGCCCATTCAGCTGCTAACGCTTCCGCTTTGTCCTTAGGGACATGACGTGAAAAGCTGGGAAGAATTACTTCTTCCCCTCTCGGTGCAGCAAGTACGAAGGGGGGTGGCCAATCTGCTTCTGCCAACAAAATGTCGTAAGAAGAGGTCAGATTTTCCCAGAAAATCCCTTTAATAACACGCTCAATGTCGCCTTCAATTTGGATGACAATGTTAAATAGTCTGTCTGGGGGTGCCACTCGGGTATCAGCTGTCTCGACAGTAATGAAAGTATCAGTTGCTGTCGCCTCCACATGAGGACGTAGCGCCTCCCGCACTATGGTAACTTCCGCTGCGCTGTCTAGCAATGTCACTGCCCACGTCCAATTCAGGAGTCTCGTTCTCACCGTCTGTGGCATATCTGGCTGTTAGAGCCGCAACCTTTTTCTTCTGAAACTGTGGGCGAGAACGTGGGAAGTCCTCTGGTTTCCCTCGGCTTGGTGGTCGAGGTGGGTCTCGTCCCTGCGGGGCCTCACGACCCCTGCCTCTATCCTGCCGATCTCCTCCATCAGTCTAGGAGGTCGATGGTGCCTGTGGAGAACGAGGAGAACGCGGGTCAGGGACCTGAAATCTATCTGGAGATTTTATTCTCGCTCTGTCGCGCAAATCATAAGTGCGTTCAGAAGATACCGATACCGTGGACGCTGCACGCGACCCTTGTTTTGATTGTTGCTTTCCCTATTTCTTCAGCCTCCAGTTCTTTTTAGTAAAGAACGGTTTCTCGTCTTTATCAGACAGAGGTTTTTGTTGTGACTGCGTTTGCGTTGGTGGTTTAGCAAAAGGCTTAACACCTAGACTATTGCGGCCAATGGTTTTATAAGCCTGGGCTATTATTTTCGGTAATTCGCGTGGCTTGTCCAGCTCCGGGACCAAAGCCAAGGCATTAGCGACTTGGAAGTTGACTGCGTCACCCTTGACATTCGCAAGGATTAGATCAGCCACTACATCGAACACTCCCACCAGTCTCATCCCCAATTCCACAGCCGCTTCAGGGCCATGTTCATCCTGCACTCGTTTAATTACAGAGGGGAGAACCGTCATGGAAGGAGTGCCGAAACACTTCGCATAGACCGCTGCGAATACCTTGCCCCAGTTGTTGCATTCTGCCAACTCGGGTATTAAGTCTTTCGGCAAACTAATAGTCAAAATCCTGTGTTTGTCCACAGGAGAAGTATTCGGAAAGACCGCCTCCAGCTGGTCAAACGTTTCTGCAAGCCAATAAGGTAAATCATCCTTATTTTGTGGTCGCTTGCCTAACACCGAATTAACCATGACGGGGCTTATGGTCACCCCGCCAGGCCCAGCTGGATGCGCCACAACTCCATGAGGGGCCATCTGGACGTTGCCCGTAACATATTGTACCAAAGCTCTATGCACGCCAATTAAAGACGCATGCAAAATGCGCAGTTCATCTATTGGAACCGCTAAATGACGTGGATGTGAGGTAAACACGGCCAAAACAGGCCAAGTGGCCCCTTCAATCGATAAGGTGCCTAAACGAATCGGGGTAACCGGATGTGGGAGGGCGCCATTAAACCAAACACGGTGTTGCCACGCCGTGAGCGGTACTTCAAGAGCCTGATAAGGCCGATTAAACATTAGGAAGAGCGGTGGCAGTGTATTCGTGGAACAAATTGTCAGTTCCATCCACCGCCGGTAAGGTGACCCAAGAGTAAAACACCTCAAAGTGATCAGCTGGATCCGCTTGTACCACAAAGATCAGAGCGACGCCCGCGTCAGGCACTCCATACGCTGTCAAATGAGCTCGGAGTGCTGCGCGGCTATGTGCCGCGATGTTGCCAGCCATTAAGACTAAGAATGTATTACAACTTATTATGCGGCAGCACAAAACAGGGTTTAAGAATACACCTTTTAATAACTTCAAGCTTGAAAGAACCTATAAAAACGTCAATATAGGAGGCTACACCCTCATATATGTTTCCGGAAACATAAGTGAAGGGGATTGTGGACAAGCACAAGTACTACTCAAGCGTCTCACAGATAAGAAGCCCCACGTTGGTGGCGCCATGTTGCGGGGATTCTGCACATATACAGAGCTATGCACAGGAAAATGGGACCTCGGTGTATAGCGGTGAACCAACCATGCACCTTAGTACCCAAAATCCCAATCCGACTAGCCTTAGCGTCTCATTAGGTCTCCGTCCTAAAGCGAAGCTACCAATGATTAGACATCCCAGAACACTGACTCTCTCAGGAATCGCGGAAGCAAGAACACTCTTTCATCACTCACTCATATTTGTCCACAACGTGCGTAATAAGAGACACAGTATAGTTTAAAATGTTTATTTTAACTATCGTGCTCTAAGATAAAGTACACGTGCCAGTACTAGCAGCATAATGCATAAAGATAAAACAATAAGCATGGTTACAATTCCATAGAATACAAACGGGGACAGCATTTTATAAAGACGGTGGATATAGGGCTACTGGACCTTAACACCCTCCCCGTGCTATTAACTAGTTTATGATAAAAATAGAAGACCTCTGGGCTTTGTCAAGCGGACCCCCATACCTCAATATCTAGATGCAAAGTTTACATCAGACAAGTACAGCTCTTCTCCCTGGAAAGGTTTTTCTCCAAGTGCCACCAACAGGGAGATCACAATATTAAAAGCACACTAATTTCTCCAGTGCAGCTGTATTTCATGTTATGTCTAAGTGCGAGGGGCTGACCAGAACAGCAACAACAAGGGACGTTGTTTTTCGACCTTGTACATTGTGTGCAGACGAAACCCACAGAGAACATGAGAAAAGGTGAAAGGCAAAAGGGCAGACAGTTCTAATGCTGAATGGGCACAAGCAGAGTCTGGAAAAACAAAGTCACAGAGTAACGTGCGCAAAGAATGCATCATGGCAGCTAGGCCTAAGCTAACTTAGCAATGTCGACAATGAGGCCACAATCCACACTACAAACTTTACTTGGCTACCAGCGTTTACTTGTGTCACAGGACACAACACAGGCCATTCACACACCTTTTATACGTGATACACACAAGACCATTCACACCACCAGGCACGGAACCCACACTTTACAACATTCACAAAAAGGGACAAGGTACACCCTGCTTGAGAGAGACAGAAAAGACTAATATTACTACACAAACATCTATTCCTCAAGCACACACACATACTGGTTGGATTTGGCACGAGGGCGAGTGGTTCAGTGTATACAATTTTATTAATGAGAGATTTCACAAAAATGAAATGCACTCTTAATAATTGAAAGGACAAGAAACTGAACCATTGACTCACAGCTCGTGAGCTGTAAAGCCACGACAAGGCACCAACCTCTTTACAGGCCATTCATACACCTTTCATTCGTGTGACACATACAAAACCATTCACGCCGCCAGCCGCGGGCCCAGCACAGTACAACACTCACATCAGCAGACAGTGCCATTCAAGGGCCCATCACTTTCACATGCCCACATGCCTGACACCGCAAACACACCAGCTGACGCATTGCGTGGACTGGCGTTTGGCTACCAGTGTTTGTAGTGACCAGCAGCAAGTCACTACTCGCCCACCGCCAGCCAAGCGCCAGTCCACGCCCACCGCCAGCCAAGCGCCAGTCCACGCCCACCGCCAGCCAAGCGCCAGTCCACGCCCACCGCCAGCCAAGCGCCAGTCCACCCACACAGCCAGCCAAGCGCCAGTCCACCCACACAGCCAGCCAAGCGCCAGTCCACCCACACACCCAGCCAAGCGCCAGTTCACGCACACACCCAGCCAAGCACCAGTTCACGCACACCGCCAGCCAAGCACCAGTCCACGCACACCGCCTGCCAAGCGCCAGTCCACACACACCGCCAGCCTACGCACACTGCCAGTCAAGTGCCAGCCTACACACATCGCCATCACATTTAGGGTTTTTTTATACAAAAAAGAGAACACCAACAAATTGTAAATAGATACAAATCTACTAACACAAAATCTGAAACTAAATACATTGCACTAATGCCAACCTTGAAACTGAACCAACATTTTTAAACAATTCAGACCAGGCAGTTGATTTTACCACTCGTGCATGCTCCCAAAAATTCTTTTGCATGTGGTACATTCTAAAACAAGCAGGCACACACAGCGCAGGGTTAGAAGGAGACACTGGGCAGTACATACGAGTCTCCTTCCGCGTACCTCTTCGCCAACAGACTCTACATCTCCTACTGGGAAAGTCTTTTGACTTGCGCGCTGAGGTCATGGGATTGCCCGGGGGTGGCAGCGGAAACCCTTCCACTGCCTTCCCCCTTTGTGGGGGCTAGATGGGCTGCACATGGGGGGAGCGCCAGCGCTTCCCCATGGGTGGGTGCCATGACGGAGCGGTTCCGTCATGAGCACACGCCCACCGTGGCTTCTGACAGAACCGCTCCGTCATGAGCATAGAAAGGGCTAATAACCTTTTTAAATGTAGCTTTAATTTTTATTAAGAAATATTAATAGTTCTATACATAATTTTGTAATTATAATACATAATAAATATAACATTTAACTTTAGGTGGGATTTGTTTTTGTATTTTTGTTCAGAATCTGTTTATTAGGTTTTCAACAAACAGTACAATACAAGAACAAAGCAGTAAAAGGTTTGATCTTTGTGTCCGTTCGTAAACCAGCTTAAGACATATATGTGCAGTATAATGACATCAGTATCCACCCAGGGCGTGAATGCAGCAGATCAAGCAATGAGCAGCTAGGGAGGCTAGGCGCATTGTGATTCAACCCGGGAAGGGGCCATGGGACACCAGGCAGTAGGCAGTTCCGGAACTAAAGGGGGAGCCCCGTGTCCACTTTAATCAGGCTTTAGGAATGTGGTTTGGTCCGCTAGAATATGCTAATTCCCCTTGTAAAGTCAGTGCTCAGGACCTGCGAGGGAGTGCCACCAAAGGGTCAAGCGGGCACTACCAAACAGTGGTCATACATGGGGTCAAAGAGCCAATGGGCTCACTCAAAAAAGAAAAAGGGGAAAACAAAGAACTAGATGGGGGGGGGTGTTCTCCAGCTATGCAGCGTCAGTAAGCACTCACGGAAAAATCTGAAGGGGGGCGGCTGGAAGGGGGCACCACCCTATTGGGGGTCAGTGGAGGTCCCTTTAACTGTCTAGCAATGGCTAGTGTTTCACACTGTTAGCATAGGGAACCTTTAGTCAAACAGATGGAGGGCCTGGAGCCTAGGAGGCTAAAAGCATAGATATTCCGTGTGTGACATGTAGTCAATCAGGGGCTGCCAGAGGCGAGCAAATGTCCTTTCACTAAAGGCCAACTTGTGCGACATCTGGCCACTAATGAGGGGGCAGATGTGGTTTTCCAGGCCAGGGCTATGAGTTGCTTTGCTGCCCCAGTCATGTGGTGGATAAGATACCAGCCCACGTATGTCGCTGCCGCTGATGTGACCGGTTGGAACCCCAGGATAATTATGCAGTAATCTGCAGGTATGGGGAAATCCTGTGTATTCTTGATATGTCCCAGGATTTCTTTCCAGAATATAGTGAGGAATGGACACGACCACCAGATGTGCTGGAAGTCCCCAACCTGCGTGTCACACCTCCAACAAGTAGCAGAAGTGGCAGGGAACATGGTGTGTAAGCGTTCAGGAGTATAGTACCATTGTAGCATTAATTTAAATGCCGATTCTTGTTGGGATATGATCCTGTGGGTCTTAGGAATCTCGCACCAAAGGATCATCCATTGTTTATTGGAATATGCCCAAGGTACTATCCAGTTCCTATTTAGTTTGGTAGGGGTGCTGTGGGAGTAGGCAGAAGTGTTGTAGTATGCTATAAGCCTTGGAAATAGTCCCTTGAATCCCTCAAAGCCGTGCACTAGGGTTTCGAACTTGGTAAGAGAGCGGGTGGCACCTGCTACATTAGTGGGGGGGAATAAGGCCTATTGGCGAAGCTAGAAGTATTGATAGTGAGATTTAGCAAGGACAGCAAAATCAAGTTTACATTGCTCGAAGGGCTTGATGGTCGACCCTTGGAATAGGTCCTATATTCACCCTTTTTCCAGTCTGGGAAAGACCCAGGAGGAAGGGCTGGTGTAAAGTCCAGATTACGGGCGATTGGGGTGTTTATGAAGGGAAGGGATGTGAGGCCTCACTCGATTGCCAGTCTATCCCCAATCTCAATGACTGTGCAGGTCGGGGTCGCCAGATATGAGCTCGGGGGTTGGGAGTGGTATCGCGGGAGCCAGGCCAGGTCCCACAGCGACCTGCAGGCCACAACCTGGTCCATATGTAGCCAGTGCTTCTCACTTTCCCTGACCAACCATTCAGAGATAAAGAAAGCGCAGGTACGCAGCCCAATAATAGTCCAAGAGATTGGGACACCCGAGTCCACCACGGTTCCGATGCAACATTAATAAATTGTTCAAGATGCGGGTTGTTTTCCCTTACAGATGAAGGATCGTAGATCCTTCTGCATGGACTTGATGTCAATTGGAATGGGAGTAGGGAGGGACTGAAATAGGTACAGCACACGCGGGAGGATATTCATCTTTACCACATTTATGCGTCCCAGCGAGAAAATATGGAGGGGTTGCCATCTTCACAAGTCCTCCAATATGGCTCTGCGTAGCGGCGTCCAATTGGCGCAGGACCAGGTCTGCAAAGAGGAAGTGATGGTGAGGCCAAAGTATTGTATTGATCTCGAAGCCCACTGGAAGGGAACAAGCTCTGCTAAGTGCAGGACGTGCAGGGGTGGGATGGTCAGGTTAACTATGGGAGATTTGGTCATATTAATCTTGTGGCTCGATACCTCTTCAAAGGCACGCAGACACTGGCCCCCTGCTGGTAGAGAAGTCTCTGGCTGCGATAGTGTTAGCGACAGATCAACAGCAAAGAGAAGGACCTTGTGTTGTCGACAGCCGAAGGGAATGCTGGCTATAGATTGATCTTCAAACCACTATGAGAAGGGGGGACAGGGAGCGTTAAAGAAAAAGGTAGGTCCAGTACCGTTGCTCCCAAGAACTAGCATATACTCACTGACTGGTAACTGTTCCTAAACGAAAGGCAATAACCTACTTGGTTATGTAGAAAGGAAGATAGAGGGTGGTCTCTATATGTGGTTCGAACCTGATGAAGGTGGGGGAATTTCTCCTTTAGAAATTGGTGCCCTCACACACTCTTGCGAGTGTCATGCTTCATCATCGGGCGTTGCTCCTCGTGGGGGTGGCGCTGCTGTCCTCCACGGGCCCCGCGAGAGGGCTCTTTGTCGGAGATCTTTTAGGAGACGCCACAGTTGTGCATGTAGGTGTGTGGGCCTAAAAAGGACTAGTGCAAGTGTATTAAAATTACCCCACCGGTACCCTGAAGTCAATTTATATTCGTAGGTCCGAGAGGTAAATGTAAAAGAATTATACAAGGGAGATGGAGCACCTCTAGTAACAAATATAGTAGAGGACGAGGTATTACTCTGCTGCTCTCAGTACCCGTGTTTGTTTGTGAATGTGAAATCTGGTCAACATGTTTCGCGCTAGGAAAAAGGTCCCTAATGGATCCTGGTGCGCTTCGTCAGGACCGTGCAGTGTGAATTCGTGAATAAAAATAGGAGCAGGGAAAGGGACCCCCTATATTCCTATGATACCTCTATTAAGGTGTGAGTGCGTCATAGCGCTCATGGGAACATCTCAATCGTGTTCTCTCTGTAGGGGTTGGTCTCACCCAGAATGAACTTGTCTTCAAAATTGGCCATGTACATACAAGCTAGACTCGGCGCGAATGTGCTTCCCATACTGGTCCCTTGGATTTGGTGATATAGTTGTTTTTGGAAGGCAAAAAAGTTTTCTTTGAGGGCCAAGGATGCAGACTCGCAGATAAAGGAGACTGGTGTTTCGTATGGCCACGGGTGAATCCACTGTAGCATGGTTTCCATAACCTCCAGTGTGGCATCCTGTGTTACACATTAGGACACTGGTCCGACTGGTCAATCTGTATACACTACATTACCCAGAATGCATTAGATGGGGGAATTGGTTGTGTGCACTCACTCGTCACGTGACTTCGTGAGACATAAAAGCAGCCTTCTCCCATGCACAGGTGCTTGGCAACCTTTTTCCTGATGGACCACGCCTCCCAGCATCTGTTCCTCGTTTTAGTCACTGCCTGGATTTCCGTTGCTCCTTCGGACGTGTCCTCCCCTGTTTGTCGTCTTCAGACGAGCTCCTGCCCTGTTGTTTTTCCGACCTAGTTGGTTTGATTGAGGAATCTCGACAAACACGCGTTGGGCGCGTCCTGCAATACATTTAATTTTGTGGCAAGGATTTTGAGACTTTTTTTTCTCCCGCCTCGTCTCTTGCCTTTAGTGCTGCGCGCGCGCACTACCTGTTTTGTTTTAGAACGCCGGTTTGGCGTTACCGCATCAGTCTTTGCGGATATTATTTTCTTCTCCGGGGGCGCCTCGAATCATTTCTCGCACCCTGGCCCCTGAGAGCAGCTCCCGTTCTCCTTGCCCTGACATTGCCCTCGCTGACAACATTCTTCATTCTCGCTTGGACATTTCTTCTAAACGAAATCAATAGAAGCTGGACTCCTGTACATGCCTGACCCTCCGGGTTCTTTGCTGATGTGAGAAACCTCTGCGCTGCTCTGGCACACTTCTGGCTGGATTCCTGTTCAACGTTATAGCAATGCCCTACTGAGGTAGACGGTGAGTCTGAGAGAGTACACATCCTGGGAAGGGGTATAAGTCCTGGTGGGGGTAGTAGGCACTATTTGCGAGCTAGTTACAGCCATTACTCATCTGCCTTGTCTTTCTATTTTATTTAGAGCATCCACGTATATACCCTGCCTCTCTGAGATTCCTGGGGATACCCTGCCTTCCCTTCACCCTGGTGGTCCTGAGCTGTCTCTTCTCTCCCCTGCGGGTAGGCAACCAGTACTCTGGTTGTATTCAGATCTGGTGATACCCTGAGGGAGAGTGGAGGTCCTTCTTCGCTCCCGAGGATTTGGCATTCCGCCGAGCAGAATTAGAAACCCGACATCCTGAGGGATATTAGTGTAGAGTGCTTCGACGTCTAAGGTGACTAGAAGAGTGATTGTTTCTGGTTCGGCGAAATGTTCGATGAGATTGAGGACCTCTGTAGTGTCCCTTAGGTAAGTCGGGGTTTTCGTGACTATGGGACGTAGAAAAAAGTCACAGAACTTACTCAGTGGCTCGAGCAATGAATCAATGCCTGACACTATCGGGCGTCCTGGGGGAGGGTTAGTCCCTTTGTGTATTTTGGGAAGTGTGTAGTAGTAAGGAGTCCGGGGGTGTTCATTGATCAGGAATGCTGCTTCCTGGGATGTGATCCAATCTTCGCTTTCAGCCTCTGTGACCAGACTTCTGATCCTCGTGGTTAGTCTCGCTGTCGGGTCTTCCTCAATAGGGAGATAATATTTGGTATCTGTAAGCGGACAGCGACATTCTGCATCATATGTGCCTATGTCCTGAATCACAACGGCACCGCCTTTATCGGCTGGTTTCAGGATAATTGATGCCTCTTCCGTTATGCCTTTCAGTAGTGTCCTCTCTTCCTTAGATAAGTTGTCAAAAGTACGTTGGTATGGGAGGTTTGTGACATCCTTCAGGACAGCCTGCTCGAAAGTGAGCACTTCATTGGGAGACATTGCTGCTGTAGGTGTAAATTTCGATTTTTTCTTCAGCCCGGTGCCAGTAGAAAGGGTCTCTGGTTTATCTTGAAAAAAGGCCTTCAATCTCACCTTCCAATCCCAATTGGACCCCCAGTACCCGGCTTAGGCAGGAACAACGTTGGGTGTTCCGATTGAAATGTAATACACAGGGATTAAATGATGAGATACATGGGCAGAACTTGTCACCTAAGTCACTAGAGAGAGTTAGTAATACCAACCAGAAACGAGTGAACATCACCACACCGGCCAGTGAGGGGTACCAAACCACCTAGAACAAACCCCAACCATATCACACTCATTACCATCCCAATATGGCACTGTGTATATTTCGATTCTTGGGACTAGTTGTTGGTACACACACTTTTGATACAGGTTAATGTGAGATTCACTACACACCCCTGTACATGACCACCCCACAGCACTACGTGCCTTTCTGTACAGGCCACATGTGTACACTCATAGCCGTCACAATGTGACTAATTTTATCTTGGCATTCATTGTATTCATTAAATCGGGTCTGCATCACAAGTCCGTCAATTCCAACCAGACAAGACGACTTTGTGAGCTCTCCGTTTTTGACATTCGTTTTTTTACTTTTATTCTTTCAACTAAACCAGAGTTGCAAGAATAGCACTATACATGCCCCCCAACTAAAACGATGGCAGACACGTATATCCGTAGATATACACAGTATCACTCCAATATGGCCAACATCTTAGGCACGTTTTACGTGCCAGCTCACTGCCGTAGCTTTCTTCAATCATAGAAACCACGCCCCCAGGCGGAGCCACGTCATTTCCGCCCAAACACAGTCTTAACCGGCCGGCCGCTTCCTATCACTTCTCCGGCATCCGACTAGCGGCAGGGCAGGTATAGGGCCATACCGAAGGGGCTAACTCGTGAGTATTTCTCTGCTGACTCTCACCAGAAACACAGGTATGTCCAAGCACGCTTTGGGCTCACAACTGTATCATTGCCCTACAGATATCCCCTCTCGAGACCGCGGGGAATCGCCGAGGAGGCACTCCATTCTTTTGAAGGGGTAATTGGTATGAATGCTTTGAGTGAAAGTATGCATTTCTATACAGATGCAACGTGTCACGTAACGTTAAATTGACAGTGTTTTGCAATATCAAGTAACGGTAATGGCCTGCCTTCATACACCATGGCAGCTATGCCTTTTTTCGCTACACCTATGAATTGCGCTTTGTATGCAAAAAACTGGTGGCCACCATGATTCAAACGAGTGTGTTTGAATTATTCACATGGGCAAAGCATGACATGCACAGTCAACACGAGGCCAGCGCATGAGACCTCCCTACAAACCATAAATACTGTATATTCTGTCAAACATGTACATGTGGCAGTATGACAATGTCAAGGGCACGTTTTCCCACACTTGCCGCAACAAGATGCATGTTGTAATCGATACGCAGCTGCTGATCTTAAGTTAAATGTGGATATTTTTATTCACTGTGACTTATGTTTGTCTCTATATGTCTGTCTCCCACTCCTGTTGTGTTTTTTTTTTTCCACCAGGTAATAACAGGAACACGATTGAGATGTTCCCATGAGCGCTATGACGCACTCACACCTTAATAGAGGTATCATAGGAATATAGGGTGTCCCTTTCCCTGCTCCTATTTTGATGCACAAATTCACACTGCATGGTCCTGACGAAGCGCACCAGGATCCATTAGGGACCTTTTTCCTAGCGCGAAACATGTTGACCCGATTTCACATTCACAAACGAACACGGGTACTGAGAGCAGCAGAGTAATACCTCGTCCTCTACTATATTTGTTACTAGAGGTGCTCCATCTCCCTTGTATAATTATTTTACATTTGCCTCTCGGACCTACGAATAAAAATTGACTTCAGGGTATCGGTGGGGTAATTTTAATACACTTGCACTAGTCCTTTTTAGGCCCACACACCTACATGCACAACTGCGGCGTCTCCTAAAAGATCTCCGACAAAGGGCCCTCTCGCGGGGCCCGTGGAGGACAGCAGCGCCACCCCCACGAGGAGCAACGCCCGATGATGAAGCATGACACACGCAAGAGTGTTTGAGGGCACCAATTTCTAAAGGAGAAATTCCCCCACCTTCATCAGGTTGGAACCACATATAGAGACCACCTTCTATCTTCCTTTCTACATAACCAAGTAGGTTATTGCCTTTCGTTTAGGAACAGTTACCAGTCAGTGAGTGTATATATAGATTGATCTTGCCTTATCCGGATAGCTAGTGGTTCCACCACAAGGGCAAAAAGCAGGGGGGATAAGGGGCACCCCTGTCGGGGGGGGGGCCCCGATGGAGGGCGAAGGAGCGGGTGACCTGTCCATTCGCTCAGATAGCAGCTGTGGGCGCGACATATGGGGCCATGATTTTGCTTATTGTGGGGCCCAGACCGATCTTATGAAGAATGGCTCAGAGGAAGGCACAACTGGCTCTGTCAAACGTCTTCTCCGCATCAAGCGAGAAAAGGCAGGCTGGGATGTTATGAGCCCAAACTTTCTCAACCAGGTGAGCGAGATGCCTGATGTTATCATCGCCCTGTGGTTGTTTAATAAAACTGACCTCGCCAGGGTCAATCATCACTGGCAGGAGTGTCTCCAGGCAATCAGCCAGCAATTTGACATAGAGGTTGGCGTCTGTATTAAGTAGAGCGATTGTCCAATAAAGGCGCAAATAGTTGGGTCTTTTCCTGGCTTAGCGATAAGTGTTTTCTTGCGAGCTGACATTGTCAGTGTGAAGCCTGTAGTACACGTAAAAGATTTAAAGAGTTAACCATGTACTGCTTAAGTTGGGGGGGGAAAAAAAGCTTGTAAAAGGAGACCAGTAGGCTGTTGTGCCTGGAGTCTTTAGCACTGGAAGCCCCTTAAGAGCACAGCTCAGTACGGCCGTCATAAAAGGGCCTTCAAGCTTCTGTGCAGCCTGAAGATCCAAAGGACGCCAGGAACAATGCGGAGGTAAGAGTCGATGGCAGCCTGATCATCCCTGTCACTGGAAAAGAGACTGGTAGTAGGCCCGAAAGGCCTCCTGTTTTTCCATTTCTTGAACGGCCCAGTAGGAGTTCGTTCCCCTGTATTTTGAAGATATGGGAGCAGGCATGTTGTACCCGCAGTCTGTGGGCCAAGAGGGTGCCCACCTTGTCTCCCTCTTCGTAAAATTTGTTTAAGGGCCAGGAGGGATCTCTCTGCCTTATTAACCCTGTGAGCCGGCAGTTGGCCTCTCGGCACTGCCTGCTGCTGTTTGGGGCGTACCATGGGATGCTGTTTACGTGCCAGCTCTAAAGACCAAATTTCCTCAGTCAGGTTGGCTTTAAACAGGCAAGCTTCACGAGCTCTAGCGGTAGATATAGAGGAGATAACACCCCTGATGGTTGCCTTAAAACCATCCCAAAGCACATGTGGCGAGGTGTCCAGCAAGGCGTTGTGATCGAAGTATTCGGTGATGGCCTCTTTGATGGAGGCCACATCCACTGGGTCCCGTAAGGGTTGCGGTTGCAGGCGTGTTGGAAAGGCGGGGGGGGGAGTATTGCGCGGTCTCTCGCACAGTGTCCATGCAAGTTCGATATGGGCTTGGTCTGATATAGAGATGTTGGAGATCTGAGCCGATCCAAGGTACCTTAAGAGGGAGTGTGTGAGGAATCTATAGTCCATGTGCGAGTAACACTGATGTGCGTGTGAATAAAAGGAATAATCCCATATATCCGGATGTAGATAGCCCCATGCATCAACCAAGCCAGTGTCCTTGAACTCCTGTCGAAGCTGTCCAGACATGGCCCCAGTGACCTGAAAGTATGCTGTGGTTCTGTCTAAGTCGGGATCTCAAACTAAATTAAAGTCCCTGCCCACTATTCCAGTAGATCCTAGCTGGCTGTTGAGTATCCCGTGTAGAAACAGATCTTGTGCTTGATTCAGGGCGTATAAGTTGAGTTAGTCAAGGTTGATCTCCCCCTTTCAACCGTTCGTGTTAGGAACCGCCCTCCTGGGACGTTTTCAGTGACTTGGAATAGAAACCTTTCTTAAAGAAAATAGCTACCCCGCTGTTCTGGAATCAGTGTTCGCTCAGTGCTGGCAGGGATAGCGAGGGTAGGCCATGCGGTGACGGTCTTCCCTAAGCAGGTGGATTTCTTGTAAGAAAATGTCAGGATCCCGCTGAAGAATATAGCGCCAGACTTGCTTCCTCTTACTGGGGGAATAAAGCCCTTTGGCATTTAGGGATAGAAGTTTATTGCTGGTCAGGGACCCCATGACCTATAGGGGGTGGGTGGTGTCTCTAGAAGACTTGGCAGCGCCCTATATGCCCGCTCTACTGTAAGACCGGGAATCTGTCCCCCTTCCCCAAATAGCACAGGGTGCTCATCTAGTAGGAAGGTAGAGGAAAAGGGGACCAAACCTGGGTGAAACGAGCAGACCAACGGGGACCAACGCAGTGGACTTCTCAAACGGAAGACGGGTAAGAAGACTCAGTGGAGCAAGGCCCAGTAAAGGTGGGGAAGTAGCGACTGGGATAACAATGCAACAACCAAACCCTGTTGGAAAGAGTGTGAAAATATATGACCGAGGCTAGTAGGGGCAATGTTTCTGAGAAGGCGAGAAATGTTCAGGAGTGTCAATGTCTGTGGACCCTGAAAAAATAAACTGGCATCAGGTTAACCGGATATAACCAGTGTATGCAGTGATTATTTGACTAGGAGGAGTTCGGCAAGGAGCATCAGTGGAGGCCTGTGACCTTTCTTGCTTCATATTTTGCAGATGCGAATTAATATCTTTGGTGGTATGAAGGGCTTTTGCTTTTGAGCGGTGATCCGGTCTGCGGCCAAGGACCGTCTGCCAGGCAGGGTGCCACCCATCTGGCCTTTCGGGCGGGGGAAGGGTGGGCTGGGAGGGGGGGATGGGGGCGAGGATTCCTGACTTGGAGATTCATCAGTTAGAGCCAGCAAGCATTTAGCTTCAGTCAGCGATCTTACTATCCATTGCCTGCTCACCATTGGAAGAGGAGACCGAATGGGTGGGCCCATGGATACTTAAGTCCCAGGTCACGCAGTTTCTCGGGCTTGAAATCCGTCCTCCTTTTGAGCATCATCGGGTAGATGTCTTGAAGATCTGTACAGTGTGGCCGTCAAAGACAATGTCAGCCTTTCCTCTCACAGCCTTCAGGATGGCCTCCTTGTCCTTGAATAAATGGACCCTAGTAAGAATGCCAGGGGCTCCATCTGAACGGCCGGGGCCGCAACACAACTCGCCCTGTCCAGGATGAGTGGCTGGTTCTCCGGCCCCCCTTGAATGGCTCAAAGCAGGTCCCTGGTAAAGGTCCTGATGGCCTCCTCCTCGGCACCTCTGGGACCTCTCGAATGTGAATGTTACGGCGACTGTGGTTCTCAAGGTCCTGCTTGGCCTGCAATTCGATTTGTTGCTTTTCTGGCATGACCATGTGGCGCCAGAGCAATTCCTGATTCGCACGGGAGTTCATTGTGCATTCTAGATTGTCCACACTCACTCCTACTGAAGTGGTGTCAGTGTGAAGCTTCTAGATACAGCTCTTAAAGTCCGATTTGAGGGAGCCAATTTCAATCCATATGTCGCCAAGACATTTTTCCATGTAGTCTTGCGTGATGGGAAGAGCTGCAAGGGTCTCCGGAGGCTGCGAGGAGGATTCGTACTTGTCACTCATATCCTCTCGAGGTTTTGGCCCAGAGGGAGACGACAAATGTGTCCCTGGATGCCCTGTCTCTGGGCATAGCAGGGCGAGGGGGGCTCCCAAGGCAGCAGTCCTCATCTCTAGGAATGTGTGGACTACCACTATTCTCTCGCAGGAGTTGTCGAACGGCCGGATGCACCAGTGAGGGGTGACGAGTACCCAAGCCACAGAGTTTGTAGAGGATGGTAGTCAGTGATCCAGAGGCTTCAGCTGCATGAATGCGCAAGAATCGCTGTAAAAATGGATCCCTTCTGGCAGAATCTAGCAATCGTTGCACGCAACCACCCCGGGCGTCCTGCCAGGGTGCAGAGCAGGGCCTCCTCAGGTCCGTGATCACAGCCTACTCTATGGTAGTCGCTACCCTGTCGTCGCCAGTGACTCCCGGCACATCCAAGATAGTGCACAGCCCCTCTTATCACTCCACCAAGGGCAGGGGTTTGCTGCTGCAGTAGGACGGGGGGCTATCAGCTTGTTGGATAGTCTTGGGGCGTGATTTAGATCTTGGCGGGTGGGTTACTCTGTCACAGCGGGGACAGATATTCCCTCTGCCTAAAAATAAATCCTATAGGATATAATGGGATTTATATTTCTGCCGATGGGATATCTTTCACCCTTGTGACCGAGCTATAATTTTTCACTCTCTGCCCTCCCAGCATCCCTTTCTGGAGCGGAGGGCTAGGCTGGAATTCTTGCACATGGCAGCCCGCCCAGGGCAAGGCAGGACAGGGCCCCCGTGCTCCTCGGCTGCAGGCAGGCGCTTTTAGGGGGAGAGTGTGGTGGCCCACAGAGCCCAGGCGAACCACAATGTCCTATGGCCCGCGTCACCCCTCTCTTGTAGGCGCTTCTTAGGAGAGTGCTCAAGCCTCAAAATGGCGGCTTGGACCTCCGGAGTGCCGCACGGGCCTACAAGCCTTATGGAGATGTCAAAGTTTGTTAAAGAGGGGTGCCTGCCTTGCTGGGATGGGATTTCCAGTCTAGGCAGAGGTCAGTGCCCCCCAAAGTGCAGCCAGCCGCACCGCAAGGGCCACGCCAGAGCAACAGCCGCAACGCGATTCCAGTAGCCACAGTCTGCCGGGGCCCGGACTTGGGGGGCAGAATCGCTCGTTCGCTCCTGTGGTTTTTGGGGGGGGGGGGTCACCTCGCAGATCGGAGCCCCCACCATGCTCACCTCCAACTGGGGAGGAGGGGGGATTGTCACTGGCCACTGTGGCCCCCACACAACGCCACCGGTGCTGCAGGCAGTGTATCACAGCCCTTCTTCACAAGATGGCGGCTGGTCTCCGGCTTGCGGGCCCTGGGGCGAAATTGCTGCCAAGTCTCTCCCAGGTAGCCTTTAGCCTGGAGCACCGTCGATCACCAAAACCGACCTCCTGCCACGTTGGAGCCACTCATTTCCACACAGATGGGGCCGCTGTGTCTTGCTTCAAAGTGCTTTAGGGCCCACCGAACTCGGGCAAAGAGCGTCCTACTCCATCTCCAGTCAGTCGGATTTGGGTTTTTTTTATTTTAAAAAGTAATTTGCATTTAATATATTGAATTAAAAATTTAGTTAATAGAAAAAAATGTACTGCAAAGTATAAGAGTAAATTTGCATGGGGCGTGGCCAAGACTCCAAGCATGGCGGACGTGTGAGCGTGGAGCTCCGTCCCGGCCCTTAAAGTAATCCTGTGTTAACGGCGGCTTTTATCACCAAAAAGTCCTGTTTGGGGACCCTCCCGCCTCGCTGTGGCGTGGGGGGGGAGGAGAAGTGACAAGCTGTGCTGGCTCGCCTGAGCACCAACGAGAAGCAGAGGAGTGAGACCAGGCGCTGCGATCGGCCCTGATGCGGCGGGCGATCTGAAGATTGAGTATCCCATCAAGGCGCACGTCTATCTCCGGTGCAAGGTGTGTGGCCACGTCGTTTCATTTGCGGCGGATGGGCGGAATCCGGCCCCCTGTGGGTGCGGAGGAGCGGTGACCCAGCGGGACGGAGCAGCCCGCCCTGCTGCATCGTAGCTGTGGCGCAGGTATTGTTGCTGGCCGAACTGGCAGTGGGAGGGCCGGAGAGGTGAGCTAAGTCAGCACGCGCAGGTTCACATTGTGCCTGTGTCGGACGTAGCAGAGTCAACGACCCGGTGAGTGCACTGGACTGCGCAGGGGCCTGGGTTTTCAGGCTGGTGACCTCTTGCTTCAGTGAACAGTGGGAGCTTTCGAGACCACCGGTGGGCCTTGCGCTTTATCCCCGGTGGGGTTGCACAGCTCCGGGGCATCACGTGCACTGGGACACTTGCGGGACTGATATTGGCCTTGCGACGGAGTTCAGGGGCCCCGGATGAGTCACGGGAGACACGCTGAAAAAGGACTACGACGGCCCATACAACAAGTAGGATTGGGTGGCGGAGCTAGCCGAGTCTGAGGGTGGCCGCTTTTTAGCGGGCTCCTTCGGCTTCCGGATAATCCTGCATTTATCCAGCGCCAATTGCCTGTGACTACTATAAATATTGGAACTACAATTGTCGGAGGCCTGCGGCGTGCTGGACGGCCCACTGCTGTAGCCCGCGCCGGCCTAGTCCTGTGTGAAAACAGGGAGTGGCTGCGCGGCCGAGAGGGACCTAGGGAGCGAGAGTGAAACCACGAGCCCATGCGACGGTTGGCTGAGAAGCACTGTACAACACAGATTCCACGGGGAGTATACCCGATTGGTTTTGGGGGCCACTCGTGGTTGAGCTGAGCTTGTTGCCCCCTCGTGGATGAGTTTAAGCTGTTCCCCCAGTGGGGAGTGTAATTCGTAGGGCGTTCCTGTGTGGTCTTCTGTGAGCCATGGGGAAGGACAAGCCAGTGAAGTTGCAAGCGAATAAAATACTGAATTATGCCCAGCCAGTCACCCATGGCCCTGACCGAGCTGTTGGGGACCAGGCGGTGGACCGAGGCGATGCGGAGCGAGGAACTGAGGAGGCACCAACACTGATGGATGTACTACGAGCCGTCCAGTCCACTAGAGATGAGATGATTCGGAAGATTGACGCAGTGGCTATTGATGTTAATCTCCTGCGCTGTGACCTTCGGAAGGTTTCCGACAGGGTGACTGTCACGGAGAAAGATACCGATGCGCTGAAGGAGGAGGTGACAAGCCTTAGCGCCACAGTAGTGGAGTTAAAACGACAGGTGATTAAGCTCGATGATCGAGCCGAGGATGCTGAAGGACGGTCCCGAAGGGGAAATCTGCGCTTTGTGGGTTTCCTGGAAAAGGCGGAGGGTCCTGCAGTTGACCTGTTCCTGGAGGACTGGATTACCCGAGAGATGGCCCCTACACAGTTATCAAAGTTCTTCAGTGTGGAGAGGGCGCATCGGGCGTTGGCAGCCCCGCCGAGGCCCGGGGTGCCCCCTCGGGCTATCATTGCAAAGTTGTTTAATTTTAGGGACCGGGACCTTTTGCTCCAGCTCTCTCGAGGTGGCCGACGATTCTTCTTTGAAGGCCACTCTATCTCAGTGTATCCAGATTATACGCAGCGGGTTCAGGAGCAGAGGAAGACCTTTGTGGCCATCAAGCGCCGCCTTCGAGATCGGAATTTGAAATATAGTCTTCTGTTCCCGGCGAAACTCCGGGTGGTGAGTGAAGGCCGTGTCTTGTTTTTTTTCTCGGCGGAGGAAGCGAGAGACTGGTTGGATACCAGGGCCCCGGAAGGACAACAGTTGGTGCCCTCTACGAGTTCGGGGGAGACTCCCTCCTTGCGGTCCACACGGGGAAGTCGTAGACAGTTCATCCGTCAGAAACCAAAACAAAGAACAATGAGCTTGGGCAGAGTCACGGTTTGTCGCGATGGGACCCTACACGCTTTAGATTCTGAGGTGGTTCCGGACTCTGTGGCGCCGACACCAGAGCTTGTACGAGACAATGGGGGGCCAGGCAGCGGTTGTGAATGACCCTCTTCTTGAACTGAGCATCGACCATTGAACTGTGCAGATAAGTTGTCCTCCAGTCTCTGATATTATGTGGTCCTAGGAAGTGCATTGATGTACGATGTTAGGGAGGCAGGGTTTTGCAATGTTTTTCTTTATTTTGATCTCCTCTTACTCCCTTTAAATATGCATGGGTTGGGAGCTATTCGGGTGAATATTTTGCACGCTTACAACATGAGTGGCCACTGGAATGGTGACGCCCCCTCTAGAGCCCAGGTCCGCTGAGGTAGCTTGAGAGCGATCTCGCGCCTCGACGTTACCTGTTCTCTTGCACAGCATTTGACTTACGGTTTATATTGTTATGCTGAAAAAGGCTGCCCAGGACCTCGGCCCTGGGAACATCGTGCAGCCATTACTAGATAGGGGGAAATGGGGGGGGGGGAGGTGGGGGGGGGGAGGTTTGGGGCGGTGTGTACTGTCTCTAATGTGGATTCTTCATTGCACATGTGAACTTTTACTGCTGCCCGGGGGTGGGGGGACGGGATTGCATTGTTTGACTTTTTGGAAGTTGGTTTATTTGTTGGGGAAGTTTACTGGTCACGACATATAATGTCATGGTACATGGATATGGACCGCCCCGAGGGGGTGATTCGCTCAGGGAGGTGGTGGATGTCAATTGTTTGTTACAACGACACTATGACAGCACGGACATTGCGATTTCTTAGCTGGAATGTCCGGGGGCTCGCTGCCCTAGATAAGCGCAGCAGGATATATGCATTTCTGAAGAGATATAATGTAGCGATAGCAGGGCTGCAGGAAACACATGTCTGGGGTAATTCCATATCGAGTCTTCGTAAACGGTGGAGGGGACAATTGTACGCCACATCGTACTCAGGCTTCGCACGTGGGGCGCTTGTCTGGGTGGCGCCTGGAGTTCCATTTCATCATATCCAGTATGTGCTTGACCCAGAGGGACGATATGTCATTGTGTTTGGTAGGTGGGAGGGTAGAGAGATCTGCATTATTAACGTCTATGCCCCCAACCTGGACTGTGCTGATTTCTACCCGGCAGTTTTGAAGGCGGCGACTCCCTATATCGGAGCTGAAATTCTCCTTTTTGGAGATTTTAATTGTGTTTGATGGAATCTTGGACAGGGAACCCCCGAGGTAGCGTACTAAACCCCGTATGGTGGCATCCCTAGCTGATATACTCCAGGGTCTGTGTTTAAGGGACGAATGGAGAGCCCGTAACCCCACTAAAAGGGAGTTTTCTTGTTTTACTCCGGCGGCTAATACATTTTCCCAAATTGATCATTGTTGTCTCTCCGCGGGCCTCTCTGCAGCAACGGAAAGTATTTCTTATCTGACACGTTATATATCCGATCACGCTCCACTGTTATTGACGGTGTCGAGCGGCCCGGGACGACCGTCCATTCCGCTTTGGAAGCTTCGGGCGGAGGCCCTCACGGACCCCCCGTATGCGTATACAGTACAGGAGGCTATTCAACATTACTTTGTGGAAAATTGGGGCTCCACCTCCTCTAGAGCCACTGAATGGGAAACGCTAAAAGTTGTGATCAGGGGAGTCTGTATGCGGACTACCTATGGGGTTCAACACCAACTTAAGGCAGATATTGACTCCTTGGAAGCACGACTACAAACCATAGAGTCCACACTCTATAAGTCCCCAACCAATATGGCCGAGTGGACACGTGTTAAGGGAGAATTGCTTGAGGCTTGGTCTCGATTGGAGAAGCATAGATACACCACTTATAGACAACGTCTTTATATGGAGGGTGATAGGTCAGGATCACTTTTAGCGCGATTAATTTGCACGGAAAATGAACAGACTCCGGTGCTACAACTTCAGAGCACCAGAGGGGTGATGTTACACACACAAACAGCAATACTTGCAGCATTTGCAGATCACTTACAACAGACATGCACAGCGGTCCCCCCGGCACGCTCGCAGGCCCTGTCGGATTATTTGGGCGAAGTGACGCTACGTGCCCTGGAGGAGTCGGACGCTGAGTCCTTAGGAGCTCCGATTACTAAAGTAGAGATGTTAACTGTAATTAAGAACATGCAATCCGCAAAATGTCCTGGTAGTGATGGTCTCCCGAACGAGTTTTATAAACAATTTGCCCCGCAGATGGTAGATCATCTCTTGGAGGTGTACAATGAGGCTCTTGAGAGGAGGGCACTCCCTACCACCATGAGGGAAGCTCTGGTGGCGATGGTTCCTAAACCAGGAAAGGATCCCTTGTTCCCGACTTCTTATAGGCCCATATCTCTTTTAAATGTGGATGAGAAGATACTTAGTGGAATTTTGGCAGCAAGACTTGAGCCTTATATGGTCAGTCTAGTCCATCATGACCAGGCCGGGTTTATTCCAGGTCGGAACACTATGTATAACTTACGGCGACTTGCACATATATGGCATGATCCGCACCTACTAGGCGAAGATTGGGCCCTATGTCTATTGGACATTAAACAGGCCTTTGATACGGTCGAGTGGAACTATGTTTGGGCAGTACTCGCTAAAATGGGGGTGGGCGACAAATATATAAGTTGGGTGAAGCTCCTTTATGTTCGACCAACGGCTCGCATCTGTCTCCGTAACCAGGTCTCCGACAGTTTGGACCTCCAGAGAGGTACTCGTCAGGGGTGCCCCCTGTCGCCGCTCCTTTTCGCATTGGCGATGGAGCCACTGGCAGCGGCACTGCGACACCGGATGGCACGGTGGGGGGTGACGGTAGGCCCGGCAGTGCACATGGTGTCAATGTATGCTGACGACACCTTGGTGTATCTCCGTAGTCCCGGGGAGTCGGTCCCGGAGCTTCTTCGAGAATTCACAGCTTTTGGGGCCGTATCGGGGCTTTGCCTTAACCCGGGGAAGTCTCAGTTATTTCCTATGGGGAGCCTGAGAGACAAGGAGGAGTGGGATCTGCCCACTGTGGAGATTAGCTGGGTCACGGACTCGGTGCGTTACTTGGGGATCCGCTTAACTCACAAGCCGGAGACTTACTTTGAACAAAATATGGGACGATGTGTAGAGGGTGTCTGTAGATCAGTAGAGTTTTGGCGTACCTTACCCTTATCACTAATGGGGCGTGTGGCTCTGATAAAAATGGTGGTCCTCCCCCGATGTTTATATGTAATGCAGAACTCCCTTTACCGGATACCACGGGAGTGCTTTCTCCGATTAGACCGCCTGCTGGTAGACCTGCTGTGGGGAAACAAACGAAAACGAGTGGGGTTGCAGACATTGCAGAGAACTTGGGAAAGTGGGGGTCTGGAAGTTCCAAAATTGGAATTTTATTATATGGCAGCGCAGCTCCAGCATGCTGTACAATGGTTCGACGACCAAGATAATTGGGAGAAACAATTGCTGAGGGGGGGGATACTTCACTCCCGGACCTGCTGATGTTGGGCTCACGTGTGCCTGATCATGTCCCGTATATTATTAGACATGTGGCCTCTACATGGGAATCTGCAGTTAAGGTTGCAATACGAAGGGCACCTTATGCCCCAGAGGCCCCATTATGGGCAGTTGTCCCATTTGGACAGATCGGTCGAGTTATGTCCGTCTCCAGATGGGTGGAGGGCGGCTGTAGAATGATGGGAGATCTGTATTTAAATCAGCATTTTCTGACCAGGGAGGAAGCAATGGCTGCGTTTGATCTGGGCAGGGGTCAATATCTGCAGTATGCAAAGGTGGCTGCGGTGGCGCGGGAGATTTGGCCGACGTTTCCCGAGGAGCCTCCAATTGCTGCCACCCTTCAGGCCCTAATGAGTCTTGCTGGAGGCCGTAGACTGGTCTCATATTTATAGAGCGTTACGAGCGGACCTTGCTGCGCACCCGCTTCCGATTCAGTCTAGATGGGACGAGGTGTTGGAGTTGCCCCTTACAGATTCTGAATGGAAGAGGGTTCATGAAGGAGTAAAACAAATCAGTTCCAATACCAGATTTAAACTTATCCAATTTAATATTGTACATCAAACCTATTTAACACCGCGAGTGCTGCATAAAATATATCCAGAACGTTCCTCCTGTTGTCCTAGATGTGGTTGTGCTGATGCCTCATTTTTGCATACGGTATGGGAGTGCCCGAGACTGGGTTCTTTTTGGGACTCTATACTAGAGAGATTGCGCCGAGTAACGGGATGGACGCTGCCCCAGTCTATTAAAGAGATACTGTTGGGTTTACTCCCCTGTCCTAAGGGTAGGAAGCTTACACGTAGATTTCTCCAACTGGGACTAGTACTGGCAAAAAGACGGATAGCGATCCACTGGATGGGCTCCCAACCCCCCAAGGTGGAAAGTTGGGCCAAAGATTTGAGGGAATGGGCAACAGCGGAATGGATCCGTATGAAGCGGGTCAGGAGGGATGATAAGTTGGAGGAGGATGCTAGTACCTGGTATGCTTTGATGTTGGAGGTCCCCTTGGACACTGCCCCAGACACGCAGCGATCGGAGGACACACTAGCGGTCCGCATTGGGGATAACTTGGGGGAGCAACATACAGACACTCCCGTAATCAACGTAGAGTAATCACACCGCTGTATAGAAAGATGGGGTGAAATGACCTATGCCATGACCGGAGGTTCCTTAATGTATGTGACCAGGGGGAGGGGGTGGGACTGTTTATGATCTTTTGTCTTTGCAATTTGTTTGTTGAGAGGGCTAGCCTTGCTATATGCATTGTACAGAGTAGAGATACAGAAGCTTATGATTAGTATGTGCTCCTAGTTTCAAAGACGGAGAAGGGAAGAGATTTTTTATTTTTATTTTTATTTTTTTATTTTCCCGTTCCAATCTTAATTACATGTCAAAAAAGTTTGTAGCACATGTATTGTTATTTTATACGATTGACCTGAAGTGAGAGGTCGCTGATTCTGTATTGATTTTCTGGAACCGGATGGTTCGCACCCTGTACAATAAATAAAAACATGTTTAAAAAAAAAAAAAAAGTAAATTTGCATGTGTTTTACTCGTGAAAGTTTACCTTTGTGAATAGACCCCCCTACGTGTGCTTTGTAGGTGTTGCTCCCTCTTTCTTGCTGCGCCTCTTGGTGGGTCACGGAAAAGTTATCGGGTACTGATATCTGCACACTAGTTTGCACCTAATGTATTCTGGTGTCGGCATGTGCGAAGGTAGAATTGCAGCTGGGACTGAAACATTGCTTGGAAAAGCTCTTCCGGATTAGTCTGCAGCCTGGAAGGAGAATTTCATAAGGTGAGTAACTTTTTTCTATTGCAAGTCGGCACTAACATTTGAAGTTTTCTGTCTTAAGGTGGTTTGTCATCAGTTTGTGGCAGCCCATCTATGCATCTAGAGAATCACTCTGTTGCTCACACAAACATCTGTTTATTGCAGGTTTTATGGGGATCTGTTTGGACAGGTTTTATACTTTGGGAGCATAGATCCTCATGGAGATAATCTCTTCCTCCCTCTTATCCAGTAAAACATTTGTCTGCACATTCTAGAGAGCACTTGGGCTTATGCAGTTACAACTCTCCAACCAATATAATCAGTAAATGCATAACTTTTTCCAGCTCTTCTTTGCATCATTTTCAAGGGCCCTCATGTAAAATCAATTCTCTATAACCTTTTCAAGCTTGAAATTGCCATATTAATTAGCTTGTTGGAGTTTGGATCCATTGGTTGATATGCAAAATATTAATTATTATTTCTTTTTATAGCTATATGCTATCTGCCTAGTCCTGAACTTTTTTCCTATTGATTTATTTGGGCAAAGAAGGTTATGCTTTGGGTGGGAATGCTGCAGCTATTTTATGCTAGAACATAAAATGTTGTATCGATTATTAGCAGACAACAGCTTATGATTTTTGCCTTGAGCCACATCTTGATTATCCCTTTGTGCAGGATTGAAGAATTTGGGAACAGACTGCTTATTTTATCTTGCTCCATCCAAATGGGAGCTGAACACAAACCTTCAGAGGACCCGAAGTGCTTGTGTATCTTCCCTGTACAAAATTAGCACAATGTATTGTGGGTAGGTAGGGGTCAGGAATCACTAAGCTGGCTTCTTAGTCAACAGCTGAGTGTGAGCAAATGGTGGAGGTCAATCATCAGATTGATGCAGATGCCCAGTCCTATTAGGGTAGTCTAGCTTTGTCCATATACAGTGTTTCCAAGCTGATAGATTTTAGTACAAAAAAGTATGAATAATGTAATTTGCAACAGAGATTATTAAACTTGTAATACATGTAGGATCTTTCTGACATGGTTGCCCGACTTTTTGCGTGGTGTCGGTGTGTTTTTACTGTAGTGCACTGAGATCCGGCTAACCAGAACCCCACTGTCTGTGGTCTCTCCCCTAAATAGACTGGTAAGTACTTTGTACACCCCACAATTGGCATACTGGTGTAACCCTGTAAGTCCCTAGTATATGGTACTATGGTACCCAGGGCATTGGTACACCAAGGGTCTCCAATGGGCTGCAGCATGTATTATTCCACCCATGGGAGCCAATGCAAACTGTCTGCCGTTCTTCCATTGCGGCCTGCATGAAAGGGTGCAAGCACCTTTCACTTCAGATATAAGGTTTAACTTCAATCCCGGTCACTGCACTTACAACCTATAAGTCACCCCTAAGGTAAGCCCTTCAGCCCACGGGCAGGGTGCATGGTTCTAAGTGTGAGGGTGTCCCTGCATGAGCGGAGACACCCTTACTAACCCCGGACTCTATTCTTTGGGCTTTGTAAGTGCGGGGAAGCCATTTTAAAGTATGTAGTGGACACTGGCAAACTCGAGATGTCCAGCTACATAATGGTTTCACTGAACCTGGTCATGTTTGGTATCAAGCATATTGGAATCATGCAACTACAATATCAGTGTTAGTTTCATGATATCATATACTGGGCTCTGGGACCCTAGATTCGTCTAAAGGATTCTGCTGCAAGACTTGTATTCAGTATCCTCCCAAAAGACTTTTCTGCTCCTGGATACTGAACTCTGCTGTTGGCTGTGTTGAAATCAAGACAAGACTACTCCTGGTAGGAAGGCTACTATTGCAACTTTGTCTCTGTGCTCTGCAACCATCCTGCAACATCCATGGCCGTGCATCCCCCTGAGTCACAAGGACTCTGTGTGCATCAAGGACAGCTGGAAGGAATCTCCCTTGGAGTGAAGGAGTCACTCCCCTGCAGCCGCAGGCACCTCATTGTCAACGATCGGTCTGTGGATCCTGCTGTCCCACTGACTCTTCGAGGCTCTACAACACAGGTGGTGGTTTGGTAGTTCTCCAGAGGCCTGACCTGTCTTCTGTACAACTTGGTAGACTGAAATCCCTTGTTGAGCTGCTGGAACCAGACCCATGTGCACCGTGTCCGTCTGTCGTTGCCAAGGCTTGTTGACTGCCCTGTCCGAAGATCTTAAAACTGCAAGAAGCCTCAGCCTCAAGCATCACCCTGCTGCAAAGCGACGTCCTCCTTGCATCTACTGCTACGTGGGCCTCCATCTCCACTGTATTGCTGAGGCCTCCCTGTGCCTGCTGTCAGAGGGTCCCTCTACCTCCGGGCTCACCTACTTGCTGAGGGTTGGCCCATACTTACCTGGGGTGGGTAAGTCCCTCAGACCTTACTGGTCTTTAACTAAGCATTTCTTCCTGCAGCATGTCTTCTGCAATTGCCAAGACTTGTTGGTCAACCGGCAATTCGTCAATCGTCGTGGGACGGTTCCTGTGTTCATGCATCGTCGCCTGGTCTCCACAGCTGCATCTCCAAGTTCCATCCTACCGTGAAGTACCCTCGAGAGGGGGGGCGTTGTGCTCCTGCACCTCCTGGATGACTCCAGGTAGTTTTGACTCGGTCTCCTCTCTCCTCAGTTGCTGCTCGTCCAGAATCCACACCTGGGTTCCACCGACTTGGTCCATGGGTCACGGTAGCAGCTGGACTTCTGAAGATCCCCATTGACTTTAAGGGGCAGTTCTGACATCACTTCACACCTATGCACCCGGGTTCCCTGGTGTAGTTATTCTGCTTCTCTGGGTATCCATGGTTGGGGGTGCTCTCCATCCTCCCAGGTTCCAATGGGTTTCCTCAGGGGTCCTCTGGGAAGGGTCCTGAATCCTGAAAATCCTAACCGCAACTTACCCATGCTTTCCTTTGGACACTGACCCGGGGTATCATCTCCTCACTCGAATGCCTGGGGACTCCTAGTTACTTACCTTTGGGGGTGCCGTGCCTCACCTGGCCTACTGATCCTTGGGTGGTGGTTTTGGTTAGGTTCCCCTTTCGCAATCCACTTACTTAGTATATGGTTTGCCCCTCCCCCCCCCCCAATAGGGGCCCATGTGTTTACTTACCTGTTTTACTGATATTTTTATTGTGTATGCATATCTCTGGATTTGAGATATGCCAAAGTAGTATTAGTGTGTTTGTGTAATAAATACAACAATATATATTTTTGACACTAGTGTGGTTCTTTCTTGTGTAATCTTCACTGACTGACTTGTGTGGTAAATGCACCCGCTTTACACCCTCCTGGATAAGCCTTTGCTGTTCTCTACAGCTGCCCCATGAGAGCTTTGGTTATCAGGGACTTCTTACATTATCCTAAGGGTTGCCTGGACTGTAGTGCAGGGTGTATTTCCAATAGGTGTACACCATATACTGAGCCAGCCTCCTATAATACATTCCTTTGCCTGCCATGTGTGGTATTCATTTTTTATATCCTGGCTAAAGACTGGTGGCACAGTTCCTGTCTCAGACAGAGAGAGATTCCATACTTTGCACTTTCTCATTGCAGATCTGAAAGATTTGATTTTTGAAGAGTAAACCTTTTATAGAAACTCTCAGTACTGGCCAATGTTTGTAGATTAGTTATTGTGCCTTGAAGTGAATACATGCCCAGCTGCTGCTCTAATGACTGTCCTAATTACATCAATTTGTGACAGCTACATACCACTGAGTTTCAAACACAGTGAATCTTGTATGTAAAGATTGATCTAGTGTTGCTTGTACCCTTTCTTTTCCTAACAATCTGCTTCCTTTCAAAACTGCACTTGAAATGCCAGTGCCTAAACAAAGGAATGTGATGGTGACTTCTAGCCTCAGATTCCTTAGCTTGGAATTGTCCCCAGGCATCCAGACCCCTGTGTGCTGGTAGGTGCCGTCAATCAGCTCTGCCTTTATAGATGCCACCCCAGCGCGCTGACGTCAGTTCTTTTCTTTCTGCGCCAGTCAGCGCAGATCCAGAGAGAGCTATCACGTCAGTCACATTTGACTGTGCTCTTTCAGTGTTTTGGTGACGTTTTTTGAGAGTTCTTCTCCTGATGTGGCAGGGCTGTCCACAAGGAAGACCAGCTTCAAGCCCTGCGGCACCTGTCATTGACAGATGTCGATGACTGACCTGCAGCTTGTTTGCTGCTGGTGCTTGGAGCGCGGCCACGACATGAAGACCTGCGGCGGTTGCCACGTCATGCACCCTTATGGCCTTGTGGGAGCGTCCTCAAGCACCTTGCTGCCCAGCGTGCAACGGTCTTGATCCCAGTCGAGCAGAAGGTCCTACGGATTGGTCACCGAGTCAGAGATCCTTGTCACATTCAAAGTTGTTGGACCACTCGTATAAGTCCCACAAAAAAGAAGTCTTCAACTTTGCCACATCCGTCGCAATCTAAAGAGGAGACGAGGGAGCGTCATCATTCGAGGCCATGCTGTGTGGTTGGGCCTACACCTAGGCCGACTCCGCTCCTCCCTAAGTTTCTGGGAGACGGAGCGAGCCCCGCTCAACCTCAGAAGTTTTATGAGGCTATGCACCTCCTATTTGAACAGCCTGTTCCTGCTGGGGCGCCTTCGGGCCCAGCAGGTTTCGGAGGGTCCCTACTGGTTCCACACCGGCCACTTAGCCCCCCCCCCCTTTCCGTGGCACCATTCCGGCCCCTTGGATCCACAGATGGATCCGGACCGGTCGTACCATCTCGACCTTCCCTGGTGCCGGTCCCGATACCGAAGCGCCCTCCAGCGGCGCAATCCTCATTCTGATCCAAGACATGGAGCCGGAGGGGCTTCATACGACACGGACCGGAGCCATGCCTTTCAAGCCTGAGCCCTATTCCTACGGGCTAGGACTCTGGAAAGAGTGGAAGGGGTCTCTGGACCTTGAAGAATACCAGCCCTTAGATACCAATGTGGACTGGTGTGAGGACTTGGTTGAGGCCAGTGGACTGGACACTTCTCCAGATACTTGCATGCCCCCACCCAGTGGCTACGGAGGAGGGAGCGTCGTTGACAATGGTGGTGAGAAGGGCAGCCAATGTCCTGGACCTTAGCCTACCGTCAGTGGCAGTCGAGACAAACTTCTTGCTAGAGGTGCTTCAGCTGGGAGTAACCCCCTCAGAACCGCTTCTCCCATTTAATGAAGCCCTTACAAATGTCCTGCTTGAGACTTGGCCCAAGCCCTGGACAGGGGCGCCTGTGAACAGTACGATTTCCCGCTGTCACTGCCCCATCCCAGGAATCCCAATTTCCTCACACAACACCCTACCCCGGAGAGCTTGGTTGTCCAAGCCTCCACTTCCTGTGTAAATCATGGCCCATTCCCTACCGCTCCACTGGAATGGGAATCAAAGAGGCTGGACACCTTAGACAAGAAGATGTTTTCTTCCACCAGCCTGGCCCTGTGGTTTATGAACAGTGCATGCCTTTTGGCCCGTTACTCCTATACTCTATGGGATTCTGTTGTGCAGGTGCTGCCCATGGTCCCAGAGGAGACCTGGACCATACTTTTCCAAGTTGTGGCTGACGGGAGAGATGCAGCTAAGTTCACGATCATATGTGGATTGGAGACCACCAACTCGCTGGGCAGGTTGGTTTCCTCGGCGGTGATCTTACGGCACCACTCCTGGATGAGAACTGCCTTTCCAGGAGGATGTCCAACCATTGCTTATGGACATGCCCTTTGATGGCTCCTTTCTCTTCGGAGACAAGGCAGACTCAGCGCTTCATGGACAGCAGGCTACGGCCAGGTCCTTGGACCTTTCTATGGCCCCTCACCAACCCCAGTCTGCCTTTCGCGGGCTCAGATGGGGCTTCCAACCACGTTTATACCCTCCCAGCTACCATGGCATTCATGCTTCCCAGCCTCTGCGCTGCCAAGGACGTTACCCACAGACCTCGTGGGTTGGGCAGCCAGGAGTCAGGCCTGTCCACCAACCCCCTTGGCAACCTCACCCTCCAAACCCTTATAGCTTGCCCTCTTACCATCATGGGCACCCAGTGAGAGGCAGGATACGCTATCTCTTGCCCCACTGGAGGTCTGTAACATCAGACAGTTGGGTTCTTCCAATTGTCTGAAGGGGCTACTACCTCTCCTTCGTGACTATCCCTCAAACCATGCCACCTGCTTGCGACAGGCCGATGGGAAACCATATTACCTTGCTCTGAAAGGAAGTGACAGCGGGTGCCGACGCCAGAAGTAGGTCATGGTGGCTATTCCCTGATGCCCAAGAAGAACGGAGGCCTTCGTCCTATCCTAGACCTGCGCCCTCTCACTGAAGAAGGAATCTTGGCTCTTAGAATAACCTCCGCACACTACGGAGACGCCCCCCGTGCCTTGTGACCCACACGGGTGAGTAGTTGCGCTTTACCAACCCTTGATTCATTGATTGGTTTATTCAAAATGCTCATGCTCGCTCAAGTACGTTCTTCCCTGGACTTCGGGAGACTGGATGGTAGCATTGGACTTGCAGGATGCATACTTCCACATTCCCGTTCTGGCTGCCCACTCGCATTACTTGTGTTCACCAAGGTGATGGCGGTGGTTGCAGCTCATCTGCGGCGATTAGGGGTACCAGTCTTTCCCTATCTGGACGACTGGCTGTTGAAGGCGGGCTCTCCCCAGGCTGCTGTTTCCCATCTCCAGAATACAGCGGACCTCCTGCATTGGCTAGGGTTCACTATCAACATACCAAAGTCACACCTGACTCTCTCTGACGCTCCCTTTCATCGAAGCCGTTCTGAACATTGGGCAGTTTCAGGCCTATCCTCCGAGCGGCGAGTCCAGGATATTCAGGCTATGATGCAGATGTTTCAGCTTCTATCCTGAATTTCAGTGAGATTGACTCGAAGGCTGCTGGGATTCATGGCCTCGTTCGTCCTGCTGGTGACACCAGCCCCCTGGCATATGTGGGCTCCGCTTCTGGGGACTCTCTCCAACATGGTCCAGCTCTCCCTTTCCCAACCAGATCTCACAGTGGTGACAAATGCTTCACTCCTGGGATGGGGTGGCCGTTTGGGAGAGGTGGAGATCAGAGGACTCTGGTGTCCGGCGGAATCTGGACTTCATATCGACCTTCTGAAGCTCCGGCCGATTCGGCTGGCATTAAAAGCCTTTCTACCTTCCATCAAGGGTAGGCTAGTACAAGTGTTCATGGACAACACCACCGCCATGTGGTACTGCAACAAGCAGGGTGGAGTTGTGAACCCTTTGTCAAGAGGCCCTGCATCTCTGGGCATATCCCTGGTGGTTCAACACATGGTGGGCTCTCTGAACACCAGGGTGGATGAACTCAGCGGAAGATGCCTAGCGGATTGCGAGTGGCGTCTGCAACCAGAGGTGGTGCAAGGTGTCTTTCTGCAGTGGGGAGAGCTTTGGTTGGATCTTTTCACCACTGCCGAGAATGCACAATATCGGCAGTCTTGTGCACTGGAGTTTCCAAGGCAGCGCTCGCTTGGAGATGCTCTGGGCACCTTAAAGGCCTATCTTTCTGCTGTCTCAGCCTTTCTGCGATTGTCTGACCAAACCATCCTTTTTCCGATTCCCCTATTGTACGTAGGTTCTTGAAAGGTTTGCAACTTATGTTTCCTCCTCCTACCCCCCCCCACCCCCCCCCCCCCTTCATCTTGCCTCAGTTGGACCTTAATTTACTCCTGGCATTCTCGATGTGCACTCCTTTTAAGCCCTTGCACAACTTCCTCTCAGGCTCCGTACCATCAAGACGGCCTTATTGGTGGCAATAGCATCTGCCAAGTGGGTCAGTGGGCTTCAGGCTTTGTCATCTAAGCCTCCATATGTGAACATCCTGGTACTTCGGACTAGAGCTTCTTTTCTGCCAAAAGTGGCTACTCCTTTTCATGTAGGCCAGTCCATCACCCTGCCTACTTTTTATGCTCTGCGGCTTCCCTCTAAAGAAGAGGAGCGACTCCACCGCCAGGACCCATAAAGAGCGTTTTCTTTCTACTTTGACCGCACTAGAGAGTTCTGGGTGGACAACCAAACCTTTGTTGGGTATGTAGGATCGAAGAAGGGAAAGTCTGTACTGAAGCAGGCCATCCAAATGGATCGTACTTTGTATTAAAATCTGCTACACATTGGCCACTAAGCAACCCCCTGAGGACTTGCATGCTCATTCCACCAGAGCCAAGGCTGGGACCACTGCATTGGCACACGGAGTTCCGGTCCTGGACATCTGCCAGGCAGTGACGTGCGTCTCTCTGCACACGTTTACAACACACTACTGCTTGGTCAGACAGGTCCATCTGAATGGCACTTTGTCCACTCGGTCCTGCAGGGCTTTTTATTGTAAAATTGTTTCGCAGACCCTCCTTAAGGGACGTGTTGCTTGGGTATCTGTTCTAAGGTGAAGACTCGGCACTAGAAGTCTGTCAGATGATCCCTTTAACCACCACCAGACCCCTGGCAGGATTATGATATCAACCCTCCAGGAACTTTTCATTGAAAAGATAGCAAGTTTGAATGATCAGAAACAAATCACACTAAACTGTGCCTGATATAAGTGCTACATTACTTTTGATGCCAATGCAAGAAGAGCAAGACCGCTGACCTGGTCAGTGTGACTGCTCTCCCCCGTGCAGCTACACCACGAAGCGTTGCCCCCTGAGCTCCGCTGCAGGGTGTTTCTAGTCCCTGCTCCACCCGCAGGCTACTGCCTGCGCCTCATCCCTGGTGGTTCAGTGGGAGAGAACTATGCTATTCTGCTGCTCTGCGTCTGCCTCTACTTTGTGCCCTTTTGCTCTCTCCTTTGTTTTTCACTCTTTCCCTCTGCTCTCTCCTTTGTTTTTCACTCTTTCCCTCTGCTCTCTCCTTCGTTTTTCAATCTTTCCCTCTGCTCTCTCCTTCGTTTTTCAATCTTTCCCTCTGCTCTCTCTACTTCGTTTTTCAATCTTTCCCTCTGCTCTCTCTACTTCGTTTTTCACTCTTTCCCTCTGCTCTCCTTCGTTGTTCACTCTTTCCCTCTGCGGTCTCCTTCGTTTTTCACTTTCCCTCTTCTTGCTCTTTCCTTTGTTTTCCCCCGACGCTACTGCCTCCTCGGCTCCTCCCCTCTCCAGTGTGTCCTTCCCGCTCCCGAGCTGACACGCCATCCCCCGAACCCTACTTAATGGTGGCCGCTGACGCGCCAAAGGCAAGCCAGTCTGTGCCCGTCCTTGACCCGACCAGCGCCAGGGACCCTGGTCTCCTGACCCGCCTCCGCTACAACTCCAGCACCCTCCATGTTCTCAACCTCGGACCCAACAACTGCCAGCTCTCGACGCCAACAAACACCCATGGCCCTTTCTCCTGTCTACATTGCCGCCGCACCTTCACCCACCTCCGTACCCCAGCAACATCTACCAGCCTACCGGACATCACCACTCGCAAACAACTCAACTGCATCCTCCACAACGTACGCTACCTACACAAGCACCTAATACAAATCTGGAACCTCCTCAACAAATACTCGCCCAACGTCTCCTTCCTCATGAAAACCTGGACCAACGCAACTCGGCACCCGACATCGCTGCTGCCATTCCCGACAGATACAAGATCCTGCATAAGGAATGCCCCATCCGCCCTAGTGGAGGCATCGCCATCGTTCACAAAAGCACCCTCCGCATGACCACCCTCCCGGATGACATAACGAACCTCATGGAGCACCTCCACTTCAGATCCAGACCAACCCCAAAACAACTCTCTGCGGGACCCTCATCTACAAGCCCCTGCGCGCCCTTTACCGACACCATCACAGACTTCATCTCACCCCACGCCCTCACATCTACAGATTACATCCTACTCGGAGACCTAAACTTCCACCTGGATAACCACAACGACTCAAACACCGCCTCCCTCCTAGAGAACTGCGCCAACTTAGGACTGAATCAACTAGTCACCACCCCCACGCACACAGCAGGACACGCACTCGACCCAGTCTTCACCGGAGGAAACAGCATCCCCTACAGCCACACCATGGACCTCCTCTGGACAGATCACCACTGCATCCACTTCTCCTTCAAAACACCTACCGTACACCACCGCTCCCACCACCTCCCCTGCAGAAGCTGGAACAAAATCCCCGAAGACCAGCTCACTTCCACCCTCGTCAGCACCCTGCCACCGACCACGTCAGACGCAAGCACTGCAGTACGGAATCTCCACCGCTGGATCACGAACTGTGCCAACAAACTCACCCCCCTCAAGAAAGCCACCGGAAGACTCATCAAGAAAGCAAGCTGGTTCACTCCTGCACTCCAAGAATCCAGATACTCCTGCAGACGACTCAAAGACATGAAGGAACAACAAAAGCCCGGAAACCCGCGCCGCCTACAAAGCAGCCAACACTGCACACCACCAACTCCTCAAATCCACAAGGAAGAAATCCCTCCAAGACAGAATCCTCACCAATGCACACAACACCAAAGAGCTCTTCTCTATCATCAAGGAATTTGCTAAACCTTGCAGCAAAGCAACAGACGTCCAACAGACTCTGCACCTTCTTCCACCACAAGATCAAGATGATCTACGATAACTTTGACAACCAAGACCAGCTCACCGCTCCAGATCCCCCCTCATGCGACGTCACCGAACAGACCCTGCTCAAATGGATCCCGCTCACAACAGAAGACACTTTGAAGACCATGAAAAGCATCCACTCCGGAGCACCATCAGACCCCTCCCACACCACATCTTCCAGAGAGCTGCATCTGCCATCGCACCCAAACTACGTCGGACGATCAACTGCTCCTTCGAGACCGCCGCATTCCCCGACGACTGGAAACACGCCAGAGTCATCCCCCACTTAAAGAAACCCTCCGCGGACCCGTCGGACCTCAAGAACTTCAGGCCCATCTCCCTGCTTCCCTTCGCAGCCAAGTTCATCAAAAAGGCAGTCAATACCCAGCTAGCAAACGTCATCGAAGCTAACAACATCCTGGACATCTCCCAATCCGGATTCCGAAGCAACCACAGCACCGAGACAGCCATACTCTCTGCCACCGACGACATCCGCCCCCTCATTGACCAGGGCGAAACGGCAGTCCTCATCCTCCTGGACCTCTCGGTGGCATTCAACACAGTCTCCCAACGCACCCTAACCACCAGACTCAACGACGCCGGCATCCGCAGCAAGGCCCTCGACTGGATACGTTCCTTCCTCACCGGCAGAACTCAGCGGGTTAGACTCCCTCCCTACCTCTAGGAACCGACCGAGACCAACTGCAGAGTGCCTCGGGGCTCCTTCTTCAGCCCCACACTCTTCAACGTCTACATGGCCCCCCTCGCAAAAATCGTCTGGAACCACGGGCTCAAGATTGTCTCTTATGCCGACGACACCCAGCTGATCCTCTCCCTCACCAACGAACCCAGCATCACCAAACACAACTTCCAAGAAGGGATGAAAGCAGTCGCCACCTGGATGAAGAACAGCTGCCTGAAACTCAACTCAGAGAATACATAAGTTCTCATCCTTGGTTCCACCCCCTCTGCATGGAACGAGTCGTGGTGCCCCTCTCCCCTCGGAAATCCCCCACCCCGACGGACCACGCTTGAAACCTCGGCATCATAATAGACTCATCGCTCACAATGAACCGCCAGATCAACGCTGTATCCTCGACCTGCTTCAACGCCCTCTGCATGCTCCAAAAGACTTTCAGATGGATCCCAACCGAATCTAGAAAAACAGTCACACACTCACTCATCAGCAGCAGACTGGACTACGGCAACGCTCTCTACGCCGGAATCAATAAGAAACTCCTTCGCAAACTCCAGACTGTCCAGAACGCCGCAGCCAGACTGATCCTAGACATCCCCCTTCGCAGTCACATCACCCAACACCTGCGCGATCTCCACTGGCTTCCAGTCGAAAGAAGAATAACCTTCAAGCTCCTCACCCACGCATAAAAGGCCCTTCACAACACCGGACCCGCATAACTGAACAGTCGCCTCTCCTTCCACGCACCCAAAAGACACTGCAATCAGCCCAGCTCTCTGGCCACCGTCCCTCGTATCAACAAGACTGGAACGGGAGGAAAGTCCTTCGCCTACCTCGCAGCCAAAGCCTGGAACACCCTACCCATCCACCTCCGGCAATCTCCCACATTGCCCCAGTTCTGGAAGGATCTCAAGTCCTGGCTCTTCGGATGACCTTGGCACACTACAGAGCCGCCCCTCCTCACTTCCCCCCCGCCCCCCCCAGACCTTGAGACCCTCACGGGTGAGTAGTTGCGCTTTACCAATCCCTGATTGATTGGGTACTTGGAGCTGTGCATCAATTTTGCATCCAGAGTGCTTAGGCAAACAGAAAGATGTTCTACATCCCCAGGAAAGAATTGCTTGCTTGCATTTATCCAGTTAATAGATTTTATTCTTTGTCATGGTGCAAGTTGTTCTCTCTTGCCACTAAACATTACCCAATAATCAATATTTTGAAAACAGCTGCCACAAACGGGAAAACTTGGGAATTTTGCACAGAATATGATGTGCCAGGTAACAAGAATGTGAACGCATATTTTTTTTCCAGGTCACCCATCGATTCCGATAAGCAGGATATGTCCGAAGACAAAGAATATTTGTCTCACTGGACTTATTTGACCATAGTACTCATGTAAAGAATGTTCACTATGAGATAGTGTGGCAGAGGGGCATGCAAGATAATAAAACAATTAATTAGTTTGTCATGGCTATCTCTGTCAGCTAGCTGAGGATATGCTGGAGGGTGGGTCATGTTGGTGTCACTATCGCTAAATATATAAAATCTGTAGCACATAGCAGTAGTCTGCCATGAACAAAGATTTTGCTTTAAAGCTACAGGTGTGTTTAATATGGTAATTGTAACAAGCACTATAAAACCGGAGTGCCTCCCTTAATAGGCCTTGGGCCAGTCACAGTTGATTTCTTAGGACCATACCATGTGCCCCCAAAATGTATGGCACATTGTTATGGTGAATTACTTCACCATGTGGGTTGAAGTTACAATTGTGGCAGAACACTCTTAAAAATGGGGTTGTTTCACAAACGCACTTTAAAGTGTGGAAAGTAGTATTACCGAAGTATGTTTTTTTTTTTTTTTTTTTTTACATATTTTTACATGTCTTTGTCCTTTTTTTGTACTAACCATATGAATATTCCCTGAATATTGCTATTGTAGACCCATTTTAGATGTTTGGGGTCCAATTAAAAAAGACATGTAATATTGGTCGAATTTGTCCACTGTTTAATGTGAGGGTGTATCAAATGATTAGAGACTTGTACTAACCGGTCATTCCATCTCTCGGGTCTCTCCTATGTTCCCATGGGAACACCCCCCCCTTTAAAGTGTGGTCTGATCGGATCTGTTGAAGGAACATTTTGTCAACACTGACATAGATGAATGCTGAAAGAACAGAGAAATAGTTCCCTTAGCAGTGCGTGATAGAGTAGTGTGAGATACAGCAATGTGTGATGGCGCTGCCAATAACATTAAGGTTTGTAAGCCTTACCCCAGATTGAGGTGCTCCACTTGCACTCACAACTTCATTGTAGGGGCCAGAGAAAGAGTGTCCACTCAATTTCTTCCATGTACCAAATGAGATATTAGTTGATGGGAGTAAATACATACCTCAAGAAATAATCACAATCCTTGTCAGGGTGAACCCTTAAAGTCACTTAATTAACCTGAGTTCAACCCTGTGGTAGTTATGCCACAGAACAGACAGGCTTAACTTAGAAGCATTGTGTAAAGTATTTATGCAGTACTAAAACAGAAATAATGTAAAAATGCAAAATAATAAAAATCCCAAAACAAATTAGGAACAGAGTACAATTTAATTAACAGAATGACACCAGAATGACAAAAATCCAACAGTGGGAATCAGATGTATGAATTTGTAAAGTTTAAGTAGAAATAGTGCCAAGAAGCTCTAAGTGCCAATGATATTCAATTTTCATGGTAGAACAGGACCTAGGCACAATTTGACGCGGACCGCGATGGAGCTTGTGTCGAATTCACTAACTAGGTTTATCCTGGTCGAAGGTTTTACTTTCAGACGCTAGTCCTTTTAGTTGCAGTCTACAAGAGGAGAACTCTAAAGCCCTCCAGGGCCTCAGGGAGGCTCTTACAGACTCACTGGTTGGCAGACAGAGTCCATTCCATGTCCAGTTGCCACTGATCACCTAGGCAATTGCACCAAAGGGCTCTTGTAGCTTGTTGTATCCCTTTAGCTTAAGCTGAAGGTTCACCTTATGACCCGTGGAGTCCACTTCTTTGTCCAAGGTACAAGAGGTAGAGCAGGTCCAGGCTATTCCCTGGTCTTAGGCATCAAATTAAGTCCTCTTCTGATCTTCCATAGGTCCAGGAGTGTTGAGCTGTGGGTGCCTGGAGGTGCCACATTTATGCCTGGCACAAGCTAGTGGGTGGGAATGACCCCTTGGGAAGCCCTAATCAATGGGGAAAGGGTTCCTGGGGCTAACCATACCTGCTTGTGGAACTTTTAAACTTGGGCTCTGAGGGCTGTGGGTGTTTGTAGGGAGTGTACTATGGTAATCTTTGTGTCCTCACACATCTAACACTAAAATCTACTTTCAGGCAGCCCTGTGCCCGCAACTAACTCAGATACACACCAAGTGTTTTGATATTCTGTCACCCTCCTTTGAGTTGGGTCCTAAATGTAATCTCTTAACCCAGCAGACCTGTCAAACAAGCTGTGACATTTTAATGGCAAAAGAGGCCCACAGTGATTGAGCCTGCCTGGCTGGGAAACAACTGAAGGTCCTGCCTAAGTCAGCTAACATTTGCCTATTGCAAGGGAGGCCTCTTTGAAGTGTACCTCCAGTATCTTCATATTCTATCTGGTTCAGTTGGGTCATCTCTGCCTATTGCTTGCTCCTGGGAGCAGTTCACACCTCACCACAATGGAGCCATCAAGCTGGCAGGTAGCGGTTGAATACTTGCAGAAAGGCCTCCAGATGCGTTAGGCAAGTAAGGTAACATTTCTAAAATACCTCTTCTTTAATTAGACACAATACAACTTCACTATTATGGTGGATTTTGTGTAACTATTCAAAAGATCCCTTGAAATATTTCTTTAGATGTTTCCTAGGCTGAGATCACATTTATTAAACTTAATATTGCATCCCAATACTTGCCTATGGAACAGCCAACCCTGCTACAGTGAAAATAACTTTGAGGTGCTAGTCACTGTAAGTACGTGTTTCAGGATAAGTCAGTTCTGGGGTTTCCAACAAGGTTTTGATCAGTTGTCATTTTTCATGAATTGAATTTTAATTTGTTTTTAACTTGGGCACTCTTACTTTGGGGGAAGCAGATGATGCTCGTCCTCCAGGCATAACTTCTGCTCCACACAGCTCAGTTTAGACCCTCAGCGGTTCCCGTAGCTAGAGGGGGTCCGCCATCTTTGAGGCTACTGGTGCTCTAGTCTTTAGCCTTATAAAAGGAGCAGGAAGGTATGCCAAAGGCAAGCATGTCCGCGCCTGGACGGTGTCAGGAGCCAAGCCCCCTGGTAGTTTTAACCAAGAATGCTTGTTGTATTCCGTGGATGAACTATGTTCCTGGAATGCGGGGACTAGCTCTTACTGCCGCCATTCTATAAATATAGCCTTAGGACAGGCAGGTGACTGCCCCTTCTCCTTCCTCCCGAAATCTCGAGCGAAGCGGGAGAAACGGAGTTCCAGCGGCTCCCCGACGACCGCCCAATGATTTCTGTTAAACTGCTGGTCCCTCCCCCAAACACAAAATTGAAATTGCTGCCCTTTTGTCGGAGCAGCAGCCTACCGCGCTCTTTTTGGTTGAAACGTGGCTCCATTCTCAGTCCGCCCCGGATATCCTAGAGGCTGTCCCTTCAGGCTATGCGAATCTAAGATTAGATAGACCTAAAGGAGACGTGGGGGACTGGTGGCGATATATAAGCAGCACTTGAGCTGCAGTCTGGCTGAAGCTCAGATCTGTGGATCCGATGCTGCCTTTTTCTCCCTCGCTAACAGGTCGCTGCTCTCTTAACTTCTTCCTAATTTACTGGCCCCCTGGGCCTGCTTCCCCATTTATTACAGCCTTACTAGACACCATTCCCCCTTATGCTCTGCAGTAGGCTAATCTCCTTATCTTAGGCGACTTCAGTTTACATTTTGATGACCTAACCTGCCCTACTGCCAAAAGCCTTAGTGAGGATTTGGGGTCGCTCCCTATTCAACAGCTAGTGCAGAACTTCACTCACATCCAGGGCCACATTCTTGATCCCATATTTGCCAAATCAGCTTTGATCAAGGTAGCTCCCCGAGTCCTATCACATGGTCAGATCACTTTCTCATTCCCTTTCAGATCCTTGATTTTGCTCTCTTGACTAGACCGCCACCGGCCCACCCCATTAAGGTCCACAAATGGCCCCTGGTGACCCCAGAGGCTTTTACGTCTGCCCTGAACCGCAGGTGTCCATGCCTAGACTCCTGCCTGCAGGTTGCTAATCAACAGGTCTCAGCATGGATTTGAGGAGACCCTCGACACCATAGCCCCCTGGAAGATACAGAATATCACTTCTAGACCTACTGCAGAATGGTACATGGAGGGCCTTTTTTGTCTAAAGAAGGTCCTCCATGCACCATTCTGCAGTAGCTATCATACCTCAGATAGAACCACATATCTATAGGAGCTTAGGGAATACCACAGACAGATCAGGCTCTCTGCACTCAATTTTTCATGCAAAAGATAGATGAAGCAAATAATTCTCCTGGTGACATTTTTAGAATAGTTAAATCCCTCACTTCACTAGATTCCGTGGCAGCGGTCAGGGCCCCTACTCCTAACAACTGCAATCAGATTGCTCACTTTTTTTTCAAATAAATTTTTTTCTTTGTGTGCCTCCTTCCCAGAAAAAGCACAGAACTATAGTTTTTCTCCCCCTAGAGCATTATCCGGCTCATTACCAGAAGGCCCCTTTGGCATTAGAAACACTACTGTAGAAGAAATTTGCTCTCTTGCTGCAAAGGTTAAGTCGGGCTCCCTGCAAGATATGGCCTCTCCGGCCATTTTGGAATGTGCGCTTGTGACTCTTTCCAACTTAATGTGCACACCTCAACCTCTTTCGAAGTTGGACAGCTTCGAGCTGAGTGGAAAGGTGGTTTCTTTCTTAAGAAACCCGCTTTGGATCCTTCTAAACCTGAACACTTTCGACCAATTTCGATGCATCCCTACTTTGCAAAAATTGCTGAATAACATGTAAACTCTCCACTAATGAAGTACATTGATGAAAATGACCTTCTCCACGAGACGCAATCTGGTTTCAGGCCGCAGTATAGCACAGAATCCGCCCTCCTATTAGCCTCAGAAAAGCTACGTACGCTGGCTGACGAAGGCAAGACTGATGCATTAGTCTTGCTAGACCCAAGTGCGGCTTTCGATACCGTATCACATGGTCTGCTCCTGGAACAGATGTGGCTACAAGGCATAAGGGAAAGAGCCTACAAATAGCTTGCCCATTTTTTGGACAATCACTCGTTCCAGGTGTCAGAAACCACACACCTCTGATATTATCCCCTTACAACATGGCGTGCCAAAAGGATTGTCTTTAGGCCCGACCCTGTTCAACTTTTATCTCCGTCCTCTGGCTGATGTGATTGAACACCAAGATGTGAGGATCGTGTCTTATTCTGACGATAATCAGCTGATCATCACACTGACGCAAGATGATGGGAGGGCTGCAGACAACTTAAAGTCCTGTCTGGTGGACCTGACGGCATGGATGAAGGCCAGCTGTCTTAGTCTGAATGCAGACAAGACAGAGGTCCTGGTGATCGGGAAGCAGCCTTCGATCAGGTCCTCTGCTTGGTGGCCCTGTGAACTGGGCCCCACTCTGGTCCCTAAACTTAAAGTGAAGAACTTGGGTGTCACTTTTGATGCAGCTCTATCAGGCCTCGAAAAATCCTAAAAATTTTACTAGTCCTGCAGGTCTAGTGACTTAAATAATCTACTCAATCTAATTATAATGCTCTTAACCCAAAAACTGGATTCAAATTATGTGATCCTGGGCAAGTATTTTAATTCACTGAGACGCCATTTTCTTCTTTATCACATATGAGAGCACCTTCCAATACGCGAGTTGAGCATGTCTGCTGTACAGAAAACTCTTTTGTTTGATTTAATAGGCTAAACTTTTGCTCCATATATAATACAAATATAGCCACATATAGGATACACATTATTCAAGAGTTTTATATAGCGCTAGCCAGACCCTAAGGTATCGGAGCGCTTTACAGCATTATCAATCATAAGATACATTGATATAATATTATGCACAATGGGTCCTTACGCATCGTGTAATATCTTTGCAACAAGCACAGAGTCACTTGTGAGATATGTTAACACCGTTGTATGTGCAATGTCTCCAGACGTTTGGAGTGGTGTCGTCGTAGAAGGCACCATGTCGCTTGACAGGATTTGGTCAGGGATGTGGGGTATGATATCCTTGTAAGCACTGAGTTGCTTGTAAGAGATGTTAGCACAGTTGTGTGTACAGTGTCTCAAGTCGCTCCGAATGATCACGTCGTAGATAGCACCCTGTCTCCTGCCGGGGTTTGATCCCGGATGTGGGGGATCACTGAGGTAGTCATGACCGCTGACTTGCCTCAGTTCATTAACTGCAAGAATTGTTGATAAACTTGCCACAGAAATGTTATTCAAACATCTTTTATCTAAAAAAAAAAAAAATTTTGTTCCTTGTAAAAACATAACGACCAATGAATCAATGACGGAACAATGAATATTTAAAACACGGGTATATATAGAAAACAAATTTTTATCTTTTGAAATTTATCAAGGGTACTACACAGTTATATAAACAATGTAACACGAGGAAAATAGATACAATTGTATGATCCTTCAATGCCACTATTGTAAACACTTCTTCTCATTGTACATTATTTTCCAGAAGAGAGTGTGAGTGTCGACGTTTCGGTCTCTATGCATTTGTCCATGAGACCATCTTCAGGACTACCATAAATATAACAAATGACCCCTGAATGATGTTTCCAAAGATTCAAGAATTACAATTGACACACACATGTCAAATCAATCGTCGTTCTGTAACTTTTGTTTAAGGTGAATAATCATCAAGAGATACAGGTAAATGATATAGGTAAATGAACTCTGGTGCTTTATTGGACGGTGTAAATAAATTTCCAGTCCTCAGCCACCTCTCAGTTGAAAGAGTTTATTCTGTTAGATTTTGTAGCGCAGCCAAAGTTCAGCAGTCAGCAGTTGGATATTAATCCAGCCTGTTGGCCATGGTGGCTGGGAAAGTATGGAAAGAACTTTGTGACCACCCATGTCGCCCACTTACGACCGACTGATGGAGGACCACCTCTCCTTGCTCCATCAGGAAGTGCTGGCTCTCTTGGCCAAGAAAGCCATCAAGAGGGTGCCGGCATCAGAAGTAGGTTGTGGTTGCTATTTATGCTACTTTCTAGTGCCCAAAAGGATGGAGGCCTTTGTCCTATCCTAGACCTGGGCCTTCTCAATCTCTTCCTGAAAAAGGAGACATTCAGAATGCTCACGCTTTCTCAAGTCCTGTCTGCCCAGGACCCGGGAGGCTGGATGGTAACGTTCGACTTGAGGGACTCATTTTTCCAAATCTCCATCCTGCCTGCCCACACACGCTACCTGGATTCACTGTGGGTCAATAGCACTTTCACTTTGCCGTTCTCCCTTTAGGCTTACCAGCACCCCTCGGGTGTTCACCAAGGTGATGGCGGTGGTTGCAGCTTATCTTTGGAGCTCAGGGGTTCCAATCTTCCCCTACCTCGACGATTGGCTGTTGAAGTCAGGTTCGCCACAGGCAGTCCTCTCCCACGTCAAGACTAGAGCAAGCCTCCTGCACTTGCTGAGGTTCACTATCAACGTGCCAAAGTCACACCTGACTCCCTCTCAGATTCTCCCTTTCATCTGTACTGTTCTGGACACAGTGCAGTTTCGGGCCTATCCTCCCCAGTGGAGGGTCCAGGATATTCAGGCTATGATACTGATGTTTCAGCCTCTATCCTGGATTTCAGTGAGAATGACTGAGACGGAGTCTCATGGCCTCCTTCATCCTGCTTGCAACACATGCCCTTTGGCATATGTGGGCTCCTCAGTGGGACCTGAAGTTCCAGTGGGTACAGCGCCAGCGGAATCTCCCCAACATGGTCCATATCTAGGAAGGAACTGCAAAAGATTTGCCGTGATTGGGTCAGTGGCAGACCCCTCTCCCTTCCCCAACCAGAGCTGATTGTAGTGACTGATGTGGCACTTCTGGGATTGTGCGGCCATCTGGGTGAGGTGGAGATCAGAGGACTCTGGTCTCCGGCGGAGTCTGGGCTTCACATCAACGTGTTGGAGCTTCTGGCGATCCACTTGCCATTGAAAGCCTTCAATCAAGAAAAGGCTGGTGCCGGTGTTCACAAACAATACGAAACAAACGGCGGAGAGTAGGGTTGTGGGCCCTTTGTTTAGAGGTCTGCGTCTCTGGACATGGCTGGTACGTCAGGGCATTTCACTAGTAGTTCAACACCTCTGAACGCCAGAGCGGACGAGCTCAGCTGACGATGCCTAGTAGATTATGAATGGAGGCTCCATCCAGAAGTGAGCAAGGTCTATTTCAAGAGTGGGAAGAGCTTTGGCTAGATCTGTTCGCCACCACTGAACATACAATGTCCGCAATTTTGCGTGCTGGAGTTTCCAAGGCAGCTAGCGCTCAGACGCTTTTCGTCTGGAGTGGAGCTCTGGCTTCCTGTACGCCTTTCGCCAATACCATTCCTGCCCAGAGTTCTTAAGATCAGGAACGACCGGGCCGAAGTCGTTCTTGTGGCTCTGGATTGGGCACGGAGAGTCTGGTATCCCCATCCGTTGAACATGAGCATTAGTGCCCTGATGAGGCTGCCTCTTTGAGAGGATCTTCTGTTGCAGCAACATGGGAGGGTCCTGCAACCCAATCTGTGCACCCTTCACCTTCATGCCTGGAGATTGTGCTGCAACAGTTGACAGCTTTCCACCTTCCTCCCGAAGTCTGATGTTATTTTGGCAGCCAGTCGTCCCGCCACCAAGTAGGTATACGCCTGTCGCTGGGATACATTTGTGGAATAATGTTCATCCAGGGGCATCAATCCTCTTTCTGCACCAGTTTCTCAGGTTCTACTGTTTGTTCTACCCTCAGTCAAACAGGGCTCTGCTCTGGGCACATTTAAAGGCTATTTATCAGCCATTTCAGCATTTTTTTAGATTTCCGGACCAACCTTTGAGGAGCCTAGTCACAACAGGAGACATGAACAAACGTTTGCAACATATGTTTCCTCCCAGGCCATTTATCATGCACCAGTGGTACTTAAACCTTGCCCTGACTTTTCTAATGTGCGCACCCTTTGAGCCACTGCACAATCGTCCTCTTGGGTTATTGTCCATCAAGACTGCTTTTCTAGTGCCCATTGCATCGTCAGGAGGGTCATTGAATTGCAGGCACACTCAGGCCACCCTTTACACCACCTTCTATCCGGGCAAGCTGATACTCTGAATATGTGCCTCCTTCCTTCTGAAGGTTGTGACTCATTTACATGTAGGCCAGAACATCACCCTGTCTACCTTCTTTACTCCGCCTCACCTTTCGTAAGAGGAGGAGAGACTATGCTGTCTAGACCCAAAAAGAGTGTTGTTCTACTTCGATCACACAAACGAGTTCTGGATGGGCAATCAACTCTTCGTAGGGTATGTAGAGCCAAAGAAAGGGAAGACTGAAGAAACAGACCATCTCAAGATGGGTAGTACCCTGCATAAAGATCTGATACGCATTGGCCAAGAAGCAACCCCCTGAGGGCTTGCATGCTCTTTCCACCAGAGCCAAGGCTGCAATCACTACTTTAGCCCGCAGAGTCCTTGTCCTGAACATGTCAGGCAGCAATGTGGGCATCTCTGCACACGTTTCCCAAGCACTACTGCCTGGACAATCAGGTCGGTCATGACGGACATTTTGCCTGTTCGGTCCGGCAGGACTTTGTGGTTTAAATCGGTTTCGCAGACCCACCTCCGGAGAGGCATTGCTTGGGTATCAATTCTAAGGTAAGGCAGCTAGTAGTGTATCAGATGAACAAATTACTAATCTTTGGTAATGTCTTTGCAGCTGGAGTCTCTACCACATGATTCCTGACCGACTCTCCCATCCTTCCCACTCTGCATCCTGATTGCAGTGTAAGGGTTACCCTTCTAAGGGCTTTAGAATTTCACATCAGTGTCACTCTTCATCGTGGCTCTGTGCTCCTGCCATGGAAAGTCGCAAAAGTAACTGATTTCAGCGCGCCAGGGTGGCGCCTGTATAGGCACTGTGCACGTAATTTCCGGCGCTGCCGACGTGAAGCCGAACGACGCCACCTACTTGCGTGCAGGGGTACTGTTAAAAAATGTCCAGATCCAGTCTGACACCTGGGGAATATTCTAAGGGAAGGAATTTTCAACTAGATAGTCTCTAACAGTTAAGGCATTACCAAAAGTAAGTAACTTGTGCTCTTTCTCTGGAAGTTGACTGTTACGCCTCTTCTATTTTATGCTGTTTTGTCTGTATGTACGTAAAGTTATTCTGTTTTATCTGCCCAAAAAATGTGTTGATTATTTAAAACCTACACAGACTAAATGTAATCTTCTTGATCTATTTCTAACTTAATTTGACTATGAAATAAATGCGTGAAAGATGGATATCTTATGTGAAATATAGCATGTCTCTTCCATTCCACCTCCACAACTGATACCCGAGTCTACGTCCTCGTTTAAAAAAAAAAAAAAAAAAATCATTTTCATTTTGGTTACATGTATATTTTAGGTCTCATCTTGTTTGCAAAGACCTATTTCATGGCTTGTCTTTGACTTATTATAATTGTCCCTCTCCTGGAGTTGAGATTCATTAGCATCCTTTGGAGTGGCTGACTTGTATCCTTCCAGTGCTTATATATAGGCAACTCATTTTTTGCTATTTAATTAAGCACTATTAGAATTTGTGTTCTTGTTTGCTCTCGTGTGCTGCCTCCACCCTCTCAAACAGTTTCCTCCTCTTCCACTTGCTTCCCTTTCACCCTTCCCCCAACGCTTCATTGCTCTCCTAAACCTCACAGTATTTAAAAAATTGTTTTTAATTATTTTAGAGGGCCCAGCGGTTTTCATTTGATGCTGGACCACTCCACATTACAGGAAGCACTTTTGTGTGCTTCTGTTGATACCTTGCTCCCCACTTACTCCTCCATTGCTCCTTTGAAATAAAATGTTTTAGTTTACAATTTTTGGAGGACCGGACAACTTCCATTTTCGGCTAGGCCACTCATTCCAAAAAGTACTTTTGTGCAAGTTTTTTTTTCTCTCAATTTACTGATCCAAGTGGCATCTGCCATCTTGGGTCTTTAAAGTAGAAAGGGAATAAAATTGCACTTTATCATTCCATACGTGCACGTGTGGTGACGCATGCATGTTCCTCTGACATGACGTGGTCGCATCATCGTCACCTTTCTTTTCTTTTCTCTTTTTTTTTTTTTTCTTTTAATTTGTCAATACTGCACAGCATTGGCAAAAGGCACTGTCCTTGCCAATGCTTGTTTAACCTGGAGCTAATTTAGGTGGAATGAACGCTTCGATTCTGCTCACCAGATAGTAAGAGATAGTGGATTGTTTGGGTGCAAGTCCCTCGGGAAATATATTATGCCAATGTTATGTTTTTAAAGCTTTTGTAAGATAGATTGCCAAACTTTGCAGGTGATTTTTGTCTTCCATTCAGCAAGAGCACATTTGTGTTACACAAGTATGGCTTTGTAGATATGGGGCAAATAAGAAACAAGAAAATCAATAATTGTGTTAATTGCAGAATGAAATGCTTTGTCTTTTTACCTCTGAGCATTTAATTTGTGGGAAATTGCCAGTCCGCTTGTGAAAATAACAAGTTGAAAGAACTGCCTTCAGCTCAATGTGCACATTTTTTATTTAAATATATTTATTTACTTTTTTTCAGGTTGTCACCATGGGTCTTTTTCGGACCATAGCCTTGTTTTATTTGGGAAGCTTTGACAGCATCGTTCGACGCTGTATGATACAGAAAGAAAAGCCTGAACAGGCACACAAAGCTGAATAAGAGCCTTCAAACCTTGAGAGGGCATGACCTTTTGAACAGCTTGCTGCTACACTGGGTGCAACTTCTTCCACTGCAGACTCTGTCAGCATGCTTGGATGTCCATCAGGCTCTTTTACCTCCTCTGACAGGCACCCGCCAGAGGGAGCGAACCTGACCCCTTAGGAGATTCCAACACTATGCAAAATGGAGGATGGTGGAGTCATTTCATATGTGGTTTGAAGAGGAGAGGTGTTTGAGGGAACATTTGTATGATAAAGACACATTTTGAGGAAGTCCACAATAAATCCCATTGTGAAAGTGGGGGGAAGTCGTTTGGAGACTATTGTTGGTAATTTGTCAGATTTTAACCTAGGAGTGCAATTCTAAACTTGGCCTGCCCTTTACTCACCGCATTCCCAGCACCAAAAGAACCATGCAGAAACAAATCACCAAAAATATGGCTCGTGTTTTTCTTTAGGCGACTCTTACCAACAATTTAGTTACTTGGCAACAACATTAGATTTTTCTTATATTCATGGTCCATGCGAGGTTAATCCAAAATAAAAATCTGTATCTTCAATTTAAATAAAAATAAGGCGTTCATCTTCATTTGCCCGATCCAGCGCCTTTCATTGCAGGCACAAATCTGTCAACCCCATTAATTTTCGTCCAGCGTCTTTAGTCTTGAAAACTGGACATGTTGTGGGTTATTGAATATTGATGTGGTTTACAGGCAAATGAGCAGAATTGCTTTGACCTGAAGAATACCAGTTTTCCTTCTGTAGTTTCACAGGTTGTGAATAAGAGTAACCCCTCAGAAACCAAGGGGACAGGGTTTTTCAAAACCAAAGTGAAAGCTTTTCCCCTGGGTTTAAGAAAATATATTTAATCACAAGCTCTATTTGGTTGTGTTCACAATGTTTCAGAAGAAACAGCCCTGCTGGTGGCAACAAAGAGGGTGAACCGAATGCAAGAGTGAAATGGTGAATGGATAAGGCTTGTGATTAAGTATATTTTCTTTAACCTGGGGGAAAAAAATCATTAATTTTGGTGTAGACCAGTTTCACCCTTGATGTTAATCCAGACCAATATTTAGTCATTTGGGTGTTGTCTGCAGGCAGATGTAACACGCACATTTATCCACCAAGACTGTTAATCTTGTGTGTTAGGTAACTGAGGTTTTTGCTAAAGCTTTATGTTGCTTAACAGTGTTTGTGTCACAATTCTGTTATGTGGTGAACTGAGATGTTACTAACCATAAATTCTGTTGATAAAGCTGCATACATGGTCTACAAACCAAAAAGGACTTGCACTGTGCTCAGCCAAATTTATTATTTCCAAGAGGTGAATAATTTGTGTTTGATGTAACTGGTTTTGTTTTTGTTTTCTAACAACCACACAAGTTTTAGGCCACAGAATGCTAGCAGGACAGGGAGGACATTTTTGTACCAGTTTACGGTTTAAATAAATATTCATTAAAAACTAGTTGATAAAGACCAAGTACACAGATTTCTAAGTGCCAAGCATAAAAAGGGGTACAACATGTTAGTCAAAGAAAGTGCTGTATCAGTGAATAAAATAGTTGGATTAAAAAAAAGGGAACTCACCTGATGTTGCGACTGACCTATGAACACTACAGCCAAGAAACATGACATTTTGTATTGATATTGGAAGTACTGATATTTTTCAGCATTCATGGTGCCTATTTAATTAGTGTAATCTAAAGTATGTGTAGCAGTAAATGCAAAAGTGAAAAGTATTTCGCTTTCATTTTGTTACAGAAGCAGCTTTGTGTTGGGTGGGACTCTGCAAACATGTTGTCTTTAAACAGAACATTCTGTGGCACCTTACACAGAACCAGCGGCGGCTGGCACATGTAAGCGCGGTGTGGTTAGGTGGGTTGGGAGTGGGGGGGATGTCGACAGACGACGGAATAGGTATAAATAATAAATAATACCTATTGCGTCATCTGTCAGCTCCCCCCCCCCTTTGCCACGCCCCGCCGCGCTTACCTGTGTCGGCCGCGGCTGCACAGAACTTATGTGACTCGAGAAATGGCAAATCCGACCTCAGAACGAGTTGCCTGGTTCTCCTTGCTCTATGACGAAAATACATTTTACTACATTTCTAAGGGAAACCTCTGAATTGTCATGTTTTTATTTCTCTGTCGAATTTGGTTTACGGGTAATTTGACTGTGGCTTCGCGAAATGCTCCACAGTCTTTATTGTACTAACACCTGAAGGAGTTTTTGGATGGAACATTTTTGTCTCGGGTCTTGGAATTAGGTTCTCAGTCTAAAGAATAAAGATGGCTGGCTGTACGAACCTCAGAAAAACGTTGACCCAGTTTCACCATATATTTGAGTCTTAAAGTGCACTTTGTGTGGTAGGCATCTGTCAAAGTGTTGATAGAAAGGAAGAAATGTGTTGCTAAGGGTAATTTAAACATGGCACCACATTCTCTTGGAGCCTTTTAAGGCATGGTTGGGATTTGCAGGTAAGCCTTAATTGTCGACCTTGAACAGTGCTTTGGAAGCATTTGGGGGCAATAATGCTAATACTAGGTGATGCTCCTTGTTCACACTTAGTTTCTGCGGTTACCATCACCATACAATATTAGTGTTTTTTTTAAACCATGACAAAAAGTTGATACACGTTTTATACTTTTTATAGATCTCCGTCAACCTTCATTTGTTAAATATCAAAGGACTGACATGCCTAATTGCCTCCATCCGCTTCTCAATCTATTTTTCTTTATTTTGTATTCCTTTTAGTCTGCTCTTGTCTCCTTTATATCTGAACCTGCCTTTACCTCGTTCCTGAGAACTTTTTTTCCTTACCATTATTCTTTGTATCGTGACTTGATGGACATGAAGGCATTGTGCTGCTTTTTCTGTTTTTTTTTTTTTTTTTAACCCACGGACAGTTAGCCGCCTGCCCTGCAGCGTCTAATTAAACAAAGCTGCAGTTGAAGATGACGAAATGCCATAAGACAGAGAGGGGAACGGGGTCACTGAGGGGCACCACATTATAAAAATAATAATAATTTATTAAAAAAGCAGTCCCTGAGGGGCAATCACTAGCGTCAGGAGTGTCTGTGTTTGCCCCACATTGGAATTTCCGCAAATTTCCTTCAAGT